>OU343163.1:17928464-18557000 GCA_910595825.1 Philhelius pedissequus | reverse complement strand
AAGGAAAGGAAAGGAAAGGAAAGGAAGGGAAAGGAAAGGAAAGGAAAGGAAAGGAAAGGAAAGGAAAGGAAAGGAAAGGAAAGAAAGGAAAGGAAAGGAAAGGAAAGGAAAGGAAAGGAAAGGAAAAGAAAGGAAAGGAAAGGAAAGGAAAGGAAAGGAAAGGAAAGGAAAGGAAAGGAAAGGAAAGGAAAGGAAAGGAAAGGAAAGGAAAGGAAAGGAAAGGAAAGGAAAGGAAAGGAAAGGAAAGGAAAGGAAAGGAAAGGAAAGGAAAGGAAAGGAAAGGAAAGGAAAGGAAAGGAAAGGAAAGGAAAGGAAATAAATGATCTGAAACGGGCAACGTAATTTCTACCTGACAAATTTGAGTCAATCCATAAGATGAAGTGAGTGGAAAAGTCGAAGTGTTTTAATTTGTAGGTAATGATTTTGTGTGACATTTTGTTAAAGGCTTTGCTAAAATCAGTAGATATAACATCAGCTTCGTCCCCTTTTTCCAAAGTACACAGTGCACTACGCTTGAGACACAAAATCCATCAGGTTTGTTGTAGTCGACTTATTGGCTAAGAAACCATGTTGATCGGAACACAAAATAGGTTTTCAATAAAAAGCTTTTTGTTTTTTGTTTGTTTTTATAATCTACACGCGCTAAAGGGATTATGAATACTCTTTAAATATTTCAACACAGCGCGGTCGTGAGGGTGAGGTTAAGGAAGAGAAAGAATGATAGGAAAGAAGTTAATGCATCATAGACAATACTTTCGAAATTTTTCGGTATGCAAGAGAGCTTGAAAATTGGGCGATAATTAAACACACTATTCTTTGGTCTTTTTTATGGCTAGGCACTATGAATGACGCCAAGGTTGAGGAAAAACACGCTCAGAAATAGACAGCTTTAACAGAGAGATCAGTGGATGAACCAAATCACTAGATGATTTGTTGAGGACAACTTGGCGGGATGCCATCAGGTCCAGTAGAGAAGTCCTTTCTTAATTTATCAATTTTTGTTTCATTGTTGGAAGAATAATAAAAGATGAAAAAGAAATTTGTGGAGAGTTTTACAAGTACTCAAAATATTGTCCTCGATATCACAATCCGAAAATGACTGTTTAAAAAAAATTGGCAAAAACATTAGGTATTGTTGTAGGGTCCTATAAACAGTCCTTTCTTTCCATATTTATAAATTCATAGAAATGTTTAGGATTGGAATTTATTTAGGATTGCATGAGTATAATACATTCATTGAACATTTGGCTAAGAAGATTAATGAGATTATAAAAATCGGTCTTACGAAAGTTAAAACTCTACGCTTGGAAAGCGAAAGATGTTAACAATGGTCAATGAAATTGATCGAGAATATAGCTAATAGTTGATCACTCACTGTAACTATGTCATTGGCAGGGTCAGATGTGAAGCCATGTTCAAGTTTCCTGCTCAGGTTGTTTCGATACGCAGGAACTTTAAAACCAATCAACAACGTCAATGGCATATCTTCTTTAATCCATCCTTTTTTCCGACTCTCACATTATGTTTTTTAGATTTATGGGTAGTCAAATACCCCGTAATACCTCCTCGCCCATCCCAAACAAAAAATAGAAATATATATACACAGTTTTTTCCATTTCACTGACTCAAATGTCTTTTGGATTACCCTTTCATTTTATTTACTTACTGAAGGGCATACACCTTACTTTCGCATATTCTAGGAAGCACCCTATTCCTTACTGAGTTACCTTTACTAACAGTTTTTTTATTACATGCAGTTATGCGTATGAAATAGAAATTAAGGATAACACAAAGTGCTTCGTTGAAAAAAAAAAGCAAAACACCAACAGCAGCGTGCCATATCACCTTTTACAGCACGGCCATCATAAAAATGCCATGCAATATACTCAATTACCTCTTCGAGCCCCAAACTCTTTCATAAAATTTTCCCTAATCGTCGTCGTCGCTCGTTTTTCTTTTAAGTCAAAAGCTGTAATTTCTTAGAATGGGTTAAATGATAATTAAAAACAACTGTCTATTTGTGTTTAACCTTTGTGCCAACAACATTTCTTCCAATGCCATTCGAAAGAATAGAAGGAGTCTTGGCTTCCTTCTTGTAATCCTAAACCGACGATGACGACCGAAGACCGAAGAAACCTCTCAAGGAAGTGTGCCTCCACCTTGTATCTATAAAGTCTAAACTAAGTCGATTTACCCGAGACCCGCATACGCAAATGCAACCATTTTCCTTTACAACCTTCCAAACGGTTTTTTTGTTTGTTTGTTGTAATCCTTTGTACAATGTCTTTTACGAAGCCAAAAGGATTGTTTAGAGGAACTCTTTAAGGACCAAGCAGCAAGCACATCATGAAAACAACAAAATAAAATAGCTATAGCTTTGGCCCCTGATGTGAGTCTCGTGTGGATATTATGTATGTACGAGTATACATACCTATGTAAATGTTGACGGAGGCAAAGTGCAAAATAATTGTACGCATTAGTGGAGCGAAAAATTTTGTAAAACGATTCACTGTTGGAAAATTCTAAAACTGAAATTGTGCTAATTAGTTTTGCACTTGGTTGTGTGGCTCCGGATTTCATGATGGTAAAAGGACCTACATAACACATACACATACACATACATACGATAAAAAGTTAAGGGGTTGGAGCGGATGACAGACGGCAGCGGTAATGGTATAACCTGGTTGACGTTTGAATGGGGTCAATAACAAAAGGATTGGCCGGATATGGGTGTGTAAATGTGGAATGTCCTTTGAACGTGTAATTAAGTGTGCAGTGCGAGAGAAATAATAATGGTTATTAATAAACTTTGATGGGGTGTTTACGAAATTAATTGTCGGCAATTCGTTGAGTGTATGGCTCATTATCTGTCTTTAATCGCTACGCATCGCAGTATGCAGTGCGTGTATCCTTAATTAATTTTTTGCTTTTTTTTTAAACTGGGAGATTTTTTTTAAACAGAAATGTGGGTAATTATAAGGTAGGTGGTTGTCTTTCTTCTGTAAAAGAAGACAAGAAGTTTATTTTTAATTAAATTCAAGCTAAAAGGATAGGTTAATTTTATTTGTGTGGGAACAACATTTCTCAGGATGATTTAAATAGAGGTTAAGTCTATAGTTTCATAAAGTTCTGCAAAAGTATAGCAAACAGTGCCAAGGTAAAAATCTAGTGACCTAAAACATTCAAAGTCATCGTCACCCATCAATATTTTACCTTTATATAGTTTTTTGTACTTTTAATTTAGGTAGCACTGTAGTCTATGCGTAAGCCATACCCTTGCTCCATCTTGTTGAAACCAAATCCTGCGGAAAAAGATACGTCTTTGGCAAAGTTCTGGGTAAAAAAACTCCTTCAACATCTTTAAATAACGGTCCCCATTGATAGTTTGTGTTACCCCGTTTTCTTCAAAGAAGTATGGCCCGACAATACACCTTGATGAAACTGCGCACCACACAGTGACTCGATCTGGGTGCAGTACTGACTCATGGAGTATTTCTGGGTTAGATTCACTCCATATACGGCAATTTTGCTTGTTAACATTGCCGTTTAATTCAAAATGGGCATCATTAGACATGAACAAACAATTTATCAATGAGTTGCCTTCTTCGGCCATTGCAATCATTTTTCGGCAAAATTCCAGGCGAACAGTCAAATCCTGAGGGTTTAACTTGCTTGTAATTTGGACTTTGTACGGAAACAAGTTTAAGTCATCATGAAGTATCCGTTGTAATGACCGTGTTCTAACTCCAATTTGGCCCGATTTGATTTGCCTGTATTGCCGATGCAACAGCCACGATTGTATCCTGAACCCGAACATTGGGATCTCGATGATACGGTCTTCGTTCGATGCTTCGAGATTCGGCAAACATGTTCACCAGACTCGTAATGGTCCATCTACTCGGGGAAGTATCGCCAAATTCCAGCCTAAGTTCATTTTGGACGGAAATGACGGACTGCAACGAATGGTATCGCTGCACTATCTAAATCCTTTTTTCACTATCCCAAGTACTCATTTTGATAAATCTAAATAGTAGCCTATAAAATAAAAAAAAATAAGCCGATTACTCACACTGAAAAAAAGTTATTGCGCTTTATTTTTGTAGCACGATTCGTGGGCCACCCTGTATTAATGACCTTTTCCACAAACTTCGTCACGTTTGTCCACTTCTGCGTCGATCTTCCGTGGTGAATTCGGAGATTTTTTTTTAAGAAGAGAAGAGACGAAATTGAAATCACGTTGTGTTGTTCCGCTGAATTCGTCCAGCGAATGCAAATTTTTGGAGGAAGCCTTGAAAGATTGCACCTCTAGTATTAGTTCGAAAGTTTTGAGCTAATCTTTCAAAAACTATGTTAGAGAAATCTTTTGACAAACGTCAAATTATCGACGAAAATTCTGGCGTTCTTGATGAAGTAGCGTAAGTTCTCAATTGTGATTCTGCACAAACGGACGACTAGTTCTGCAGATTTGCCAAGACTAGACATTTCTCTAAACATATTTTGATCGTCTTGTCATACATGACCATGAAATCTATAATCGGTTATTAATTTCCAGTTTTTGGGTATCTTCCCAGATCTTCCGTAATGTGAATAGTTAGTTTGGCGATAGTAGATTTTCCTGCCACATAAAACTACATTGATTTGGATCTATCAGATTTTTTGACGAAGGTCTTCAAGTGTTCAGAAAAAGTTCTAAGCCTTTTTGTCTATAGATCATTCTAAGTCACCAACTTCTTATTTTCAAAATCAGTGGTTTTGAAAGAAACGCGACGCATTTCATGCGATATTTTCCGAAAAAAAAACACGGTAAGCCCTTGACTGCAAAAAGGAACAAGAATTGTTTGTAAATAGACAAAATCCTGCTAAAGAGAACCTAATGCTGGATTCCACTCTGTTGCCTCATGAAGTAATCCATTCGGCACGATAGATAATAATTAGATAGAATTAGAAAAAATGTACTGCCATTTTATTATAAAACTATTTGTCAGAGAATATTTGATTGCAGTTAGTGTCAGAATTCCGATTTTCAAAACTACAAAAAATACGTAAAAATGGGTTGGGTCGAAATTCTGCCGGCTTCAAAATTCTTTGAGCAAAATTCTACTCTCAAAATTCTGTTTTTCAAAATTTTCCAAACCTTAATAAAAAAAAATATTTTGTTTTGTCGCTCAACAACAACTAAAAAAGAAAGATTGTTTCGAAAAACAAACAAATAAAAAAGAGAACCGATCTAAGTCACATTTCAAAAAACATTGTTTTCTTTGGTTTTTGCCTTTTTTTTCCTGTAATTCTTTTGTTCATACTTAAATTTACCTAATGGATTGTTTTGTTTTATTTTTATTTCTCGTTTGCTTTTGTAAATAAAAAAATTTATTAAAAAATTTAAAAAAAAATTAAGCAGATTTTTTTTTTTTTTTTGACGGACAGAATTTTGAAAAGCAGTATTTTGAAGCCAGAACTTCGACCCGCTCCCAAATATTATACAAATTGGAAAAAATAACAGCAGTAAATTTTTCTCGCCCCCCTTTTGCCGGATCCCAGAATTTTAACTCATTTTATTGGTCATCTGTACATCTGATGGAAGAACTCAGTTACTCCACTTAGGGTATGTAAAGTAGCCAGGATATTTTTTTCAGGCACCTGCACTCTTAGATTGCAGAATTTTCATCAAAAGGGATTATATATTCAATTTTCATTTAAGGCAAAGAACACGTCATGGAAAGTGGTGTTTAAAAAATCAGTTGATCCGTCCTTTTAGAACTAACAGTCCACATCTTTTTCCAAAAAAAAAATGGCTTTAACATTGGTCAGCTCAGCCAAGCTCTATTTTCGCAACACATGTTCCAGAAAGAACGAGGGAAATGACAACGAAATGACAACAACAACTTAGCAGTAAAAGTTATTCCACTTTCTAAAGATTTGTACTGTACAATGATATTTAACGCCATTTCCAAAAATGACAAATTGACACTATGACGTTCATTTTTGACCCACATTGTAAATAGAAAGCTTTGTGCAGAAATCAAACAAGGCTTCCTTCATTATTATATTTTGACCGACATAGGTCATTTAACGTACAATCTTTCGAAGCATTTCCATATAAGCTCTATCGATGTACAAAGAGGCAACAAAATTTCAAAACTTGTTTCTGGAATAAGAGGTTATGCCGAAAAATCGTTGAATTTAACAGTTAAATTGTTTAGTTAATACCTCAATTTAAGTCTTGAAAAAAAAACCCGACTATTACTGTCAAAAGACTTATCATTTTGTGAAAATTAAACGGAGGAAGTTTCTATTGAACACAGATATTCCACGTATACGAATATCAAGATGCAGTATATGTAATGCCACGAGCGTTGTTAGACTTCGTCAGATAAAACCACCAAATACACGACCTTCATGTCCTGAAGAAACTAAACCCTAACACATATTTCTAAATGCAATAAATCCTTAAATCGAGCGTGAAAAGTAGACAGACAACAAGGCCTTTGAGTATAACCTCTGAGCTGCCTCTAACTTAAAACAATAAATTTTCAAAGCTGTTTTGGCTCTGTCGTTAATTAATACGCACACGTTCTTTCAATTTTAATGTTTAATTCATTATTTATTTAATGTGAAATATCTTTATGTTTTGTGAGATAATATTTTATACATAATGTATATGTATGTTCATAGGCAGTGGCAGGTTACAATCACGTTTTAGACGGATTTTGTATTTAGGGTTTTCCATTTGATGATTTGCACGGATTTTGTAACAACTGTTTTGTGTTAAACGTGATTTTTGAAGTAATTGCTTTTTGAAACGCTATAATTACGTGGAAAATTTATTTTTTTTTTGTTGAAAAGTTTTACACCTAGAAACTTACTACAGGTAGGTACTACTAATATGGCAACTTTGAAGCGGTGTTTAGAACCTTGGTCATCTATGATTATATTTTATTTTTTATTTTTAACAAAATTTTTAAACGACCTATTGAGATCGTTAACTGCTCATTTTTTAGTTAGATTAATGGTCGCACTGTAGGAACATCAGATGTAAATATGTTAGTATATACATATTCGAATAGCTTAGCTTTTATAATTTGAGAAAAAAAAGATATGTCATTTAAATAAGAATTCATGCAAAAAAAATATAAAAATCGTTGGAGCCTAGTTTTGAAAAAAAATAATTGTTTGTATACAATTTATAAAACATTTTTAGGAAAAAGTTTTAATTTTTTTCAAGTAATTATTAATACATTACGTATAAAATTTTAAAAAATAATCATAAACCCATTTTCAATTTTCAAAAAAATGATTTTTTTTTAAATTAAAAACTTTTTTTTTTTGAAATTTGAATGTATGCAATATTATTTAAAAATAATTTTAAGGAACATCTATACAAAAATAATTTTAATCGGTTGGAAAATATGAACAGAACTACTACTAGGACGATTTAAAAGTAGACTGCACTAGCTTAAGAATATTTTTATTCCAAATTCTGTAAGATGTTCTTTGAGAAAAAATTTTTAGTAACAGTTTTTCAAAATTTGTTTCAGTAACATGATTTTCTCAAAAATAAAACACCAACTAAATACACAAAGTTTCAAGGAAAGGGGTTACCTAAGTCGTTTTCGAAATATTCGCATTTGCAAAAAAAATAGTTATTCTCCAATTTCGAAAAAGCTTTATAAAAATGTTGGTTTACAATACTATTTAAACATTTTAGGTTCCCGTATAAAACAATTTTAAAGGTCGTCGGTTTTACTTACCATTTTTTTTATTTTTTATTTTTCGATCATTTTTTTATAATATTAGCTCCTTCAAATATTTTTTTGGATTTAAAAACAAAATTATTTTTTAATTAAATATTTCGAATACGAGCTGAAGATTTTTTTGAAATTTTGTCTTTAAATTCATATTAACATTTTTTTAGAAAAAAAAATTAAACAAAGTTTGTATATAAAAAATTAAGCTAAAAATATATTCAGAATTTCCTAAGAATCTTGTGTTCATGATGTGATCGAACAAGAGCAAATACTTGCCATCCAGTCGTGGAGTTTTATTTAATTAAAAAAATACTTATTTTTTTTCAAAAATATTTGTTTGCCAATTTTAAGCATATAACAACATAAATTTAAAAACATTATTTTCGTTTTTCAAAAATATTAAATTAAAAAAATGATTTTTTTTTTAAATCCAAAAGTTGTTTTTTGAAAATTTTGGTTTGCAAAAATTATTTAGAATTCGAAAGGCCTCCTAAAGAATTTTTATCGAAATCCTTCAAACCGTTAATGAGAAAGAAAAACTCCAAAAAAAAAATGGTCCTATGGCATGTATACCGTAAACAAAATCCAAATTTATCAATTCGACGTGAATAATTCACAACAGCGTTTGTATCCGCCAGCATTATAGGAAAATGACAGCATATTGTTTCATGTGGTAAATGCACTTATGCAGTAGTTACTATAGGGCAATTTTTTTTTGCCTTTAGAAAATAAATTCGAACTCGAGATTTTTACCTAACTTGAAACTACAATTTCGTCTGTCTGTCTGTAGGTCGATCTGCAGGATAAATCGGTGAAGCGATTTTCTTTAAGATTGTAATTTAAGCGTCTTTTGAGATTGCCTCGATTTTTTCCTTACATCTGTTTTTTTTTAGCACCAAAAATAACGGTATACCTGCTATACATTTTTGGTTAGCAAAAGAAATATTTACTAATTTTTTTTTTATCCTTTAAATGTTTCAACACATCGCGGGCGTCAGGTTAAGGAAGAGAAAGAATAATAGGAAAGATGTGTGGCGCGATGTTCTGAGACTGAAAATGGTTTTTGCCTCAGATTTTATCTCCAGAGATGGCGGTTGAACTGATGCGGAAAAGTTTCCGTGTCTTATTTATCTATGTCCCTTATAATTCGCATTAGTTTTTTATTCGTTGCCATATTTATTGGTATACTAGTTTTACTCAATCACATGTTGTTAGTGTTATGCATAAACAACATGTAATGAGTAAACCAGCAGCTCATTCTATAACATTTATTTTTAGAATTGGTTTTTAATGGAAAAATAAGAGGACATAGACTACGACAGGAATCGAACCTGTGACCATGAGGTTGACAGGCGAACACACAACTAGCGCGCCACGGCCACATCCCCGAAACGATCTCAAAAACGGCTAACGATTTTCTTATAAAATAAAATTCTGTGCACTATTTTAGGTATATAGTCTACATTTGGAGTTCAACAAATCTTAACATAACAGTTGTTTTCATTTTCGACTTTTTAATTTAAGACAACCTTCACCAATTCCATCAAAATGTATATACAAGAGGTCCCGCGAATTTAAAAATAAAGGCATTTGTCTTTCATAGAGCCAACATTGGCGTACTTATGTACAAACTTTCAATGTATCATCACATTTAGCGTATTTTACGTAATGAGAGTAGTTTTTACATTTTTTGTAAGTCCACCTAGTTCCCTTTTATATGTATGAATGTGCCTGCGAATGACTCAAAAAAACATTTTGTCAATTAAAAAAAGTGAAAGCTTTTGACAACCAAAATTCTTCATAGAAATGAATCACAACCCAAGCAAGATGAACGTCTTTAATTTAAAAAAAAATTAATTGACGCCTTATGGTGGTATGCGCCACTTGGCATTCTGCAAATACTAAATCACAGTCATTCCCCCGCACCGAACCGCCCGACCCTAATTCAGAGTCATTTGAGCGTAGAAAATCATCCATAACCATAATAATCTTCCGTTTTCGCAATTCAACCAATTTCACTGGGTTATGGTCTTTGTCTCCATTAAAGACCAAAGGCACCCTACTCTATTCCTAATGCCTCACCATTTAAACTTATTTTTCTCTCTTGTCCAACATTATTATCTATAGTCTACGAGGAAATTTCTGGGAGAGAGATCTCATTTATTTTTTTTGACTTTCATCAGTTTGGGGATTCATTTTGGTGTGCTATCAGATTTTGAGCTCCAGCGATTTAGCAAATGACATTTCCACAGAAATACGATGATTCTCATAAAGCAATGCCACTATACCATCATTGCCATCTTGATGAAGATCTCATTCCGCTTGTCATATCTGCAGTTCTCCATTCACACACGCTTAGTGCAGTTCATCCCGAGATCCGGTCGTCAGAATGGTCATTTCGAAAATCTTGAAAATACATTTTTATTATATTTTACGGTTTTTCTTTCTTTTCTTATATTGTCTGCACCAGTCCGTAATAGTCTATAAGGTACAGGAGTGAAAAAAGATTGCAAGACTTAGATAGTGTGACTATGGGTATGGATTTAGAGGATGAGATGACTGCCGATGCCGAGTGTCTTTATTGTGGACAGTGGCTTAGATTTCTGTACGCTCGCTGTCGAGTCTGGGATTCTTCCTGATAGCCAATGTAATTAATCTTCCTTCAACGTTCATTGCTGGGTGCTATCTCCCATACATGCCCACACATACAAAGGAAGTTTCTTTTTGTTTGCAATTGCTGAACATTGAACATGGATTTCGTGGACAGCACGAGCACATTGTGGTTATCCGATTCAAATTCACTTGTTTATCGAGTAGATTTCCTAAAGCAGACATCAGATTGAGAAGCTGAATGAGAAGAATACACAATGAATGTGCAGGGACATCATCGAGGAACAAAGAAGATAATTACCGGATTAAGAAGAGAATCAACACACTAGCAATGCGGAAAAAGTGTGAGAATCAATAGATATAATTGGCTATTTAAAAGGCAATTAATTGTAATTGCTGCTGGAAAAGGGAATCAACAAAGCATAGTCAATGAGCTTGAATCTTTGAAATGGAAAGTTGTCACAGGAGTATTTATTTTGTCTGTTTTGATTTTTCTTAAAAGAGATTACACAACAAAAAAAAATGTGAAAGATTAAAAAATTAGATTTAAATAAAATGCACGACTAGCCGAAATGGTTTGTGGCATTAATCCTTAAGTAATATTGAAGATAAATGATATGGATCTATCAATAGAGTTCTTACGTCTGTCATAGTGCTTACCAGGCATTGCAGAGGATATGTCCAAAATATATTCCTGGATGTTGACTTTCATGGCATCGAGGGTCCTTTGATGGGTGACTTTAAATTGCGCGGAATTTCCGGAAAAAAAACTACAAACAAAAATCCAAATCGCCCCTTTTTGAGATGTAACGCTGCAAGAAAAATTTTCTCAAAAAAACCCACTGATCCTGTTGAAGTGTGAATTTGTTTAAACATAATTCATCCAACATTTTTATATAAACAGCCCTGAAGTGGCTGTGATCTTTCTCTCTTGTCCTTCGAAAAACCCAACGACTCCCAGTCCCCTTTAGGACTTAGCCGTCTTGGGAAAAACGTTACAATTTTAACTACAATGTTTAGGTAGTAAAGGATGTGTGAAGTCAATATATATCCCAGGAATAACGTACTTCGCTTAAGCAAAGCACCAGCTTGGATAAAAACTCCCGACCCGAAAGTCGAAACCAATGCTCTACAAAACGCTTATTATATCAATTTTGCAGTAAGGCTCCGGAGCAGACTTTGGGAACTTTCGAAAGAAAAATTCTTCGTCGAATATTCCGTCCTTTTTGTGAGGAGAGTGAATGTAGAACAAGAACCAGGAACTCTATATAAGCTGTACCAAGATGTGGATGTAGTGCAAAAAGTTAAAATAATGCGTCTACTATGCCTCGGTCACATCAAGTGTATAGACGAAACTGCTCTACCCACTCTTTGATTTTTTTGGGCAAAGAAAGCAATTGAGTAGAAATAACCTATTTCGTGTAGCGAAGGTGTCCCATTATAACACAATAACCATCCCAGTCCTGCTTTGTGGTTCAGAGTCGTCATTTATCAAAGGGTGCTTCGGATAATTTTTGGTTATATGTGCATAAAGTTGAGCGGAGAGGATAAAAAATAGTAATAAGCTGTATGTGAAATGACTTCGACCTCTAGCCAGCAGAGTTAAAACACAATGACTTAGATGACTTGGTCATGTAGAGTGGATGGACATCATTGCTCCGGCTCAGAAAATCTACCAATCCAATTCGGAGCGATGGGCAGTAAAAGAAGATCGGATTCTAAGCGGGGCACTCAAGTGGATTGGGAACTAAGCTAATTGGATGTAACTAGGTAAGAACAGTTGAGGCCCAAGTCTAACCTGAATTGTAGCACCATCAACAGTAAGTAAGTAAACTAAATTTCAGCCCAGAAGATTCGAGTGCCTGACATGCATTTCTCTGAGAATTAAAACTGCATATGGAGAGTTCCTGGACATTCGCCAAATTTTTCGAATGCTAATGAAACTCATCTCGATGTATTCACCTCACTATGAATTTATATGTTTTGTCACAAATTGGAGAAATTGCTACTTTGAAGCAATATCGAATTTCAGAAGACTCGTTTAATTGCGATCACACAATATCGGTTAGCAAAGTACGCCAATATATTATCGTCTATTGCCCTATTGGATATGGTTTCTTAGAAACTCGTTACAGAAAAAGTCCATTAGCATTATTGCAACTATAACTACAATACTAAAAATACCTCGTGACAAAACTTTAAATAAAACACATTCCAAACAATTTTTGTTACACAATTTTTACTCATTCCGTTCAGCACCTTACAAGGTGTTTTTAGCTGGTAAATATTAGAGCCTTTCAACTCTTCTTATTTTATTTTATAAATTTTACTCGACATTGGCAAATACACACCTAAATATATAACTCCCGAAAAAGTTATTCTTTCCTTCATTCACATTACGAACATCCAAAACGACGACCAATTAAAAATAAAACTACGGCTCCAAAAGCTCTGGAATGAAGAAGGTGACAAATAGTCACCTCCCTAATTCCATTTCGATATTACAAGTATTTTACATTCTAAACCCTTAATGCAAAAACCGTTATTTGTTTTTCTATTCTTCTTCTCAAACTTCCATAAATTTTTCTTAATAAACATTTTAATATAAGTGTCAACACGTGACTATATTATAATTTTATCAAAGTAATTTATTATCCACATCAATTCGTTGTGGAATGTTTAGGTTTTCAAAAAAAAAATAATCTTCTCTCTTCTGAATTATGGCTTCATGGAAAATATACAATAAATCCTACAGAGACATTATTATGACTAAGCGGGACTGGTAGGTGGTCTTGCTTTTTCTATGGCAGTTGTGATTTTAAGACATCAAATAATGCATCCAAAATTAGCCCTTTATGATTGTGCTTATTGTTTAAGGAAGATAACATCTGAAGAGAAACAATAGAGATTGTAGATTAGATACACGTAATGCAGAGGAAGATTACCATTGAGAAAAGCAAATACACTTGGGGTTATGCTTATGTTATTGTTTCATTCTTCACAAAAGATATTTACCGAGCCATAGTCTCATAAAAGCTAATGTTTTAAATTCATTTCCCTCTTTGAAAATATGAGCATATATGTATGTATGTATGTTCGTGTTTTTAAGAACAGAAAGTTATGTTGATACAGTGTTGTACGAAAATATTATCATTGCTGACAATTTGGAATTACTTTGTCGTATAAAGTTCTCACTTCAGCTCTTTCGTTTTATTTTCGATTTTTTTCACTTAACACTGCATTTCTGAGTAAAAATCATAATTAATATTATAAATTCATCCATGAAACCAAGCTCAAGTATAAAATGAGGTGAAAATTCCTAATGAACATCCGTACCAGGACAAGTCCCATAGTTGATTAATAATCGTAAAAAATTCATGAACCGCATAAAACGTGTGTTTAAGCATTTTAATAACGCCAAATCGTTACCAAAAAAAAAACATAAATAAACAACTTTTATGATTATTCTCCTTCCACAATTTTACCAAAGTATATGGTTTTATTTGCTTATGGAGTTACATAGTATTAAAGTCTAACTTAGACACTGCAAGTTGCAACACTTTGTTGCAACTTCAGATATCTCAATTCTTTTACAACATCACGTACTGATGTGAACACACACTGCGCGGCAGTAAAATAATAAATGCTCAACAAGTTAACATCATACGAGCAGTGATGCAAGCTGCAAATGGAGTTTGAGATGCATTTTGTTAATAAAATTTTAATTATAAATGCGGCAAATAGCTTTAGTGTTTAGATTTTTTATTATTACGTGCATACGGCATAGTTTGCAATATTTTTATGTTAAATGGAAGCCTATTTGGCAAAGATTATGGAATAATTTCAAAGTCGCTAAGTGAATATTTGTAGACTATCAACGAATAGGAAAAGTTTAATCTTAAAGTTATCTTCATAGCTATCGTAAAGTAAATGAACATAAATAGGATACAAAATTAAATCTAATGCCGTTGCATTGATTTTGATTGAACTTCGTCTCTGGAATGTTGAAGTTGATTGTAATAAGAAAAATTGTTTGCAAAAAGTCCTGTCCTTAAATAAAATATAATACAAATTCAAATCGCCACCAGGGTTGCACGTACTTGCTTTTGCGACTTGATATTGAAGAGTTGCTTTGCAATTTAATTCGCATGAGAAAGCGTGAAAAAAGTAAAAAATATTAAGGCCAACGTAAATAGTCAACACGCTGAATCCCTGACATCAAAATATATCATAATTGGGCCACGTTGTAGTGTGATTGTCAGCGAAAAATATTTTCAGAAAGAGCTAACATTTGCGTTGACACGAAATCGTCAATGGATTGACAATTTTAGAAGACCTTTTCTATGACATACTGATGCGCTGACAGAGTGTTTAGGAATATTTGTAATCGCACTGCACATATACAGAGGCTTCTATGCTACTTACCAAGTAGAGTTGCACAGTCTAATAGGCCACAAGGTTTAAAAACCAATGTTAAAAATATAAATATCATTTTATGAAAAGCCGCTATGGGACGCTGAATGCACGGCATAGACCGTGGTAGTGGTGGTTGCTTGTACCTTCGATGGATCCCACCACCATTTTCAAGCTTCGAGGTAACCATAGCTTGCGGAATTACAATGAATGCGCGCGATTATCGCATCGAATGCGCTCTTTGTGGTTCTTGATCAAGGATACGCCATTGTGAGTGGCATTTATTGGGCTTTCTGAATACAAACATTGTGGCCTTTACGGAGATTTGTCGTTAGCATAAATTGTTTCCGTATATGGAACACTTTAGCCTGGGAAAGAAATGTTTATGCCTTGTTAAAAGCAAACCAAACCAAAGCAAAACAAAAAAAATATAACCACCTGATTGTTGGTCGGAAACGGTAGGCTTTCAGACTTTTTTTATTGCTGTTTAATCTCGAAATATTAAGGTCAAATAAACCATTCATTTTACCTGTACACATATAAATATTAAAACTATTTTTATGGAGAAAAAAGTATTGAAATGAATGTCCTATTCATTCTTTATAAAATATGCATTCACATTTTCTCCAATATTTAAGCTTTAAAATAATTTTTTTAAGTTAAAGCCAAAGCCAAAGGGCTAATGCATGAAAAGAGTACTTAAAATAGCAATCAGTTATTTTGCAGGCCACAAGGATGCAAACTGTTCGATAATTAAGAATAGGACAATGGTACCTACGTCCGAGCTTAAAAAAAATCAGTTAATCGACATTTGGTTGTAGTGGGAAGATGGGTGTTTTGGCCATGTGATCGTTATACACAATACCATTTTCAATTAACGCAAAGAGCGCTGGACTAAACTGTATTTACAACAAGGCCAATTTTTCAACAAAAAAAAAACTATGTATCCTCACCTTGAAGTAACATCGCTTGATATGTATATACTGGCTTTAGAAACCGATTAATTCAGTGTATTACTACCGATGGCGGCCATTTTGTTGCTAAGATCAGTTATTCAAAACATAACGATAAAAGCGTATGGATTCGTAAAATAAGAGATTTTGTTCAAATTTGCTTAATGAAAGTGAAAAAAGTGATTCTTACAATTATATCCATCTGTCTGTCCGAACGCCTGTAGGCTAGGCCAACAGCTTAATTTTTGGGGCTTATTACCCCATTAACGAATATTTTGAGAGTGCGCGGTTAAGTGGTTACATCCCTCCCGAGGCATTCCTCTATTTAGACATTCGAGGGTTGATACAGGATAGAATGGCGGTTCCGCTTATCTACCACGTCAGCCGTAAAACTGTAGATAGGCGACTCCTGTATGGTCGAGACGTCATCGCTCAAGGTGGAGAGGAGCGCCTTCGGTTTAGTAGGACTGTGTCCGATCGGGACCGAAGGGATAGGGCGAAACAGGAGAACCAGTTCTGGTGGCTCTCTGAACAGCATCGTGATATTTAAAGTCGATTAAGAAGTATGTCTTGGCCGCCTTAAATACATTTAGGGTAATTATGTATAGGGAACAGTCGGGTTGGCACCAAAAAAAAAATTAAAAATATGTATGTATGCGGAGGCATGTGTACATGGACCTTCGTAACTGTACATGTATATGCGTACGTATAATTATGTACGTATGTACATGTATGTATGGGGTGAATGTAGCTGTGTGTCTACATGCGTATGCAAAATATAAACAAACAAAAAATAAAAAAACGAAAAAAATGCTGCTGTGGCTGTTCTATTTTTTAAGTAGTTTTAAGTGGTTTTGGGTATTTTTAGGTATCTTAAGTAACTTAAGTTAGTTTTAGTTAGTATATAAGTTAATTGTATCTAGTTTTAATTACTTTTAGTCTAGATTTAGGTAGTTTATAAGTAAAAAATAAAAAATGGTACGAGACCGAGTTTTTTAAAAAAAGTTTTCTTGGTAAAACAAAAATAAAATAAAGTAATTAGAATTAATTAAAATAGATTTAAGGTCGAAAGACATTAGTATTAAGAGATATAGTTTAGTTTAGAGCGCCCCTTAAAGGGCCAGTAAATTAGTTGTAATTTATTGATAATTAGGCTAGTTTTAAACATTTTTGTCTAGCTTTAAGATAGTTATAAGTTAAGATTAAATAAAAATTAATTTAAAAAAGAAAAAACGCCTGTAGGCTAGCCAACTGGATGCAGTTTCTTCAAACTTTGTACATTTTTTTTAAATAAGAGAAGCTGAATATATGGCCAGTATAGACTGGTCGAAATGCACACATTAGCCGTGTTTTATTTTCCCCGTGATCCAGATCAGATCATCTTTTTATTTGCGTTACAACAACAAAACTAAACCCATTTGGTAGTTGTATCGCAAATAAATAGATGATTGGATCTGGATCACGGGGATAATAAAACAGGGCTATTATAAGCAAATAATTTAATTAAAGTAATTTTGTGTTGACTCAATCCTTAATTGTATTTAATTTTTTTTTAACTGAAAAAAATACATTAACTATACACTAGAGTCATCGTTATTATTCATCAATTTTATTTATTTATTGGTAGTGGTACATATTCTTTATTTTTTTGGTAATATGCCAATACGTTTTAATGGGACTTACCATACATTTTATTAATCAAAAGTGTAAATCTTATTCTCAAAAACAGCTCCCACGATTTTTATAAAAAAAATATAATCCAGGACTGATTGGACGTACTTGCTCTCATGTTCGATAACATCGTAGATTCTTAGTAGAGACGGTTAAATATATTTTTAAAGTCTTTTTTACTAAATTTTCTTTACACAAAATGTGTTACATTTTTTCCTTTAAAAAAATTGGAATGGCAAATTTATGTATTTAATAATAATTTCAAAAGTAAAACGTAAATAAAACACATATAAAATATTTTTCATCATATTTCTTTTTTACTATAAAGTTGTTCAAACTTGACATTATACGTAAAATACTACATCATTTAAATGACCAACACGCGAATTATTGCAAGCATCGATTCTTTTGAGGTAATTTTCGACCACTTTTTGATACATATTGTGCGGTATCTCAGCCGTGACTTGACGAATGTTGGTTTTCAAGTGCTCAAGAGTTAAAGGTAGCCCCACAAAAAAAAGTCCAGCGGTGTCAAATCGTATGATCTTGCTGGCCAGTTGATATCGCCACGACGAGAAATTACGCGGCCAGGAAATGTCTCTTGCAATAAAGCCATATTCCCTCGAGTTGTGTGGCATGTGGCACCGTCTTGTTGAAACCACATATTCTCCAAGTCGAATTTTTCAATAGCAGGCAAGAAAAAGTCGGTTATCATTTGACCATAATGCTCCGAATTGACGCTGAAAGTCGTTCCATCGTCGTTTTCGAAGAAGTAAGGTCCAATCACACCTCCGAACTAAAGAGCGCCCCAAACAGTGACTTTTTGTGGATGTAATGTCCTCTCTTCAATTACTTGATGATTCCCAGACCCCCAAATACGACAATTTTGTTTATTAACATACCCACCGAGTGAGAAATGTGCTTCGTCGCTGAAGAAAATTTTGTTCGAAAAATCACCGCCCACCTCCTGTTCTTCAAGCACCCATTCGACGTATCTACTTTCTAGCTTTAAAGTTGCCAGTAACGAATCCAAAGGGATAAACGGGATACTAAAAGATCTAAATTGCTTTGAACTGCGCTCCTTTAATATATTATTTTAGAACTATGAGCTTAGGTCTCATTGAATTTTGTATGAACCTTTGAATAATTATATTTATACAAGGCGATATGTGCACATGCAAAATGTCCTTTTAATGAGGACTTTATCCTTCTGTGGCCAAGGCCTGTAAGCATTTTCTAATTATACTTATTTTTGCTTAATTCAAATTCCTTATAGAATAATGGCAGAAGCATAGTTAAGAAAGTCTCATTGAATATTCCCGTTACCTACATTATGGCAATATAATTATAGGTAGGTAGGCAATCCCGGTAGGTATGTACATCCCCTTAACTCTCTGGCCCCTGGCATAGGAAATGTTGTGATTTTTTTTTTTTTAGTAAATTAAATTTCAAAACTACTTCGCGACAATTTGCATAATTGCCAACTCAAGTTAAAGTTGCGTTTAACCTCAATAATAACAAGAAAATTTACTATAACAACAACAACAACAACAACATAAACATGAAGTAGGTTTATAATAATTTCGATCGTAAACGTTTCTTATCGGCATCTTCGCCTTTCGTCATCATACTCGTTGTCGTCTTCCTTGTCGATTATCGTTGTATAGTGTGTTGGTGGTGGCGGTTGTGAGGGCAAAAGTGGGTGTCTTGCCCTAGTCCTCAACTCTCTCTAGTCCTATAGATATATAGCATAAGGATGATGTGAACAAATATTATAGGCAACAGCATGAGTATCCATATCCATTACAATTTATGAAATTTGTAGATATAAATGCAATAACTTATGCTATCAATTCAATCACCCCATAATACAGCACACAAACTGCTCTAATGGACGATGTGCTATATACTCTTAGAGAGGATGCGGAAGACAGATAGGCAACATTAGCGACACATCCTGTATTCTGGCCTCTTGGGAGTTCTTCTCAGTTTCAAAGTTTCTGCGCGAGGAGTTTCTTGTTCTTCTCGTTCCTCATCGCGTTCGAAGCTTGTGCGTCTCGTCGTCGTTGTCGCAAAATCGATAATAAATCAGTTGCAATATTCTCAGAGATCGATAGATACACCTAATGATGCATAATAAATGAAATCAATATTAAATATTTCATCTTATTTTCGTTGACTTTATCTGTGTGCTGCAGACACTTGTATCTTATGTTGGTATATATTTTGTGTTGTGCATGGCTATGACTATGGCAGCAAATGGAGAGTATAGTTGAAGATATTTATCGCATGATTTATGCAAAAGATTTTGTTGTGTTGTGAAGGAGCGACAGCAGATGGTAGATGCTTCTGTTGGTTCCTTGGTTTTCTGTGTTATCCTTGTGTATGGAACGACTAACACAATATAAGGCAAAGAAAAATAATGTTAAGATATGAAAAATTGACAGAATCATTGCGCTAGCTTTATTATAGCGCAAATATTGGTTTCCTGTTTGGAAAAAAAGGTAAGCTTGGAGGCAGTAATCAAGCATTACATTATACGATTGTGGTTAATTTCAAAAAGGTGGTTACCAATTGCAAGCTGTAGTATATAAATAGATATACATTTAATAGAATGAGTTGGCTCTATTTATAAATATATATGCCAACATTCGGCGACATGACATAGGTATGTGCCAATTTTTTTGTTTGGAAAATTAAATCTACAATAGACACATTCATATATATATTTCCTTTCAACATAAATAGAGCTCGAGATTTTAATCAAGTTGACATTACGATCATGGGGAACACGAAAAATGTGGTTCCCGCAATTCCGTCTACCTGTCTGTAAATTGCTCTTCATCCTGCACAGCTGAAGCGATTTTCATCAAACTTGTTTTTTAAGAGTTTTAGGTGCCTCGCTCGATTATTTCCTTTAATGTATTTTTTTTAGCTCCAAATTTTAGCCTTACAAATTTTTGGGAAAAAAATAGTGCATCTCAATTATCTCGAAAACGGCTCTAACGATTTTGATAAAAACAAATTCAGTGTATATATGTATTTCTATTGTCTAGTGAACATTTTGATCACTAAAAATTCTTAATTGAAATGTTAATAACGTTACTTACCATATGACCGTTTTTTTTTTCGACTATCTCAACGGATTTCGATCACAATTTTTATACAGCAGGTCCTTAAAATTCTTAATTGTATTAAAAAATATTTTTTGGGATTTTTTGAAGAAAATATCCTTTTTTTTGAAAAATTCAATGTTTCGAAAACGGATTGAAGATTTTTTTTGAAGAAGCTATATTTGTAAATGCTTAAAACTGCTAACCATTTTTTTTTAGAAAAATTAAAGAAATTTTATACAGTAGTCACTCGATAATGTGAATACCGATAATGTGAATTTCTTCAAAATGTGAATCGCCAAAACTTAACATTTTTAGGAATTTGTGACCTCCAATATTTAATTGATAAAATATTTGTAGCAGGCTCCAGGTCCGAAATTTTCGAACTCTAAGATGTGAATTTCTTTTGTAAGTTTGTTTTTTTTTTCTCTTGATAGTTTTGCGTACGATATTATTGAAGGGACTAACTACACACATTTCGAAGTTTTGAACGCAACAAAACATTTCAATAAACGAATTAAAGGACTTGATCATCGTAGAAGCCAATAAACCTAGACCTATTGAGGATATTTCGGAGAATGAAAGCGACGAAGTCACTCCAGCTGCTCCTAAAGTAACAAGGTCGGAGGCAATAAAATGCACAAATACGCTTCAGGAGTATTCAGTTCAAAATGAATTGGACGCAGAAACGATGTCCAATCTACTGAAGTTAAAGGCAGTAGCTATTAAGGATCAAATCAAGCTGGTTTCCAGTAAAAATAAGGAATTATTTTTCCAAGAATACAAATGTTTTTTTTTTCGAAATGAAATGTTTGCGTTTAATACTTATTTCTATTTTTTTGAACTTAATAAATGTTGAAACTGTGCTTTAAACATTATTTTATGTTATTGTAAATTGATACGATCCGTTAAAAAGAACTAGAGCAGGTGCGTCTGATCCAGTCGTTCATTTATTTTTTGATTCAGAATAATGATTTTCCTATAAGTAGTAGCAAATATTAAAAAAAACTACGAAATACAAAGTATCAAGGAAATGCATTAAGTCGATGTCGAAATACTGAGATTTCAAAAACATTTGTTTTTATTAAATTCTTTAAAAAAGTGTTTAAGCAAATGTGGTCAACAATATATATATTTTACATACAAAATTAAAAAACAAATCTACTGATCCGTATTCCGGAAGTTCGAAAAAAATACTGTTGGTATATTACATAATAATTCGTTTAATTCTAGTATCATCTGGGACACAAAATAACAAGTCAACTAGTCAACTGTTCAACTGTTCAACTATGTTTGTTCAACAAGTGAAAATCATTTCTGCAACACTATAAAAAATGTAACAATTGTCAATGGAATAAATTTCCCTTCACTAGTTGAATCAGTTGAACAAGTAAATCTACCAAGATGAATATTAATATTTACGAAAAAAAAAAGTATTTATTGCAAATGTGAATTTACAAATGTGAAGATACATGGACAAACTGTCTTTTTGTGAACACCATGAACATCTCCTAAAACAACGTATTGAAATCCAGTTCTGGGGGTGGCCGTGGCGCGATAGTTGTGTGCTCGCCTGTCAACCTCGTGGTTGCAGGTTCGATTCCCGCCGTTGTCTATGTCTTCTTATATTCCATTAAAAACCAATTCTCAAAATTGTCATAAAATAAGTTGCTGCTTTCCTCATTACATGCTGTTTAGGCATAACACTAACAACATGTGATTGAGTAAACAAGCATACCCATTAAGTATGACAACGAAATAAATAAAATAATGCGAATTATAAGGGACATAAATAAATAAGACACGGTAATTCTCCCCGCATTAGTTCAGCCGCTATCCCTGGAGGTAAATCTGAGACAACAACCAGCTCTAGTCTCAGAAAATCGCGCCACACATCTTTCCTTTCCTTCTTTCTCTTCTTCATCAGATGCCCGCGCTGTGTTAAGAAAAACATATAAAGGGTATTCATCACCCCTTGAGCGCGCGCAAAGTTATAAAAAAAAAAAAAAAAGTTCTAAACCACTATAAGGCAATATTTTCTGCCTTACACTTAGTGCTTTATTTTTATTAGTGGCTGAACGTAATTTGTGGGAGAGACTTTCGGTAAGATAGTCAATAACTTCTACGGCTCAAGAAATGTTTACGGTTCTATTTTAAAGTTTGTTCTTTCTTTAAACACTATTGCCCGTCCCTGGCTCTCAC
Source organism: Philhelius pedissequus (assembly GCA_910595825.1). Classification (NCBI taxonomy): domain Eukaryota; kingdom Metazoa; phylum Arthropoda; class Insecta; order Diptera; family Syrphidae; genus Philhelius; species Philhelius pedissequus. The sequence continues at coordinate 18,534,293 of OU343163.1, read as the reverse complement.
TATTACTGTCCGATTCAGAATCAAAAAAAAATCACAAAACTCTAGGCCACTTAATAAATTCTCAAGATCCATCCGATGTAATCACTTAATTAACACTACTGTAAGTGTTTATTTCTAACTTGTTGACTTTGAACTAGTCCGGAACCATCGGTTGAAATTTATCAACTATTCAACAAGTTTATTCTCTTTTTTCTAACTCTTGATCGTTCCAGTTACAGAAACGGTGAAATACTGAAATTTGCCACTTGTTGAATGAAGCCAAAACAATTGTTATAGTTCTCCTAGACTTGTTGTTCCGTGTTACACAAGTTTTAAAAAGTTGTAGAATTTCACTTGTTCAACAAGCACTTTTTGTATTGTGTTATAGGGCCTGGTCAGTTGAAGTACTTGCTGAATTCTGCTTTGATTAAGAAAACTGTCTTACATCCAATACATTTCAAAGGATCCTACGTCACGACACGAGGGTTTTCAATTTCAGTCGTCGTCTAGCCTTCAAAGCGAGAACATCGAATAAGACCTAGTCGTATTGTTGACACTTGCTTTTTCTGACAACAACACGTTATCTTTTTCTCACTCATTTTCTCATTTTCGCGCACCATAGTTTAATCCAAACTCGTGTGTAAAAAGCAAATATACCACATCTATTGTTCAATCTTGAATAAGGCATGGGCCCGGGGACGGGCTCGAAGAAAAAGCCCCCAGGCTATTACGACAGTTTATCAGAAAACATGTCGTTTGAGCCTAGGGCAAAAAAAAATAAACATGGTATCGAGGACTTTCCTGAGCTACCATCAAACCAGAACATAAAAAATCCAAAGTTCATTGTCATCGCTCCAAAAAACGCTGAAATTCCACTCTCATCTGTGAGTATTTTTATGCTAAGAAAATCTATTGATTCAATAAGTACCTATTATGAAAGCATTTCTCTGTTGAGAGATGGTAGTATACTTATCCTGGTAAAAACTCAACAAATTGCCGATAGATTCCTTAAAATAACAAATCTCGCCAACCAAATCCCTGTTATTGTTACTCTTCACAAGCAACTTAATTCGTCCAAGGGCATAGTTTATGCACCCTGGCTGATTAATGTGGCCGAATCCGAGATTGTAACAGAAATGAAAAGTCAAGCTGTGTGTGATGTGTACAAATTCTCCAAAAAAATTGATGATAAATATCAGCCTACAGGTCTAATGCTCTTCACTTTTGACCTGTACCAAGTTCCCCAAACCGTAGAGATTGGATGGTACAAGGCAAAGGTGAAGGAGTACATTCCATCTCCGATGAGATGTCGAAATTGCCAGTTATTGGGCCACACGACTAAACGTTGCACAAAAGAAAAAACATGTGAGCACTGCAATCTTCCACCCCATGTTCCATCTGAGTGTACCCGTTTGATGTGCGCGAACTGCCTAGATAGTCATTCGTCATCATCAAAAACCTGTCCTAAATATATTCAAAGCAAAAATATTCTTGCAATTAAAACTAAAAATAAATGTAGCATGGCAGAAGCCAGGCGAACATACAACCAACAAAACCCCGAACAAAAGAACTCAAATAATACGCCTTATGCAGTAAGAGCAAGACAAGCAATGACTAACACTGAAACTTCTACAACCGTCACCACCCCCCTCCCTAGCGAATCGTCATCTGTCATCGAAAACCTAAATCGTACTCTTGCAGCTAGAAACCAACTGGCAAAACCAGCTCCCTCTTCTATTCAATCCTCTATAAGCACTGAATTAACTACAGCATCTCTCTCCAGCATGCCATCTCCCTCTAATAAGATAGCCCATTCTTCTTCTCATTCAATCTCTCCATTAACATCCCTTTCACAATCTATCACACCATCTTTCTCACAAAAAAACACTCTTTCTTCTACTTCATCCACCCCTTCCACCTCCGCCTACAAGCACGAAAAACAGAACAATATGACAAAAGAACACAACTCACAACTAGACTCAAAAACCACTCTAAATAACCCACTCCAAACCAATATTTTTTCGAGTTACACAACACTTATTTCTAAGACTGCCGATTCTGTTAATCAGAACGCAGTTAATACAAATGCCTTCCTCAATCAAGATGAACAATTATAAAAATACACCATCAACCTCCAAAACTCAGCCGGTGCTTTCGTCTGCTGAGGGGAGATCAAATCCATCCACTCAAGGTTGGGATTGCACTCTCCTCCGCAGAAGCAAGCACCGGCTTAATCGCCCTAACGACTTCAATAACAACCACTCTAAAACACATGAATCATCCTATCTTAAAATTATGCAATGGAACATTCAAGGTTTCCTAAACAACTACGACGAACTGAACCTACTTATCAAAGAATTTAATTCCGATGTGATCTCTCTCCAAGAGACCCATTGCGCCTTTCAAACAGATCCAGTAGTGCCTAAAGCATATGCTGGATACTTCAATAACTTTACACACAACAACACATCCAAACAAGGAGTTGGTATTCTTATAAAAAAGAATATCCCTCATAAGCGGTTACAAATAAATTCAAACATACTTTCCATAGCAGTTGAAATCCATATAAATATTAAAATAGCAGTTATCGGTATTTATATTTTACCTGATCAGGCTTTTACATTTAGGGAACTAGTCAGTATCATTGAACAAGTAGATACCCCCTTTATATTAACGGGGGATGTTAATTCGTGGAGTTCGCTTTGGGGTTCACCCTCAACCAATAAACGAGGTTCAATAATAGAGGACTTTATTACTAAATCCAATCTTTCAATATTGAATGATGGATCTCCTACACACTTCTCAACACATAGCACACTCACACATGTCGATATAACATGCTGTACGCCAGAACTTTTATTAAAAACATCATGGTGTGCCCTTAAAGATTTGTACAACAGTGACCACTTCCCAATTTTCACTTCTATTGAACTAAGCAGTCAACAAAAACTACAGTCACACAGTCCAAGGTATAAAATCGAAAGCGCAGACTGGGATAAATTTAAAAACAATATCGAACAAGGGTTACCGGAAAACACCCTGTGTGTAAATAAAAAAGCAGCAAGGATGCTTAAATGTATTCGTAATGCTGCTAATAATTCTATTCCCCAAACTTCACCAACATCTCTTAAAAGAGTTGTGCCATGGTGGAACAAAGAGCTTGCTGAGCTAAGAGCCGAAAAGGTCATCACTTGGCGGTCTTTTAAAAAAAGACCCAACCAGGTCAATTTATTAGCCTATAAGAAAGCAAATGCTCGGTTTAAAAGACTGATGAAAATGAGTAAACTAAAATGTTTTGAAGAGTTCACTTCAACAATAAACCCCAATTCCCCGATCAGTAATGTCTGGCAAAATATTAAAACCTTAACTGGTTGTCCAAGAAATACCTTTACTAAAACGATCAAAACAACGACTGGGTCAGTTACCTCCTCTGAAGATATGTGCAATGCTTTTGCTGAAACATGGTCTCTGCAGTCAAAAAGCTCAAACTTTTCATCTGTGTTTAACATAGATAAGAGAGAATCTTTAATCGCACCCACACAGCCTGCAAAAAATACAGCTGCTAAACGTATTGAAACCAGCATAACCCTGCTAGAGCTGGAAAGCAGCTTAAGCAAGGTCAAAGGCAAAACCCCTGGCCGCGATAGAATCTCATATCCCATGCTCAAAAATCTTCCAGGTAGTGCCAAACTAAAACTCCTTGATCTTTATAACGATATATTAAATACTGGGACCATTCCACAAAGCTGGAAAACAGCATCCGTTGTACCCATTCTAAAGCCTAAAAAAGATATTGATATCATTGACAGTTACCGCCCCATATCCCTGTTACCATGTATCTCTAAAGTCTTAGAGAAAATTATTGCCAATCGAATTTTGTGGTTCACTGAATTTAAAAAGCTTCTTAGTATCAATCAAGTTGCATTCAAACCTAAAAAAGGATGCATGGATGTCCTTCTTCATCTGGACTACGTTATTTCTAATGCTCTATCTGCTCGAAACCACGTCTCCATCCTTGCACTTGATTTCGAAAAGGCATTTGACCGAATAGGTATTCATCTCGTTCTGAGCAAATTGAAACAATGGGGAATTGGACCCAAAATCTATGAATATATAAAAGCCTTTTTAACAAACAGAAAATTTTCTGTAAAAATTAAAACATCTTTCTCAAAAATAGTTCCATCTGACAACGGTATTCCTCAGGGATCACCGCTTTCTGTGATTTTATTTTCCATTGCTTTCGAAGAATTAAATACAATTATATCTAAATACAAAGATCTAGATCATTGTGTCTATGCAGATGATGCATATATTCTTTGTAAACACAATGACCTAGAAAAGTCTAAAATTTTGTTTTCAAATCTCCTCAGAGAAATTAATGACTGGTCTACTACTTCTGGACCAAAACTTTCACTAAGCAAATGCAAAATTCTTCATGTATGTAGAAAGAAACATTGTCCTAATATCAATCTAGAAATTAATAATGTAAATATAGAAAATGTTGCGAATTTAAATATACTTGGATTACTTTTTAACAATAAATATAACTGGAAAAATCATTGTAACAATTTGAAAAAGTCACTAGCAGCTAGACTTAGTATTGTAAAGTATCTTTCATCTAAAAAAAGTAAGGTTCATATTAACTCTCTTTGCTATGTTACAAAAATGTTAATTTTAAGTAAAATAGATTATGGCCTCGCTCTATACGGATCCTGTCCAAAAACAACTAAAAACGTCTTTAAGCCAACGTACCACCAAGCAGCAAGGAGGAGTATTTTCGCTTTCCCAACAACACCAATAAAAAACATTCTGGCCGAAGCTGGACTTCCAACAGTTGAAGAGCGTTATTTTAAAGTCAGTGCCTCACTTCTGCCTAAGTTAACTTTTCAAACCGGATCAGTGATCGACAAAGATACTATGCAAGCCCTATCTCACAGACGAAAAAGACGCATACCTTCCGCAATAAGCACCATTTTGGATATGGGTAAAAAAATGGAAATCCCTTTGAAGCGCCACCCCAAACATTCGTCGTCTCAGCCACCCTGGTTGCTAGATAGCAGCTCCATACTTCTCAGCTCGTGTGACCTAAAAAAACAAAATACCAACGCAGTTATTTATAAACAAATGTTTATTGAAACATCATCGAAACTCTCCAATAGTGGTTGGAATTTCGTATTCACAGATGGTTCTAAAAATGACCATAACACCACATTTGCAGTCGTCTCAAAACAAGGCAAAACACTTATACAAGGTATTCTGACAAACATTGCATCTATTTTTACTGCAGAAGCTGTCGCAATATTCGAAGCCATAAAAAAATGCTCCAACACATCAGGCAAATGGGCGATCTGTTCCGATTCCCTCTCAGTCCTGAAATCCATTATGAACCCGTCTCACAATTCTGTAATTATATCCAAAATAAGAGACATCATAATTACAAAATCATCTAAACTAAAACTTATATGGACTCCTGGACATGTTGGAATTCAGGGTAATGAACTGGCTGATAAAGCTGCCAGGGAAACTCATGTTACCCCGGCCTTTACCTTTGACCAATACTCCCAACGTGATTTGCAAAGGTCAATACACAACAAAGTACTTGCAATGGAAATCGCCGAATGGAAAGAATACCACCACCATTACACAACGATCAATCCGAACAAAACTCATACAATATACCCGACACAAAGCCCAAAAGGATTGATAACTAACTTTATCCGGCTTCGGCTAGGCCACACATGTCTTACACACCAACATCTTCTCAAAAAAGAATCTCCACCTACTTGTCCTACCTGCCAAAGCAACCTCACCATCAGCCACCTGCTCGGTCCTTGCATCCTCTCCTCTAATGCAATATTTAAAAAAATCAATATAAAACCAAATATTATAGAATTATTAAAAGAACCTACTCTATCCAATATTTTAACTATTAACAAAATATTACATTTACTTAAAATTAAGCTATGATCTATAATAATTTTACCTTAGAGCCGATAGTATTTCGCTGCTAGTGCTCCTATTAATTAGTTATTAATAGTATATTTTAATATGTTATTGATAAGAAAAAATAAATAAATAAATAAATTAGCATTTTTTTAGCTGCAGCCCGCGGCGTAATAGTAAGTGAGTTGAATATTATATATTTCATAAAATCTGGAGACCGAATGCCAGCAGCTTCCACCTAAAACAAAAAAAAAGTGTTTTCACGTGTATACTGCCTCCTGCAAGAAAGTAGCAAGTCCTCCAAGAGAATTACTTGTTTTAAAAAAGTTTTTCTCAACTTAGCATTTAAATTTCGACAATAAAAAGTATGCATTTTTTATAATTAAGCGCGCACTAAAGGGGTTTTGACTACCCTTAATAATATAATCAGGCACAGTGCGAACATTAGGAAAATAGGGAAGGATTTAAAGAAGGATATCGATAATTGTGTTCCCGTCAAAAATAAATTGCACGTTCCGTCGTCAGTTTGTTGGATGAATAAAAATCGTAGGCGTATTCGAAACCTTAAAAATGTGTTTTTTTTTTAAATGGAAAAAAAACTCATAAACTAATTTACTACAACCAATTTTCATACTATAGAAAACTTTTTAATACCTCACCAAACACAACTTATAAAAACTACGTAGCTCAGACTAAGTGCAATATATCGAAAAACACTAAATTATTTTGGAAGTTCATAAGTTCTAAAAGAAAAACTTCAATTTTTCCATCAACCGTGCAATATAAAAACAAACCCTCTTCTTGTGATATAGAAATTAGTAATATATTTGCTGACTTTTTCCAACAAACTTATAAAACGTGCAATCCTGATCACTGTGATAATTCCAACCGGAATCGGCTAAACTGTGATATACCTAATTTAAGACTGACTGAAGCGGAAGTAGTACAATATATTGACGGCTAAAAAAGTATTTGTTCGTCTGGTCCTGACAAAATTCCATCTATATTCGTTAAAACTTTTAAGTCTTATATTTGTCCTGCAATCACATATTTATTTAATTGTTCGGTGTCATCTAGTGTTTTATGAAAATCTTCATTTATTACACCTATGCATAAGTGTGGAAATAGAAACAAGGCTGAGAAGTATCGAGGCATTGTAAAACTCTTATTTATACCAAAGCTTTTTGAAAATATAATCTGCAAACACATTCAGTTTTATTGCCAATCACTAATTGTACCTGAGCAACATGGATTTTGTCTCAAAAAGTCTACGACAACCAATCTTCTCGAATTCACTAATCAAGTAAACATTAATATGCAAAATGGACTTCAAACTGATGTATTTTACGCTGACTTAAGTAAAGCCTTTGATCGGGTGAGCCACTCTATTCTTTTAGTGAAATTAGAAAGATATGGGTATCCAGAGTGGATACTCACTTGGATCCAGTCGTATGTAAGAAATCGTACCCAATATGTCAAATACAAAAACTGTATATCCAATTTAATAAATGTCACATCCGGGGTTCCTCAAGGTAGTCATATTGGGCCATTGCTATTTATACTATTCATTAATGACATTACTACGAACATTCTTTATTCAAATATATTAATCTTCGCTGATGACTTTAAACTTTTTAATGGTTATACAAATCCGAGTGGGTACTTGTTCTTACAACATGATATTGATAGTGCCTTCGAATGGTGAACTTCAAATGGAATGGAATTAGATAGAAGGAAATGCAAAGTAATGTCATATTCAAGATCGAGAGAACCTATATTGTATTCCTATTTCCTAATTGAGACCATCAATGACTAGGGTGTTTTATTTGACACGAAACTGTCATTTAATCCTCATATTGACATGATTACAAGTAAAGCAAGGAGCCGGCTTGGATTAATCAACAGATTTTCAAAAGAATTTAATGATCGTCATATTTCAAAGATTATGTACTGTTCACTTGTCCGTCCCGTCTTGGAGTATTGCAGCTGTGTTTGGTTTCCTGCTTACGAGGTTTCCATTACTAAAATCGAAAATATTCAAAACAACTTCTGTTATTAGTTCTCCGTAGTCTTCCTTGGGATCCCAATCAACATCTACAACCATATGAAAATCGTTTAAAACTGCTCAGCCTTTCTACACTAAAGAAGAGGATGGAAGTGAATAATGTCCTTTTCCTTTTTCGACTTTTATCGTGATCAATTTATTCTCAAAACGTCCTGAGTATGCTAAACATAAATTCCCGTCCGAGGTTAACCCGTAATCCTGCATTATTTTATATACCTTCATGCCAAAGTTAATTATGGATTAAATACATCATTAAATATTATGTGCAATGATTTTAATCGTTTATATTATTTAATTGATTTTAACGCATCGAAAAATTGTTTTATTGTATTTTGTATGTAAAATTTTATTTCTTTCTCGTATGTTAGTAAATTTTAACTTACTGTTATATTGTATTAGTAAATTTTTTTAACAACTTAGACACCGGTCTGCTGTTGAAATAAATAAATAAATAAATAAATAAATAAACATTGGTTTTAAAGTTCAGAATATCAAAATTGGAGGCCTTAATTTATCAGATTGGCATTTATCGCCGCAGCTATACGCACAGGGCCTTATTTCGGCCGGATTGTACTTTAGGTAATGACTGTACTTCTTGATGGGACAAGCTTGACGAAAGTAGATATTTCGTGTCGTAAAACACAATAATTAAAAAATGGCTCCAGCAAGACCACCAAGAAACTGCGATTTTTTGTTAAACTGCATTAAATATAATTCGATTTAAATATTGCATACTTTCGACTAATAGCTAAAATGTTTTAGGACTATTCAGATCAAAAAACAATACCTAACTACTTCAGTCACCTATTCGGCGTAAATTTGAGTTCACCTAAAGAGGTAAGGTATATTGTCTGAGTTTTCATTTAATGTTAATCGAATTTAAGCAAAAAAAAACAGAAATAGAATATAAAAAACACGTCGGGAAGGTAACTAACCAGATAACAAGCTCTTATTCCACATCAACAATATTCTAAGAATTTATACCTAACTCCTACATCATAGCACCTTTACGCTTACATACCACAACAAAACAATAATCCCTGATCCTGACAATAATTCCTCCTACCAGTTGCACAAAGGACCTAGTTCATTATTATAATTACTTATTTGTCTAATTGCCGAGCAAATCTTAGCAACTTGAAGAATAATTAAAGCACTGCTGTTGTTATAGATTTTGTGTAGAGTGTTGCTGTTTCTATATAGATATTTAGCTTGTATGACTTAGCCAAGCCATCCTTAGATGCTTCTGAATCATCTCAATCCTAGGAATCATTGTCATTTCCGTTTTCATTTTCCTCTGTCTAATGAACGCAATGTTCTTGTCATCATCGTTCTTTTTTGTACTTTTCTCAGCCCTCAAGACATGTAGCTTAGCTATACTAGAGATACGAGGAAGGATATACGAGCGTTAAGGATAACGACGACGGTGGCGGTGACGGCGGTGTATTTCAGGATAATCCTGGTTCATTTTTTTTTGCCATTTTCGTTTGTAGATTTAAGTACCTACCTATGAGTATTTGTGTAGGGATGTGTGTTCTGTCAAATAGAACACCCAAGCATGGTAACAATCATTCTTTTGTCCTGTGCGGCTGTATTTGCTTTTCAACTATAATAATAATGTTTGTGTATGAACAGCGAAGAGGATGCTCCGCAGTCGTGTCGTGTCGTGCTATCTGTTATGTTTTTTTTTTTTTTCTATATACTCTGTGTCAAATTGTTGTACAGTTGAACGGGCAGGCGGTTTTCTTCAGGACTCCTTCACACAAACGGACGAGGAAAGAGAGGAGCTTTGCTGTCGGTCCTCTATACTTCCATAAAATACGAGTAAAATGACAGGAGCTTTGTGTAATGTTTTGTTTCAATGATGTCTGAAAATCAGTTGCGACTGTATACAAGCTGAGCTTCGTTATGCTTTTGTAGAATTATTGTTGTCATTTGATTTCGAAAGGAAAAGGAAGAGTGGTGACGCCTGATTACTGATGGCCCACAGGCATCTATGCAGCCGCACGGACGTGGTGGAATGTAAAGTGGCAAAATATTAACGCCAATTTAAAGTTCATTCAACCATTTTATGTTTTCAAATGACAATTGATGATTTTTTTTTTCTTTTGTTTTTATTATGTGCTATTTTTTTCTGATTGTTGTTTGAAGAGTGTTTTTCCAGTCAGGGTTTGAGATCGAGAGAGGATTATTGCTTGAAGTAAATAGCAAACAAATTAAATGATTTATGAAGCAGTATAATCTGGAGGATATAACTTGGTATTCATGACGCCTTGGAAATATTCATATACCTACATAAATTTTATATGGTCCAAATTTATACCTACTAAAAAATATCAATACCTACATTTATCCTTAGAAGCAGGACATATACACCTTAAGCAGGGGCTCAAACCGATTGATATCTAACAAATTATTTTATTAAAAATTAAACTCGATTTTGCAGCTTATTAAAAAAAAATTATTGTGTAGTGTAAACACTGCCGTGTGAACTCTACCTATTAAAATTTGAAATAATGTCAGCAGTAGAGCTGATAGAACAAAGCCAAAAAGTAGAGTAGAGTAAAGGTCGAAATGTAATCAGCCTTCACGAGCTTAAGCTAGTGTTAAAACCTTAAAGTTTAGAGAAGGATTATTGCAATTTAAAATACTCACGATGAGAAGGACCGAGGGTACAGAGTAAGCAGATTATGATCAGAAAGCTCAGATTTAATTATAAAAAATACAATTGAGCATTGAACTGTCACGTGACATTCTGTGTTTACATTTGCTCATTCTTTTTATTCTGAATTCATAGATGGCGCTCTGATCTATTTATGGTAGTGTCTTTCCTTGATACTAACTAAAAATGTTTATATTTGTCACTAAAGCAGTAGAATTCCAATGTAGCGTTCTGTTAGGAATATTTCCTTGACGCCAACTATTAAGTTTCTGAACGTCACTAAAAAGATGATAATTGAAGCAAGATAAAATACTGTATTTATATTTAATGATTAACAAATCACTTCAACTAATTTTTATGATAGGAATAAAGTATTTAGAAAAGTTAAGAAGTATTAATAAAAATGAATGATTAAATGAAATTTAATGTCATCTGTTGGACGCCAGACAGGAATTTATTCAAAATGTTCCAGAAAGTTCCTTTGGGACTTTTTGTACAGTTCACAATTAAGGATATTTTTTGTTCCCTTTTAGGTACATTTTTAGTCAACATCTTTGAAGTACACTAGGAGTCAAAATTCTTCAAAGTACATTAGATTCTGGAACTTTGGTGTTCACACCTAGATGTTGCGACTGCCGATGCATTGTCGCTACAACTGACTGAAAAAAGAAACAGATGTTTTTTGCCAGTTCCGAAAAAACTGCCTTATATCTAACTCTCGCAGTTTTCTTAATGTAAGAAACCGACAAATGTAAACATTTTAAATTTTAGTTCAGAGCAGAGTGTGGGTTGTCAAAGTGAATTTTGTGTTCCGATTTTTGTTTTCTTTTTTCATTAACTGACTTAACAAATTTGGGCATTTTGAGTTAATTGGACATTTCCAAAAACTATCTCTGTCTATTCTCTTTCAATGTTTAAGATTTGAACATTAAGAACAACCAGTACATTATGCGAAGAAATGTTTATTTTTCTACATCACATCATTTAAACTATGCGAAAATGTGTTACATCACAGCTTTTGACGTATGATGTAAGTTCCTAATTTCTGAACACGCCAAGTGACATGTGTGTGTTACTTCGTGTACTCCCTGTCATTTTTCGAATTTCTTGTGACAAAATTATAGTAAATGACATCAAAATATCATTGACAGCTAGCAATAGATCAGTAAACACCTTGAGAACATAAGAATCAAAAGAAGAGCACAATTTTGTATTACTTCACAAAATGGCAACGAGATGACATTATGACATTACTATTGAAGAAAAGAGCGCTGCCAACATGTCAATATACAGTATGTATTCTAGATTGTACATGATATTATCTATCCCCCCCACCCCCATTTAAAACAAAAAATTAAAAAACAAAAACGAATGATAGACTTTTTGTTAGCTATTAAATTCCAATATATTAATTGTTGTTTTAAGCATAAAGCTGTTAAATAAATAGTTATTGAGGAATTAATATTCAAAGTCTAGATTTTTGGAATTGATTTTTTTTTTAGTTTTTGCATAATTAAGTGCTACTGTTTCTTATTTAATATATTATTACTAAACTTTACTCAAATACTGAGGACCAGACAGATTTAAATATGTCTTAGTTTTAAACAAATTTTAAAAAAACCGTTGCACGTACTTACGCAAGATTTGGAAAATATTTACAAAAATTTTTACTTTGACCACATGTAAAAATATATTGTAGTTTTTTTAGAAATTAAATAAATAAATAAATCATTAATCAAAATTTGTAAAAAAAAAAAAACACTTTAAAACAAAATTAAACATTTTGACTGAAATTTAATTTCTCAAATACTATTCATTTAAACAACTTTATTTAAAATACAAATAAAAGTTTTATTTCCTTGATTTTTTAAATATTTTTTTTCTTTCTATTTTAAATATTTATTTTCTTAAATTGTTTACTGAGAAAGGGAGTTATAATTTTTCCCTATAAAATTGTTTCATTTAATGATCCCATTCGGACAATCTTCTATGAATTCACGTGACGTTGAATAGACTCGTAACAAATGCTTCTTCACTGCGTAACAGTTGCAAGGTGTTTTAAAGAAATCTATTGAATACGACTTTAAAAGTTTAAAAGTTGGGAAAATGTGTTTTTTAAGGCAAACATTTCAACGGAAAAATGATTTCTTTAAACATTTGAGGTTTTCATTGTATTATTATTATTTTATTATTTACCGATTTTAAGTCTTTACTTAGCCAAGTTATAACCTGAAACTACAGGAGCAAGTTAACAAAATTTTGCAATTATGAATTTAGGGTCTTCGGGTATCGGGTGTTTTTTTTTAACCCAGTAGATACTAACTTGTGACAGTTATATCTGTCAAAAAAATTATTAGATTCTAAGCTGGCCGTGTCATTTTATTCAGTAGTATTTGTAAAGTTACCAAATTTCAGAATAAGTTCAATAAATATGGGCATGCCAATCAACCAACATTATTCATATAACTGATGACATATCGCCAAGAATTTTTGAAAAATTGATCAAAAATTTTGTATTTCGGATAACATTCATCAAATCCATCAGTGAAATAATATTCAAGAACTAATTTCTGGATACATTCTCCCAACTTTGCATACAAAACACTGTTATTTACAGAAGTTTCATGACTCTTGTTAAAAATCAAAGTTAGCACTGGCTTAAAGAAACACCCCGTATATTTACTCATGTTTCAACATCTCATTTAATGGCATTGAGTTGATCGAATAAGTCAGAATTTAATTTTTTTGTTACCCTGAGCCAAGAACATATACCTACTTAAATTTCTTCATCCTCTTCCATCATATACAGTAATACTCTACATTTCTACAATATTGTTAAAATACTCGTAGCTTAAAATCCTTAACGCGTCTCAGTATTGTTATGCAGAACAAGTTGTCGTCCTAAAAAGTTGTTACGACCTAAAATGCCTATAAGTGTCATTATTGAATAAGCCTAAAAGGAAAAATAATACAAATTCTTTTCTCGTTTTCTGTGTTGCTTTGCTTTGTGCCTTTTATTTTTTGTTTTTTTTTTTTGTAAGAAAAAAAAATATAACACTCAAATCAAAGAATCCTTGCAAGAAATTATATTTCCAGAGACTCTCCTATATAGATCGTCGATTCCGATTGTGTTAAAAGAAGTTTAATTAAGAAAAATGCCTCTGGCGTATCACGTCGTCGTCGTCCTCATTGGGCTCTTCTTCCTTCTCCTATATACGATTAAGATTCAAAGAATTGATTAAATGTTCGAAATGAGTTTCGTATGTCCTTTTTTTCATAAGAATAAAATAGCTCCCGAATTTAAATTTTTTGGTAACGAATTCTTTCATTTCGATTGTAGTATTATGTAGGTTTTGCTCTTCGGGGGATTTGAGAAATAATGAAAAGCAAACAAGTTTAATAGGCGCTGTTTTGTATTTGCATTTAAATTATGTAGTGTAGGCAGTTGAATTGAGAGTTTGACATTGATTTGATTTTCATATCCTCGTACGTATGAATGAAGTATTCTGAACTTTAAGTGCGAATGTTAAAAATTAAATGATTTTAAGAAGAAATGTAAAAACACCACAAACGCATGTGCATACGTGTAGGTATTGCTTTTGTTCTTTTTTTGTGGACTCTGCTTTTAATTTTTTTTTCTTTTGTGACCTTTAGTCACATTTAGACCTTTCGTTATGGGCGAATCGCATAATTTGGACTAAAGGTCACAAAAGGAAAAAAAATTAAAATTAAAATAAAAATTAAATGTAAAACAGTTATATTAATGGTTTTCAAAAACTAACAAAGAGAACAATTAAATATTTAAATCGTTGAAGCCGTTTTCGAGATTAGTTTAAGGATTATTTTATCATTTCTATCATTTTGGTTTTTAGAAAAATTAAAAAAAAAATTGCATAGTAAGTGTCGAAAATCAGCTTTGCGCCTAGTTATAAAAAATATCTTTATTGCTTACGAAAATTTGAGTTTTCAAAAACAAAAAAATGTAGTTTCAGCCAGCGGTTTTCTAGGATAATTCTAAAGCCAATATCCACTAAGTTGTCATTCGTGGAATTAATATTTACCCCAATGTAACATCTCGCCAGCTATCAAAAATGATATTCAAGTGGAGGCTGGTCTAACGGTATTCTAGAATCACATCGTGGTGGCCATCGGTAGGGGGCAAATGACGGTCTTTACAAGGTACTTAAGTATATTGAAAATTCATTCTGAGTTCACTTATGTATATGTATTTTTACGTCGAACTTGAAGGGTTTTCAGTTAGTTAAATCTTCTTTGTTTTGTATAGAAGAGAAGTAGGAGTCATTTTATGAGAGCATATAAAGTAAATTAAATACACTATTTGACGTTTATATTATTATATTATAATGTACTAACCATTTTGTTAATTTTTTTCAACTATTCAATTAGTTCACTTGACAAAATTTTGTTGAAAACCTCGAGTTGTAAAATTACGAAATAAAATACAAATTCCAAATAAACATTTCAGCGTCAACTTTTGACAGCATCAGAAAACTGAAAAATGCAAACCGCTATACGACAGCCGAGGTAACGCATACTCTTGCAAAAATGTGAGATTTAGCTGTTCATCGAGCAAACAGAAATGACTGCGGAGGTTTCCAGTCTTTATTGGGTGTTATTAGTGGACATTTTTTATAAAGTGCTTCCAAGTTGCACAATTATTTCTAGATTTCATACAACTTACATGCTTTTAGTAAGTAAGCTGTTTTTTTTTAATGAGTTAAGTGAGGTTTAATTTAGCGGGGAATAATGACGGTAATTCGGTACTACTCTGCGATATTTGCTCTGCACGGTCTTAACAACCAAGAAAAAGCAATGTGTCCAATGTGATTAGACCTACTTACACCTCCAGTGAAATTGGTCCCCAAACTATTTTTTTAAGACAATTGTTCATGAGAACGTAATTTATCTGCATTAAATTGGCAATGTCATTTTTAATTTTAAAAAAAATACAGTTATCTACAAATTTTTCGGAGGGTTTTTTTCCACAAGAACATCACAACTTTATTTTTTTTTTGAAAATCAAAAAACGGGATCCCGGAAATTACGCGCCAGAATTGTTTTTGAAAAAAACGCCAAAAAATTCTTCATACAAAATTATGGCCTTTTTTTTCTAGGAAAAAAAGCCGAAGTTTTCTGATAATCTTTCCAAAATTTCTGGCCTTTTTTCCAAAAAATTTCTAGCGTTTTTTTTTCATTTTAGGAAATTGAGTGCAGGTTTGGGTGTATGCAAATTTTTTTATTGGATTTGAAGATTTCTTTATAAATAGTTGCAATAAAAATTACATATAACCAAACTCGTATCCACCCAAAATCCTATATTGAGCAAGCAGGTGATTCAACGGGGCAGCATGCCCCCCTTACTTCCCGAGCTTTTTGTACGCCGTGAACCTATTTGTAAAAAACACAAAAATGCTGGCGTAATTTTCGGGAGCCGATAACATTAGGTTTAGAAGACCTTAGAATGTTTTTTTTTTTATTTTTGAAGAATTTTTTTTTCTGATTTATATGGAGCTATCAATCACATGTCAAGTCGATACAGTTTCTGTCAATAACCAAGAGAATTTAACAGATTTTGTCTTACGATCTTAAAAAAATTAAGCCACCAATAAATATTTAAAAAAAAACATATCTTTATACCGAAAATTTTCCTAAAATAAAAAAAAAAAAAAACACGGAAAATAAACACAACTGTCATGTTGACAAACGTAGACCAGCATTGCCATATACGAGGAATCCTAACTTAGCTAACAAATCTAAAATATAGCATTGTCATGCATTTGGAAGAATTCTTTATTCTTGAACAGAATGATGCAAAAAGAAAACGATTCGCGAATATGACGGGATCTAGTCGTTCTTGTTAAATTATTGTCAAACAATGACGAGCATACATATGTACACATATTTGTAATAAAGAATTTGATGTCGTCACGTTACGTTAAATTAATAGTTTAAATAATTGAACAGCAGTTAGCTTCAATATTATTTTCTTAAATCTTGTCGTGAAAAGTTTCGTCCCATTGAACTGGGGAATGGTTTTATTGCCAATTTTTTTAAGGATTTTATAACTTCCAAATTTTGAAAGTCACGGTATATGGTCTCAGTTTTTGAACTAACATCGCAGCACATTCTATTTCTTAATTCAAAATGGCGGTGCTAACTTCACGCACAAACGTAACTTGTATCATGACCCGTTTTGACTCTTTCAACCAATTTTAAGCCCCTCTGAGTCTCTGGGTCCTTACACAATCTTGAAAAAAAATATTCCCATTTTCGACTCACGATATTTTGAAAGAAAACGAACGAATAAATTCAAATTAATAATTTCGCCAAGAGATTAGATGTGCTAAACAGAATTCAACAAGAATGCCATACATAAAAACAAATTGCCAAAAAACTAAAGCCAGCGAAAATACTCCAGGCACTGATGGGATATGATATTGGTTATACAGACATTTTTCCGACAAAATTATACAATCGCTTAGCTCTCCCAACTTCCGTCTTCAAAAAAAAAATATATTCTCATTTTCATAGCATCTTTAGGCGTCTCATTAGTTAGGTATCAAGTTAGCCCATCAAATCATTCATTTCATCAAATCGGAATTAAGAGCCCCAAGAGCAAAATGACATAAACAGCCGTAGCCGCCTCAGATTGTCATGATAAATGTCACCCATAGCTTGGAAAATTACGTACATCCATCCACCATCCATCGTCTTCGTCGTCGTCGTCGTAGTCGTTGGCTGTCAACAAATGACATACCACCCATTTGCATTTCTTTTCCGCTGTTAATGGAAGATTGAAAAATTGTCATGAGATATGTCCACCATAATGACGTCATTGAGTTCCACTATATATTTCTTTATTGTAACTTTAAGCATAGCCAGTGGAATGTGCCGTGAAGGTAGACTGTTGACAAAGACGAAAGTGACAGCGCCAAGGACGATATCGAAGACGTGTAGACGACACGACTCTAACCTCTCTAAGGACCGTCTTGCCTAATGGTCGTTCTATAGGTATACCGCCTTCTATTCAACCCCTGGGAAAATACATACAAAATACCAACACAAATATTCTCAGGCATATTCGTTGTTCCTTCTTTTAAAAAAAAGGCTTTCTGCTTTTGATTGATGACCGACTAGCTGTTGACTACTGGCGTCTGGTCGTGTGCTCACCACAGCCAGCGACACCCTCTCATTTATTCAAGTCATCCTCCCAGGTCCCGAACCTAACCGAAACTCCCTTAAAAAAAAGCTGCTGTACCTACATTCTTATGTTGTAGAGCTCACGAAAACATTTCCTGCAGCATAACAACAGGATGAACAACAACGGGGCACATAAGAAAAATTGCTTCGACCTATTTTCTGGGCGTTGGATTTCAAAAAAAAAAAAAAAAAAAAAAAAAAATAGAAAAATATTTTATATACCTACACACACTTGTAAGTATTACTTGCAATTTGAGTTTTTATGGCCGACAAGATGGAAATTACACTTTCGTCATAATGAGCGGGACGTATAGCGAAGTTAGCTTGGAAGAAATATGCAAATCAAGGAGCTGGGTGGTAGGATATATAATTTGACGATGAAGTTTGGGTGGCCAGCCAACGCTGAATTAAGTGAAGAAAGGTATACAAGCAAATACATGGAGCCTTGGCATGCCATGAATCAGGTGTGGGGTCCCCTGGGCGTAGGTATACATATCTAACGAAGTCGAAAGCGAGAGTAATTAATTATGTTTTCGGGTGAAATGATTGCGTGTTGTCATTATCATTTTTGTGAGTCCTATAAAATTTTCCTTAATTTGCCTGTGTACCTAGATCTAAACGCCCAACTGTCTACCTACACACAAGGGAGATTCAAAAACAATCCCTATTTAAAGGACGACACGGAGCAATATTGTGTTAGTACGAGTATATATGCACTTGAGAGAATAATGGCGGAAAATTTATGCGAAAGTTCATTATGCTTTTGTGTATAATTATAATTAAATTTTGATGCTGGCCACTGGTGTGTTAAAAAGTTTACTATAAAACGATGATTATTAATTGAGCTCGTCAAAATGCCTTTGGGCTTAGGGTTATTCGATACAGAACATCAATTAATAGGGCAAGCTTAAGGAAGATTAAACTATACACAAATTTACCTCAGGATATTAGATAGGCACTAAACAATTTTGATGGGCATCATTTAATTGAAGGGAAAGTGTTAAATTTAATTTATGACGGTTCGGTTTAATGATTTCAAAGTTCAATTTTTATATTCATTTCCATTTCCATTGCAAAAATAAGTAGACTTCAAAAATTTTGAGGATTTAATGAAACCCAACGATGCCTAATTTATTTGGACAAACAAATTAAGATCTGACATTTTATTTCGAAAATTTTGTATAAAAGCCTGGAGTTTTGCGCTTTTTTCTATTTCGAAAAGTCCAAAGTTAGGACTGGATTTTTTTAAGTCGCGCCATGGTGTCGGTTAACTCGAAACCCAAAAAATTAGATTTTTTGATTTTTTTTTGTGGAAGAAATAAATTAAAAATATAATTTTTCGTCTTGTAAATATTTTCCAGCAAGACTTCGGTTGACCTTTGACCAACAAGATTCTCGCCAAAAAAAGTCTGTTGTTTGGGTGATTCAAAAGCTTTATCGTATCGGTACCCCAAAACGAAGCCGGCAACTGGCCAAGATTCTCTTCCAGGGTTTCGTACGTTTATTCTAAAAGTTGCTTGCTAGAGAAAAGGAATTCCCATATGGATTCTGTCAATTCGTTCTTCTGAGCTGGTTTTCAAGTAGCACATTGGACAAGGTTATCCTTAGCAGGTCTCTAACGTTCATCTCCAAGGCTGTGTGATACAGAAAAAGACCGTAAGAATCATTCAACATTAATTCTTTTGGAGTGTCTCATCAGGAAGTCCACGGGACAAGGTTCCTCTTTGAGATTTCTGACCGCGTATTCCCTGGATCAGAAGCCGTGACTTATTCGATTATCATATAGTTCACTATATTCGGACAATGCATGAGTGTGATAAAGGCAAAGAGCTGGCACTGGACCCATTTGGCACATAAAATAACCTGCGAACATTTAAGCAGTGGAGACTTTCAATTTTTTCATAATGAAGCCCTTCGACTTTGAGATCGCTAGGTGAGACGAATTGCGGTTGGCAATTTTAGAGGTGTTGGTTCAAGTCCCACGTTCCTGAAGACCTTCATGTGCATTCATATATATAGGTACTATAGGGGAAGTTTTGAATTCGTAAGTAAAACTTCCCTTAACTGGTCAAATAACAAAAAAGTGGACATACGTACTTCCATAAATATTTTGCCCATAACGACCCCAGTTGTACAAACGTCACCGTCGCGTCGCGTTGTTCGAACTTTGGGCCATGGTTCAGCAATTTTACAACATTATACTACGCAATACATATAAATCTACGAAGTACTGGCAAGGAGACCATCGACTACAACATTACATACATTAATATACACAAATGTAAGAGCTTCAACAAAACAAACAAAAAAAAATTCGCTGTCAAATACACACAATACGCAATAATCTAATAGCCTTTTCACACCAAACTCAAAACACGGTCAATGCGAAATTATAGGTTTTGGCTGAAAAAGTAAAGCGAAAACACAAGTTTTCCCATACATTTTTTAAAACCACACGTTTTGATAAACTACAAGTTCTAAATAAAACCTGTCGAAAATATGTTGGATGAACTAAACAAACACACCTTGTGAAACATTCAGCGCTCAATTAGTTGTCACATAAATAGCTGACGGGTTGCTGCCAGAAAAAAACGAAAAAAGAACAGCTGTCTGGGGTAATTTCAATTTCAATTCACAACGTATTTCTTATTGGTCGTGCTGTAAAAATAATTAATATGTCAAACGAAAACTTGTGCATGTTCAGTGTCAACGGTTTTCGAGTTGTCGTAAACTTTTAGCTGAAAACCCCGTTTTAAGTTTGGTGTGAAAACCCTATAATCTTATCAACAAAACGTACCAACAAAAACTCCTCGTCAAACACACACAATGCGTATATCTACTACATTAATATATGCGAATCCACAGCGAACCCACAAAAAAAATTGAATAAAAAAAAAAACAAAGCAACAAAAAAAAAGAATTTCTCCTTGAATACACACAATTCATGTAGGTTCCTACAGAATGAGAATCCACAACACGTACCAACAAAAAAAATCCTCAGCGAATACACACGATGCAGATAAATACATGTCTGCAATTATCTATGAAAATCCACAAAACGAACAAAAATCTCATATGTCGTGTCACGTCAGATGTCGGTCGGTTTGACAGCTCCTTAGATATTTGTTTTTACCCCCAACGCCGCAAAAGACGTTTAACTTCAAAAATCGAACTCGAGATGTTGATAAACATTACGATTGACTTTATGATGGTAGAGAACGCCAAAAAAAGTGGGTCCCGCAATTCCGTCTGTCTGTCTGTCCGTATTCCGATCTACGCATAAACGGCTCAAGCGATTTTCTTCACACTTGGTTCCATTTTTTTAGCGCGAATAATGGTATACCTACCAATAGAACCTACTTTGCATAATTTTGTTTGTACTAAAAATGTTAAATCTTATGGGGGTTATCGTTCGGTAGCAAACATCAATTTATTTTTGATTTAGATCTGTCAAGAAAATGATTTCGACAATTTTTGCCTTCGATTGGCCAAAAAAAAATGATTTACTTTTTTAATTTTAAATCAATTTTGCAGATCTGGATTTTTCGGTTGATCTACACCTCTTTTACTAACACCACTATGCATCATAATTGACAGCATTCAGTTTGACAAAACAGCTGATACTGCTAGCTGGTTCACAGACACAAATATACATCAATACTATAGCACATAAAAATCAATCAGAAAGCGCATTCGATTCGTTATGAAAAAAATCAATTTGAAGATCAAAATATTAATTTACCAAATGAAAACCCCATTCATTATATCAAAAACGGTGTGATTATAAAATAATTAGTTCACAATTAAACATGTAGTCTACATTTTAGCTTTAAAAAAATGTTAACATAAAATGTTACATGTACCTGCCATTGAATCTTTTTTATATTTTCGACTGTCTCATGAACGGCTCAATGGATTTCGATCAAAATGCTTGTACAGGAGGTACTTTAAATTTAAAATAATAATGTATACTAAAATTTTCAATGAATATTTATTTTTTGATTTTTGGAAAAAAAAATGTATTTTGTTATTGAAAATTCAGTATTTCGAAAACAGGTGAACAATTTTTTTTGGAAATTATGTTTATGAATTTATATTATTAAATGCTTAAAATAACAATGTCAAAGTTTTTTTTTAGGAAAATAATTATAGAATGTTTGTATATAAAAAATTAAATAAAAACGACTTTAAAAAGTAAAATCTTTGTGCGAAGATAAAAGCAAGTATATGCAGCCGTGTAGTTTTAACTTTTTGGAGCTGCAATCCACACAAATTCCGAAGAAATCTATTAAAAGCATTTATTGCATTCACAAGAGGTCACAATGTGCTTCTTCAACTTTTACTCAGCTTTGATTCCTCTTGGATGTTTGAATAAAATAAGTTCACTTTTGACAGTTTATTCAGGTTTTTATAAATTTTTTTCTCATGAATTATACTGAGCTATACATATGTATATGGAGCTAGGCCTTCACTTCAAGGGTATCAATGTCTGAACCAGCCAAATTCAATTACGGCCAAAGCGGTCAACCATCTCTCCAAATTAACGCAATTTTTTATTTTCGATTATTTGTGTGTGTTTTTGTTTTTGTCAAACCACCGAGGATCCTACAAAATCTTTAGATAAATATTCGGCCATAAATTTCCATTTATGCGCTGGTAAGTTTTATGACAAACGCCAGAAATCGTCTTATAAAAAACGTAACCACTGTATAAAAGGGTTTGATATACGAGTGCAATAAATTTAGTACTTTATTTGTGTATACCTATTCTCAAAACTCTATAGATTTTAATTACACTCAGATTGCAATGAAACAGTATTTCTGCTTTTGGAAAAAAAACTCACAGTAACAGAAATATGGCCTCTAAGATTTTTGAAAATATTGGTTTGTGTTTTGGGGTTATTTCGGTACAAGTATCTCATTACTGACTGGACTAGTTTTGTTCGAATTGTTTATAAATGTCATCCACTATTAAAACTGATGTACTTGCATGATTGTACTCTGCCTACTTTTCAAAACATTTGCACTGTTGAATTAATGCCATATCTATTCGCACACTGTGATACAAATAAGATCTAAACAAAATGTTGAATTAATGTAAGCAATTCATATTTGGACTTTTTCCTCGTGTTGTCATTCACCAAGAACAATTTCTCATTATAAATTTTGCTCATTTTGTCACTCGACAATTTATTATAACAACTTAGATGGCGCCATTTCCATAAAGTACATACTTTACAGTTAGATACTTAAATAGAACATTTAAGCAGATCGCAAAGACACAATTACCTTAAATGAATGTATCTCCTAATTATGTATGTCGATTTCAGAAAGTATTCATTTAAATTTAATTTTTCGACTCAATGAGAACAGAGGATGTCTTTTTTAAAACCACAGACAGGGTGCTTGAAAATATTCTACAATTTTTCTCTCTATTCTAATAAATCATACCAATTCGGTACACCTACCAGGATTATTAGGAAATTTTAAAGTAGAATTTCTGCCTACTGAATTTTGAAATTGGAATAATTACCCAAATTTTAGAAAAAGTCTAGACGATATAGACGACAGAGAAAACACGACTAATTGAGTTCTGACACATGAAGCCGATTTCACTTATACAGTGTGAGTCAAAAGTAAATGTGAAATGTGCCATAATGTATTATGTATTTTGCAAATGGCGTCAGATGTCATTTTGTTTTTACGTAAATGTTGTAGACAGCTAGAGAATTAGTTGTCATCAACCAATAGACCGATATATACTTGAAGAATGTAAAATTACTGTTACTGATTTTTTGACAAATATCCGTTAGCATATTATGACGTCTAGATTTAATCCAACTCTAATTTTGTGGCCGGCCTAGGCAACTTAACTTCATTTTGTGTTATGGGACTTATACTTCACTTATTCCGGACTTACACGAGTTACAAATTGCCATTAATTCATCACATTAAACTGGCGAAATAATGGTAAAATCAAATCATTAATGATGAGCATTTACAAGGGGCAAAATAATGACGGTTTGGCAATAATGGCAATCTGCCACTAAAGATTGAACAAGTTAATTCTTTCTCGCAGCGTACTATTGTTCTTAAAATGATGTCACTGTGCATTTACATCACGTCAATTTAATGACAATATTTAATACCAGTTTTCCCTGCCATTTTTTTAATGAGGAAAATAATGACAAATTTTCAAACCATATAAACGATTTTGTCATTAATGTCAATAAAATGAAAAAAATAATGGCAATTTGCCACTCGTGTAAATCCGGCATTAAGTGAGAAAACAAACACTCATAGGAACTCTCAAATATTTTGCAAACGCATCATCTGAGGAGAATTGATTCCTTATATTTATCTTAAGACAATGCTGCTAACAGATTAAAATATTAAAATTTTTTAGTAATTTAAACGGTGGCACCCCAAGCAAATAAATGTTAGTAACTTCGAATCACTTAAATTGGCCACGTTCACATATTAATTCTCAGCAAACTGTTATGACACAGCTGTGGTAATGTCAGTAAACTCGACAAATTTTTGAATAATCACATACCCGACGACAAATTTTAGAACATTTCAGCTAACCTAACCAAATCGTTAACAAGCATAATGCTTATAGTTTAGTGTTCAAAAAAAAAACTTATGTTGAATTCCTAATAACAAAACAATCCATTTTTTCTGAACCAACTATTTCCAAATAAAATCGATTTTAGATTTAGAACAGATCTTGCGTTTTAAGCAAGATTTCATAGACTTTGCACGCACACAATTTTTTGCAAGAATTCGACATTACATTATAGCCAATAAATACGTGAATGCCGGTGTTGGTATCACTGCTAACAGCATAATATTTTACAGCCAAAGTAATTCATTTCGATTTGCTTACGATTTACAAAAAAAAAAAACAGCTCATATACGATATACTCAATTTAATTGCTAAAGTATTAGTTACCAATGCTGCTTGATTGTCGTGTACGTATGTATTTTGTCCGTTTTTACTAATAGCGAGTTTCATTCAAGAAAAGATTTGCACTTTCTGTCAAAAGATTTGATCTTTTTGAACTTTGAGAGTTTCCTTGGAACTAAAAGAGCAAATCTAGATCAAATCTCAAGATGAAAGATTTGATCTCTGATGGGTTGGCAGATTTGATCTGAATACACACAATCATGTAAAATGGGAAATATTTTGGTATTAATTTGTTGCATTGCTAGTCCATGCTAAAAAATAATAAGAAAATTAACAATTAATGGATGAAAAAGTTAATAATTATTTAGATTTTATAAATTTAGTGGAGTTTTTGATTCTTTGTCTTCTTCATCATCTGTGATGAAGATATGTTTTTTTTCAGAAATGTGTGTCAATCATAAATCAGTCATATTTTTTTACCCTAACTACTACAAAAATAGGGCAACAAGTTTCATTTGAAAGATCAAATCTCGATTTTGAGAGATCTTTGAAAATTGACTAAAATGTTCAGTGATTTTTTTTAAATGAATATTTTATTTTTTAATTGGCCGAGTTTTGTAGTGAAACTGCATTCGCTTAATTTAACAGGAAGGTCAATTGGTTGGTGATTCGTTATAATTGACTGACAAATTTGACAAAATAGCCAGGATACTATACAGTTACTTTTACAAAGAAACGTCAACGTGATAAACGTCAAGTTTAAAAAAAAAAATGCTCCAACCTGTTCTAGCTCGAATGATCATCTTCAGAAGAGAAATTCTGACAAAACGTTGGAAAAAAATATTACCCAAACTTCAAAATATAGTATGTGTCCTACCTGTGAAGCCATGAATCGTCAAAATCAAACTGCTAATATACCGTACTCTATCTTATCCTCTTATTTGACATCTTTTTACTAACAATAAACACGAAAGAAACCAAGACTAATGATGAGACCGATACCGAGACGAGACTACACATTTAAAAGTTCATGAGAAAAAGGCGATACTAAGATCGAGAGAATAATTGGTTAGGCAAGGCTGAGACGAGACTGAAATGTCTCGATTTTGACGAGACCGATTCGAGACAAACAAAAGTTTCGCCTGGTATACATTTTAGCTTCGATAAGTCTTCGGTAAGTCATTTTAGGATCGATACGATCTTAACGAAGCTGAAATGTTTCTATAGTAGATGATGAAGAAAATTGAAAATACAGATTGCGAAGATCGTTATGGAGGTGAACATTTACAATATTTACAGGACATTCAACATCGATAAAAAGCCGCTACCAATTTTTTTTAAATACTTACACAAAATATCAGATTTCCATATAAGATTTTTATAAAAAAAAAAACAATTCATTCCGTGCCATTTTCTGACATCCCTGTTCTGCATATTTTTACAGACGATTGTAATTAGCTGTAAAAATGTGTGTTAGGCTATACAACCACCCGTTTTAACAAGTTTTCCAGGTCGTTACCGTCACTGATTAAGATCCTAATTGGAAATTCTACAAGCGAACTGTGCGTGTGTGCTGAAAGCCAGCTAACTCTATATAGCTAAGGCTATAGAAGGAGCATAATTCTGTTTTGATGTATCTTTCTTGAAATATTTTTCTGATTTAATCAAAACATTTCTCGTGAATCACCGGAACGCACCTCAATATTGCACAATGGTCGGGCGTTGCGTCGGGCCCTTGTGTAAGTGCCATTGCGCCGACTTTCCAGTTTCGACTAAGTGTTGGCGACAACAAGACGCATTACCATTGCCACCAGCAATTTTGGTTATTAATCCATTTTTAACGTTTGCCTTTTTTTTTCTTCTTGTTCTTCAGCAAAACTAAATGAGACTCTCAGCGGGATTTACGCCTCATAAGGACGTTGATTAATTGGTCGGCAACAGAAAGTACCCGTAATTTGGTTTTATTTTCGAATTAAAAATAAATGATTTTTCACCCTAAATCAAGGCGGAATGGAAAATGCCATAATAGTATTTGCTTTGGCAGCAAAATCTGGAATTGATGCGAATGTTGCGTTTTTTGTATAGTATTTTTTTTTTTTTTTTATTTGAAGGTAAATTCCTGCATGTTGTGTTTGTGTAGTTCCGAAAGTTTCACACAAGTCATTATGTGACCCGATTTATACTTCTGACAGTTTTGGTGGTGAATGGGGGTTTGAGTTTGATTGATGTGATCCGTGTGCGACAAGCATGCATGTGTTTTGCTTTAATTAATGGCAGATTTTTCATTTTTTTTTACGGGCAATCCAAGCAACACTGTGATGATTGTACGTATGATGCAATTTAGAGTTCTAGTGGTTGTTATAGTGAAAAGAGTTCCCGATTAAAATCAAATGAAAAGCGAAACAAAAATTGCATGGAATGGACGATTAGTGTAGAACAATTGAGGGCAAAGTTCTTACACGAGTTCCTGGGGCTGCTTCCTTTGACAAACTTGGTAAGTCGACTAAACAATTCCGTAAACAATTGGTCTGGACAGTTAATTTCCTCCGAAATGGACATCACCTTGAATACTGTTACCAACGTTGGCCTACGAATTATTTTTTGCAATTAGAGGCGTAAAATTATTTTTTTCCCCAAAGTATATAAATTTCTTTTATCTCTAATTTGGTCTTCAATTCGAAAACCACACACTTATTTTTCGATTTTGATTTGGCATATAATATAAGAAAGAAGCTATATTATAATGACGAAATTCTGGCAAACTTACCCAACAAATATGAAATAGCTCCTTCGCCAAATTATACATGATACTGATGGTCCAGTACTCAGACAAGCTTCCTTCCACAAAAACTTGGTTGATGATAGGATGCTCTATATTTCTATAAGTTTTAACCAACTCATCACTTTCGTCTTTGAAAAGTTGTTGGTAAGCCAGTACGGCCTCTTTTCTCTTAACCTTTTTAATAGTTAAGTCAAAATCTTCTGTATGTTGGATGGTGAAAATTACGGTCATGGTTACCTGTAAGTGTTTTCCATTTTTGCTCTATTGCTCGTTTTGTATGAAGGAACGAAAACATCTACTTCTTAGTTGATTTCCAGAGTTTTCCGATCTGAAGATTTTAGTTAGGAACATGTCTCAGCCCAACCAACAACTCTTTTTAATTCACTAAGAGGAGTGTTCTTGCTGAAATGCTTCGGAAATGATTTGCCGCCAAGCAATGTTATACTCCTCAAGGATATCTCAGTACTATTTCTGTATGGATTATTTCACGTATTTAATATTTTTAATATTGTATTTCACCAAGATTCGAGAACTAAACTTTTTTTCTTTATTTTACAATTTCTAATTTCAATACATTAATACTAATAAAACACTCTTCTTATATTACTTCGAAATTTAATTTCACTAGATATTATAGGTGCATACCCGTAATCACTAAAACTGCGAAAATCTACGAATTTTACTAAAAATAAATAGTTTCTCACAGAAGAGAGCGCTCATGAAAGAGTAAAATGTTCCTCGTTGTTGCTCTCTGAGATATATTTATCATAAACTAATAACTTAAAGACCAGAAACCTCTGCTTTCATTTGACATTTGCCTACAAGCTGAAACACGCACACAAATAACATTTCTGTTCCTCTTCCAATAGACACATTGATAAAAACGCACACAAGAATCTTTTCTGTTCCTCTTCCTATAGACACATAGACAACACAGCCCTAGTAATTTGTTTTTGTTTTGCTTTTCGATTTCCCATCTATTCATGGATAGAGTTTCAAAGCTACAAATACAACAATGTAAACAAATGGGTTTTGGGGGGTGAAACGTACGAAGGTTTCCAATCTTTATTATGGCTTATTTGTGATATTTATCTCCACTCTTGCAAAAATGACAGTCCTCACATTTTTGTGCACAAAGTATTGGAACACTTATTTTTAAAACGCTTTTATCTTTACGTAATCGTTCTCAAAGTAACGTAACATATTAGCGTCTCTCACTTTTTCGATAAAGGCCAACCCTGGTGAAAAGTAATTTTGACTGATGAATGATAGAGAAGCATGATACCAGTTTTTGATGGGCACATTGATGAATTGGGTTGAAACTATAGGAAATGAGGTTCCAACTGGACGATAAATCCTCCCTACGTGGACATTGGAAGGGAGCGTTTACTCTATGTCTCGATTCTATAATTCACACTCATGATTAAAACTTTTTTTCTCACTTTTAATTTTTTTGAATCACAGACCTCTGAAATAATTCACAAATTCTGAAAACTCTCTAAAGAGTACGAAGGAACCTGAGATTCCCCTTAGTTAAAGGTAAGACCCAGCGATACACTGATATTTTGACATTTGACATTGATTGTGTTCGTTTTATCAAACTTAAACTACTCTCTGATAAAGATACATTTACTTTTTATGTAGTATGTTTTAGTTGGCAATTATGCCTCTGCAAATTGTATGTCCTGTTCTCCTTCTATATACATTTAGGCCATAGGGATAAATAAAGGAATTTTCGTTTAACATGTTAACCAGCAGTACAAGCGGTCCAGATAATGGATAGCATAATCGTATTATTCTGCAGACTGTACATATAACAAAAGAAGAATATTGTTTACAAAGGAGCTTTCGTTTCGATGCAATGGCGGATAAGTTATGCTATTACATGGTTGAATTCATGCGTCCATCCATCGACGCCTCCCTTTGTCCATGTGGATTCACAGGACCAAACTTGGATGTTATAATCGTCTGGATTAGGTGGAATTTGCGGCTAAAATGACAATGATGACAATTACAAATGCAATTAATGCGGAGCTAACGAAGTAAATTAAGAACAATGGGCTAACTGTACTTAACTACAACATTCATTGATTTGTAGGTATACACGCGTTTATAACATATCTTAATACGTCATTGATTAGGACGAAATGAAATTAATCTTAAGCTTTGCAATAAAATTAAAGTCGTGACAGTAAAATATTTTCTTTTTTTTAGAAAGCATATACATATGTAGTTCGAACAAATAGAGACTGAAATAAGTCATTGTAATTTTGGGGATTACCGTACATCGTCGCGTAACGTGTCAAAAAAAATAAATCATCGTTAAAATCACAGATGAGCCATACCAAAATGGGAAATTTCGGCAGCTATTTTGGTTTGCTCTACAAGTACCGTTATAAAACTAATATTTTAGCTTATGTGTAGGATAAAACTGATATTTTTGCATCTGTGTGTAATTTCACTACACCACATATTGTTGTTGGATTTCACATTTATTCATGGATTATGGATAGAATGTCAAATTTACAAATACAATAATGTAAACAAATGGGCTTCGGATGGTGAAACATACGAAAGTTTCCCATCTTGGTATTACTCATCGGTAGTTTTGATCTTATAGAAACTAAAATAACTTGCCGAAATTTTATCGAGGCTCAAATAATGTTAGTTTGCCTGATGTATGGAGCAGAAACAGGCGTCTTAACAATAGAACGCATATTCCGATCCGATAGGTCACTTGAAGAACTCTACATCTACTGGAGGCAGAGGAGAAGGCGTGCCTCCACTTTGTGTGCATATTTGGAGGCAGATATCTGTTTCAGGGATCTTGTAGTTGAAGTCTGCGGTGAATATTGTAACCTACAAGACTACAACTAGACTTAAGATTTTTAGAAAAAACTGACACTTTTTGAGGACTTTAAGAGTGATTTTGTTTTTATTTTTATAAAGCAGAGGGGGATGTTAGGTTTGATGGTCTTTAGTGTTTTAACACTGTTTTTTGTTGTATGAATTTTAATAAGTGCCAAGAACATTTCAAAAACCCTATTGTTTATATAAATAGATATGACCTTCGAGAGGCTAATAATTCCAAATCGTCTTAACAAATATCAACTACTCGACCTTGATTGAACCTAAATAAATTTATATCTATCTCGTTAACATTCCAATCGGGAATGAAGTACATATCTTCAAACAAAATGTCAGAGTTCAATCCACTTTATGCTTATTAAGTCGTAGCCAAAAAGGATCTCTAACCAATCCCCCCAAAAAAGAAAATAGAACAGTCAAGTCATCATCACAAGACTCATAACTTTTTTAGGGGGGGCTTTTCCCATGTGTAACACAAAGCAACCTCCCAGAGCTCCCACCTTTTATCCCATATCCCTATATGCATACAATAACACCGAAACGTGCAGAAAATTGTAAAATAGTTGCCCACATACGTTTTATTTCTTGCATTCACATTCATATATACCTAAATCTATTTATATGTTTATTCATTTCTTCATAGATAAAGCTCTCTGTCATTCCAAACATACTTTAGGTTTTATCAAATAAATATTTCTCAAACAAATCCACTGTCGCCCCTTGTGTCTTGTGGAATTATTATCTTACAAATATATATATAGGAGAGGAGTCAAGAGTATCCTTCGAGCTTTTTATGTACATACGTGAGCGCGAAAAAATACTATCGTATATTTATTTATTTTTGTACCTACCTATCTTATGATTTTCACGGGATTTGGTATGTTCCCTTGGGATTTGCAATTGGGATCCGCCAAGGAATATAAAACATCACCTTTCTCATTCAATGTATACCTATACCTATCCTCTGTATAAACAGCTTCGGTGTTCGTCCTGGATTAGCACTTCATAGAGCTGCATGGCATTTGATTCGTGCAAAGACAATTGCTTCTAGTCCTCAGTTTTATGGTTATTAAGCAGCAAAATGTTAAATATTTTTTCGCTTAGTTATGCATTCATATGTGATAGCCAAGGGAAATTTCTATAGTATCAAATTTTCATATGAAAAGGAAAACTACCTAAAAATGTTTGAGAAACTGAACTTATCGAATGTCAATGGAGACTTCTTCAAGGCATTGACATGCAGAGCCCCAGGTTTTTGAAAGAAATAATGGTAAGTGGGAACTTACTTCCCATATCACACCAAAAATATAACTATTAAAAAAGTAGTCAAGCTCACAAAAACCCTTGCCTGACAAGTCAGCCGTGAAAAGAAGTGAGATATAAAAGTACGCTAAGATCTAAGTTTATTAATGTTAAATAATAAATATTTTAAATAGAATCATGGGCGGCAGAACATCTTCAGCCCGAGTGGGTAGTTGGTGTAAAAATATAAAAGATTAAATTCACTAATAAAAAATTATCATAACATTTTTTAATTTTAAGCTTTTTTATTTTGATGAAAGTCTACTTTTTTCGAAAACCCCACTTCGTTTGGAGTGTTTTGATATAAATTTATTTAATAATTCATCCAAATTCAGTCGGAATAAACATGCAATATACCAATATTGTTGAGCCGATTCTCCAGCATTGTTAACCTAATGTAAGATTTTAAACGACGAAGAACGGAGAAACTTCGTTCATTTGAGCAAGATGATCCTGGGGATTGTGGTTATCTACGGGACGAACCGTACACGTTTGGGACTACAGGCGTATTTTTGCAAAAAAAATCAACAACTTCTCTTAAATCTTTTGCTTGATCATTCTGTCTTTTCAAAAGCTGTAGGAATACGTCCCTATATCACTATTAACTATTTGTTTATCAGAGTCAACTTTGTAGAACTTAATTACATCATCGACATCTACTTTTTGACCTATAGAGAATCGTTCTAGTAGTTTGAAGAAACGAGAAGAATCATTTATGAATCTTGCATTAAATGATGGTAATTATTGGTCAATTATATATAAACAAGATTTTCTGTAAAAATCTTTCGGTGTTTTGAATTTGTAATTTTCTGAGGTATCTTCATCAATACGTTTTGGTGGTTTTCGTTGACAGGGAATTTGTGATTCTTCAATTTCAAGATCATCAACCACTGTTATGGAATTTGTCCAAATTGCCCCAAATTTGGAATCACAGGAAGCGCCCAGCACATCAATAAATGATTCTACTTTTTACAGCTATTCCACAACATTGAGGTGTGGCTTCTGCAAATCTTTGTTTATGATTTTACTCTGTCGAAAATCTCAATAATTAATGGCAGATAGAAAATGCATTTAAAAGACTACGTATTCATAAAAACATGCTTTGGCTGATACCGCACTGTCAGTTTCCTGATCTACCGAACGATCGTGGAAAAATTACATTAAATGCGCAGTATAGCTATCTCTCACTGTCTTGAGGGATTTAATACGTACAACCCATCTGGAAATGAGAAATTGCTAGGTCAATAAAAGTTGATGAAGATGTAGATGGAAAAGGACAACATTATTTTTTTCCGTTTTCAATTTTTTTTAATATTTTAAAATTAGAACGCAAAACACCCTGGTAGTTGAAAAAGAATATATGTATCTTTTAAGATTCAATGAGAAAATAAACTTTAAATTTAAAACCTAAATTTGTATTTGTAGTCAATAGAGCCATCTTAGTATCCGACCGGAATGTAATTTTCTCAGAATTTTAAGAAATATTAGAAATACATATATGAAATATCACTTTTGTTGTTTGGGAGTAATCTATTTTTTTTTTTAGTATTTGTTGCTATAGCGGCTTTAGAAATTTATCATCTGTGAAAATTTCAACTGGCTAACTACCACGGTTCATGAGATACACCCTGGACTGATGGACAGACATCGGAGTCTTAGTAATAGGGCCCGGTTTTATCCTTTGGGAAAGGAAACCTAAAATGGAAAACTTAACATTTTATTTGAACAGATTAAAGCTAAATGAACATTGAAGTTCTTAGGAAAATAAACAGAAGGTATTTTCAAGTCGTAATTTCCTATTTGTTATATCATTTCTCTAAGGCTACGGCCACTGCATTTGTACTACTACAAAGAAAGAAGAGAGAGTAAAGGGAATTAATTCATCCGGGGAAGAACCGTCCTGTGTTGCCGCCGGTCGCTTTTTCTTATTAATGAGATTGATAATTTCTAACGTTTTCTGAAAAGTACTGAAATTTCGAGTGGGTGGTACTCGCTATTACTACCCAGATTACCTACCGGGCCTGAGTAGAGTAATATTGAAGGACCTCAAAATTATCAGACAAATCAGATATTTAATGATTACCGACTTTAATTGTCGTTGGTTTACTTGGAAAGTTTTCATTTAATAAGTAATAAGGTAATAAACGACTACTTGCCAAGTAAACCATTACAAATCCGGAATAAATTTAATATTAATTCTGTGAAAACGGATGGTTGCCACGCCCACTGAATGTAAAATTTCAATTGCATGTCAAGTCCTATCGCTCTAAAAAATTTCATCATTCTACGACAATCAGAAGGATCAATATAAATAATAAAAATTCTGAATGGGGGGGGGGGGCACCCACTTGAATGTAAAATTTAAAAATGTTGCCTTTGTCTGCACCTTAAGCCCTACCGCTGCTGTACGAAATTTCATAAATATATGACAATCAGAAGTGCTCCTTATAATTGATAGAAATTCTTTGAAAATTGGCAAGGCCTACTGTCGTGCGAAATTACAAGATTCTACGATGTCGGGACGTGCTCTATAATGTTGATGATCTGTCAGTGAGTGAGTGAGTCAGTCGGTTACGGTTTTTGCGATTTTTGGAGTCTTGTATCTCAAGAACCACTATTGCTAAAGAATTGAAATTTGGTGAGCTTAGCAAATGGTGCGAGCTTGTATTTTCTGACTTTATTGGTGTGGAAATTAGTGGGGGTCGAAAATCGCCTGAGTTTGATACTGGTAAAAGATCGAAGGTAGTGCCAGAACTTGGCTGGGCACTATCGTGCCTTTTGATTTTGTAGTATTTCTAAAATCATATCTCTAAATCAAACATATACTCTTGGCGATATTCACCTTTCATAATTTCATAAGAATTTCGCACCTGACAAATAAATGAGCACGACACTTACATATTTATTTCTAACATGATTAACTGTTGTAATATCTCCATAGTAGCGTAATTACGATGTGAGCCTTCAGGCAAACTTAAAATGAACGAATTTTTTTCGTCTCTATTTTGCACATTTTTGTAGTCGGTCCACATATGAAATGTACCTACATATATGTATCCTTTTAAAAAAATGTACAGTACAAAAAACAAAATTGCTAAAAAAAAAAATAAATAGGAAACAAAAATGCGAACAAAAAACACAAATCCATCACTTTGACACGTTGCCATTCATAAAAATGTGTTTGCCCTTGTGCACGCTTTTTTAAAGGGACCCTCATGAAGAAGACGTTTAGTTAGTGAGATCTGTGAAATGGTTGGTTTGGTTTGGTGTGTCTGTGTCGGTGTCTGTTTTGTACTCTCGACTCGAGCTCGACGCACAGGCAAAGGATTCCATTTTCATAAATCAAAGTCCAATTTGTCTCGCAGGCTCTATATATCCTATTCTATACTACGTATGTGTCCTCCTTGTCCCTATTCCTCCAAATTTCCAAGTATGGTTGGAAGTGGTTTTTTTTTTGTATTCTTTTATTGAAGCGTGTGCGGAACCATTA
This sequence comes from Philhelius pedissequus, assembly GCA_910595825.1. NCBI lineage: Eukaryota > Metazoa > Arthropoda > Insecta > Diptera > Syrphidae > Philhelius > Philhelius pedissequus. Next base: position 18,499,072 of record OU343163.1, on the reverse strand, counting down.
AGAAGCAGCCTCCAAGCTCCAAATGCTGTTTAGTGCTTGCGGAGGGGAGGACATTCTCTGAATCATGGAGCGCTTTTGTACTTGTTTCATTTTTTTTTGCACTTTCACGTTTACGAATTCATTTATTATTCATTTTCAGTTTTTTTCAGTTTTGCCTGCCATTTTTATGAAATTCTTTTGATTGATGATTGAGGGATTGAGATTTGGATAGTAAGACGTTTGGTTGAAGTCTTTTTGCACTTTGGGTGAGTTAAGTTTTAAGTGTTTGCAAGATGACAAGATGATGTTAATAGAGCATAAGTGAACTCACCTTTTTTTTTAAAAAAAGATACAATGGAGGTCTTCTTTTTATTTTGTTGTAAGTAGTGTTGAACGATACTCACTTGAGTTGTTAGTTATGAATATTTTAAAAAAGAGAAGCTATTTACAATAAATCAATGCTAATTCTGGTCCAAGCAAGCAAGGGAGTATAAATAAGTTGGTAGGTACGTAAAAAAGAATTGTTGCAACGACATGGGAGTCGTTTTATTTTCGATGAGTCCATCAAACTTTTGAAATAGTCGTTATTTTTAAAATTGCAGGGCGGCTCTGAGAAAAAAACTCATAAAAACATTTATGAACTCCTTAAATGCGAGCCATATTTTTTCTCATTTCTTTAAAGCTATATGAACATCTTTATGTTGGTTTATAGGTATGTATATGAATATGACATTTTAAGTGTTTTTTTTTCAGAATTAAATGATACACCAAAATTTTATATTTACACGAGTGACAAATTGCCACAATTCATTTTATAAAAGTGAGAAAATAATGGATAAAACACTACGGCAAAAAAAATGACAGATCTCGGACCATTAAAACGATCAGGATATTAATGACAAAACAATTTTTTAAAATTATAAGGCAATTTATCACTCGTGTAAATGCGGAATAACTGACGTTTTTTCATATGAAAATCAGCAGATGAGAACTGTTCACATTTTATCAACTACCTTCATGTTGTGGCGTAAATCAAAGTCGATTTGGGGGGGTGGCCGTGACGCGATAGTTGTGTCTTCGCCTGTGAACCTCATGGTCCCAGGTTCGATCCCTGCCGTAGTCTATGTCTTCTTATTTTTTCATTAAAACCCAATTCTAAAAATAAAAGTCATACAATGAGTTGCTGGTTTACTCATTACATTACATGCTGTTTAGGCATTGAACTATCAACATGTGATTGAGTAAAACTAGTATGCCGATAAAATATGGCAAAGAATAAAAAAAATAATGCGAATTATAAGGGACATCGATAAATAAGACACGGAAATTTCTCCGCATTAGTTCAGCCGCTATCCCTGGAGATACAATCTGAGACAACAACCACCTACAGTCTCCGAATATCGCGCCACACATCTTTCCTTTCATTCTTTCTCTTCCTTAACCTCACCCTCACGCCCGCGCTGTGTTGAAACATTTAAAGGGTATTCATAATCCCTTGAGTGCGTGTAGATTATAAAAAAAGATAAGCCTGAATTTGCCGGCGGGCGGTCATAAGATCCCCTAGAGCTGTGAAGTATATAGACCTTAAATTCCATGCGCTAATCCAAAGTCCTTATAGAACTGCACTCCGGATATGTCTTAGTAGGGATAAAAGTTTGGTGTCGTCTTTTAAACATCAAACATGATCGGCTACTGGTATGACTCACTGCTTTTACATGAGGGCGATTTTTAATCCTTTGTTTCTGTTTTCGCTCCTTTCGGTTGCAATGATACTTTAAAACACAGCGAAATTTAAAACTGTTTTAACTTTGTTCAAAAATATATCATCAAATTTCATAAATAAATCTTCAATTTGTCAACCTAGGCAATTGTGTGTAACCCGCCACCACATACGTTAATAATCATCGTGCTGCAAAATCGATCGTAAGTTGAATTTGCAAGATACAGAAGCAGTCTATGGAGCTATCGAAGTAAAGTAGCAAGTTGACAGGCAAGTTGATTAGCAAGTTAAGAAGCAGATAGAAATTAATTTTATATAAGCAATGAAATTATTGTAAAAAAAAAACTGTGGAATGATTTGGAAATAGGAGTTATAGAAAATATTATACTCTGTTCAATTTATATTTTCAGTAGAGGGAAGATACGATATTTTCCTTTCACCCTTACTATTATTGATTTCAATAAGCTATCACTATTTCTATAAAGCTTTTCCATTTTCCATGGTTACCGCATTGAGCATTACAAATTGGCATATTTCTCTCACAAATGTCGGTAGAGTTACCAACTGTTAATTTAGATTTCATGAACAAAAACATGTAGATCGTAAACTAAATCAAAAAAAATAAACTAAATCCAAATAAAAATAAATCTATCTTTCTCCACACCACCAAGAAATAAGATAGTAGGCGCGATTTTTAAGATTTCCCAAAAAAACGTATAAATAAGGTATAAGAAGGAACTTGTGTCCTTAGAAAAATTTGAAGCCATTTTATTTGTAAATAAACAAAGCATAAAAATAATAATATCACCTCAAATAAGACCGCACTATTTTAAATATTATATTTACCTATATACACGAAACCATTTCCATTTTACTTTTGTTTTCATGCACAAAAAACCTACATTTTGGTAAATTAATAAACCTAACTACATCAAAAACTTGGTCAAATAGTAATTTTTCCTTAAAAAAATACCCAACAAATCATATATAGCTGCATTTTAACCGTTTTCCAAAAAAAAAAACCCAAAAGATGTAACCAGAAAAGAATGCAGTGGTAACACCTTTTTCATTAAATTTAAAATAAATCCCCTCAAGAGCTTTAAGAAAGCTTCGAATCTGAAAGCTCCATAGCGAAAACCAAAAGAAAAAGGTATTAGAATTTCCACCAACGGTAACTCTTAATTAATGTGTTTATTTCTTTAATAAACACTATAAGCTAAAGTTAAATTGGCGATCAGTCTCCTCTCAGCCGGGGGGCAGACATGTCATGGTGGAATGTACGTGGGCTTCTGGAATATTTCAGTAGCAATTTCTTAAGTTGTGTTCCATGCAAATACCAGCCGGCACCAGTGTGTTTGAAAAAGCTCTCCCATAAGCCCTGTACTGAAAATATAAATTGAAAAGAGTATAGGATCTAAAAAAAACGAAAAAAAAATTAAAATTGAATAAGGAAATAAATTTGACAGCAACTTGCCTATTAAGTGACTGGTTGCCTACGTCTTAAAAAATACACACAATACTAATTTGACATCAGAATATCGCTGCAATTTATAACTTAACTATGTACTTTTAAAACATAACGAACAACAACGCCATCTTGTGTAATATATAAAAATACAATAAGGTAGTTAATTCCTCTCCCCCGTACTGGAAAAGAAATTTCAAGAAGCCAAAGACGACAACCTTCACAAAGCGCTTGTCTCTAGTTCAGTTTTAATTTGAGAACGTTTTTGTGATTGGCAAATTTCCAATTAAAGTGTTAAACTTGTGATGGAAATAAGTTGTAAGTGATAAAGTATTTCGTAGTACAAAAATAAAAAAGTTAAGTTATAATTCGTCTGTGGCAAAATGTTTTGCCGCCTCCGATTAAAAATGTAGAAGCTTGGAAACATATTTGATGTACTAAGTGGTGGGTTTTAAGCTGAAAGATGCCCAAGTCCATCTTTTGTAAATACCAGAATAATGATTTGTGTTAATGATCCGAGTTCTCTTATTGGGATATACGAAAGGTCGATTGGGTTGAACATAATATATCTCGGTTAAGTGTTAAGCTGTTTTTGTATAGACAAAAAACTTAAAAATGGCGGCAGTAATGTATTTTTGGTAGCTTATTTGACACAGTTCTCTCTTGTTTTGAGGTGAGGATATTTTTCTATGGAAATTCGTGCCGAAAACTTATTCAAAGAATAATCCCATAAATATATCTTGGATATTCACGATCTGGTGAAACAAGTCTTGTAAGATTGTAAAATTTTATTTTTTTACAACAGACTGTGAACACACCTTTTCTAATCTGTATAGCAACACTGAAGCAAATGTCAAAATCTGTTTCACATTTGTTCTGAAATATCTTAGTTTGTGTTAAATAAATTTTACACTATTATATTTTTTTCTGTTACAGTAATGTTCGGGTATAGTAAATGTCTAAGACTTTGACATTCTGTATGTTATGTTGTTGTAGTGCAAAAAAATGCAATACTTTTACACTTTTGCAATTATACAAGGCCAGTTACATCGGATCGTGAATACCCCTATTGTTCTGCATTTTATTTCAATTCAAATTTTACGACTAGAAAAAAACACCCTTTAGTTTGTCATCAGACATCATTTTCAGTTAACACACTACACAAAATGATTTTGTGTTCCAACTAGTCGAGTCTTTAGTTTTATTTTCGTTTTCACAATTTAAACACGAAAACAAATACATTTAATTTTCATTTGAAAATGATGTGTTTCATGTGTATTAATTCTAGTTCTGTTTCATTCCGATATCTGTCAAAAATAGGAGCGTTCAACTGAAACTTTCTAAGATCGCCTTAAAATCTTACATTAGTTAGAAGAGCTGTTCAAAGTGTTAACAAATTTTAAAAAAGTTTAAAAATGGCTCGCAAATAAACGACTTCTTTAATTAAGGTTGTATTATTTCTGAAAGGAGTACGGATTAAGATGTTGCCCTATTCTATTTTCTCTAAATTAAGCATAGAATGAATGAGAGCTTAAATCGTTGAATTGAAATCGGTGAGTTGAAATTACTAAGCTACTTATCAACATTTGAATGTTCAACCTTATTAAACTCGCCGAAATCGGTGAACTAACTTTTATTTAATTTTTACCAAATTTTCAAGTAATTTGAATGTAACAATCATTAAACAATTTAATTATCTCCGCATGATAACAAGGGTCATAATTAATCTCAAACCATTTAAGAGGTACTAACCGCTACGTTGATTCAATTGTTTGACAATCTTTCTAAACTAATACTAACGCACTCCTTGGCTGTCTTTCTAAAAATTCAACAACTCAATTGAAATAATGAAGAATGTTATAAATCAATTTTCACACAGTTCGTTTTTTTTTCATTTTGAAAAATACCTCACTCAAAAAACTATAAAAATGATAGGATGACATAATTTAGTGTACGAAAAGTAAAGTATTAAGCATAATATCCCTTGGCAAATGGTATAAAAATCCACTTCAACAAAATGTAATAAAATAAAACATCACGTACGAATTCATTTGGTATAGCCCAGACCTGCTCACGAATATCCTTATCATCATCCTTTTTTTTTATTTTTTTTTGCTTTGGATTTACTTTTGAGACGAAAAGGATTGTATTAAAAACCTAAAGTCGACTTAAAAAACGTGACTGTGTCCCCAAAAAAGGACGATTTTGTCGCCGCCTGTAATTTCTACCACATATACTCAGAATATTATACACCAGAGGGACAAAGGAAGAATCTGCAAATAAAAAACAAAAAAAAACAGTGCCTTATTTTTATATAGGGAGGATGAGTTTCTCCTTTTCTCGTATTGAAATTCTTAGGACGTTCATATGTATATATAACCCCATGGCGCTTTGCGGTGTGATGGGAATGAATCTCGTTTATTGGATAACTACGTGCGCATAAGTTCTTTGTAAGATTTCTGCAACATCTCAATGACGCACCAATTATTTTCAGAGGAATTTCAGGATTTCAACTTTTTTTTTCTCACTCGTTTTCATATCAAACTAAATATACGTCATTTTAAATGTCTTCTTTAAGTCGAAATATTTAAGGCCTGCTTACATACATACCTATTTAAATTACAGACAAAGCGAACTTCATTCTGAAGTCGTGTATGATGAGTTTTCCTGTTTCCCATTGAGCAAAGTACGTCACGTACTTCAGTACTACTATATAATAAGGTAATATGTTGGGTTCACACCCCTGCTGGTTTGCTCCAAGGAAATACACTTAATGGAAAGTGGTTATAATTCTTTATGTGATTTGTCTTGCCTCGACGACGCGACGGTTAATTCGGGAAGAAAGATAAATATGGAATTATAAAATGTCTGATTTTTAAATGCCGTTCAGCGCTGAGGAAAGTTTGCGTGTGCTTTTTGATGCTTCAAAGATTATTTCACCTAACATTGCATATGCATCAGCCTTTTTTCAATATTTTAACCCTAAAATTTCGTGGGAATAACTGAGGTTTAAGAGGTAATATGCTATTATCAAATAGGTACTTGAGCTCTGAGTAATGCAATGCTTATAAATACTCGGGTTAAAATCTTGAACTGAGGCTGAACCGCGATTTAAATAATTGACTGTGTAAATAGTCAAGAATGTTGCTTCATTACATTTTAAATAAAATGCACGACTTGATAGAACGTTACTTGCTCTTATGTTCGAAGACATCGTAAGCATAAGATTTTTAGTAGAAACCGCAAAATATATTTTTAGTCTTGCTTAACTTAAATTTGTATATACAGTAGACTCCCGTTAGCGTGAACACCGGATAACGTGAACAGATTTTTCTCTGCTTGATATCACTAAAACGTAAAAAAAGCATGAACACTCTAAAGCGTGAACAACAATTTGTGCTACAGAGGAGAAGTAAACTGTTGAAGTAATCTGTATTTTACATTGAAATTCCATATGTTTGTGCAATAGCTACTTTGCCATGCACAGTTTCCGGTTTGTTTCATATCAGTTTGTTCTTCGTTGTTCCTTACAATAATTGTTTTTGATCGTCTTGTCTGCTCGATTTTTGTCTTTTTTTTTTTTTTTGTGCCTTAATGAAAAAGCACTGAGCAGCTTTTGGAGAAGAAGCAGCAAAATCAATAAATGACTCATTTTTTTTCATTAAATTTCGTATGGGAAAATCCCGTGCTCAGTCAACATTTAATTTTATTTTTTATTCATTTAATTTTATATGCACCATTGCAATAGCATTTTGTTTAAAATTAAATAAATTAATTAAATTTACTGTTTTGTAATAGTTAAAACGCATTTTTTGTTTACTTGTTAAACATAAGATGTTTTAAAATCTATTGTGGGATTTGACCTTCGCAAACGTGAACTCCCTTGGTTTTTAATTGTTCACCTTATCGAGAGTCTACTGTATTTCTTTTCTAAAGCAAATGTAAATGAAATAGTTATTTATAATAATTCTAAATTCAGATATTGAAAAATAAATCGTCCACCCATTTTCGAAATATTGAATTGCTTTACAGCAGCTTTCGAGATAATTAAGATTTACAATTTTTAGTACAAAAAATTGTATTTATTGGGTATCGTTAGTGTTGGGCCCAAGAAAAGATACACACAATCAGTTATGACGCATAAGTGGCAAGTTCGAGGGAAATCTCTTCAGCAGCTTAGGCTGTACACCGAATTACAGAGAGACTGACAAACAGACTGACGGAATAGCGGGACCTACTTCTTTCGTGTTCTCTATCATCGTAATGTCAAGTTTGATTGAAATCTCAAGTTCGATTCTTTTTCCAAATGCAAGACTTGTCCTTTACCTATATCGCAAGTTAAAATAATATCAGCTCTTCACCCTCCATATAAATATTTAAAATAAATCAGGTACCAAGATGGTTATCGTCTGGTGCCCCATTAAAGCTAACACAAAGCCTTACACACTGAGCTGTGTCCATTTGAGGTGATGGTCAAGTTTATTGAACGTTTTGGTAAAGTCAATGGATATAGCGTCGACTTTGCGTGAGATAAACAAGTTCAAAACTCAGCTTACACTTTAAGATGTTTTTCTAAAATTTTAAAAGTTTGAAGATAAAATTCTCTCAGAGAGAAATAAAATGGAAAAAAAGGCTAGTCTGGAACAGTCTGCTACTTTTAAACGTCAAAAACATAGCTATATGATAAAAATATTTTGTTTTATTTTTAATTAAATGTTGTTCGTTTTTTTTTTTACTTTTCTTTTGCTTCACAAGACTCTTAGCAACAATCAGCCAGAACGAGACAGAAACAATTTTTTGATTCGTTTATGACAAACGTCAATCTGACATTTGCAAATTGGCTGCCTAGAAAAATTTTGTTCGTAAGGGGAAATATTTTACTCTGGCATAGATTTCTCTTCTGCCAAAGTCGATTAATTCAATTTTACAAAGTTATTCAAATATACCTATCTACAACTGTCAAAAATTACTGTTTTTACGTAAAACGTTTCAACGATAAATTCTTTGGGATAGAAACTCGTGTAAGATTTTAAGTTCATGTGGGTTTAAAAGTGCGACACCTATTTTTTGCGTACATACAAACGAGCAATGTGTTTGCGATTTGAAACAAAAAAATTCGTCCAAAATATCGTTTTTTTCGCATATTAATCCACGATCAAGATAAATGGTCAATGTCTTGACTTTCTTGCGTGAGAATGACGTGCCATAATCTGTGCTAATTCTGTCAACGAAATATGTTATCAAGATGATGACGGTAACAACTGCACTGACACAATATTTTTGCTAATCGAAAGTTATCGAAATCACTTCACAGCTAATCATATCTGTTTTTAACTGTTACCAATAAACATTAACTGGCTCACACTATAACTATACAACTTTTTTCATTCTGATCACACCAGACCAGTTCATGCACATTTACTCGTTCTTACTTATGCATATCTCAAAATCTTCAAAACAAAATTCCTACTCGAAGGTCGAAGCCTCAAAAAACATCTTCGACATTCTACAACACTGTTTCGTTTCCGACCTAGAAATATCACCGCATAACACCGCCAAAAAGTACCCTAACTACAATATGCGAAAAAGAAAGAAATCCCCAAAGCTTGCTTAAAGTTGGGTACCTACCTACTCGTAGGTATGTGTTTACTCGAATATATCACCTTATAGCATTTATTATTTTCTTTATTTATTCATGAACACTCATTTCCCGTTTGGGGAAATAATAGTTTAGCGTTAAGGCAGGTAGAGGTACGCAAAGATGGAAGTTTAACGTAAAAGTTGCAGATTTCATTGGGTTCCTATACGTGTAGGTATCGTATTATGTTATGTAAACGTTACGTATAACAAAATTCCCATTTGACTATCAAAAAGTAAAAATATAGAAATGTTTGCTCCTCTTTGTTTGCCCCTTGTCCCGGAGGAAAATTGCCAACATCTGCTTTACTCCCTGAAGGTCGGGTCCGGTGCGGTGCGGTGGGGTAGGTTGTATATAGTAGATACGTATACTGTAACGGTTGCTGTATGTTTTGGCTTTTGGGGTAACACTAACAAAATGTAGCCGTATACATGCGAGTATATAGAGATAAAGTTAAAATGGAAGTTTTTGGTGTAACACAGGTGCACCTACAGGTTATTGTTATTTCTAAATAAAAAGCCATAATGGGATTACGATATCGAACCAGGCTAATCGGCTTATGGAATTATTGAAGTTATATTTTTCAACAATGAATTTGTATTTGATCCTTTGTTTAGGTTTTTTTTTTGTAGTTGGGATCTTATGAACCCTTAATATTTAAATTAAGTGTTTTAAAATCGATTTATAGTATCGTAGTGGCAAAAAAATATCGAGGTGCTTACCTACAATTCGATCTCTCGTTAGACTTTAGTTTTCGAGATATGCGAGTATATTTTGAGGTTATTTATTATTTATTTTGAGGTTATGTTTGCATTTATAGGTATTTCTCTATAAAGCAAGCTCAAGTTTGAATTCATTGAATGGGATTAGGACAAGTAACAAGATTGAGACTACTTTAAAAGCACCCGATACGAGACCGTACTTTTGGTACTGAGCTGGTCTCGGTGGTTTCGTTTCGGTTTCCGCTAGAAGAAATATTGTTTTTAGTTAATTATTTTTTAGTACTCTTGTTCAATTTTTATAATATTCCTAAGTTTGTTCTTTTTTTTTCGAAATATTCGATGCGACTTAAAAATATCAAACCGAAGTTCAAAAATGGAGAGATAAATACGAAACGTCAAAATATAGTTTGTTTCAGCCATGAACTGTCAAAGCCATGAACTGTCAAAATCCATTACATGAGGGCTCCGATTTAAATAGATTTAAAAACCTCTACTAAAATTCAAATTCTACCTCAGAAAATTCGAAATTTTACCGACTTTATTTTTTGCTTCGGAAAAAGTTGATTTTAGACCTTTTGGGTGACATTTGGAAAAAAATATTATCCAAATGTCAAAACATAGTATGTTGCCTACCTGTCAAGTCAGGAACTGTGCAAATCGATTGAGGGATGGCTCCGAATTAAATGGATTAAAAATCTTCTACAAAATTCAATTTTTTTGAATCTGAACACATGTTTAATCTTACATCTTCTTACTACCAAAAAAAAGGAACAAAAGAAACTAAGGATGAAACCGAGACGAGACTGTACATTAAAATTTTCACGAGAAAAAGGCGAGAACAATATGGAGACGAGACTTGTTTAGGCGAGGACGAGACTAGACTGACATTTTTCGATTGAGACGAGACGATACTAACAAAAGTCTCACATAGTCTCGTATCGTTGCCAGGTACCAAGGTGTATAACAACTATATATTGTCAGAAGAGTGGTTTCACAAGGACATTGAAAATGTTTTCACTCCTCACTTATCAGAAGTTCAAAACGAAATACTGTAAAGGTTTTGGAGTGTCTCTGTGGAACGGTTTGTCCTGCATAGATGGTGGTGGTATCAAACTTTTTTACTTAGAAGCAATATTCAAAAAAAAAAATACTTACACATTAACTTACATCGTATCTGAAAGGTCATAGAAGCTTTTGACCTTCAAACCTATCTCCCTCATTTTCCTTTTCAGAGATTGCTGTCTTGGAAATAAATAAAACTAAATTGAGTTTTTTAAATGAACTGCTATTTTAAATCACCTTCCCAATTGTTCTTATTGTACTTGATACTTTTTTAAATGGCATTTATTATTTTTTGACAGTGAATGCCAAAAACTGACAATATTGATAAGTTATTTCGAAAATGATGTGGATTCTGTAAATGACATGCTTATTTTTTTGTGAAGGTTTTAATTTGATGATATTGTGACACATTGGTTGAAAATGTTAAAGTCTTCAATATTAAATCGAAATAAGTCACTCAGTTTTTTAAGCAGAAATATAATTTAAATGGTTTTTGATTAAACAACGAGTTTATGAGATTTAGTAGTAGAGTACTAATTAATAAAAGGAATGTCTAACTTGATTATTGCTAAGCACTAAAATTAGTTGTGGTCTTCAAAGTTTAAGGTGGCGTATTAATTTCAAGGAAATATCATTTTTCTTATATCAAGTTTTCAAAAAGAAAAATATAATAGAAAAAATATTTTTTTTGGTAATTTGGATACGGAATCCTCGAAGCGTTTATATATAAATCGTTACAAGACGAATCGAATAAATAACAAAAAATTACAAATCATTGGAACGGTTTATTAAAGAATGAATTGTTTATGTATAAAATTTTGAAAAAATATTTTTAGGAACAAAATTTGAAACGCCAATTGGAATGAATTATTAATATATGAATGAAATTTTAATTTAAAAAAATCAGTTAATATTGAAAATTTGAATTTGCAATATTTTTTTATATTTTACATTGCATAAAAAAAATAATTTTAATCGATTTAACTAGTGATACATTCTAATATATAAAAAGTAGTTATATGGAAAAAAACCGTTAATACAAGGACTCTGAATAAAATATTTTTATATTTAAAAGTTGATTGCAACTATAATTTAAGAAAATACCCATTTTTCTTATTAAAATCCTTGGAGCCGTTTTCTAAATATTGAGTTTTCAAAAAAAAATATTTTCTTTTGCAATACTGTTTAAACTATTAAGCTTTTCCATAAAATCAAAACCCAAAAAAATGGTTCTACTAGAGGTATCTAAAAAAATGCATTTTTTGACAAAACAAGAATTACGAAAAAGTAGGTAACCTTTTGCCTTTAGTAATCGAATGATTTTTTTATAAAAATCAACAGTTTTTGATAAAAATAAGATTAAATTTTTGTCTAAAAAATACCGTAAAAGTACAGTTATTATTTTTGGTCTTAAACAATTTTTAAAACCTGTGTACTTACCGATATTACGTACCAATTTACAGGAATATCCATTATCCAACCGCTTAGGCTGAAGACCCGCGGACAGACAGACAGACAGAAAGAATTATGAAACCCACTTTTTTCGTTTTCGCTTTTTTTACGAATCCAAAACTAAAATAACATTTCAGCTTCTATAGGGTTTCGATGGTAAGCTCGTATAGAAGCTAAGGCAACTTATCGAAGCCTTATAGATGCCAAACTGTTATTTGGGTGAAAATCAGCCATATATTTTGTTTCTTATATCAGCGTACTATAAGTGTATAGTTCGGGAAAAAAATTAATTTGATTAACGATTATATTATGTGACCAATTATTTTCAATTATATTTCTAATTAGTTTCCGTAGGATTTTTTGGCAATTCAATAATTACCTGCATACACTGCTGTGATAATCGTTGTTGTTTGTTCAAAAAGTAATGTCTTTTTATGTTAAATTATTTTATTTGTATGCAAATTTATTTTGTTTTGTTTTAAATTAATGTAATGCTTTATTAATAATTACAAAATTATAATAGTCGGGAAAAAAATTAAAATCAATAACAAGTCATGGATAGCGACGAAACGTTGCGAAAATATGGAAAAAACTTGTTTTATTTGCAATCAACTACAAATTGAACAAAAAAGCCTACGGAAACTAATTAAAAAAATTAATTTGAATTTTTAAAATTTCAAAATTTTGAGTTTGAAATTTATTTTTATTTTTTTAAAGTTCTATCGAAAATTGATTTAAAAATTGGATTTTTGTATTGAACATAGTAGAAATTTTAAATCAATTATTATTTAAGCAAGATATCGATCTACGGGTTTTGAACAAACAATTTAAAATAAATAGTTAAATGAATAACTGGTATAAGCTCGAATTAGGCAAATAATTAACAATAAACGCCATAATGTCTAACGAAGCTGAATACTTGATAATCGACTAACATCCCCTAAAGCTGCTTTTGGAAGCCTGCACTATAATGATGCATTAGCAAATAAGTCATCAGAATTTTTTTCACCATCTCGTGACGGCACCTACAATATAACTTCAAAGAAAACCAAGGGAAGCCGTTACGTCCTTCACCAGGCGATGATGCATTCTGATTGTATTCCGCCATACAAACTATCTGTTTAGCTTTCATATAGATCCTTGCAAACTATAACAAGTAATAAGTCTTTTCACGCAAGCTGTTAGAGGTGGTAACGACAACGACAACGACGACAATTATGATGCTCACCACAAAGTATGAAGAAAATCACAGTGCCGAGTCTTTTTAGAACACCATCACTGGATTCACGGAATGGGTGGTGTCATCGTCATCGTTATATGGCCACATCGCCATCACCATCATCGGAAAGTTGGCGATGGTGGAGGTGATGTTAGGAACGCCCCTAGGGCTTTAATTAATTTCGCAGTCAGAAACGCAAAAAGTGAAATGACGGCAAAGAAGAAGTAGTGTCTGTCCAATTTGTCACAATGAATTGTAAACATTAAAAGGCAACCAACCCAAGCACATAACCATAGAACCAGAATCCAGAAGTAGTTGATTGCTGCGCTGCTTCCACTATACCTATGTATAGATATAACACACAGCCCTATACTATAAGGAAAATAAAAGGACCTTAACTCACAGATGAACAACTAAACAAAAACGACTCTGTGCTCTCTCTCTCTCTCCACTATACCGCCATATCGTTTCAGGAGCTTGTGTGTCTGTGCAGCAATCATATTTTCAAGGAGCCAGCGACACCACAAGATCCAACCGACTCTCCGAGCCTCTCCCTGTGCGACCCACGAGATGCTTCGCTTCCTCTTTATGCATTAAGGATGAGCGTTTTAGTTTAGTTCGTCATCTGGCGGTTAAGGCCAAGATAGAGCAGCAGAATATCCTATCCGCCATCAGGCACCCAAGTACCCAAACAAGACGACATCGCAAATTCAGATTGCCTAATAAAGCTTCCTCAAGAAATTGCGCGCGATTTCTGGTAGTTTTTGCATTTAAATTGGTAATTAACGTTGAATTTGTGTTTTCGTGGTAATTACCGCTGATTTATTTGTTGTAGTCTTTTCTTAAAGGGAAAATTATATTCAGCTCAGTCCATCTCCCTGTGCGGCTCCGGCTGGCGGCTGGGTACTGGAGAAGACATGCCTTTTGTTATGCCTTGACAAATCTGTGTGATGGATGTTTTTAATTTTAGTTTTTGTTTTTTTTTTTTGTTAAGTACGACTAACTTGACTGCCTCACAAACAAATATACTTATGCGATTCGGGAATTTGTGCTAATTAAATTTTTTTGGTTTCGAATTGTGTAATTTTTCGACATTTTGTTTTTTTTTTTACTTTTTTTGATCTTGACTGCCAAGTTCGACATTCAGAAATTAACAACATTCCAAAAAATCTATTTTTTTTTTGTAAGTGTGTGTTTGCTAATTGGTTACTGAAATTTTAGGAAAACATTGTTGATGTTTTCTTTATATGTTTTCTTCCTATTATTGCAATAATTGCATGCAAAGTAGATAAATCTTAATAAAAATGCAAGATTTATTTTGACAGCATAAAATCTATTTTGTTTAGAAATAAATCAATTGTGTTCAGAAAGAAATTGAATGATTTCGAAATTAGTCAAATTTGCGTTCAATGAATACTGTTGACCATATGTTGACATATTCCTTATGTCATCTGAATATAATCAATGTCATAATCGGATTGTGTCATTTTGGGTGTTAAATGTCATTGTGCTTTGACATTAGCTACGTTCAGAATAAGTAGTCGATTTGAAAGTAATGTCGCATTCAAAACAACCAATCATTCGATCTAAATAAAATCTGTCAAAAGAGATATTGCGCTTTTAGTAAGATTTCATAGACTTTACACGCACACTATTTTTGCAAGTTCCTTACAACAAACAAAAAAATCGATCTCAAATCGATTTGAAATGGTTGTTTGGAATTTGACATAACATACCTAGATGACATATGAAAAATTAACTACATAGATTTCTTAAGTCAGCTTAGCATTCAATGAATGAAGTTGGTCCCGTTAAATAGGACGTAATAGACTTAAAAGCTAGTCAAGTTTCTGACTTGTGAATGACCAGCTGCCAAGGAACAAGATATTTTTTAGCTGGTTGCCATGCCAACCAGCTCAAACAATAAGAAATTTGTAGTTGACTGAAACTTGACTAGCTTACCAGTCGAATTCGTCTTCTGAATGTGGCAATTTATATTTTTTGACAAATAGAGACAAAGTGTTTTGTGAATGGCCTCATTCAATAACAGACCTATTAGTTGTTGGTGTTGTTGTATTCCCATGTAAGATTTTTGTTTGGCAGCAGTTGTTTTGTCATCAGCTGTGTTCTTACAGGGAAATACAACAACACCAACCTATCCATATAGCTATAGTTCGGTTATTGAATGAGGCCAATGTACCATCATTTTTCCCAATGGCGTTAATGTCATTGTGACATAAAATATATAGGCGTTTTTCTTTTTTTTAATTCAGATCAGAGTCTGAGTTGTCAAAAGTTGTGTCTTTTTTCGCTCACGAGTGTTCAAAGCTCAAAATGTGTGTTTTTTTTTTCGTTCTGAACATGTTCGTAGTGGAAAACCAAATGTCATGTGTGTCAAAAGCGAAATGTAAAGAATGAAACCATTAGAATGGCGGCGGGAGGTATTTTTTTTTAAATTGAATAATAAAGCAAACAGTTTCACGGTTCACAATGCACATGTACTTGATTTTTGTTGATTGAACGTTGACTTTAAAATTTTTTTATCGAACTGTGAACCAACCCAGACAAAAATCATACCCACCGCGAATATTCTTTCACACCACTAATGGCCTTTTCGATTGGCCGTCTGAAAATGACAATTGTTACTCTAAACAGAACAGAAAACGATTCTGGATTTCATTTCAGAATCGAAAACAGAATCACTAATACACTCACATAATTAAAATGCCAAAATCATCGGGTTGATTTGTATTGTGTAATTTCGATGTCCTTATTGAATTTTAACTACTTTTCTGGTAAAATGACATACAAAAAAATGTGTATCTAAATTGAAATCAAGTGTTTTGGAAATTCGTTTTAGCGGATGTGATTTTTTTAAATTTAATTTTTACAAATACAGTGATACATACAATTCGGAATTAGTCATATTGTTTCCGGGTGTTTTATTGGAGGAACGTGTTCCGAAAAGCCAATCGAAAAGGCCATAATTTAATGCTCACGACGGAAATAAATTAACAAAATTTCAATTAATGACAGCTACGAGTTCAAGTAGTAAAAAAAAAAAAACAAATCAGGGAGTTAGGAACTCGATCTGTTCGAAACAAATTCAGAACATACTCTATGTGCTCGAAATCTGTCCAAACGGCTCTAACGATTTCGGTGAAATATCAGTATGGTCACCCTGTTTAACGACAAAACAACAAAAGTTTTTTCCTACTACAAAAAAAAATCTGTTAGCAAATTTAAGTTATTATTTTTAATTATTTTATCCTTTTAAAATCAATCTATATGCCAATTGATAATTTTGTGAAAGCACTAGGTATCCTTCTTTGATTGCGCCGCACAAAAAGAAAAATCCGTTATGCAAATCCTGTCAAAGCACTTTAGATATTTCACTTTACAATTTGCCATCTTCATGGGACTCTGCTCATTTTAATTATAAACTTGTTGCCATGTTTCTATATAAACGCATAATTGCAATAAACTGGTTAAAGTCATGTCATCCATTGCACTTCAATTCGAGAGCGAATCCAAAGGACGGAGAACAGATTCAGCAATTATCTGCAAAGATCATTGATTTGCATTTATACGTTCGAACATGAATTCATCAAGGTAAGAACACATCACAAAACACAGACACACCGCATATTCAATATGAAGACTCCATAATATCCTTAGATACCAGTATACATATGTATGAGTAGTGCGTTTCTAGAATGTCTATCTGCACTGCATAGACTTATCTCCACTCCCTTTGATGCCGGGCATAGTTTAATCATGTAAAGGAAAATTGTAGGATGAAAGCGGTAAGCGGACGAAAACGATACTAGAGAGGACCACTATAATAGGTACAGGTGGTTTTGTCGTTTGTTGTCGTATATTCCTCTCTGACAGAATTTATTTGACAATTATATCGGTGGTAATTGATAGAGTTTAGTATTATAAATTTGCATAATTTCATGGAAATTCTGCATATAAATTATTCGAAGCCAGAATGCATACTCAACAGAATATGCAAAGGAAGTCATTTAATGGATTTAAATTTTGCACAATTTTACAACCGTTGAGAAATTTGCATTTAATTGCGGTATTATGGGGAATTATTTCTAATCAAAGACCTATGATCGATAAATATTTTAATGAATATCAGAAATTAATAATAATGATGCTACGCATCTACTAAAATCCTATTCTGACTCTACGTGACCCTTATCAGATGAAGTTATTATTTTTATGAGACGATTTCCGCAATTTTATCTTATGATTTTTATATTATAATGGATCGACCAGAAGTCGCTTCCGTTCTCATAGGATCTCGAAGAGTATTATCGAATGTGGTAGGTCAGAAATTGTGGTCAAAAAAGAAAAATTTGGTATAATCAAAAAAAGTATAAAATCTGAAAATATCACTAAATACGAGTACCCTCGAACATATAAAATAAGGTGCCAACAATCTGTGATTTTTCCAGAAAAAAATTAAATGCACGACTTTACTCTGTCCAACAAAAATAGTCAGTACAGGGAAGATAGGGCATTTGCCTCTTACTCTGGTTGCATTAGCTTGCATAAGCATATCTCAAGTAAAAGCTCTTTTAGGGTTTCCGTACTTATCATTATAAATGGCCGCAATTATGAGGGAATTGTGTGTATGGGTTACCATTTGCTTATTTAAAACAATGAAAATTTTAATTAAATTAAAAAAATACTATTTATCTTTTTCCACACAACCAAGCGAACAGTAAGCCAATAGGAGCGTTTTTAAGGGTATCCGCGAAAACCTTAAAAGTTATTTAATATGATTTTACTATTTATTTAACTCAATAATACTTCACTATTTATCAAAGGCAATATCAATTATTAACAATTACAATTAAAATTACAATCACAATTAGAGGTACAATTACAATTACAATAACAATTACAATAACAATTACAATTATAATTACAATTACAATAACAATTACAATTACAATTACAATTAAAATTACAATCACAATTAGAAGTACAATTACAATTACAATTACAATAACAATAACAATAACAATTACAATTACAATTACAATTACAATTACAATTACAATTACAATTACAATTACAATTACAATTACAATTACAATTACAATTACAATTACAATTACAATTACAATTACAATTACAATTACAATTACAATTACAATTACAATTACAATTACAATTACAATTACAATTACAATTACAATTAAAATTACAATTAAAATTACAATCACAATTAGAAGTACAATTACAATTACAATTACAATTACAATTACAATAACAATAACAATTACAATTACAATTACAATTACAATTATAATTACAATTACAATTACAATTACAATTACAATAACAATTACAATTACAATTACAATTACAATTACAATTACAATAACAATTACAATTACAATTACAATTACAATTACAATTACAATTACATTTACAATTACAATTACAATTACAATTACAATTACAATTGCAATTGCAATTACAATTACAATTACAATTACAATTACAATTATAATTACAAATACAGTTTCATTTAAAATTTCTTAGAAAAATACAATTAATTTTACAGAAATGAGAATATTATTATAACTTACATATACATATATAAAAATATTAAAATAAACTCGAAAAAATCAAAAAGCTACACAAAAAGTTTCCAGAAATAATTAATTAAAGTCAGTTATCTTATAAAAAATATATTTCACGCCACACATTGACTATAGAAGCTTATTTGTCATTGGTATTTAAATTAGCTAACGCATCTTCAACTTAAAGAAGGATAATAATGAACACAATATTAATTTCCCTACCTTAGCACATTACATAAGAGTATGTAGATATACACAATATACACTTGAAGTTAAGAATCCTCCATCATGATAGTCGTCCCGGAAACCAATCAATAAATATATTATCAGATCTAAAACAGCATCCATCCTGATCCAATATATTGTGTGTCTTTTAGCCTATGTATATGGCTATGTATGTATGATTGTATATGTGTTTGTGTGTCCATGAGAGGCTTGTGTGGTCAAATATTGCCTCCCTTTTCTTTGCCCCAAACAAATAAAGGCGCCCAAGGGAAATTCCTTCGAAGAAATTTAATATCCATCGGTCAATACCACATCAGGCTCACATATATACATATATGTATGTTCCTAACCTAACTTATACGTTCATCTAATTGATAGATACTCGTATGTGTAGGTACTCGAACTTTCGAACATTATTCTACTTCAAAGTTATATTGGGGTTATAAGGCCATCAGTTCTGGCCTCCAGGAGTTAGGATTAGGAGCAAAAGGAATTTCATGGTCATTTTCATGCAAGAATGGACTTATCAGTTGAATTAAGGTTGGAAATCATTTTTTTTTCTTTGAGAGATTCAATTTGGCTTTCTAATGAAAATCGATCATGTAATCACGGCCAATTGGCTTCTGAGCAAGTACTTGGTCAATATGGGTAATATGTATAGGCATACATGTTTGAATTACGAACAGTTTCAGTTCAGTGAGTAGGAACATTTATTTGACGTTGTTTCTTTGTAGCTCATTTGTGCAGGACAGAATGGAAATTACTTTCATTTTTTTTTTAAATTTTTTTCAACTTAAACGTAGCATACAAGGACAAGAAGTGATATGATTTAATTAACCAACTTAACCGCAAAGCCTCAAGTCCTCTGTGTAACTAACCCATAATTGATTTTCTCTTTGACAATTAAATTAAGTTTAATTAATTGCTGGATTGATTAAGTCAACCAATGATGTGTTTCGGTTAATTAAGTCTCTACATTTTATAAAAAAGAAATATTTAAAGCGCAGTCTATAAATTTCATCTCATGCGTGAGAAATTATATTAATTGTTGCATATTCGGCTTGGTAATTATTTTAATTGTTTAATTTGTATGCAATCTACCTGAAAGAACAATAGTTTTAGTAAAAAATTCTGTTGATTTAATTTCGTTTTTAATTGCGATATATGTACACATAGTACTAAATTGGTTTTTGACGTTTATATTTTTGACAGATCACACATGACAAATTCCACGAACATTTGACATTTCGATTCAGTATTGTTTGCCATTTCGTCATGAATAGACTTACGCCTGAACAACGTTTGCAAATTATTGAAATTTATTATCAAAATTCGTGCTCTGTGAAAAATGTGTTTCGCAAGCTACGTCCGTTTTTTTTCCGCTCATTTTTGGCTAAATGGATACGTGAATAAGCAGAATTGCCGTATTTGGAGTGAAGAGCAGCCAGAGGCAATTCAGCAGCTACCAATGCATCCCGAAAAATGCACTGCTTGGTGCGGTTTATGGACAGGCGGCATCATTGGGCCGTACTTCTTCAAGGACGATGAAGGCCGCAGGGTTACGGTCAATGGAGAAAGGTACCGTTCGATGATAACAGATTTTTTTTGCCGAAAATGCAAGAATTGAACTCGGTCGACATGTGGTTCCAACAGGACGGTGCCACATGCCACACTGCACGTGAAACCATGCATCAATTGAGAGGCGAATTTGGTGAGCAGTTGATCTCACGTTTTGGCGCAGTCAATTGGCCACCAAGATCATGTGATTTGACCCCGTTAGACTATTTTTTGTGGGGCTATGTTAAGTCTATTGTCTATGGGGACAAGCCAAACACGATTGCTGCCTTGGAAGCCAACATTGAACGCGTCATTGGTGAGATTCCGGCCGAAATGTGTGAAAAAGTTTGCCAAAATTGGACCTTCAGAATGGACCACCTGAAGCGTAGCCGCGGGCAACACTTAAGTGAAAAATGGCAGAAATTGATTTATCGATCCGAATAAAAATTTCATTCACTTTTTACAAGTTACTGTGTTTTTTTGAATTTTCAAAAACCAAGCTCTTAAAAAATCACCGTTTATATGGCAAGTTATGGATTCGAAAAAAAAATTGAACTCGAGATTTTGATCAAACTTGACATTAAGATGATGGATAACACCAAAAAAGTGGACCCGTCTGTCTGTCTATGTGTCCTCGAGTCTACAGCCTAAGCGGTTAGATGGATTTGCTTCTAACTTGATACATGTTGTTTTTTCGGTAATATGCCCAGGCCCACACGTTTTTTCTTTTTTTCAAGAACAAAAATAACGGTACCTGCCATCAATTTTTTTTGCCAAAAAGAGAAATCTTATTTGTTTCAAAAACGGCTCCAACTATCCTTATAAAAAGAAATCAGTTCATTAATGAATGCAAAAGTTACTTTTTGGTTTTATTTTTTTTTTGCAAACAAATTGTTATATTTGGCACCTCTAGTAGACGCATTTTTTGGTTTTTGATATTCTGGAACACGATTCATTTGATTTTTTTTTTTTTAATTTTAATGCAGAACCAGAACGAAATTTTTCAATAAAAAAAATGTTTTTAAAATACCTAAAAAAAATTCTTTCTTGAAAACTGAAAATTCCGAAAATGAAAATAAAAAAAACACTAAAGCAAAAAACAACAGTATCTCACATACAAATGTTAGAAAAACAGTAAAAAAAAAATCTATTTCTCAAAAACGGCTACAAGAGTTTTGATAACAAAAAAATGTGTGTGTTCTTAGATCTTAGATTAGTGCGGTCCACTTTCTAGTAAAGAAAATATATTATTTTGCGGAATTATTAAGTGGTACCCATAGTACAACTTTTCATATTTTCGACTTTCTCACTATTGGATGAACTGATTAAACTTATTTTGTTTATGCAAATGCTTTCTAGAAGTGTTAATAAAACTGCATACTCAAATTTTCAAACAAAAAGTTCACGTCAACATTCGACAATTCATTATACTAAGAACCAAGGTAATCTTACCTACATCGGCTCTAAGCCTACCTATTGATAACTAGATTACGTACATACTAACAGCGTCAGTAGTTAGCTGCATTAAAGTTGTTATCTATACAGGAGCAAATTTCGTACGACCCACTCGTGCATTTTATTTTCCTTCCAGGTAAGTTTGCAATAAATCGACCAGACGACAGGTAATACATTTTGTTTTCCTCTTGCAATATTGTAAAGTTTTAAAGGTCAATTTCCCAAAAAGAATAGTACTCGAAAATGTATAGATATTTACATTACAGTAGGCGCTCGATATAGTGAAGTAATAAAAACCAGGCATGTTCAATATTTCGACATTGTTCACTATTTCGAGAGAGAATTTTTATTAGTTTTTCAAAGCTATATTTAATAAAAACTATATACGTATGTACATTGAATAGTGTGAACTACACACAGCTTTTTACTATCATTAAAAATTAAATAAAATACATAGACAGAGTGGGGCTTGACAAAAAGCATAAAACAAAAAAATAAGATAAGATAAAAAAAAAAACAATAATCAAAATTTCAAAAAAAAACAACAACAAACCAATTGATGGAACTTTACTATGGGGTACCAAGGCAGAAATAAAGTTTTGTACTCGTACAGGGTGGCACACGAATCGTGCTACAATAATTAAGTATTTCATTAATTTTTTTTTTATTGGATTAAAAATAAATTATATTTTAAATAACTAATGGTTTTTAAAGATGATAGACCGCAAATGAGCTTCACGCTGATTCACGCATATGCGGCACCTGATCAGAAAATTGTTCAATGCGGCCTGAAGGGTTGAAATTGGGATCACCTCAATTATTGTCTTAGTGACTGCTTCAGTTCAGTTAAATTCCTGGGTTTCGTTTTGTAGACTTCCTGCTTGACATAACCCCAAAAAAAAAAATTCTGGTGCAGTCATATCAGCTGACCTTGGGGGCCAGCGGAAAGTGCAGTTTCTGGATATCAATTTGTTGGGGAATTTTCGTTGGAGCTCCGCCATAACTTGTGTGGCTACGTGTGCACTTGCTCCATCTTGTTGAAACCAAATCATGCTGATAGAGATACGTCCTCGGCAAAGTTGTCTGTAAGAAAAAACTCCTTCAACATCTTTAAATAACGGTCCCCATTGACAGTTTGTGTTACACCGTTTTCTTCAAAGAAGCATGGCCCGACAATACACCTTGATAAAACTGCGCACCACACAGTGACTCGTTCTGGGTGCAGTTCCGTCTCATGGAGCATTTCTGGATTAGATTCACTCCATATATGGCAATTTTGCTTGTTAACATTGCCGTTTATGTCAAAATCGGGGTCATCAGACATGAACAACAATTTATCAATGTGTTGTCTTCTTCGGCCATTGCAATCATTTTTCGGCAAAATTCCAGGAGATCAGGCAAATCCTGAGGGTTTAACTTGCTTGCAGTTTGGACTTTGTACTGAAACAAGTTTAAGTCATCATGAAATATCCGTTGTAATGACCTTCTGCTAACTCCAGTTTGGCCCGATAAGTTTCGAGTCGAAACACTTGGATTTGCCTGTATTGCCGGTGCAACAGCCACGATTGTATCCTGAACCCGAACATTGGGATCTCGATGATACGGTCTTCGTTCGATGCTTCCAGATTCGGCAAACATGTTCACCAGCCTCATAATGGTCCATCTTCTCGGGGGAGTACCGCCAAACTCCAGCCTAAATTCCCTTTGGACGGAAATGACGGACTGCAAAGAATGGTATCGCTGCACTATCCCAATCCTTTTTTCAGTATCCCAAGCATTCATTTTGATAAATCTTAATACGAGTAGTAGCCTATAAAATAAAAAAAATAAGCCGATTACTCACACTGAAAAAAAGTTATTAAATTTTATTTTTGTAGCACGATTCGTGTGCCACCCTGTATAACAAAAAATTTAAACGTGAAATAATAATTCATCACTTTCCTTTGTGTCTTTCTTAATTTTAAATTGTCTTGGACAGCATTTTCTTGTAAATGTTTTAAAACTAAAATGTCAAAATAATCTACATTATAATAATGTATCGCCCATTCAATGATTTATTGGATAGTTCAATCGAACGAGATTCACTATATCGAGCGTCTACTGTATTTGTGACCAAAATGTATGTATGTATTTCCAAATCCTTTACTATTTGCTCACATCCACTCAATGTGTATTCTCTCCTCTCACCGTACTCACCCACTCGTTTTTTTTTTTTTTTGTAGTATTTTGTTATTTTCACATGTTAACGCCTTTAGCAATTTATTCCAACAAAATTGGAAAGTATACGTACATCTATTGTGTCTCCTGCCGGATGTCGTATCGCACCACCATCTCCATCAACAAAAAAAAATATAATACAAAAAAAAACCTTTAACAACAAACTACTTTCTCATGATTTTTATGATGCCGATGCGTCTCCTTTATATACCGTAATAGTACCACCTAACCGACAAGAATCCCAGTTGTATGATATTAATCATCCAAGGATAAACTTTTCAGGAGGTTATAAAAGTCATAAAAAACAAACAAAAAAAGTGCAAACAAAAAAATAAGTTTATAGCTATTTGTGTGTCGCCAAAGTCTTTGAACTTAATACGTGATATTAATCATAAATAAATTAGTTACTTCGGGAAATGATGAAACATTATAACCGTAATAAACTGAGAGGGTGCGGTGGACGGTGGTAGTAGAATGAATGCGGAAAGCAAAATGTCTGAATCTGAAACATTAAATAAGTTGGTTTGAATTTTTTTTTCTGTAATGAATTTAGAAATTAGAAAGTCCGAGTTTTAAAAGTTAGCCCACAAACTGTATCGTCCTATCAGAGGATGCTATATAATTTTTGCAAATGGCTGCAACTACTGTCAGAATGTGGTGTTGATGTTTTTGGAGCACTTCTAGTAAGTCAAATAGAACGCTAAATCGCTAAGGATTGCAAAATACTATACAATTTATTTAACAAAAAAATACGTCAATAATCTTTGACCAACGTAAGTTTCAGCGTAGATTTTAAAGTCAGAAGTCTACTAGAATAGAGTAATCACAGAATTTGGTAGCATCTTCAAAGTGAATATCCCATAAGAAATTTGACGCGAACTTTTCGCCTGACGTTAACGACAAAACCTTAGTGATTTTGAAGCATATTATCGGGCCAAATGGAACTATCGATAACCGAGTTATGTTGACTTTGAGAGCATCTAAAGAAATACCAGAACTAAAAGAATATAACGTGGTATATTTCATATCACCTGTGCGTGAGTTTTGTGAATTGGCATTATACCAAGTATGTCTAGTTTACCTGCTGACGTATCCGTTGTTCAAAAATTAACCCAGTGTTGCTGAAAATGATTTTTGTTGTTACTAGAATCAGGATCCAAATCTCAACTGCTCCAGAACCGCTGACCGTTCAGAAAATACACCGTGTTTTCTATTATCGCAGTAACTCACCGCCAAAAACAACATGGCCGTCATGAACTGTCAAACCCTAGCCGCCCTATTGGAAAACACCTTTTTGAATGTGCCAGTTGTTCAAATATTTAATCCGTGGCTTAGGAATGTTAACTACCGATTTCGTCGGATTATAACTAGAGTTCAACGATGGTTCAAGGTTGAATTATGTAAAGTTAAAATTGCTGAACCACGTATAAAATATTTGAGCAACTGGCGCCGAACTACTAATGGGACAATTTTATGCTACCTGCTCAAAATATCTTTTAATCCAACTAGTAGATATACTGTAAATAGACGTTGGATTAGTTGAACTAAATTTTCAGACAAAGATTCAAAACTTTAGAATAACTGTTTCATATATTATGAACTCTTCTTATATACCTACCAATAATTTCAATAATACGGTGAATAGAAGTCTCAGAAGTCATAAGTTTAACGCATATAACGCAACCATGATTGTGGCACAAAATTTGATAGTGTTTTTGAAACTTGTATGTCACCAGCATCGCAATAAAATTTGCAGATTATTGTCAAGTTTCTGATTTCAAACTTCCTTCTATTGGCCATTGATTGATACTGAATAAAAATGACACTGACAGTTTGCAATCTGACAGTTGGTTTGACAGATATAACTGCCTGAAGTTTGTACTGAGTTAAAAACATCACCAGCTTCTACAATTAAACTTTTAATCTGGCCAAAAGTCTTCAAGATTCATTAGAAGTTCCAATTTTCAAGTGATTTAACGAATAGGGGCGAAAGCTCTAATTGAATAATTGCATAAATGAGTCGGGGTTCTCCTGGAAGAAGATAAAGCTAACTGGATATGCTTGTTGATTGAGATTGCAGTCCGTCCAGGATGAAAACGCCGCACCGCCCAAGTATCTAATTTTGATATGTTTTCCAGTGTGTACCAATATATTTTGGTTGAAAAAAAGATATTGTTATGGCAAACTCATCATTTATTATTACACAATAAAATGCCTGAAGGCACAAATTTGATAAGTGCTTCCAATTGAGCAATCAGATTCTGGGAACAAACACAGAAATGCATTTAGACACATCCATCGGCTTTATTTGCAAGGATATTCCTATAGAAATTTACGTACTTCCATGTCATCAAACGGTACCTTACATAAAATACATATGTATGTATGTATAATTGTACAATGTACATATCTGTACTTTTGTTTTAGAGGAAAATTGAAAATTCACTTTCAGTATCTCTTTGTGTAGCTAGGTATACGAGACTGTGTAATTAATTAAAATTTACAGTGAATGTAGAGGTGTGCTCAAGGATGTATGTACTTGTTTGGTAAATATCCTTGTTGTCTCACATTTTGATGAATTCCGTTTCCTATAGAAAAGATTTAGCATTTTAACATTGAATGAAGCAACGAATATCATTGCCATGGCATCATCAGAGCATCAGTTGCTCTTGTTCTTTACAAAACAACAAGCCACCGGCAACTTGAGCATTGCAAACTGTTTGTTTGTTTGTTTTGTTTACACACTTTCTACTCATATGCTTCAATTTATGCTTTCTCTTCTAAGAATAGGAATAGGAACATCAGACATGGTAAGTGTTCAGGTACATATTCCGTAGTTTTTTTTATGAAGGAAGGATTGTTGTTTGCAAATCATTTTGTTCTTGGATGTCAAAAGCCTTGTTTTCCAGAACCAACAGAAAATAATAGAAGTACATATTTAGTCAGATCTTTATTTCCGAACATCTTAGTAATATTTAATCCGGCAAAAGCTAAGCAATCAAAGTTGAAAAGTTATTACAACTGATGGTGTTTTGGGTTTTTGCGAAATAAAATAATAGATATAAGGTTATGTAGATTCTTCTAAGTTTTAATTGAAAACCAAAAAACTTACCGATGAATGCACATTAAGTATAGAATTTAGGGAAAAGTATAGATACATCCAAATTCTTAACATAACAGTTTTGCACTATTCGAATTTCGATAGGTTTGACGCATGAACAGAATTCGCACCACTCGTGTCACATTCTCTGGGTACTTTTGATGCTGGTGATTTACAGAAAAATATGACAGGTGGTACAACATGGCCGCTGCAAACTAATTCCAACAAGAATGTTTACGTCAAAATCATTGCCTGACGGTCGGATCAACTTAATTTGGCTCAGTATTTAAATATCAGGGGTATATTATGGCCTTTTCGATTGGCCGTCCGGAACACGTTCCCCCAATAAAACAGCCGTAAGCAATTTGACTGATTCTGAATTATATGTATCACTGTATTTGTGAAAATTAAATTAAAAGAAAATCACATCGGCTAAAAAGAATTTCCAAAACACTTGATTTCAATTTAGATACACATTTTCTTGTATCAATAATTATTATTACTTGCTACTTTTTATGTTATTTTACCAGAAAATGAGTTTAAATTCAATAAACACAACGAAATTACACAACAAATCAAGCCGATTATTTTGACATTTTAATAGTGTAAGTGTATTAGTGATTCTGTTTTCGATTCTGAAATGAAATCCAGAATCGTTTTCTGTTCTGTTTAGAGTAACAACTGTCATTTTGTGGGGGTCAGAACAGTTCTGGACGGCCAATCGAAAAGGCCATTAGTGTCATTTATTGTAAAACCTTTTAGACATTGGTTAGGTTTTTTTTTTGAGAAATTACAGAAACGTATAAGATTGACAGTAGTGTAAATTTAAACATTTGCAGTGGTATACAACGGTTAAGTATATAGTTACGCAGTCAATAAGCCTCGTAAAACAGTTTTCGATAATTTTAGTTACAAAGATAGCTTTATGAATAAATAAAATGCATGACTGGATCGCACGTACTTGGTCTTATGTTCAGCCAGATTCTGAATAGAAACTGCTTAATATCTTTTCGAATCCGTTTTTTGCTTAATTTTGCATATATTCAAAATTTCTAAAAGTGTTTTCTAAGAAAAATGTTGCTATGATAATTTTAAGTATTTAACAATATAAATCTAAAAACAAAGTTTTAAAAAATCGTATACCTGATTTTTTTATTATTTGTAATTTTTTTTTTCGAAAATCGAAAATATTATTTTTCAAAAATTTTGGTATGCAGTATAAATCCGTAGGTTTCACCGGCTAATTGATAAAACGACTGTCTAACTTCGGAACTGGCACTAAACCAATACTACTGGAGCTAGCTTGTGAAAACCCAAGCTTATTAACTTACAACTCTCGACGATTAATGTGTGCGTTTTGTTATAATCAACAGGAATACAGGGTCATAGAATTTTTTTGCCCAAATCCGGGGGCTGACGGGAGAAGTCAATTCGACTTAAATAAGAGAAGAACGCCAGTGGCATCTAAATTAGGAGAAAGCAAAGGTAAACTCAACCAGAGGAGTAGTATGCCTAAACCTTAACCTAACGTTCCTCAACTAATATTCTCGTGTTTCCCTTACTATATACGCCTATACTAAACTCATATACTTCAACCTGTACACAAAGTGATGCCGAGCGTCCATGTTTTTATAGTAATTGAAATAGGTACATGAGAGTAGTATGAGAAAGCTATATGCAGATTGTCTCTGTATCTCTATTATACTTGTACAGGACAGGAAATAACCTATGAAAACATGGCGGTGTTTCAGCTTCATTTTCTTATGCGAGGTTGGGTATCTAGTATATTCTTGAAATCAATATCCATAATATGTAACTTAGAAACAAAATTGTTTAAAGGTTGCCAAGTTGAAAACTTCAGTTTTCTGTTTAATCGATATGTGAAAATATTTTCTGAACAAAATCGAACAAAGAATACTCTGATTGAAATGTCTCTATTTGAGAATGCAGACAGCATTTTATTGCTTAAGAAACTTCTCCAACCACAAAAAAACGAAAATTCAAGTTCTGATTCAGAAGATGAAAACCAATCTAAGAGTAAAAGCCTAGGTAACTGCGTTGAAAAACTACATATTTTTTTTTTACTATTTTGTTTCTTTTTTGTTTAATATTTAGGACCTTCTAACTTCGGTCCGAGACCACAGTCTACTGTTACAATTAAAAAGTCGTCTGAAAATGTACGTGAACCGGAACCCAAAAAGGACATAACCATTGATGAATGGCTTGAAAAACAAGAAAAGGAAGACAACGAAATTCTAGAAACTCGCAAAAGACCAGAATATACCATAAGCTATAAGCAATCCATTGGAACAGAAGATGTATTTCTACAGGTATACATTTTATATAGTTTAACGAACATTTTTGGTTGAATATTAATATTTAATTTTTTTTATTAGATGGGAAATAAAACAAGTGCATCTAGTAGCTGTGAAGATATGATAATTGAAATTAAACTGCCCGACGAAACAGTTGCAGTTCACCAAATGGACATATCAGTTACAACAACAGAAATTGACCTGGCAACTCCGGTATATAGACTGAAATTACCCTTGACACAGCCTATCAATCCGGATAAAAGTTCTGCAAAGTATTTTACTGAACGAAAGACTCTATGCTTGACATGTCGCATGAATCGCGAGTATGATTTTGTTAACTTTTAGGAAATTTGCTTTCGAAAATAAAATTTTAACTTAAAAAAAACTAAGTGTAGAGAAATATTAACGGTAATGAACTCAAAAACTACTTATAACATTTTAATCAATTTTCTAGAAATGACTCGTCGCAAGAAGTGAAGATTCTTGTGAAATCTGCCTTGGGTTAGCAGATGGGATCTGTTATGTTCATTTTATAGCATCGGTCGATTGAATGTAGCTTAAGAGTATTGCCAGAAACCTGCGACTTAAGAAAATCTCCCAAAAAAAAAATGTCTATCTGAGTAAAATCAAAGTTTCTGCCAAATTTGGGTTCGCCTCCAAACGACCCGCAATGCAGTCAGTGAGCAAATGATCTCGTGTAAGGTCATTAACTTCTAAGTTCCTGGGTCAGTTTAATCTTGTGTGGCTGAAGGTCAAAACAAGGTAAGTTGAAGTCTGCTACAACAACGGCAACGTTTTACGTAGTGGGAGAGAAAATTTATTGTTTGACGTTCCTAGGGCACCAAAAAGGTAACAAAAAAGTATTGGAATAGAGCCCTTCAGGCCAGAAAATCCCATACCCCATATAGTCTATAGATTTCTAAATGTTTAAAGGCTTAGCGAAATCATTTCAACATGAAACAAAGATTAAATAACCTAAATGGCTACTGTGAGGTACTCTTTAAATACAGGGTGTCCGCCGGGGAGATATACTACTTTGTTTGTTTATAATTTTTGATTAAATCAAAGAGAATGGATCTTATATTGATAAATGATTTATTTAATGTCGGCAGTTATGTTTGGAATACAATATCAGGTAAATGTCCGCCTCTGTTAGTCTCACAAATGCGAGCCCTTTTGAGCACATTTTTCATTACATTCTCACACATTTCACGCGGTATTTCATTAATTTCATGAGGTATATTTTGTTTGAGTTGCTCAAGCGTTTCTGGTTTGTTTGCATAAACCTTGCTTTTCAGATATCCCCACCAAAAGAAGTCCGGAGCAGTCAAATCAGGCGACCGTGGGTGGAGGCGAATCATCATCACCATTTCTTGAAATAACTTGTTGGGGAAAGGGGTTTCGCAGTAATTCCATTGTAATCCTGGCTGTATGCGATGTTTTCAATCATTCAATCATATCGCTCCCCATTCACAGTAATCGTTACGCCGTTTTCATTTTCAAAGAAGTAAGGTCTAATGATACCTCCTGACCAAATTGCACACCAGACTGTAACTTTTAATAGATGCAAAGGTGACTGATGAATAATTTGATGGTTTTCCGTTTCCAACCGACTATTCTGATTATTCACACATCCATTCAAATGAAAATGTGCCTCGTCACTCATTATGATTTTTTCATGAAAATCGGGGTTGTCATGGGCTAGCTGTAACATCCTATTATCATATGTACGGCGGCGTAAATTGTCTTGTGGAAGAAGCTCTGGTGTCAACTGAATCTTAAATGGAAACAAAAGCAAATTCTTGGCCAAAGTTGTTCTTTGAAGACCAAGCTACTGAGTACGGCGTCGAATTGAGATTGATGGATTGTTTTGAACACTTCCTAGAGCAGCAGTAATGTTTTCAGCCGATCTTGCAGTACGTTGTGGTCCATGCTTGGGCCTATCACTTAAAGACCCTCTTTCTTCGAAATCATTCACTACACGATAAATATTATCGTAATGCGTTTTGTTGACACGTTGTTTCTCCCAAAAATTTCACGTAACTTTCTTATAGTTACTGTGTAATCGATAATTGTTTTTGATAAACTGTTTAACTATTAAGACATGTTGGTTTATCGAATTTTTTTTCATAATAAATTTGCCACTTGTCTACTTCGCGGCTGCCAAATATGAACTGTAAAGACTAATGTTTACCAAAATGGTGGCAAAACAATGTAGTATACCTTTCCGGCGGACACCCTGTATTATGAAAATTATTCAATACTAACAGTCAATTAAATAAGATTCCTTCCAGATAACATCCATTGTGGAGAACCTGGGGTCAAATCACGTAATACTAAAACGATTGTTCCATCAAACGATCGCCGTTACGACGATTGCCCTCTCTATTAATCTAAAAAAGAACGCAATCTTCGAAGCGATGATGGTTTGATCAAACAATCGTTTTACTCTTTTGTGATCTCAGTCAAAGCTTTTTTAAATTTGAATTGAATGATATTAATGACCTATTACATCAAACTATTTACATCAAACTCTTAACTTACTTCTAAGGTACATAATGCTTTGAAAACGAACATTGAGGTGGTTGTTCATGTGTCTCTTGAGAATTCGCGTTTTTTGGGGTAAAAGGGATTTCCAATGAAGGAACAATTTCTAATAAACTTAGCTTTCGAATCGACAGCTTGCCAATATTTTGGACATATCATCAGATTTTAAAGAAATCTTTCCAGAACTTGAAGAAAACACCAAATGTATTTAACTGCCACACCATCATCATGACGAAGGCTGATTTCGGGAAACAAAATTTTTGTATCTACTTTGAGTTTCTTTTGGATATTCGGAATTTTAAGACTCTGACCCCAATTTTAAGTCTCAGATTTAGCTCGACTTTCCATATTGATTAGGTGAATTTTGTAGGAAATCATTTTTTGCGTGTGGCAACCATGTTGTCAGATTTGCATGTCATATCGGTAGATGTTTTTTTAAGAAACCTATTTGCCATAGGAGAACTAAGTCATTTAAAATAGCTTCAATGTAGAATCAACAAAAAAAAATTGTCCTTACATTGTGCCGTCAACTCTTAATGAAAAATTGTTCTAACGTAATGGTTTTTTTTTATCCAAACAAAAAACGAAACAAAAAATCACTAGTAGCTCATAATGAATAATAGTCACAACGACATCTTTTCTTTATATCTCGGCAATTGGTAATCCATTTCCTTTTCGTACGTTGTTATGGAAATCCATTTTTTTGCCATCTTCTTTTTGGAGCTATAAAATAATAATAAAAAGATAAATGACTATAATACAAAATACCATTACCGTTCATGGAGCTCTCCGACAATATTGCCAATGATGTACCCGTATCCATATTTTCATCCTCTTGATCTGAATTTTTTTTGTTTATCATCTTTGTACTGCGCTGTGCTGATTTTTCGTTCTTATTCCTTTTTTTTTGCCAAGGACAAGGATATGTAGGTATATTGTGTATTATTTTTGGAAGCAAAAAAAAAACACCCACACAAGACTTGACGAAGTGGAGGCCCTTAAATATTATGGAAATGAGGGAAAAACTATCTGAGGATGGTTACTTAAAACAATATTGATGGTTGGTTATCAAGCTGTATGTTTATTTTATCGCAATCTTTTTATCAAATACTTGTTATGAAAAAATGCGATTTGTCATTATCATTATTTAAAGACAATAGTGACTAAGCGGAATCCCTTCAAACTAATATATCCCCTTAAGGCCATTTATATAACCCTTTATAAAAAGAGTATAGATATTTGTGTCTTATCATTTTACAGTGATAATTATTTACCATAGAATAAACTTCAGATAAAAATCATCAACTTAAGTGTTGAGTCCTTAAAAATATTTAGTTGTGTCACGCGAATGGCTTCCAGTGAGAAATTCGAAAGCTATTAATGGCGCATTAATTAGCGAAAGGGTGAAAATATGTAGTTTGATATGCGTGGCTTTGTTACATTAGTTGGAATTCCTTTAGAATTAAAAAGGAAAGATATTTATCTTTAATCATTGAGTTAATACAGATTAATGAAACTTTAATGATTGTTCACATATAAGAAGCGTTATCGATTATATGCGGGTCTACAGAAATTTATTGAAACCAATGACTTGAGTATTTATAAGTTTGTGGCAGTCAATAAGAAGGTGTGATTTGCCAATGAAAGGCATTACATTTTCTGCACAGCAAATTGGTTTTTGGATTTGATTATACTGATATTCCAGGGAAGGTAGTATCTCACGTGATCTAAGTACAGTATAGTTATTATTTGACTTAATAAGGTAGGATTATCCCGGATGTCCTAAATGTGATCGAAAATTTGTAGATGTCCATGTTAGCCAACCAAAAAATTTATTCGAACAGCAGGTACATATATTTATTTATTTATATTCTGGGAAGGATTTAGTTAGCTTAAAGGCAGTTACACGAGAGAGGGGCGGTTTTAAAAAAAAATAACATGAAGCCGAAATATAATCCAAAAGGTTGTTAGCTAAACTACGTCTACCCATGCCCTTTCTTAGGACCACCTTGTCGCGTAATATTATGTCAAGTGTTTGATTGGAGAGAGGTTTTGGCGAGAGATATTTTGACACTTTATCTCAGTCTGTCTTTCTTAAAACGTCATGACAGGTTTTATGCCGCATACTAGACCATTTGGTGGGTTGCATACATAAGTTATTCAACATTCAAGATTTCGCGGCAAGGTACGAATTTCTTATAAGGAATCCATGAAACCAGATTTGGCCTTAGAGCCACTTAGTTGCTTTGAGAAGAGCAACCAAATTTTTAGATCTCCCGTCAAGGATTTCCAATAATCACTTGCAATTTTGATCTGACCGTAATGATTAAGAAATATTCGTCCATTGTTGACATTTCGTTCAGTTTTTACTTTCGATACAAATAAAGTTGAACTCGAGTTTTTGATAAAACTTTCTATTACGATGATATTCAAATTTGGTACATTTAATTTTTTCGGTGATACTCGTATACCTACTAATTTTTTTTAAATGACCAAAAGTAACGCTGTCGGCCATATTTTTTTTTAATCGCAAAACTTAGTATTCTCATAAATAGCTTCAACGATTTGGTTTTCGATTTTTTTGAAAACTGTCCAGTTGATTTTTTCCTGGGTGTAACGGTGGCGGCATCTCAGGAATGACTTGATGATTATGTACACTCCAAATGCGGCAGTTTTCTCATTGACCAAAAATAAGCTTCATCGTTGAACAAAATTTTGTTGTGAAAATCGGGATTAAGAGAAACCTATTGCCGTGCCCGTTGGTCGTGCATGATCAAATTGGCCTCATTCGAAAATCGCGCCATAGCTATGGCATCTTGTAATCCCTTGTAAGAACACAACTAATGACAAAACAGCTGCTGCCAAAAAAAATGAAGCTATTCGAAAAACGTTGGAATATTTTTGTGTGCCATGAGAAATGTCGAAAACATATGCACAAACCCATATAAATTTAACCCATGAATCAAAGAAAATAAGGTTACAACATTTCTTTGTTTTTCTTATTTTATTGACGTCATATGTGAAAAAAAAAGTCTGCAAATTGTTGTTACGTCAATAAAATAAGAAAACCAAAGAAGTGTGGTAATCTTGTTTTATTTGATTCATGAATTTAACCTGTAAAATGTTAGTTGTTCAGGAACTTAGATAAGCTATCGTACCGACATCTGAATGTACCCATTTCAAACCAAACTAAAAACAAATCATATTGTAGATGACAAAATGGCTGTCAATTAAAACAATGCTACCAACTGTAAGTTTTATACCCTTAAATACACACTCTTAATATAAGCAATTTTTATTTTAGCTTTTTTTTAAATTGTTTCGTTAAATATATATTTACTCGTAAACACACTTATATGTATATAGAAAGAGGATTATTGAACCAAAACACATAAAATGAGGTTTTATAATTGATAATCTCTAATCTTTGAAATGTTGATGGTATGTGGAACGCGAATGGAATGTGACAGTTCGTAACAATTAAATCACAATTCCCGACGACCAATTTGCTTTCTCAAATTTATCTTAATCTTAGTTAAACAGTTCTAGATCATCATATAGACCCAGAAAATTAAATGGAACTGATGTCTTTTTGGTACCAAAACAGAG
Organism: Philhelius pedissequus; assembly: GCA_910595825.1. Taxonomy (NCBI): domain Eukaryota; kingdom Metazoa; phylum Arthropoda; class Insecta; order Diptera; family Syrphidae; genus Philhelius; species Philhelius pedissequus. The sequence goes on along the minus strand of OU343163.1, from coordinate 18,463,181 downwards.
GTAAAGAGTATAATTGTTTTTTTTTTTGTCAAAAAAATATTTTATTTGCTCTACCACTTTCTTGTAAAATCACTTGTTTTTCAATGATGGAAAGCGTTTTCAATGAACAGCTGACAATTTTTCCCAAAAGTGGAACACGATCGTTCCAATGATTTGTGTTTCCTTTTTTTCCTGTTATCTACGTCAGTTTTTCTTTCAATGATCAAATCTAACCTAAAAATTACATTTGGCTATGAAAGATCTTTTCAATGACAACCAAGTTTCAATGATAGCCATAACCAAGTTGCCAAAAAAAATTCATTGATTTGTGTTTCAATAACGAATTTCAATGAAAGCTATAACTGGCGCCAAAAAATCAGGGGTAATTTTTATGGGAGTACCTAGGTAATTACCGAAAGCCTAAAAGTATACCTGTATAATATTTATTTATTCGTTTCCATTACAAAAAAAAAATACAAATTCAAAAGGACTTGATCCGCAGATTGTACTTAAAAAATGTTAAATACCAAAAATACCATTTTGAATATTTTGAGAATTCTGTCACGAATTGTATGTTTGCAGGGTTTTAATAAAATCCCTTATGATTACACTATATTAACGCATGGTTAAATCGTGTCACATAAATGATTCAATAATCTTCTCACATCATACACAAAAGACTATTTACGCCGAAAATCACATCAACTAATCCTTTTTCACAATAAACGTGTTCAAATTAAGGTTCTGCCTCTTCGCCCAATGGATTTTCATTAAATTCCTAAAAACCAAAGACCGTGTGCTTCTGCTTCGTTTTATAAAGAGCTAGGTATTTAGTAAAATAATAATATTTACACTATATAATTTGCATTGTATCCTTATTGTTAGGATATTTGAAACAAATCATTTTATAATCCTTTTTCAGCATGGTAAAATAAATACACTGGCTGTCATTTTGACACATTGTCAAAATAAAAAATAAAATCCTTTGTTTTTCGTTTTTTTTTTTTTTTAATTTAGTTGAATTTTTGCTTTTGGAAAAGTTTAGAGCCCTGGTATAAGGCTGCATGCACGTGGGAGATTTTAGGAAGAACAATGCTATGTGTATTAAAATCGTATACACATAAAGCTCCTGTCTGTAGTTTTTTTTTTTTTTGGTTTTAGATTACATGTGTGCTTGCTGAAATAACATCAGGGATTTGTTCGAGTTAATCCTTTTACCAGCTGATGTGCAGAAGGGCTGTCGGCTCAAATCCGTATTCATTCTGTATTCCTCATTCAAAAAACGTTTAAAATAATTTTGGTTATTCTGTTGGATGTACACTAGTAGCTTTAGATCTTTGAAGTTATGTGGTGTTTGTGTGTGAGTGGTATTTTGAGCTGGTTGTGTTTAATCAATTTCATTTTTGTAATGCAGTATTTCTTAATAATTGATGAGTTTTTGTGGGATTATTTAATCAAGAATGAAGATTAAGAGGTGCCATAAGATTTATACTTATTTTAGACAGTTTAAATGAATTTTAAATTGATTTTATCCTTTCGTTTTTAATGGCGTTGAAAATTAGTTACGTACTAGGGATGCCATATGTGATTTTTTTCTTCATTTAATTCGACTTCATAAGTTGAGCACAACATTGCAGAATTTTAGGTTGCAGGAAAAACAAAAATCGAATCGTCAGTATAATTTTCGACTTTTTTTATCTTTCGGGACCATTTGGCACATCATAACACAACAACTTTCTTTCTTCTAGAAAATCATGCAGCAACATTAAGATAGTAAGGCGTCACTTATAAAACATATTTTCGCGAGATAGTTTTTTTTTAAAGTGGCGCTTGATATTATAATTCAGGCATTAAAAATATTAACGAAAATGGTGATATAAGCTTCATACACAAGAGGTCAAATTTTGGCAGTAAACGATTTTTTTTTTAATTCAATTTTGGTAGTGGTCTAGGTCGATTTATACCAATTGTATTGTACCGACATCTTAAAGGGTGTGCTACTTCCGCTGGCATATGAGCCTCGCAGAATTCTTCCCAAATCGATGTTGAAGAAGTCAACTGACAGTTGTGCGTTGAATACCTTCGGAAGTTTTTCTGGTTCGAAATGATGTCTACTCCAACATTGTAAACAAAATATTAATAAATTATTTTGTACGTAATATTAACAAAAAAAAAACAATCAAGGGCTCAACAAGAGAAACTTGTTGAAATGTTGGCGACGAAAGTTGATGTTGATTTAATCGGACAATACCAAAATACTTCCTGAAGAAAGTACTTTAGTCTGTAGGAAAAATGCTTAAAACAAAAAGAGGACAATTTAGTATAAAGAGGACAAATTATTGTTCTCTTTAAGAAAAACAAAAAAAAGGACACGATACCGAATAAAATGCACGACCGGACATGTCTTCGATCACATCGTGTGCAAAAGGTTTCTATTAAAAATCTAAATATATTTTTAAAGTAGTTTTTTACTTAATTTTTTATATATACAAAATTTCTTTGATTTTTTCCTAAAAAAAAATGTTATGAAAATCTTAAATCCTACTAATATTATAAATGTGAACGTTTGGATGGATGGATGAATAACACCAGAACGGCGAAACAAATCTGGATGAAATTTGGCGCAGATATAGATTATAGTCTGGAATAGCACACAGTAAAATGTATGGTTCCCGTGGGATAGATTTGATTTAATTTTGCATAGAGCTCATATAACATATCTGCTCATTCTACTTTTTACATCATAAATGTGAGTGAATATTTGGATGTTTAAACCTCAATAACGCATCAAAGACTTAACGAATTTAGATGAAATGTGATAGATAGATGATACTGAATTATTACATAGGTTATCCAGAAACTATTAGCGGTTCCTAAGGAACAAAATATATACTTGGGTGTTTGTTCCACATTCACGCCTCAACGACTGAACGGTTTTTAATGAAATTTGTAGGTGGATTGATGGTGTCATTAGATTCATGTGGCATAGAAAGTCCGTAGCATCGCACGGGTATCTGCTAGTATTTAATAATATAAACTAAAAAACGAAAGATTAATTTTGAAATAAATACTTAAACTAATTTGAGCTAAAAAAAAAGTACGCCTTTTATGTTTTTTTTGGTAAATTTGAATTTATGAGAAAAAAATTTAAAAATCTGTTAAAGGTTTTTGCAAAAAAAATTTTTTAACTTTTTGAAAACATTTTTCAAAAAAATTTAAAAACGCTTTAAACTAACGGTTATATGACAGGTGCCTTTATTTTTGTAGGTTAAAAAATTTCATTTTCTCTGTACAATACCTTAAAACTCTATATACTAAGTTCGAAGCAATTGGGCGCACCCGTTTGGGATGTAGGTAGATGTTTATACATACATAAATACAGACAGATACACAGGCAGACATACAGACCGACATAATTTTTAGACCATCTTTTCTTCGCTGTCATCCTAATGTCATGTTTGATTGTTATTTCAAATCTTATTTTTCAACGAATGCATAACTAATGCCTCGCATACTTTGTACTAATAATCGCAAGTAAAAAAGGACTGTCCTCAAAAAAAGAGAACGGATGGTCACCGAAGCGTAAGGCCAAAGTGTCATCGCTGAAATACAGCCACATCTTTGTTAAAAAGTCATCGAACATTTCATGTAAAATGTATAAAAAATTTTATTTGCAACTTTTAGAAGACCAAATTCGACGTCGACGACGATAGAAAAAATTGCATCAATAGAAATCAAAACTAGCTGAAAAATTAGAATTTTTCAAACTGAAAAAATACTAGCCTTAATTTCAAAAGGTAATAAAAATAATTTTTAAGTTTAATGAGTTATGGTAAGCTCCTTAATTTTTACCCCAATGCGATTCAGATTTTTACATTTTTGAACTCATTCTTCTTTGGGGCCAAATTGCCATAGTATTCATTCAAGAAGTGCTATCGTTCTTAAGAGAATATAAATAAAGACATTTAGTATACTTCCAAAAAACTAGATGCATTCCCGGTTAAAGGCTCATTTAATATTTAATATTAAATATTTAATATTTATTTAAATTTAAAATTAATAAATCCGCATGAATGGGATGAGTATCATCATTATCATCAGCCTCCTCTATACATATGAACTTAATAATAAAATTTCAACTCCATAACTTTCAAGTGTAAAAGCAATAAACACAAAAATCCAATTCGCATCGCCAGTCTGCACTCTTGACCCCATTTCGCAAAGACAACAAAACTCAACCACCATACGCATCGCAAACCCCTTTTTCATACGAGTATGTATTTTATAGACGACTAGGAGGCAAATCCCATCATGAATATACTTTTTACCATCCTGCACTTCTGGAAACCTCATAAAATTAAAAATCTCATTTTCATGGCTATGCAAGCAAGCGGGAGCGGCAGCATATAAATATATACCCTTCCGATCCGAAACTTTAAACGATGAAGATGATACAAAATCTGTCCCATATTCATATTCAAATTTAATTTTCGACTTGAATTACTTTACTTTTTTACTAACCATGAAATTGATGCCAACGAAGATTATACCATTGCCAATATATATACACATGTACATACAAAGGTATGAATATAAATGTACATATCCTCGAAGAGCGGCATAAAGAGGCTATCCAGAAAAGATGAGGAAAGGACAGAGAAAAAAAAATTTTGCATTTAAATTACATTTCGTCCTGGTTGAGCTGCAACGCAGCAGGACATAAATTACAAACGAAGGAAAGGCTCAGACCTAGAATGAAAAAAAAAAGAAAATATATTTTCAGGAACACCCGTCTATAGGTAGGTTGTTATATGTACCTGTACCATGGCGAAACGAATTGATCCTTAAGCCGTTTTTAACTTATTTTCAAACTCAAAATAAAATCACAAATAACTTTTCCGGTACTTTCGTTTCATAATAAATACTAACTACCTATCATACTCAAACCGAAAATAAAAAATATTATTTTGTTTACTAATATTTTTGTATGTATGTATTTTTCTTAACTATGTCCTTGGTGCAAGGAATGAAACGTAAAACGAGTAAACTTTTTGGATTAAGATCGTTTAAGTACCATAACAAGAAATTTATAAAAAAAAACTTTTTCAAAACTTATTCTTGTTCGTCTATCTTCAATAATAATAACTGTACTGGTGACTGGCCGTCCGGTCCGTCGCTGTCTCGGTGTCGGTGGTGTGTAAACATTTTATTTTATGGAAACAGTTTCCGGCTGGAAAATAAAAATTGACGAGGAGCAGGAGTAAGAGGGCTAACTTTTTGAAAGCACTAATACAGATTGTGAGCAGGACAAATAGCAATCGGAAATGTATTTAATGATGTTCAATTTGTCCTTGATGGGGGTTCGATAAGTGCTACAGCGAAAAAAAACAGTCGGTAAATTTTCATTGAAAATTCAGGAAATTGGTGCTTTTTCTCTACATTTTCCAAGAAATATAATAATCTAGTCTTCTTCTGCTTTTATATATAATTTAATTTTTTTTTTCTTTAGACTTTCAGATTAACCCAAAATATTTTGTTATTTTTAACGAATCCCGAAAACAATGGAAACCGCGTAAATATCTACAAGGGAGAAAAAAATTAAAAAATATCCTTCGTAAAGAAAAGCAATTGTAGCGATTATAAATGCAGATCGGAATAAAAATTTACATACTTTCCGGTTTGTTAAGTTTTTCTTCCGGTTATCATAATGGTTTGGCGTAGCTTACTGAATCGCTCATAACAAGAAGCCTTTCAAACCCACCCATACACACATACCTACGTATACTCGGGCAAACAAAAAAATGAATAATCCTTGAAACGAAATTATCTTTTCTTCATTCGTTATTGTTTGTGTTTCTGATTTAAGTTTCCATTTGTTTTTTTTTTTTTTTTGAAAGCGAATTCTTTTTTTTATTGTTGTTCAAAAGGGAAATTAAGATAAATGAATTATTATTGTTTGTTTTATGCTAATTATTTTAAGTTTTTTTAATTAGACGTGCCTTATCCGGGAAAAGTATTTCAAGATAGGGGCTTAAGCCGGACACACAGACGAGGAATTCGACTTCTCTGTCAATAAATCTTAAGCTCCTTGCACAATGCACATGAGCTCCAGCCATTGAATACGAAGAAATTTCTACTAGGTCATATATCAACTTGATTTTGTTTTTTAAAAAATCTGTTCAGAAGTGGAGAAATATTTCGTCTAAGAAAACTCGAAAACTTGGCAGTTTTCAGAAATGGTAGTTTGTGATGCACGTAGTAAGAATTGAAATTGATTTGATTTTTTTGGTGCAAGTGCCGCTGGTGGATAGCCACATTTGGGTAGGGATCTACCTTGACGACAGTAGACAGCATTGAGTTTTTGAACCATTAAAATCTACTCGGTTGTTAATCCCTATTTGACAATGCTATCAAGATCAGAATTTAATGAGCTTAGCATTCGCTGCTGTTGTAGTTCCAAATCTGAAAAATATGGGTTTGATTCTAAAAGGTATTGTCATCAGCACAGGGTTTGATTAGAAGTTTCGGACAAGAAATCATTGATGAATATGAAAAAGTGAGTAGGAGAATAAATACAGCCCTGTGGTACACCAGCATTTATTTTATGAATATCAGACTTGAAACTATCTAATCCGAATTGTATTGAGCGGTAATTTCTAATTCAAGGAATAAAAGATTCATCGATACATGCATTTTATTTTGCCAAACTCTATCAAAAACTTTTGGAATATCAAGCCGCAATAATCTTACTTTCTTCAAAACAATGTTATAATATAACTATTCGTTGATTACACCATCAGATAACCAAGGGACCTATTTCTGCGAAAGCTGTATTCCCGGTCATTAAGGAGCTTTTAATTTTTTAAGGCATTTCTTAAGCTGAAGCTGACGTAAATCAGTGTTTTCATGACCTTGAAAAGAAGGGACATAAGTGCAATCGGTCAGTAGTTAAGAAGGAAAAACATTCTACTTTTTTTAGGGATGCGATAGGTGATGTTTTCTAGACACTCGGGAATATACCAGAAAAATATGACAGATAGAAAATCTTACCAGTTGATCTTGCAACCTCTTCAGAAAGATGGGAGGGATTATCAAATTGGTGTTTGATAAATTCTTTAAATCTGAATATTGCAAAATGTCAAAGCTTAACGTTTAATCGAAGAAGTTCTTAAATTAATTTCTCTTATAGAATTAACAATTCAATTCTTTCAGCTGTAACATTTAAAAAAGACCTTGGAGTCATTTTTGATCAAAAACTTGATTTCCTAAAACATAAAGACTTTTTAGTAGCCAAAGGTAATTCAATGTTGGGATTTATATTGCGTAACTCTAAGGAGTTCAGTGATCCTCACAAATGAAATGTCTGTTTTTCACATTCATTAAATCTACCCTTGAGTATTGTAATACTATCTGGAATCCTTTGTATGAAGTTCACTCTTTTAAAATAGAGAAAACGCTTTACAAGAGTATTAGTCGAAAGGCTTAACTGGGACATAGATATGCCATCCTATAGAACAAGGTGCAAGTTATTTGGAACCTTGCCTCTTAATATTCGGAAAAAGTTATCTGATGTTATGTTCATTTGTGATGTATTGGGAAATCATGTTGAATATTCCAATATTTTACTTACTTACTTTACTTTAGATGGCGCTTACAATCCAGGATGGATCGCGGCCTCAACCAGCAAACCTCTCCAGCTAGCCCGGTCCCTACCTAGCTGCCACCAGTTACGCACACCAAGTTGGTAGAGGTCGTTCACCACTTGATCGCGCCACATAAGATAAGGCCTTCCTCTGACGCGTTGTCCATCGGGGTTGGATACGAAAACTCGTTGGGCTGTTGCGTCGATGTGCATGCGCTCCACGTGACCTAGCCATCTTAGTCGCTGTATTTTTAGCTTTTCGACCAGGTTGATATCGCTGTAGAACCCGTAAAGTTCGTTGTTAAATCTTCTTCTCCACTCACCACCGATGCACACTTGGCGAAAGATAACTCGTCCATGCCTCTGCCCCATACAGCAGGACTGGGATGATTAAAGTTTTATATAGGGTCTCTTTGGTTCTTTGAGAGAGGGCTTTACTACTCAAATGCTTTCTAAGCCCGAAGAAACAGCGATTTGCAAGTGTGATTCTTTCGTTTGATCTCCGCACTGATATTGTTGTGCGATGTAATAGTGGATCCCAGGTAAATAAAGTCTCTGACTACTTCGAAGTTATAACCGCCAATCATGACGTTTTGTCCCAGTCGATGGTGCTGGACTTCTCTTCTCGATGACATTATATACTTAGGTTTCGTCTCGTTAACAGTCAAACCCATCTTCGCCGCTTCCGCTTCAATACTTGCAAATTCTCCATTGACAGCTCGCTTTGTTCTGCCTATGATGTCAATGTCATCAGCATATGCAAGGAGTTGAACGGAGTTTTGAAAAATTGTGCCTCTGGTGTTGACATTTGAGTTGCGCACAATTGCTTCCAGCACGATGTTAAAGAGATTGCATCTTTCTCGACATCAAAGTCGTCGGTGAAGTTCTTACCGACTCTGACGGAGCAGCGAGATTCCTTCATTGTCATTCTGCACAAGCGGACAAGCTTGGTAGGGATGCCGAGATGTGACAAGGCTCTGTATAACTCGTCTCTATCAACGCTATCATAGGCGGTTTTAAACTCGATGAAGAGATGGTGCGTATCGACTTGGAATTCTTGAGTTTTTTCCAGGATCTGCCGGAGTGTGAAAATCTGATCGTTAGTTGATTTTCCTCGCCTAAAGCCACACTGATAAAATCCGATCAGTTCGTTGGTAAAAGGTTCTAGGCGGATACACAAAATAGCCGACATAATTTTGTATGCGATGTTGAGGATATTTTAGCACTAATTAACTTCAATGTCCCTGCGAGGATGCTCAGGAACCGATGGTTTTTTTAGATTCCATTCCACAGAAATAATTATGCTGCCAATGAACCAATGCCTAGATGTTTAAGAGAAACTAATGCTGTTTGCGACATGATCGACTTTAGTCTGAGTAGATTATCATTTAAAAATCACTTGCTATTAATTTTAAGTATCTAGCTTCAATTGTAGAAATGTTCTTTTTTTTAATTTTGTTGTATTTTGTATTATATTTTATTATTATCTAGTAATCACTAAAAGTATTTGTATCTTTGTTTGATGAAATAAACTAAACTAAACTAAAATTTAAAAAATTAAAATTATATCAAGACCGGTGTATTTCGAGATCTTTAAGAACTCTGGCAACAGTACGAAAGAAGATTCGTCCTATGCAACTGTTAGTGTTTTGAAGTACAGGAGGAGTTCTAGTGTCGGTTCTCTGGTTCGCATAAATTTCACAAAAATCGTTTTAGGGTATGATCCATCACCAGAAATCCACTTAAGTCAATTTCGTAATTATTGGTACTTAACTTCATGAATCAAAGAAAACAAGATTACGACAATTCCGTTTTTGTCTTAATTTATTGACGTCACCAGAGATTAAAATCCATTTATCCACAAACAACAAACAACATCAATTTGCAGATTTTTGATCTCTGGTGCCGTCAATAAAATAAGAAAAACAAAGTAGTGTCCAAATCTTGTTTTCTTTGATTCATGAACTAACTTGTATAGATTTTGGTTCAAATTTTTAAGTATTCGATTTAATGGGGCCCAATCTTCTCAATTTAACTACTTACTTATTTTACCTTATGTAACTATGTCGCTAACAATCTGGGATGGACCACGGATTCAACCTTCCAGCTAGTCCGCTTCCTATCTAGTGTCGCCCATTTAAACACGCCAAGATAGTCTTACGATAAACGCGGTCTTCCTCTGCTACGTTGCTCCTCAGGGAGTTTCCATTACACGTGGCCAAGACATCTCAATCGCTAGATTTTCAGCATTTCTACGATTTCATTCTTCTTCTACACACTCCACCTAGACTGGACGGAATATCACTCGAAGTATGTTTTATTTCAGAGTTGCCCAGAAGGCATTTTGTTTTTTTAATTCTGAGAATAGGACTCAGGACGCTACCTTGATGCTCACCAACTTTTATTTAGAATTGTTTGGTGGACTTCTGCGGTTTATCTTACTAAGTTTATTTTGATTTGCTCGTATGCACATATCCACACAAGCCCACATTTCGGTCTTCAAATATTGTTAGCCGCTTTACTATTTACATATATAACTTGTGGCAGCAGCTTGATTTAACGTTAATGGACGCAGCACAGTAGTTGGTAATTTTTCGCTTTTTATAGATTAAAAGAAGGAAATTTTCTCTCCACTAACATGAAGACGATCATGAGTCCTCTAGATCCGCTGTTTGCAATTTTTTTTCAGAACTCAGAGTAAGTTGGAAAATATAGCCAGCAAAACTGCTGAAATATCTTCATAATATAATGTCGCGACCTGTGATAATCTGTGATCGGCTCAATTTTACCATATGTGACCTTATGTTGCCGATTGCATATTTATGTTTGACAGATAGCAGACAAAAATTTGTTTGTCAATTATAAATTAATAAAACGCAATCTTTTAATTAAATTTGAAATAAAAAGTTGAAACAGTAAAAGATCATATTTGTTTTAGAAATTCTTTATAAAAATATTTATTGGTAACTCATTTACAAGGCACCTTAAGGCAGTCGGGCATCAGAATTTTAGGAATCAATCGAAAGCACTTCGATTCCGCTTTTAACTAATACTAGAACACAAAACTAGAACATCTTCAAATATGATTCAATGACCGTAAGTTAATACTACTACCGATATTGGGAATTCTGATTCTGAAATCAGATTTGCAAAAAAATAACATTATAACGAAAGGATGTCTATTCAAGTCGAAGTTTCTACAAAATGTCATCAACTTTAATTTTGAAACACAGGAAAATAGTTGCTTATTGTGACTTAGGCCTTTGCTCCATACAATATAAGACCCGTAATCCTGCATAAGTACAAAACAAAATTAAAATTTCTATATTTCGAGATTGAGATTAATAACGTCTTAATTTAGTAAATAATTCGACTCTCCCCAAATGACAAAGTTAACTTTCAAACTTAACTTATTTTGTGTTTCATTAAGAAAACTTTCAATTTAATGGCTTCCATAAATCTAAGGAGAATGTCCCCGGAATAAACTTATTATAAGTCCTGATTGGCCAAGCCAACTTCCTTCCAAATTAAGCACGTTTAAGGATCCATCCAGTTCATTTGTTTCAACTCAATTTGCGAAACGAAAGCACTGGGTCACCAATTAAATATTTAAATTTTTGCATGTTAAAACTACACCCTATATACCCTACCACCCACAATTGAAAACATCTTTGACTAAGAAAACAATAGACGAATACAAATTAAATAATTTCCCCCAATCAAATTTTGCTAAAAAAAAAAAAAAAAAAAAACATGTCCAACACAAAAGGATACATTCTGCAATGCTGTGATATACATAGACTAATTGTGTAAGAACTTATATGCCAAACGACCGGCACGCAAATTATTTAATTCATAATTGAATCCATGTTCGGAATTTTAATTCAAAGGTCAAAACAATAATCCATCCCGATTCCAATTCCTATTTTCAACCCGAATACTCAATAAAAATATCAACGAGTAGGTAGAAGTCGGAGCAAGCAAGAGTGAAAGAGGACAAACACCAACAACAACAAAAAAAAAATGAGAATAAATGAATGAATTGAGTGCCTGTCCGGAATTCAATTATTTATTAAGGATATCAAATTGACTAATTGGTCCGGGTCCTCTTATAAACCTCTATATAACAAAAGCCGGCCAAGTTAATTTCTCGAGAAGAATGAAATATTTTCCCGAATTACTCGGAAGTAAATTAACACTCTTTTAATGTTGCTCTCAGTTCAGGATTCCCGCTCAAAATGTTTTCCATTGTAATTTATTATCCTTGCTCTTAACACTCAACATAATAAAAGCAAACTACGTGTAAAGTGTTATGCTGTGGAATACTTCTGTTTTGCAGCCATCATCAGCCAAAACGAACCAACGAACGAATGAATTCGGTTTGAGGCGATGTTCCAGCCCCCCCCCCCCCCCCCCCCCCCCACTTCCTTCACTCGATGGTACAAAGTATAGTGAATGCGTCAACGTGTATAATACATAATTTCAACCGAACAGAAAATTTATTGAAATTTTCCTTCTAGAGACCTTCGTCATGAATGCTTAATTATATTCAAATAAGGGTATCTTTTGCTTATTCCATCTTCTTTATAGTAATCCTTTTAGATGGGAGTAATTTTAATTATTGCCCATAACTCAATGTGGGTTCATTTTTGTGTAATATTGTGAACTTCAGGGCAACTCTGGATAAATCCATTACTTGTGTATTTTGAAATATTGTTCTGGGCAGAAGAGTCCTTTCTTCCACTTTTATTTGTGTGTGTTCTGTTTTGAGGAAAATATGGTTCATTGTTATGCAACAGACGGGCCGTTTAGGTCAATAGCAACATTGTCTTCATTAGACAGTAATCAATAAACTCTGACAAAGGTCTCAGCAGAAAATGAACAAATATTTTGGCATTTATTGCTAAAACCGCGTCGAGTCGCACAAAAGTCAATTCTAGAATTGTGGGAAAATACATTTTGATAAAGGTTAAAGTGGGTCGATGAGATTGGTTGATAACTTTTGGGTGCTGTATGAATAAAAGAAAACTTCTTTTCCATGCTGTACAAAAATTATATCTATGTCGAAGTCGATTGCTCTGAAAAAAGCTTATCTTATCAATATCACTTCCTTTTTCGGGTTCAATTAAATTAAAAACTTGGCCTTAAGGTTCTTTATTATTTGTTGAAAGGCTTACTCTAAATTCCTTTTTTACGAAATGTCCTTTTTCCGGCACCTGTCTTTCAAAATTATCAATGATAAGGTTTCGCTCAATCTAAACCTTTATCATATTCGATTTGTAGGTCCCCTCAGTTATCCTGCTACTAGAAACACCCCCACACAAATGGATGGGGTTGTACGTCACTAGACCTTAGTTCACACGATCTGTTTCTCTGACTAAAGGAAGTGACATATGTGAATAATGTCAAAAAATATAGGTTTGTTCGATTCGATGATCATTTGCAATCTGTTAAGTGTTTGTTCGGTGCTGATCGTTTATTAAACAGCCCCAATTTCATAAGCAATTTCAAATGCCAACTTGGCTTTTTCTGACAAGATCGATTTTATATTAATAGAATAGCGAATTATCATTATGTTTGTTCCCGTATATTTTCCAAAGTATATTTTAGAGTGTTCCCTAGAAAACGAATTAAAAGATGTGTTCGGGGTGGACTGGAATGTCAGTGCAATGAGTCATGGGAAAGAGAACATCGAACAAACCTTATGTCTTGCATTTTGCATAATCTGCTAGTTTCTTTCAAACATTGCTTCCAGTTCAACCGAGGCAGCCGTTTTCTCAAATAGCAGACCAATATTAATTAGTTACGAGTATCACCCAAATAGAAGAAATTGAATAAGTCAATCTGGTTCACAAGTCATCATATTTGATTATTTCATATGTTTAAAATGGATTTTATGCAATTGCATGAATGAATTCTTAATCAACATATTTTTTAACTGAATCCAAATAGGAAGATATTCGTAATAGATATGGTCGTTTCAGTTATTTTTCTGTGCTGTTACGATTTATTTGCTATAAATATTATACATATTCTTAACAGTTATTCAGTAACTGATATCTTAAAAGCTTCGTCATAAATTATTCTGTGGAAAAAAAGTTTCTGTCCTGAAGTCAAAACTAGAACCTAGAGGAAGTGTAGAAAAATAACAATACCACAAGTGTGTTCAACATCTGATCTTCATAAGCACCATTGTCGCTTTTTACCGCTTATTATGGAATAACTGGGAAGGGATAATCAAGTAGCTAACGGTTTTCTATGTAATCCATCAACATAATAGCCAATCGTTTGACAGTTTATGACTTGTCAACAAGGATCCCTACAGTCGGGTTTTCCAGTGCAAAAAATATTATCTAAAAACTTTTTCGATTTTTGTTTGAAATTCTTAATCCATTGACCTCGCAGCCATTCCGCTACGGAGTTTGACAGTTTATGCCAAACTGTAAAAATGCTGATTTCCATTAATTTCAACAAAAAAAAAAAGATGGACGTTAGATGCGGGAAATCTGGCATAATGATTTTTGTAGCTACGAGTATGTACAAAAGCTCTTTAGAATAATTAAAAAAATTTATTACCATTCATGTACATCGTGATTTTTCAAAGCTCTTCTAAATTTTCATTCTTAAAAAATGACAGACATCAATGTTGGTGTTGTTTTAAATTAGTAAAATAAATCAATTTTTTTTATTTAAATTTGTCAAAGTGTCGATTTTCTTTTTTTGCATTCCATGACACAAAACAAATTGATTTGAAACTGTATAATTTTTGCAGATTATAATTTTTCGGAGATTTACCCTGGAATTATCATCATTACATAATATCATCTACTTAATGTCAAACTTGGAACGTTACTTCAATCGTTAACCTTTAGTTTATTTTGCAGAAAGGTAACTCCAATATTTTGTTGTGATATAAAATTAATTTGTTTACATAAATTGTACTAATTTCTAATCGTTCGTTACACATTCAAAGATTTTTTTCGCAATCCTTGACATCATGAAAAAATATGTTTTAGTTTGGGGAAAAATTGTGCTTCTTAATAATAATAAATACAAATAATTTGTATAAAGTTAAACTGGTTAATAAGTAGCAGCTAATAATTCTGACACAAATGCAGTCTAGTTTTCCATTAAAAAAAACCATTATTGGCCAGTTTTGAAAATTTAGATCTCACAAATTTTTCTCCGTCAAAAATTAAGGAGGCGAATTCATTTATTTTGCAAAGTGAATATTTTATTATTCTGAACTAGCCTAGTAAAAAAAATCTGTCTGAAATCGTGTTCCATTGGGTACGAAGAAACATTAAAATCTTTATTGAAATGAAAATTCAAATTTAATTTGAATCTCAAAATTGAATTTCTGAAATTGTGTTCACACGGTGGATCCACAAGCATTATTTTTTATAGACTGCCAGTTAACGTCCTACGGAAATTGATCGTACAAACCTTAAATAAATAACACGTGGCGCAAAATTAATCACTCTATCGGAAGATGTTATAATTTTTGCAAATGGCGTTCAACGCGAATTATTTTTGACATTTTTGTGAACTAGGCAGTATACTTTATTAATATAATAAAGATCATTATCATTCAAAATCATTTTATTTTCTTTAGTAAAAAAGTAATTCAAAAACAAAAATTTGATGATTAATTTTGCACCACCTTGTACATAGTAGTCTACAAAATTTCATTCTATATATTGATCAGTTTACAATGGGGTCGTTCGGTGGCGCAAAGCTTTGCTGTGCAATACGTTCTTTATTGTTGTAATACTAATTGGATTTGATTTGGAAATCATATGTTTTGTTCGTTGTCATGGTAGTCAGCTTTTAATGGCGTGTGATTTAACACGTATTACAACAACAACTAAAGTATTGCACAGCAAAGCTGTGCGCCACCGAACACCCCCAATGGCATTGTATGGAAAGATTTGTGTGGGCTGTCAATTTTAGTTTGACAATAGCAATAGATATCGCTTCTGCTCTTCTCTTTTTAATTCTCTTAACTCTTTCTTTACAAAATAATTGAGAGTAATCTATAGAATATAGCTCAATGAGGATCAAAATCTCCAAAAATTTCGAAACATTATTATAATCTGTCCCAGAAAAATAGTCAGTGTAGGCAAGATAGGACGTTTTCCTCACATTCTCGCTACAGTAGATTACGTAAATCTGTCACTCAATAAAGCTTTCAAAGGTAAATAGTATGTAGGGTTACCGCCCTTTTTTTTTAGATAGGAATTTTTATTTAATGGTTTTGTTTATAAAAATGTATTTATTGAAAAACATTTATATTTTCCACACCATCATGAGGTAAGGTAAAAGGTGCGTTTTTGAAGGGTATCCCCAGTAGTCATAATCCCTTTTAAATAAAAACCAAGCAAAAATAAAAAAAAATATTCATTATCAATTTTTTTTTCTTTAATGGCAAGTTTTGGCCTTTGGAAATGTTTTCGTAAAGAAGTATTTTAACTGTTCGTTCACCTACAGGTAAAATATCGGCTACTTGCTTCACGGCTTCTGTCTTATTTTGCAAATTCTTATGATTTTTTTTTGTCAGAAATACACGAGTTAAAAATACAAATTGCACAAAACTTTAAAATAAATACACCTTTTAAACATACACTTTACACAAAAATACTTTACTTCACATTAATTAACCGCGCGCTACGAAAATCTATGTAATTAATGTTCAAAGAAAACAGCTTAAAATTTTATAACTGCATTTTAAGGTATTTTTCACATATTAAAAGAAGTGCAAAAAATGAAAACAATCCACGATAACACTCATCATTCAAAACTTTATAGCTCTCAAATCAAAAGAACGTCAACAGAAACCCAAGGAAAAAAACCGAACCAGTTTACAAATGGACACGGGCAACTCTGAGGGCACATCAATATTTAATGGTGGTTGAATAGCAGCAGCAACCCAGCCACAGGCCACAGCAAAAGCTATTCAGTCGACACTCGACTCGGTCGACACTCAGATGAACGCTGAGTAGGACGTTGGGTCTGCGTCAGATGCAATGAAATTTTTTTTATTATTTTAATTATTTACGGGCGGCAAACACTTTTTATGGAGAAGTTATTTCAATATAGTATATATGACACGCTACTGATTTCGATAAAAAAAACTTTCCCATAGGACTTGTACTGCCTATTTTGCTGGGGCAGAGTATAAAACTTTACACATTTGCTCTGTTCCGTATCATATAAGTGTTCTCTTTTAGATTTTGAAAGAGGTATCAAGTTAAACTTAAATATTAAAAGCCACCATTTTTGGCCCACCCTTTACTTTTTAAAGGAATGTAATTTTAATGAGCAAACGACCCTCAAGCTTAAATTATATCTAGGACTCTTTATAGATGTAAACGAAACAATTACCCGTAGGTATATGCGTCATGCGACCCAATCACGCGTATCCTTAAATTAGATACGTTCTTTTTCAATAAAAAGTTGTTTAAAAATGTACACCTTACCACCTATGTGACCTAATATTTTGAAAATCCGCATTATCATGACTATACAATCCACATTATTCTCCGGTACATATACCTACAAGCTGATCTTTCTTGCACCATCATCTTATTCTATTCTATTGCACTACAATAAAATGCATCAACACCCAAGGACACTCTGGGAATATCTTAGCTCATTACAAAGTAACATCATTACCCGCAGCTCAAAGCCATTATGTCGAGAGAACAAAACCCATTTCTATTGCTTTATGTTTTACAACTATGCTATCTCCAATACCAACCAGGAAGGCAGGCATCAGCGCTCTCCTTCATAATAATCAAAGTCAAGACGATATTCCACATCTGGGCCGACAACGATGTGAACGACAATGATATTCCTCGAACAAAACTACCAACGAAGCGACACGAAGTCGCGTCGCACGTCGCCGTCGACACCTTTTTCTGACCGAGCGGTGTTCTTTGCTGCAATGGTTCATGTCAGCTCGCAGAGATGGAATTTATAACGAAGTAACTTTGCTTGAGGGCAGGAACAGAAAGAGCAAGGAGGCTTTCAATCCAGTCAGAGCTTGGTCTCCCTGCATTAAGAAGTTGCTGGTGCTGGTGCATTTTTTCCTTTATACCTATGTAGGTGCATCAGCTTTATATAAAATAAAGTATATTCATTCACGCTAACACTCTGGTATATCCACCTCTTTTACTGAAGGCTCTAGGGGAATCCAAGAATTATCGGGGTACTCATTCAGCTTTGATGTTCTGCAACCTTTTACGTATGAGACAGATGAGAGTTTACGTACCTACTCTGTATAAATTTAACTTCAAAATGGTTTTATGCATTTATAGTCGCTGTAAATAGGTCATTTTGATGCAGTTTTATTAGCTAGCCTACGTTAGCTGGCCTGTTGCGTTCAGATGAAAAACAAGATGAACATAAAGTAAGTCCATTGTAGGTATATAATATATATATAGGTATGTTTGTTTAAAAAGCACTTGGGAGTCAATTATTATCACTTGAGAATGAGATTGAAGAGAGCTAGTTATAGTTACTATAGGGCAAGTTGGAAATGTGAATTTTAGGAATGTTGACTTTTTCTGCAAATAAGCAATAAAGGACTGATCATGGTCAGTCCGTTCAGTAACACCCCCGAACCCAGATAAGATTGACAGCTTGATTGTTTCTTATTGATTGATCCTGTCATCATTAGCTTCAATGCCTGCAGTTTTCGTCTAATTCAAGATTGTTTAAAGAAATCTATAACGGTACAAGAGTATCGCTCAAAAATGTCGATATCCACAGTGCAAATATTACAAGGTATGCTCTTGACTTCTTCGAAAGGTTCAAAGTTAATCAACACTCCAAATTCACCCTACATAAGGCTAACCATGTCTTTTCTCTAGTACGACCTCTTATGCAAGTAAGAGGCGGTCTCCAAACAAAGACGAAACTTCTGCTTTATAAGCAACTCATTAGTCCTATTTTAACTTATAGCTTTCCTATATGGTACACCATAAGTCCATCATACATGAAAAAACTGCAAATTTTCGAGCGAAAAGTTCTTCGCCATTGCACTTCCCTTTTCCGCAAACCAAACTCCGTTAAGTTTTATAGCAACTCAAGACTATACGAAGCTTCAGGAATTGTCCCCATACACGAATACATGTACAACCTCAGCGTTAAGATGCTGCAAAAAATCCCATCCCATCCCAGCCCTCTTATTAATTTAATTACAGGTGACCCAGACACAGAAGACCAGTACCTTCACGTGCTATCCATGATGGATCCAGCATTTGGAATATGGTCAGATGACAGCTTCGGAAACTTCTACGTAGCTGCAGGAACGCAGTACAACAGAGGTTGAAGCCACCACAGGACCAAACCAGCTGACAAGCAACAGGAGTTAAGGCCCTCCAACCCCATCTCAACCACACCAATCAACGACAGTCAGCACTGCTCAAGCCGACGAGATAAATTCAAATTTTATTAAAAAAAACCTATGTTAGACTTAAGACAATTTTTAGTATAAAATGTATAAAATAAACCAACAATTTAACGAAGCAGAGCCCCTTCTGTGCTCGCAGATATATAATGTTAGACTTAAGAATTAATTATTTGTAAATATGTAACACTGTAAAAATTTGAGCTGAATAAAATGTTCAAATTGTCAAAATTAGCATGTTGTCAAAATTCGGTTGTCATGTATGACACCTAGGTCTCTGAGACTTGACATATCTATAGTTTGATTTTTTAATACATGTAGCATTACCCCTATTTTTATTTAAATATTAATGCTACAAACTATTCTCTAACACTTAAAATTGTAAACTTACAGATTTAAGTAATTGTAAACAATTATAAACGAGAATATGAACAAATAAATAAAATAAAATAAAAAATAAACATCCACATACAAATAGGGTCAATATTTTTGTAAGAGGTATTCAATAACAGCGATCGAAAATACCTGCTATTGAAATGTCTATTTTTTTTTATTGATAGAACCGAACAGCGGAATATAGATGATAAAGTGATGAATATTTAATTGTAAAATTCGAGTAGAAAGTAGTTTATTAAAAATGTTATTTTACTGACAATTTTTGTTATATAATTGTTTTTTTCAGTAACAGGTATTTATAACTGTTATTTAAAAGTAGCAATAACCGATAATGCATGCGCGAACTTGAACGACAATGGAAAGTCGTAAGATAATACCCTATAATTTGTGTACTGTTGTCGAAACACTAAATATTTTTGAACTACACACTGGAAATTTATTCTTGCGTTGACAAATAAGTGTAGAGAATGCATGAAACAGATCAAAAAAGCACCAGCCAAGTCAACAGAACACGCGGTCGCCAAAAAACATTTTTCAAACACATTGCTACCAGCCAGCACCGTGATTTACAACTGTTTGACATTTCGTATCGAAACAAACACATCTGAAAGTTCCATGCATTGTTTTTTTTTTATTTTTTGAAGTTTGGTTCCACTAAATATCGTAATGGGGAAGTTGTCAGTTGCACCAGCAATTTTATAACTTTGACCTAATTATGTTGTTAGCACTGCTGGGGCTGTTCTAGTGTTTGCTGCAGAATTAAAATAAATTTGGTCTAAAATAATGGAGTCAGCTGTTGATCGTAGTTACATTTTTGGTGCTGGTTTAATGTTTTTTTTTTGTATTTTTGTTGAAGTAGTAGTTACGTTTTCAGTGTCTTTTCAATTCAGAAATAGTTGTTCATTAATAAATAAATCAAACTCTGTGTAAATCGAATCTCATTGTCGAAGTGCCAGAGTTTTAGTTTAATGAAAATGCGTGGGATTCAATTTATACAAAAAAAAAATAAAACTTAATTTGAAAGGGACACGGAAAATCCATTTTTTTCTTCATTATCTGACAATCAATTTTTGTAAACATGCTCAAGATATACACATGTACCGCAGATGTACGTGGGTGTCTTGATGCATTTGCCATCCATATCAAAATATCCCCTAACGATCCGCATTTAAGAAGCTCAACTGGCAATTCATAAAAACTAACGTCTTCTTATCTCTTTAAAGCTAAGTCAACCTTTTCTATAGTGATTTCAAGGAACTGAGTCATTAATTGGAATTGAAAGTGAATTCCCTTCTTTCCCATAAATCATTTTCCTCTACATTATTCCCATTTAGTATCTGTCGGTAAACTATTGCAATAAATAAATATTATTCCCTGTGATCTGGTGACTAGGTTACCGTCTCTATTTCTAAAAACCATGATTTTTTTAAACAGTCCCAATCACTTTTAGTCCGACTAGTCTAGACTTCCTAAAAGCATTAATTATAAAATGATTTTTAATTTGTTTTGCATGGGAAAATAAACTTATTTAAATTAACAGGTTCCAGTGTAAACCTTTAACCTGGGGTTTCCTCAGATGTTAATACTCAGATGAATTTTCTAATTACACAAAAATACTTATAAGATTACAAACGAAGTGTGTTAAGTCGAGTCATTTATATTAAGTCGTAAAATCTTTAAATTAAAATAGATAATAGTCTAAAAATAGTGGCACAAATGACGTGTGGCATCTTACCTTCAGAATGAGTATAACTTTGAGTAGGTATAACAGTCGGATACATACTAACAAATTTGTTTAATTAAAATTACATATCAAAAATCGACGCTTACAATAACAAAGTGTTTTACTAAAATTACTTACGTTACGTAAGTAATGTACTGCTAATAGAGAAACATAGTGAGTTTTGATTGATTTATTTATCAACTTTTCTTTTGTTTTGCGTACATCTACATCAAAACATGAACTTTTATTTGTTCAGCCTTTTTTTTCAATAATGGATATTCAAAAAGACACATTGGTCTGAGAAGTAACACAATATATTTTCTTTGCTTCTGAGGAATTTTGTTTTTTTTTTTCATTTCTGGATCCGTTCTACTAATTTATAAAAGTTCTCCTTATTTAAGTAGAATCTTATTCATAAGCGCATTTTAGAGACTGCGTAAATTACGATGCTTAGATTAGATATTTGAACGTAATCGATTTTTCTTTTCAATACTTTATTTGACACATTGACATTGTAACTTAAATGGTTCCAAAATTATTTATTAATATTAATTTACCCACCGTTGAATAAAGTCTTTATAAATGCTTATTCACTGTGTAACATTTCTATCGTTGAAAGGTGTTTTAGCGAATCCTATGGAATTTATACGGACCCCATGGAACTTATTTGTCATTTGCAGTCACTTTATTAACTGTTATAAGTTCACATTTTTTTTTAGTCGCAAAATTTTCGCTTTCTGGTGGAATTGAAGCTGTCTAGGACAAAGTGATAGCAAAAAAATGGGAGTAAATTTGAAAATCACCTGAAGTGGAACAAAAGCAACTATTTTGATTATCATCAATTTACTACAACAACTTAAACGATTTGAGTACTTTTATGTGAAAGTAATTACACAGTTGTCCTGTATGTTGTAACGTCATCCTTAAATATTTAATGTAATTTTGGGCTTTGGCAAACTATAAGAGATCCTCTATCGCTTACTCGATTATTTTTCTTTGTCATCTGTTTCATTCATCACAGTCAGATCACTCCTTTGTTGGTAAGTCTAATGTCGTTTTTCAAATAAAATATGTAAAATCAAACAGAGATGTAATTTATTTACATATATGGGTTTGGTATGAAAAGGCAATTATTATACATTGCGCTTTAACGCACGTTGATGAGGGACGAATTTTTTTTGGTGCGTCGCTTTGACAGATTTGTCTCTCAACGAGAAAGTGTCAACATAGCAATTTAGGTATAGTGTTTACAATAGTCGTGTTTTATTTTCCCCATGATCCAGCTCAGATCATCTATTTATTTGGGTTAAGGCAAATAAATAGATGATCTGATCTCAATCACGCTAATGACGCGTTAGGTACTACTGTAACCAGTCGACATATATTAGTACACAAAACAACGTAACATAAGCGACAGCAACGCTCAATTTAAAAAAAAAATAAACTTTTGCTCGCGTTTTGACATTCAGACATTGTGTTTTTCTACATGGCAGTATTTATCCCACACTAAAATTTTATACATTACAACTAATTGATGTCTAATAGAAATTCCTAGTTCCCCTTTACTTTCGCTTGAAGTCATCTGTCATTTCGACGCGTCCGTAATGCTTGTTAAATTAATGTAAGTGTCTCTAACTCGAACGCGCTGTTATAAATCAGCTTTAAAGCTAAGAATCATCAAACACAAACAAAATACATGACCATAATATAATTTTAAAATTTTAACGCTTTTCTACGTACAACAACAGGGATTATTTTACAGATTTTCTCTCCATTGAACAAATGTTCATCTGTACTGCTATAGGTATAGAAATAAATTTCCATATATGCATGCATACTGGTTGGTATTCGAAAATAAAAATGAGAAAAATAAATTCTTATAAATAACTCGTAAGAACTTATTTAATAACGTTCGCATGCCAACGAAGAAGAAGATATTAGATAACGTAAAAGGGTTTTATTTTTTTATGTGTAATCGTAATGAGATGAAGGGCAAAATATTTTGCATAGAAAATTTAGAATAGTTTAAGTTCAACTTATGTACATACATATGTATGAGTATATTCTTTGGAGTATTATACAAAAAATTTTTGCTAAAGGAATTTTTAGTCTGCATGATGGTGTATCTGTGCTTAATACCGCGAGTGTATAGGGGATGGGGTTACATATATTTTTCTTCAAATTTCTTATAAAAATTAAAAGAAATATTTTGTAAGGATGCGAGCTAAGGAAGTATACGAGATTAAAAAGCTAAGCAATTAATATTAAATAAAATATGTTGCATTGATAAAGCTCTATGCGATTTGACGTCATTTGTAAAAAGTACATTCACATAAAGTTGGGCAATTTAGTTCATTTGAGTGATCGCTGATGGATTAATTTAGTTCAAATCGTGTTACTGAACTAGCTAGTTCATTTTAGTTCAGTTCACTGAAAATTCCAAACAAATATAAATATTCTTCATTCATATATGTACTTTTTCTGTGGTTGCTAGGTAGTTTCTGGTAGAACTGAAAAGATGAAGTTTGATTAAACGTCAAACTGTTTGGCAAAGAAGACAATCATGACAACGACGAGACAGAAGACATCAGCTTTTTCGTTTGTCTTCTTCACATTCCAGTGGAATGCAGAATATAGGAATTTGAATGTAGAAGCTAGAATTTTTGCTCATCCAAAGAAAATAAATTCAACTAGTGAATTATTGGACCAGAAACCTTGAATGAACTTCAATAGTTCACTTAATTGAACTAGTTCATTAATAGTAGGGTACACATTATCGAACCCGTGTGACAGTTCTGCTCAAGTTCGTTAATTTGTTCACTTGCATGATGGCATGACACTCATGAAGGGATGCTCACAAAATTGTTTGATATTGCCTTCTTGATCGATGATTTGTATGCCAATCATTCATCAAACAACATTCAACAAGTATTTTTGTTGCTACTCTTAGTTCATGTTTGAATGTTTGTCAGTAGGGAATAAGCAAATTAATATTTTGATTTGTTTATTGAGCTTGAAAATGAAAATTTAGTTTGGCGGACGGCCAACAAAACTGATAAATGTGTACCCAAAACTTTTCACGCATGTTTGATATCCAACACGAATGTCACGCAAGCGCAGGTTCTATAATGTGTACCCTACTTAATTTACATGACTTTACTTTTATCGAAGCTTGTCCTATGTGAAGATCTCTTTATTATTACATCTAAGGAACGTGTACATTCAAGGGATCCAACTGTCGATGACTACACGATCTCTGTGTCGTGCAATACGGGTTGCATTTAAAAGTCCTTAAGTCTTACAGGCATTATTATATTACATGTTATTATGTAAGACTCGTAAAAAAATGGTAGGCAAAATTATTTTTAATCTAGCTACAATCAGTCACAAAAGTAAGTCGATATAAATATGTACATATATGTATTTAATTGTTGTATGCACTTGACCTCGGAAAGACCATTCCAAATGTGAAAATATAAAACCAGAAATGAAATTTGTTCATCTATTAAAACTTATTAGACTTATTGGAAACAGTGGATTAACAACATCGAATTTTTCAACCAAGACAATCTTTAAATTGTATTTCTTATATCTGCGACTTTTAAAATATATTTATAACTTTTAGCTTTGTTTCTTATACTTCTTCGGCATTCACTCCGAATTTATAAATGACATTATGGACATATTCCTCTCCAGGTTTTAAAATAACAGATGGGAAGCTCCTATGATTAACTGCATCTGGGTATCCTTGAGTTTCCAAACAAAACGCACCTTGTTTAGCGTAGCTAGTTTTCTCTTTTCCTTCGATAGGAGGTTCTTCTTTCAATATATTTGGCAAGAAATTACCTGTATAAAATTGTATACCCCGCTGCTCAGATGCAACTTCCATCCAACGACCCGAATTTGGATGAACTGCCTTTGCAATCACAGTGATCCCCATCTTATCCAGGTTCACACAAAAGTTATGATCGAATCCTTCGTCCGATTGTTGCGCAATACGTGGCCCAAGCTCTGTCAACTTTCTAAAATCAAAAGCAGTTCCCATTACGTCTAGCAGCTCTCCGGTGGGAATAGCATCCTCATCGATAGCGGTTATCTTATCAGCTTTAATGTGAATCAAGTGCTCTAGGATAGCAGCTTTACCAGCACCGTGGCCGGCTAAATTGAAATACGAGTGGTTTGTTAGGTTGACGGGAGTGGACTTGGTTGTAGTTGCATTGAAAACCATATGAAAGCAGTTGTCAGCTGTTAGCCGAAAGTGTAGACTGACCGTAACCTCGCCCGGAAATCCTTCGTGTCCATCGGGCGACACATGCTGCAATTTCAAAGAACCTTTTTCTGGGACCAGCTCAGTTACGAGCCAATGGACTTTGTCAAAGCCAATGAATCCACCATGCAGGATGTGTTTGTCTTTGAGATTCTTGCTAACAGTTATTCGTTTGCCATTTAGAACGAAGGTTCCGTTTCCAATGCGGTTGGCAAATCGGCCGATTGTCGCACCGAAATAAGGGTTAATTTTGGGATTAAGATAGCCTGCTATATCATCGAATCCAAGGACAATATCATCGATGCTACCTTTACCATTGGGAACTTTAATGCTTGTTATTGTCGCTCCCAGAGTTATGACCTGAACAATCATTTGACCATTGGAAAATGTAAAACGTCGAACTGGTACCATTTTTTTGGTAATGGGATCATCGGACATTCCAAAAGTGTCTTCAACTACTGTCACCATGATGATATGATTTTTTCAAATTTTTAAAATTATATCAATTATTTATATTAATTATATATTAATAATAAAATTAATAATTATATTAGTTATATAATATAAAATTAATCTTGATATTCTTCGGCTTGCTTTTGTATGCTTTGACGTTAAGGAACAGAATATACCACCGACTTATTAGAAGACAACAAGCTAACAAGCAAACCATTAAGAATGTCGCAGTTATATTTGTATTTTGTTGTTTGTTTTTTGATATTTTAATTTTTAAATAGCTATTCTTTTTATTTCAAAACAAATATTAACGCGACGATGTTTGTTCAACATCAACATCGGTCCAAAATTATCTACTATCTTTATGAGCAACTGATTAAATAAATTTAATCCAAATTGTTTCTTCATTTAGCAATAGGGAATTATCATTAGCATTATCTACCGATAAACAATTTAATTTAAACAAAATTGAAAAATATGGCTGGTATACAGAATGCTTCATACCTGTCTCAATTCTCACTTTTCGTTTCTTTCCATAAACATATATGACACATATGAATTTCTACAAATTGTTTAACTCAAATAATTTACTGCAAAGTTTTTGAACTTAACAACGTGGAGAACTTAATTTCATGAATTTCTGTGCATTACTGGTGTAAAAACTGTCAAAACACAGCTAGTTGTCAAGTTTTGTTTAGCGATTACTTTGAGCCTTTAAACTATACTCGTAGTTAAAAAAGGAGATCTCAGAAATTTCATTTGCTGAGAAATATATATGTACATACGTACCTACTGTGAAAACAAAATTTTAGATTGGCCTTCTAACTTTAAAACGGAGTACAATTTTGTGAGCTTCCATTTATCTGAACTCACCATTTGTACCCGGAGTTTATTTATAGTGTATGTGTAGGGCGGGAAATTTTAAACGCACATTTGTGATTTTTTATTTTGTAAATATGGCCGTCACAACATTGAATTCGAGTTTGATATTTAATGGATGTGTGTGTGGGTGTTCTGGTTTAGATTCTGAGTTCAAAACCGAAATCGAATTGCTCCTCTTTCCAGGAGAAAAACTGTAATTTGATAAGCAATCGAACACTTTCAGAAGCATTCGGAAGCATTCCGAACGACCAATCGAAAACGACATTAAATTGTAGAATGAACTCAGTTGAAACCGAACTATTAGGCGTGTTTTTTTCTAAGCCCCGGGGAAATTGGACGAAAAAAACGATGAGTAGGATTAACAATTTGCATACTAAATCCAACAACAACTAATCCCCGGGGGTGCTTAGCTTAAACCCAGAGAATTCTCGGGGCTTAGCTATTGGAGAGGATAAAAACTGTGCTACCAAAAACTTTTTCACTAAGTTATCGATAAAATGTATAGAAACTTCAAAACTGACATTTTGACATGTCAAATAATTATCAATTTTATTTTTTCCACCTCGCCATGAGCACAACCTTCTACAGCGATTTGCATTTTTGCCTTTATTTTTATTATATGTACATTAAAACTTGACTGTGAAATTGTTATTAAATAAAAAATTATTTTTTGAAGTTGATATTCGTTCAATTAACAAGAATTGAATGAACTACAAAACAAAGGTTTCTCTGAGAAAATTGTTTTCGGCTGCGTTTTGTTGTACACGGGAGCAACCCAATACAGATTCTCTGCTACATCCTAGGCATACTTCAATCTTCTTGATCGTCGTCCGCTCTTGCTCAGACCTATATTCCTAATGACATAGGAACTGAGCGTCCCGTCCCGAATAAGCAACTCGTCCACTAATATCATTTCGCCAGTGACCGACGAATGGGGTAGTTTTCAATTAGTTGAATTCTATGTACCACTGTATTTGTGAAAATTAAAATTAAAAGAAAATCACAATTTACTTGGTTCTTTTTATGTTATTTTAATAGAAAAGTAGTTTAAATATAATAAATATATCGAAATTACACAAAACGAATCGAACCGATGATTTTTAGAAGGATGAGGATGAGGCAAACAGTGATGTTTGTTTTTTTCTTGCATTACAGCTGTTCTTCAAATGTCATCTTGCAAATTAATAAATAGTGCTACCAAGTATTTCACTTAAGCGCCTTGGTCGTTTTTTTCAACCAATTCCCCCGGGGATTGCAAAAAAACGCACCTATTTATTGAATTGAATTTTATGGGGTTTGCTTTTGGGAACAAAAATTAATCTTTTTCCCCTTCAAATCTGTCAAAGCACATGGATTTTACAATTAAAGCCTTCCAATGGGCAAACAAATCAATTTATTTTTTGATCGGAAATCAATTTTGCAGATCTACCTCTCTTCTACTAATACCATAACACCATCAGAACAATTGACAGCCGTCGTTTTGATAAGATTTTCTTTTCAGTAATTAAGTGAATAGTGAAATGAGACTGTGAAAACATACATACATTTTAAAAACACAATAGCAATTATGTATTAACAATTGTGTAATACTCCAAATTAATTTCGCCATTCACTTTTTAAACATTGTTACAAGAGAAAAAAAACGTGAATGAAACAATTTTCAAATCATTTGCCATCAGACACCTTCTGGTTCCACAGACACGAATATACACCAATACCGTGATAAAAAAAATCTGAAATCGTATACCATTCGCGACAAAAAAAAATCAAATTTCCGATCAGAATCTAAAATTCCCAAAAGAAAACCCCATTAAACTAAAATAAAAGGAGTTTAAACTTATACAGTGAAACTACCGCTAAGTGTTTAACCAGTTGGCGAAAAATAGCCGTGAAATCTTCAACAAAACTCTTATTACGCCAAAATTACCTGCAAATTCCGTAAAAATAGTTAATGATAGATTCGTTTGTAAAGCCCTGAATTCACCCGACAGAGCCAAGGACGTCCTAAAACTTTTTTTTTGAAAGCCTAAACTCCCCTGGTGAACAAATTCTGTGTATTTAAAACCTGGGGTGGTAGTGAACTCGTCCAGAAGTCGATATAGGTTTTTAGCTAGGTAAATCAATAAACTGTCATAGTCGCATAAAATGGGGGTGGCCGTGGCGCGATAGTTGTGTGCTCGCCTGTCAACCTCATGGTCACAGGTTCGATCCCTGCCGTAGTCTATGTCTTCTTATTTTTCCATTAAAAACCAATTCTAAAAATAAGTGTCATACAATGAGTTGCTGGATTACCGATTACATGCTGTTTAGGCACAGAACTAACAACATGTGATTGAGTAAAACTAGTATACCTATAAAATATGACAAAGAATAAAAAAAAACTAATGCGAATTATAAGGGACATAGATAAATAAGACACGTAAATTTCTCCGCATTAGTTCAGCCGCCAACCGTGGAGATAAAATCTGAGACAACAACCACATACAGTGTCCGAATATCGCGCCACACATCTTTCCTATCATTCTTTCTCTTCCTTAACCTCACCCTCATGCCCGCGCTGTGTTGAAACATTTAAAGGGTATTCATAATCCCTTGAGCGCGTATAGATTATAATAAAAAAAATCTAACGATGAGCGATAATGAGAAGACATCGAATATTCATCATCGATGTTAATAATTATCGAATCGAAAACATCTATGTTTTTCCTTCCTTTTTTCCTTGAACATCAATATTGAAGCATCGATTATTTTTAATATCGATGCTTTTTTTAAGTTGTGAACTGTACATAGCGCCAAAGATGCAAATGCAATAAAGAATTAAATTTAAACATATTTTAAGATTTAATTATTACATAACATAAATAGCTTTTCAGCAATATAAACATTAATGTCCCTCTGGCGTTTTTTTTTGACCGCATGTCTGAGTGGACCCTGGGACGAATAAACATATTATTATAAACAGCAATAGCAAACGGCTTTTTGGCGTAAGTTCTGTATCTGTCACTTCACAAATTTCAAAACAAGCCTCCATTTTCCGCCTGTATGATCATTGTTATTGCTTAGGTATGTGGTTTTCCATTGCTATAAGAATTCAATTCTTTAAAGACACAAATCTGCCAAACAAAGGATTTTGAAGTTAGATTCTTCAACTCGACAAAAAAAAATTTCTCTAAATCTTTCCCTCTTTTTACTAAATTGGTAGTGCAATTTAAAGCATTTAGACAGAAATATACACTAATACCATAACAAGAAAATCAATTTAAATCGAGTTCCATTCGCCACAAAAGAATCAATGCGATTAAAATACTGGTTTTACCAATGGAAAACCCCATCAATAAGTTAACGATTTCTCAAAGATGAACGAAAGCATTTACAAGATACAGGGGACAGGGTTGGAATTAGTATCTATACTTTCAAATGTAGTAACAGCATAAATGATAATTTAGGTATAGATGTTAATTATATATATATGTATATGTGTATAAATATATATAATAATAAATAACATTGGCAAAAATTGGGCGGGCTGTCATTTTTTTAACTTCTTTCTGTTGGCACCTTGTGTTCAATTCCAAAAGCGGGAATTTCATAAACGGGATGGTATAAAATGAGGTCTTAAGAAACGGGATAACAAAAAGCTGGATATTGCTTTTCAAAATAATAAACTGCTACAACTGTTATGAATTGTTATATCTCTAGCCTCGCCCTTTCAGATATACCGCTGTTCCATTAGAAAATTTTGAATTTCTAAATCATTCGGCTTATTCCGGTTTATATTAAAAAAAAAAAAAAACAATATAAAATTGGTTCACACGCGCTACTGATCAGTTATTAAAAACACACCCAGAATTGTTAAAATAAATTCGGTGGTATTTCCATATATAAGACCAGACGTGTGTCTTATCGTCGGCGGCCGGCGTGCGGCGTGCGGCACCATTGGAATTCCCCTTACTGATTCATGCTTTGTTTTTTTATAAAAATTCTTGAATTGCACAAATAGTGATAATTGTACGTATTATATCTCTCTCCTATTTTTAGATTTTCTCTTGGTCGCATTTCAAGGGCGTTTTTCACTGCAATGGATTTACCATCTCAAGTTCAGAGTCAATGCACTTGACCAAGCTTGATATTGAAGGTGAATCTTTGTCTTGTTGTCTCCAAGAAAAAAATGTTTTCCTTAATGTTTCCCAAGAACAAGCTCGACTACCGCCACAAACGCCCCGAACTTCCACAAACAAAAACCCCATGAAACCTTAACACTGCAAACAGTCAAACAGAAACAAGTATTTACCAGTTTGAGAACAAGATTTAACATTTTCTTCTCTAGCGATCATCGAAGATCTTATTTAGTTTCGTTCTGATCGTCGATCGAACTACATTGTTCGCGCTAAAGAAGATGGGGCGATCGAATTATTTAATTCCAATTGTGGCCCTTTATTTAATGTCAATTAATTTTGGGAGAATTTTCGCAGAAAATCCTGGCGCTGGTGGCTGTGGCGAAGTAGATACAATTCAAAAACTATTCGAAGCGATCGAAAAGATCAACAAAAAAATCGACGCACTAGATACTCGATTGAGCAGCTTGCAAACGACTCTGGAACTAAAAACTACACCAGATGATAGTAAGTGTTTGATGCGAGATGTGGCAGATGCAATTAATAATCAACGATTCGATATGGCTGAGGAAAAACTCCTCGAGTTAGGCGATAATAAAAAAATCGCAAAGATCGTTCATGATGTTTATGCGGGATCGGTAGTGAATGTGGATAGAATTGTGGGCTTCGCAAAGGCTCTTAAGAACGGGGAATCACAGTTTCTAGTGTTCAGTGCTGTTCTTGACGAAATGGTTCTCGGTGGAAATGCCGAACCAATTAAGTTGATTAAACTGGTTGAAGCGTTCGAGAGGGAGGTGGCTAGGCAAAATGACAAATCAATCAAAGCCAGAGCAAAAGCAGTTATTGATAAGGCCATTGAAGACATTAAGGTTGCTTCCGTCAATGTCTTCCAGACTGCTATGATTGCAAACAAATATGAAATGAATGTGGAGATTGAAAATCTTGCAGATGCATTATTTGAGTTCAGGACAGAAGTGTCCAATGAAGTGATGGATCGTGTCGTCGACAGTGTGTTCGGAGTAGTTGCTGCTGGAAAGATTCTAGACAACATAAGCAGCCATAAGAATATTCCTCAAGTTATCGAGGGACTGTCCGCCATTTTCAATAGATTCAACTATGCTGGAAACCTGAACAACGACGCCACTCTTAATCTGGCTTCACACTTGCGCAAACTTCAAGATCGGGAGAAGTACAAGAGTTTGAGTCGGCAGTTGCAGGACGAGGTGGAAAAGGTAATTCAACGATTACCGGCTTGCGCCAGAAATCTCTATTTCCACACTTACGTTTGTTTGTGGAACAAAGCCAAGCAGCAGTACATGTATGCCGCTAGCACAGCGGAAAGCTACGACGGTGAACGCCGCAACATTTTCACTTGGTATCCGGGTGATATTCCAACAGGAGCATTCTGGAACGTCAATCGTATGGGAGATGCATTCTATTTGAAAAATAACGAGCATGCCGACGAGTATTTGTATTCACCACTTGCCGAATTCACTTTTAGCAAGGATCAGCGTTATGCATTCACCTGGATTCCGGGCAATAACACAGATCCTCAAAGTGCATGGGGCATTGAGCTGGACGGAGATTTTTGTTACATTAAAACAATCTTCCACAATGAGTACCTATACGCAACTGACATAAGATATAATCAATTGAATAGTTATGTGTTCACTTGGAAGCCTGGTTCTTTGGTAAGAAGTCCCGAATTCCAATGGCAAATTAGAAATTGTGGCCAGATTGATACAAATAAAGGTTGAGGTCATAGCTAATTCATCTGTCAGCTGCATTTAAGATTTTCTTTGTAATCAATAATTATCAATAAATATTAATTTGATTTTTTTTTTAATAAATTATGGTTGATGTTTGATTTTTTAATGATATGCAAGGGGCTGTGAGCTCCGGTGGAGTTAGAGTTTTAATAAATTATGTTCACCTATATAAGATCTGTCAACAAAATTATCAGGGGCCAGATTCTGTAATAAATTAAACGAAAGTGATAGTTTTTTTTTTCAAAAACGGAAGAAATTGTGAGAATGCGAAAGCAACAATTAATACTCCGTATCATATTTCTTTCATTTTATTTCATTTGCTTCGGGTTTAGAAACTCTGCTCTGCATTGCATACTTTTAAGAGTTTTAGAATTGAGTTAGGGTTCAGACAAACTAGAATAGGAGATAGTTGGGTACCGAAAAATGGTGGACAAATGTAAATAAATATATGTATAATTTATAATTAAAAGTATTTATAAATGGAACAGAATCCTCAAATAGTCCATTTATTTACAATTTATTCTTAAAAGTTAACGGCATTAGTGGCCTGGTTGTTAATTAATTACATGTGAGATTTAATTTTAATGCATCTTTTCTTTACTAATTTGCTGCCATTTTAATTATATTTCTCACGTTTAGTGAATTTAGTGTTTTTGCAACTAATATTACATGGAGCAAATTGCTCGCACAAAGAAAAATAGATTATCTCTTTGAATTTCCCACGG
Source organism: Philhelius pedissequus (assembly GCA_910595825.1). NCBI lineage: Eukaryota > Metazoa > Arthropoda > Insecta > Diptera > Syrphidae > Philhelius > Philhelius pedissequus. The sequence goes on along the minus strand of OU343163.1, from coordinate 18,429,817 downwards.
TTGACCCAGATTTTCTTGAAAACATCAATAGTTGTTACAAAGAAACTTGGATTTTTTGATTGTCGCTGTTGAAATGGCAAGAAAATCATGTTATGTTCTCTAAATTGAATCTTAATTTTTTTTTTAAATTTAATTCCTTAGACCATCTTGAGCGGATTCGCCACATACACGATCCTCCACTTCAAGAGTGTTTTTCTTTCTATTGCGGTGTATTAAATTAAATTCCTAAGAACCATTTGAAATCGATTTCGGAGATCGATTTTTTGTCGTTGTGAGAAACTTAAAAATAAATTGATAAAAGGGGAAGATTTGTTTTGACAGCATAAAATTTATTTTATTTATAAATTATTCAGATAAATCGAATGTTTGATTGCAAGGAATTCGCCATTAGTTTCGATTTGAAAAATAACAAAATGTTTCAGATAACATGTGACTTTGACAGGTTAATCGTTACCTGAAATCACCATAGAAAAATACATACCTTTGATCTACTTCAGGTCGAGCCCAGTGACCAATTTCCGCAAGCGTGCGATTTATCTGTGTTACATATGAAATATGGTACACTCACATATTTGGGATTCCGAAAGGATTAGGTTCAATTTTTTGACAGATACACACATGTTCTGCTTTCCGAGTGAAAATTAATTCAAAACGAATTTCAATTTCACATAAAATGAAATGATGTGTTCTGCATTTCGAGTGGATTCAACTCCTTCCAACTCACTTCGAATTCATTTTCGAATTGTCAAAATCACCTGTTACAGACAATTTGTATAAAAACGGTTCATATTCCTAATGCTGAACACGAATTTTCATATTAAGAACCCTTAAATTCCACTTTCGGAATGAGCTATTTACATGCTTTATTTTATGTGGAATACAGAACATTTTTATGTGGAATACAGAACATCTAAATTCAATTTCGTTCCTTAAATTCACAAAAAGTGAAATACAGAACATTTGTGATAAAACAGATAACAAAACTTATTCACGCATATTTTGAGGGTGAATTAATTTTGTCCATGCAAAATCATTCTCGATGGAGAATTGGGCCCCAGGTCTTAAAACACATAGAATATCCTCACCAGGGTGAGCTCAGGTTTTACAAAACACGCTTTGGTTTCGTTTAGTTTCGAACACTTTCGCAAACTTAATCAAGAGCAGCAAAAATTGTTCAATACGTATGGAAGTTTAACAGCAGTCGGTTCAACATTAGGGAAACCCCGTAAGTTATCAAAATCTATTGGGGACATTCCGCGTTTTAACGATTATTCTGGTAACTTCATTAGATTTAAAGCGCTTAAGGAAAATTTCTTATATATCATATATTAGACATCTGTCAAAATATTCTGCCCTATCGAGGTATCCGTCGGAGCGGAATTATCTCCGATTTACTACGAATCGGAGATATTTTAAAGGGTATTATAATCCCTTGACAGTGTTTAGATTATAAAAAAGACACATACGAAGGTCTGTGATTTTATTAAACATGCGGGAACTGGACCGGAAACGGATATTTATCTTAAATTACAACAGATTTTTTTTTTTGAAGAAATCTTTTACGTAAACTTTTAAAGGTACTTTTCAAGTAAGGTAAATTTTCAGACAGGTTTGAACCTTACTTCAAACATCATGTAAAAATATTTATAAACAATTTTTTCTTCAACTTTTGCAACAACAAGTCAATGAAGAAATTAATGGTTTTAGTTAGTTATACTGATTTTTCTTCAACTTTATGTTAACAATAAACATATTTTTAGTATTCTTCTTATCGTTAAAGCTTAAATGCGCGTGTTGCTATTGCCTTAAAGCACAAGAACAAGTTTGTGCGATTATTTACATTATTTTATAGCACATTCCAAGACACGCAGGGTATTTTCTAATTTATTAAAATTTGTATCACTAAAACAAACAAAATCTGGTTTCCCTTCTTATAATTTATTCAAATTGAATATTATTGAATTTATTAGCATGCCAACGCCAATGCCAAAAAGGTGGCGATGCACCCTTTCTTTGTTTTTCTTTCAAAAATAAAGTATTGGGTATTTTGTGAGATGTCATAACGCATATCGTCCGCAGACAAACATGATCCATCAAATTACAAAAATACAATACATACTTACAAGTGTTCTTGATTTTCGGGTCACTCGGTCGTACACGTAACATTTATTTGTTTAATAAAACCTTTATTGGGATTATTGTGAATAAAAATTTCCCTGAACATTTTTTTCTCATTCAAATCCCACGAATTTTATTTTTTTCAGTTCCAACGATTTTTTGTTCGCGGAAAATTTATTCCGTGGAATATTCATTTCGGGGGAAAAAAAATTCCGTGCTAAATGAATATCCTTTTGAGATTCCCGATATGTCCCAGATTCATGCCAACCTTTATGATGGTCTTGCCTTATCAGGTCTATCACGAATTCCATCGTAATCGGAAACTTGTTACGAATCCCGAAAAAATATATAACAGAATCCATCTTAGTGAAAATTCTCATACAAATTGCCATTACGAACGGATTCTACCATATCTTTTTTCGGGATTCTTCAAACTTTTCTATTACGATGGAACTCGTGATAGGGCTGAATACTTTTGTCTACTAGCATTTATAAAATTTTGGCAAATCAAGCTCAAAAGAACGAGGTATTCAGTGGTTAATACATGGAGGTACAAATTGTTCAGCTTATATCGGGAAACTCCCAGGGAATTTCGTTTTCCGCGGAATATTTTATTCCTTTGAATTTTTTTCTGCCATCGAAAATCTTCGACGGAATTAATTTTCCACGCACAAACAATCGTTCGGACTAAAAAGGAAAATGACAGTAAAATTTACTGGAAAAGCTTATTCCCGATATCAATAAGTTCCGAGGGAAAGGTTTGTGCATTATTCACTTTCCCTACATTCGATTAAGAGAAAAATTTCCAGGGAAATTTTTGTTTATGAAAGGCTGACATATTTTGTTTACTCTTATCGTTTCTGTTGGTGATTTTACAAATCTGACGGATCATATAAATATGAATGTTTAATAAACATGGTTTCATTAAGGGCAGATCTCGATTCTCAGCGCAAATCTTTTAGATGTCAGTGAAAAATGACAACAGAATATTGTTTGCTTATGTCGTTTTCGATTGGTCATCCGGAAGAATTCCGAACATTCTAAGTGTTGGTTTAGTCTCAAATGACAGTCCTTCTCCTGGAAAGAAGATAAATTCAATTCTGGCTCTGAAGTAAGATTCACAACCAGAAGCACGCATGTACTCTTAGCCAGTTTCATTCAATTTTCAAAGATCTGTTCTCAAAATCGAGAATTGATCTTTTAAATGAAACTTGTTTCATGGAAAAAAACATAACTTCATTATCAAACGATGACGAGGAAGATAAAAAACTCCATTAAATTTATAAAATCTAAATTATTGACCTCTTCGTCCATTATTTGTATGTTTTTTTATATTTTTTAGCACGTTCACAACAAATTAATAACAAAATATTTTCCATTTGACGTATGACAGAAAAGTCTTCGTACATTGTGTGCATTCAGATCAAATCAGCCAACCCATCAGAGATCGAATCTTTTATGTTGAGATTTGATCTAGATCTGCTATTCTTGTTGCATAGACTTAAAAAAAAATGTCAAATCCTTTGACAGAAAAAGCAAATCTTTTATTGAATTCGAGTTTAACATTTTTAATGGATGTGATAACATTAAAAATGTTAAACTCGAATTCAATGTTGTGTCGGATGTGCTTATTAAACAAAATAAATTAATCACAAACGTGCGCCTGAAATTTCCCGCCTTGCACATTCTCACATTTAACTTAAAAATCGAGAATATAGTGTTAACTTGTTCCATTGTGATCCAGGATCGGATAGTTCCTCCGGAACAATAATCGAAAACAACATTAGGTTACCTGGAGGTAATCAATGAAAATAATTGTATGGAGTTTTCGTTAACGAATCGAATACGTTTTCAGATTGATTTTTATTTGCTATAGTATTGGTGTATATTTGTGTCTGTAAACCCGCTACCGGTATCAGCTGTCTTGTCAAAGTTATGACTGTTAATTATGATGCATAGTGGTGTTAGTAAAAGAGTGGTAGATCTACCGAAAAATCCAGATCGGCAAAATTGCTTTAAATAAAAAAACAAATCAATTTTTTTAGCCAATCGAAGCAAAAATTTGTAAAAATCAGTTTTTGGCAAATCTAAATCAAAAATAAATTGATTTTTGTTACCAAACGAAAACCCCATAACCGAGTCAGAAACCGCCAAGGGAGACCTCCGAATACTTGGAGTCCAAAATTGGAGAATGAAGGATAGAGATCGAGTCGGCTGGGGAGGCATATATTAAGTAAGGCCTACGGGCACCACGCTATGTAGCCCATCTAACGTAAGTAAGTAAGGTATATCGGAAAGTCATTAAATATTATGTAGTAGGTAATGTACATTTGTAAATTGGTTAACAAACTAACGGTTAACAGCAGTATTCTCATATTTTCCCTTCAAGATACTCATTAATTTGTTTACCAAAAATGTCTGAAAAATATGACTGAATATTTAATGTTAAACAAAATCAATAGCGGTCATTGAAAAAAAAACTGTTTTATTACCAATCTTTGTTTAGTATATCTAAATATATACTAATTGATTATTGCTGATTTTCCAGTCTTTTTAGTTTTGGAATACGAACCTGTTTTATTATAGGTACAGTTGCAAACTACAAGTCTATCTACACATAATCTTAACTAAAAAAAAAGCGAGGAACACGAGTTTATCTTTATAAACCTTCTTGTATTTTAATATTTAGTTAATCTCGGATAGTCGCGTAGTCATAGTCGTATTTAAGTATTATCGTGTTGAGCAAAGAATGATTTTGCAAACTTTGGTTTTAATTGCATTGTATTTGCTTACAAATAATGGAAAGCCCATTTTTGGTCAAGATGCCGCTACAACTGCAGATGCTCTCAATAAGCTTGTGCAGGAATTTGATATCTTCAAGAAGCAACTAGACTCCATAGACTCAAGACTTAAAACTATACAAAATGCCCTGGAACAAAAGACCACGTCCGATGATAGTAAGTGTTTGGCTCGTGATATTGTTGATGCAATCAATAACCGTCGATTCGACTTGGCCGAAGATAAGCTAAACGAGATGGGAGATACAAAGAGAATTCCTTATATCGTTCATGATGTTTATGCAGATTCAGCAATAAATTTAGATAAAATTTTGGAGTTCACCAAAAAGCTTAAGAACGCCGAACCTCAGTTTATTTTTTTCAATGCAATTCTAAACGAAATTCGGTCCAGTGGTTCCAGCGATCCTATAAAATTAATCGAGCTGGTTGATTCTCTGAAAAGTGTCGTGTCAAAATATAATGATAAAGCATTAATGGCCAAAGCCAAACCGGTGATTAACAATGCCATTGATGATATAAAAGTCGCATCTATAAGTGTGTTAAAGATTGCCATGGTCAAGAATAAGTACAAAATGACACAGGAAGTCGACGATTTGACAACAGCTTTGTATGAATTTAATGCGGAGGTGTCAAATGATGTAATGGACGGTGTTGTGGATAGTGTGTTCGGAGTTGTGTCTGCGAATAGAATTTTGGACAACTTAAGCAGCCAAAAACATATTCCTCAGGTAATAACAGGACTTAAGGCAGTATTTAATCGTTTTAACTATGCCGGTAATTTGAACAATGACGCCACTTTGAATTTAGCACACAGCCTTAGAAAATTGACACAACGAGATAAATACTCTCAAATTAGCCCTGAGTTGAAGGATGAGGTTGTTAAAGTAGTTGAGCAACTTCCATTATGTGCCAGGAATCTGTTCTTCAATACGCGGGTCTGTTTTTGGAACAAAGGACGTGGAGAGTATTTATATGCGGCTGATACATCGATAAGCTACGATGAAGAGAGACGTAGTATATATACTTGGCATCCAGGCGGTGTGAAGCCCGGATCTTTATTCTTCGCCGACAGAATTGATGATTCGTTCTATTTTAAAAACGAAGAGCATTTCGATGAGTATTTGTATTCGGTTGCTATTGACTTCAATAAGGACATGCGTTACGTTTTCACTTGGATTCCGGGAAATAATACGGATGCACAGAGTGCATGGGGTGTTGAACTAGATGGCGACTATTGTTATATTAAAACAACTTATTACAATGAATATCTGTTTGCGCCATCAATGAAATTCAATCAGGACAATAATTTTGTGTTCACATGGAAACCCGGTACATTAGTCAGAAATCCAGAGTTCCAGTGGCAAGTCAGGAATTGTGACCAGCCCGATACACTGAAACAAACGTTATCCTAATATTTAAATAAAAGTTAACTGCATACTATGTGTAAATGCTTTCAATAAAACAAAAACTTTTGACTTTAATAAATATTAGATGTCTACATTATTTTTCAATTGTGTTTTGGTTTTTTTCTGTTTGATTTGTTTTTCAATTCTGAAAATTGAATTAAATCAATTAAAAGAGGAAATATATTGAGCCCTATCGGGGGTCCAAGGCAATCTCGTTTCCACGGAATATTTTATTGCCTGGAAGTTTTTCTTGCTAACATTATTCTCTCACGGAATAAATTTCCCTCGAACAAAAAATTGTATTAAATGACAATTGAATACAATGAGGGTAAAATATTCCGTGGGAAACGAAATTCCATGTGTGATTCCCGATAGGACACATTGTTTTTTTTTTTAGAAAAAGGAATATCCAGATTAGGGAAAATTATTTCTCCTAGGTTTTTTTCCGCGACAAAACATCCTTCATTTTCATCAATATATGTACATATTTACATACCTAGGATCTATATAAGTATATAGGTATGTAGGTTCATATTACTGTCCTAGATTTGAATATAAATTTGTAGGTACGTACCTACATACATTAACAGAAAGGTCTATTAAATACCTATCCACACCTGAAAGCTGCAGCCTCTGGTTCCTGAGCAATCCAAAATTGTTCCAGTGATTGTTAACCAACCTGCATTTGATTTGATTTGGAAGCTGATATCTCGGCAACCAAACCTCAGAAAAAGCTGCGGTTATCAGCACTTGAAAGGGATTGAACAGGCCTTTGCATTGGTGTACAAGACAAAAAATTGTATTTTCAAAATATTAAGTCAGTGTTGATTGCCAATAGTTTTTCATATTTCTGTTTTAAAACAAAAAAGAAATATAATGATTCAATTACAAAAACAATAATTTGATAACAAGTAAAGATACATACCCCGTTTATATGAGTGAATTGAGGAATCGAATCGAATCGACTTTAGATTTCGATTCAGGTATATGGCCTCGTGGGATCGGAAGATTGAATTAAAATGGAATCGAAGTGACAATTTGAGTTTACAGAATAAACAACAAAATCATGCAACAGAAAAAAATACAAACAAAACGGAAACCCACTGAACACAAAAAAACACTATTGGTGCACACACACACCAAGAATCAGATGTGAATTCGATTCTTCAATTCCTCGATTCAGGTATATAAATACATTTTCAATTCGATTCAGCTCTTCTAGTGGGATCGGATCGAGTAATCCTATTTTAATCCGATTCAAGTATACAAAGACCTAAATCCTGATTCAATACCGATTCAATTCTCCATATAAACGTAGTAACAGATACAGAAAATCAACTAGCGATCACCTTCTTTCGCCAACTTATGTATCTAATTATTTTTGTCTTCCTATTTTCGTTCTTGAAACACATGGCATTTGGTGCATTCAGCAATTTATACTCACGTGCTTAGTCAATTATCTTCGAGCACGTCGAGTGCGATCTACACATGTTCAGAACGAAAAAAGAAACATATTTGGAGCACTGCATGCTCTGAGTTAAAAAGAAACACAAACAAATTTTTTGACAACTCAGACTCTGCTCTGAACTAAAAAAGAAAAACGCCCAATGAAGGATTTTACGTCCTGGAAAAATGTTATATTTACGGATAAAAGTAAGTACAATCTTTTCGGGTCCGATGGTAGAGCCAACGTTAGGGGAAAACCGAATGAAGAGATGAATCCAAACCATGTGCGTCCCACGGTCAAGCATGGTGGTGTCCATGTAATGGTTTAGGGTGCGTGCTCAGCTTCTGGGGTTGGTAACTTACATTTTATTAAAGGAATTATGGATAAATATCAATTCTTAGATATTTTGAAAAATAATTTGCAAAACAGTGCTGATAAGCTTGGAATTGAAAATAGTTTTCATTTCTACTAAGACAATGACCCAAAGCACTCGTCTAAAATTGTTAAGGAATGGCTGCTCGGAACTTGTCCAAGAGTGATCAAGAGCCCCCACAATCCAGATTTAAATATAATTGAAAATTTATGGCAACAATTAGAAATTGAAATTCGGAAACATGAAATTTCTAATCAAAATGATTAAGAGAGTATTACTGGAGGAATGGAACTAAATAAGCCCCGACTACATCAAAAAAAACTTGTCAAACACATTCCAAATCGTCTAAAATCAGTAATTAGGCAAAAAGGATTCCTTACAAAATATTAAATTTGTTCACCATGTGTTTGCTAAGCTTTGTACTATTAAATAATTGTTGGGCCATTTTCACTGTGAGATGAATTTATATAAATTTTTGTTATTTTCTTTGAATTTTTTGTTTTTGTTATTTAGTTTTTCGACGTTTTTGAAACAAGAATAAAATGATTTATTGAAAATTTATAATTTTTTTTATTTTGCTTAATTTTATACAATTGTTGCACGAAAATGATTTGTTTATTAGGTGGGCCTTTTTCAGTGTGAGCCATTGTATGTATGTAACTATTCCTTGAATCATAAATTAGAAAATTCATTATACTAAATAATCCTATCTACTAAACAGCAGCAATGTTTAGCTACGTTAGAGCTGTTAGCTACAAGAGCAAGTTCGTACGACCCAGTCGTGCATTTTATGTGTTATTGTATTCGTGCTCTTTCTGCAGCCAAAAATAATGGCGCAAAATTTTAAACAGCCTGATGTTAAAGGCTTAGCATGATACTACTTAACCGTTTGCTAATACTAAAGCACCATACTAAATCCATTTTCTTAATAAACTACAACTAAACACGCCTAAAATAGTACAAACAAGTAAGCGAACATAACTTTTTGAGGTTTGTAAATGTCAAAGTGCAATATGGATTTAGTACGATACTGAAAAAATAAAGTAGCCATTTTGTGATTTTACCTTAATGTTAAGAAAATAGTACGATACTAAACTGGTTTAAAATTATCAAAATCCTCTTTTTAGCCTAGTATCATACTAAAAATGATTTAACATATTACTAAATCGTTTAAAATTTTCCGCCAATGTTATTAAATATACCATCCATATAACTGTTTTTTTTTTTATCTATTATCGACGATTTCATGAACGGCTCAACGGATTTCGATTTAAATTTTTATACAGCAGGTCCTTCAACAGCAGTTTGAAGAAAACCGATATCGTAGATATAAAGGTCCCTTATAGACCAAGAACCTGTAGCAAATTTTGGGAGTATTGGTATAACCAAAATTCATATGGTTGTATGTGTAGGTATAAGCATTTCTATAGCAAATCCAACCGTCTGTCAGATTTTTGTGTCGGAGGTATAACCACTTTAATTTATATATTTACAATAGAAGATTGTGGACTGATTAAAAATATCAGACTATTCAGTTTCAGCCTTCGTCCCCCCAGAAGACTGTCAAGTTTGCAAGAAAATCAACTTTTTTAGTTCTAGGTATAACCATATAAATGATACGCCAAACATTCAAACAAAATTCTTCTGATTATCGAAGTCGGTATCAGACGGTTTTTTAGTCTTAGGCCTTTCAGACGCTACTAAATATTTCAAATGCATTTTTCAACTGAAAACTTTAAAAACTTTCTTGGTAATACTTTGCAGATATTCCTTATTATGAGTATTAAAGTCTCAGACAAATTTGTGCCATCCAGCTCTCCACCAGACGTCATTAAATTATCCTAAAACGCCTTTTTCAACTTTAAACCTGAATACCTTTTTTTCTCTTCTTATATAACCAAATTAATGATACACAAAAAAATCAGAAACATTCTCCTGATTATCAATATGTAGGTCTCAGACGATGTGTTTTCATCTGAGACCGACATTTTGATAATTATACCACCATATGAATTTTGGTTATACCAATACTCCCAAATTTACTACCGGCTCTTGGTCTATATGCAACTTCGTTCTATTTTCGCATCTATTCAGCCCTATCACAAATTCCATCGTAATAATTCCCCGCACGGACAGTTACGCCCCGATCTACAACAAACAGCTTTCACAAAATCCTAGTGGAATATTCTTATTTTCGAAATCAGCGGTGTATGTCAAAATGAAAGGAAAAATAGCAATACCGTGCTATTTTCAATTTTAATGATTATGTGAAAATTTAAACCAATCTTGTAGTCCAGGGTTGCCTTTTACAATTTCCCAGAAATTTTCAATTTCTTATTTTGTAGGTTTCTTACAGCTTTGGGAGGCCAGGTCGCCTATCTTGCTCATTAGACTTTCATATTGAAATTTAAAAGCAAATATTATTCATAATACCATAGAATTTGTAAAAATTCTTATATTTTTCTTTAAAATAACGGTTAACGACAAATTACTTTTAGTGTCCGACACAAATGGTTTGTCGTAGAAAGTGTCTTTCATTTCATTACATTCGAATTTTGTGATACCAATTTCTACGAACTTCGAAAATCTTAAGCGAATTTTTCACTCCGAATCCACTACGATGGAATTCGTGATAGATTTATCGGGAAACGTAGCATATTTTCGATTACGATGGAATTTGTGATAGGGCTGATTGTAAGTTGTTTTCAATCGTTTTTTTTTTTAAATGATTTGAAAGGTACCACTGTTCGCGTATTCGGCTCTTCGCCACCTAATCTCCAATTAACTCCGTTCTTTTCATTTAATAAGTGCTTTGATAAAGAAATGGCAAGTTGAAATTTTGCGAATTCGAGCAAATTTATTGTAGAATCGAATTACATAGTTGGGCCCCTCTTAGCCAAGCCAACGCGAATTCAAAAATAAAATTCTCATTTTTAACCGAAGGGGAAGTGCATTTTCTGTTTTATTTCAAAATTCTTGTACAATATGGAATTATAATTTTGTTTCTATTTTTCATAAGTGTACATATATATATGTATGTATTTAATTATATAATGATAAAGTTATTTGTATTATTTGTTATATACTTTGTTTCTATTTCATTTTTTTTACAAACAATATGAATTATGCACACAAAAATTAAATACTTAATTAATCAGATCAAAATGGTTCAATTTATAATGTCCGCTTCGGAGTAAAAAAAATTTACTTTTTTATATTTTTTTTTTAATTATTTTTTTATTTCTTTTTATCTTGTTTTGAAAAATAATAAGTGAATTTGTAGAAAATTACCATAATACATATATCTTTGTGGTGACTTTCGCAATGGCTAGAATTTTGATCTCGCAAACAATAACGGAATTCAAATCACATAATACCGAAAGCGAGTGGAATAAATTTTTAATTTCAATGAGATATATGTAGTTATGCATGTGTGTTGCCATTTTTGTTATATTGAAATCACCATGTTTAATGTTTTTTTTTCTCTTTCATCACAAATGTGATCAAGATTAAGAAGAAAAAAAAGTGAACATTGGAAATTGTGCCATTTCAGGCACAAGATTTTTTTCAGTTCATTGTGTTGATTCGAAATGAAGGGAAAATAACAAAGATTTGAAAAAAGTAAACTAAAATTGAACAAAAAGAAAAAAAAAACATAAGAAAGACTGAATCCACAGGCTGTCAAAATAGGATGCCTTTTGAAATGTGGATTCGTCGAAGCAAGAACAAAAAATTATGTATGTAATATGGGAGGTTGGAAAAACATTTTTTTTGTTCTTTTAATATTTTGTATAAATATTTTTATTCAATATTTTTGTGTATTCAGTTTTTTTTTCAATTTTTTTTTGTATTTACTTTATCTTTGTTTTATGCTTTTCGTATGAATTTTTTTTCGCGAACGCAATTATTTTTTATAAGTTTTACATTTTTTTATATAATTTTTCTTATTTTTTGACATCTGTGTTTTAAACATTTTTTTGTCTTTGTTTTTTACTCGGTTTTGCGATTTTTTTAGTTTTTTTTTTCATATAAACTTTTTATGTTTTTTTTATATTTATGTTGAAGTTTTTTGTTTTAAAGTAGCAAAATCATATTTCTTCCCTTAATTTTTTTACGACAATAAGAACCTTTTTTGGATAATTTTGTTTTTCTTTTCTCAAGTGTTTTTGTTTTTTTTCCTTTCCTTTTCCATTTTGTTTTGTAAATTTTTTAAAGTTTTTTGTTTCGTTTTACAATTTTTTTGCGATTTTTTTAAAAATTTATTTATATTTCTTTCATAAGAAGACTTTTTTTGTATTAGTTTTATTAATTTTCGATTTTTTGTTTCTTTTCTATGTTTTCCATTTTTATTGTATTTTTGCTTTTTAATATATAAGATATTTTTTTCATTTTGAGGGGAAAATTCAGGTGTAAGATATTTATAACAAAAAAAAAAAAAACAAACAGCTAGCAACCTAAAGCTCTACGAAATATTTAAAACCAAATCTAAAAATATCAATCGACGTGATCCGAAGACAGAAAGTTAAATATCAATTTCGTAACTAAATGCACACAAACAATTTATTCGGCAATTGATACAATTCAAGGCACATAGCCTTCAAAAATAGTAAAGAATAATTTCATAAGCAAGACTTGCCGTTCGAAAAGAGAAAAAAAATACTTGTCAGCTTCCATCCAAATTATGATTGTGAAACAACGAAAAACAAACGGCTATATCTTCTTTCTTCTTTTCCTGCAAAAGGACACGTGAAAAATATCGATTATTATTATTATCATTATTATTATAAATTTTTATTTGTAAACAAATCTCAAAACCTTTTTCTAACAAATCAGCGTTGAGTTTGCATTTTTTTTTCAAAGCATTTGCTTGTGATTGCTTGCTTGATTGGTTGATTATTTTTTGAGAGCTTAGGCGTTCATGTTGAATTCAAAAACTAAAAAAAAATGAAAAAACACTAAAAAAAAAAACATTTGGAGGATCATTATGACGTGTGTGAAACGTGATTTTGTATAGGGTGTTAAAGTTTTGTTTTTAAGATTGCTACTTTTTTTTTCTTGCAGGTTGTTGATTGTTGTTGTTTTTTGACGAGTTTTTTCTATAATAAAATTTATTGTACTTTAGTTTTGCTGGTCCTTTACGCGGTGGACCTGCAAAACAGCAACAGCTTCCTCGACCTTAGCTTTAAGGGCTTCAGTGTCTTCCAGCATATGCAGAAGTTCCGAGTTTTCAATCTCCAATAACATTCCTGTGATTTTACCAGCCAAAGAAGGATACATACGTTCGATCAATGGATAGAGACGCTCACCCAAGATTTGTTTTTGATCTTGAGGTGCAGCATTAGCCAAAAGGGAAGCGATAAGTTTTTCTTGTCCTGTAAAATAAAAACGAAAAGATAATATAAATTAGTGATACATATTAATAAAAGTTTATAAAATAAAGACCACAAAAATGTCAATTTGCCAGAATCCGACTTTTCATAAAGATCAAAATGTAAGATTTGAATTACTATTTTCATATGTTGCCCAGAAACTTCTGTTACTTGAATGATTGTCAAGAAACACGGTAAGTAGAGCTATTTCATGTCACAGCTATTAAACTTTGTCAAGTCAAAATATTAACATTGATTGATCAATGGGTAGCTGTAAATTTAAGTTTTAATTAGTTGTGTTCGTGAGAAAAAAGAAACACAACTTTGAGGTTCCGATCTAAACAAAAATACTGCAACATTTTTCGACACCTCAACCCCTCTCCACCGACATAAACCAGAAACTTGACTTTTTAGAAAAATCAAAATGTATGATTTGAATTACTATTTTCATATGTTGCCCAGAAACTTCTGTTACTTGAATGATTGTCAAGAAACACGGTAAGTAGAGCTATTTTATATAACAGCTATTAAGCTTTGTCAAATCAAAATATTAACATTGATTGACCAATGGGTAGCTGTAAATTTAAGTATTAATTAGTGGTGTTCGTGAGAAAAAAGAAACACAAGTTTGAGGTTCCGATCTAAACAAAAATACTGCAACATTTTTCGACACCTCAACCCCTCCCCCGACATAAACCACAAACTTGACTTTTTAGAAAAATCAAAATGTATGATTTGAATTACTATTTTCATATGTTGCCCAGAAACTTCTGTTACTTGAATGATTGTCAAGAAACACGGTAAGTAGAGCTATTTTATATAACAGCCATTAAGCTTTGTCAAATCAAAATATTAACATTGATTGACCAATGGGTAGCTGTAAATTTAAGGCATTATTAATTAGTTGTGTTCATAAGAAAAAAGAAGACTTAGTGTGAGGCTCCGATCAAAAAAAAAATCTGCAACATTTTTCGACACATCAACTTCCCTGACATAAACCGGAAACCCGACTTTTCAGAAAGATCAAAATGTAAGAAGATCTCAATTACTATTTTCATATGTTGCCCAGAAACTTCTGTTACTTGAATGATTGTCAAGAAACACGGTAAGTAGAGCTATTTTATATAACAGCTATTAAGCTTTGTCAAATCAAAATATTAACATTGATTGACCAATGGGTAGCTGTAAATTTAAGGCGTTATTAATTACTTGTTTTCATATGAAAAAAAGAAACACAAGTTTGAGGCTCAGATCTAAAATAAAATACTGCAACGTTTTTCGACGCATCTACCACTCCACTGATAAACTCGAAACCCGACTTTCCCAACCCGTCTTTTCAAAATGTAAGATCTCAATTGCTATTTTCATATGTTGCCCAGAAACTTCTGTTACTTGAATGATTGTCAAGAAACACGGTAAGTAGAGCTATTTTATATAACAGCTATTAAGCTTTGTCAAATCAAAATATTAACATTGATTGACCAATGGGTAGCTGTAAATTTAAGCATTAATTAGTTGTGTTCGTCAGAAAAAAGAAACACAAGTTGAGGTTCCGATCTAAACAAAAATACTGCAACATTTTTCGACACATCAACCACTCCCCCGACATAAACCGGAAACTTGACTTTTTAGAAAAATCAAACTGTATGATTTGAATTGCTATTTTCATATGTTGCCCAGAAACTTCTGTTACTTGAATGATTGTCAAGAAACACGGTAAGTAGAGCTATTTTATATAACAGCTATTAAACTTTGTCAAATCAAAATATTAACATTGATTGATCAATGGGTAGCTGTAAATTTAAGGTGTTAATAATTAGTTGTGATCATAAGAAAAAAAAAAAAAAACAGGACTACTAGTTCGAGGCTCCGGTCTACAAAAAAAAAACTGTCAACATTTTTTTGTCACATCAATCCTTTCTATTGGTCCAGTAGTTAGTTTTTCTTTTAAAATCCTTCGCCTTCGTACAATGAATAAAAGTAGAAAAACGTTTTTCTTACCTTTCGGGTGCATCTGTTGTACTGCAGCTTGAGCTTGCACTTGTTGTGCTGGTGGATTGCGCATGTTTGCTGTGTATTTGTAGTTTGGAGCACGTGGTTGTGGTCCTGTGGCAATTGGAGCTGCCATCTGAATATTTGCAGTAACAGCCTGTTGACCGGTAATGGCTCGGGCACCAGTATTTCTCAATGCGCTGGCTGTGGCTGCAGCATGAGCGCCTTGTACAGCCTGTGGTGCTCCACGGGCGCCTTGTGGCCTGAATTGAGCTGTTGTTGCAGCCATAGCAGCATTTTGGAAGCCACCGGCAGCGGCAGCAGCTCCCTGAGGAACTCCTTGCCCAACAGTGGCGGGACGCACTTGTGGAGCCCAACGTGGGGTGTTGCGCATTGGTGTGGTGACTTGTGGGCCAAAGAATCGTTGGCTTGGAGCCATTGTTGGGACGAAGAATCCACCAGTGGCATTGGGCTGGAAGATTTGTCCAATCTGTTGCATACGCATGCCCGACATGTGACGCATGTATTGGGAGGCAAGGTGAGCCTTACGATCTTCCTTACGTTGAGCCAAAGCAACGTACAATGGTTTCGAGCCAACAACACGTCCGTTCAGCTCTGTTACTGCGCATGTGGCTTCGTTGGCCGAGATGAAACAAACAAATCCGAATCCCTTGGAGCGGCCGTCTTCGTCGGTCATCACCTTGGCAGATGTGATTGTACCGTAGAGTGAGAACTCCTTGCGAAGGCGTTCATCATCGATGCTGTCGTCAAGATTCTTAACGTACAAATTGACACCATAAGCAGATTCGTGGCGTTTCTTCTTGAGTTCTTCGAATTTACGGCGCAATTCCATTTGACGTTCAGCCTTCTTTTGGGCGCGAGCCACATACAAATTCTTGCCATCGGCCATTTCTTTGCCATTAAGTGCAGTAACTGCTGCCTCAGCAGCTTCAGTTGTCTCGAATGCAACAAATCCAAAGCCCTTGCCTTTGCCGTCTTCTTTAGTCATAACCTAAAAATTAAAGAACACATTTTGTTATAAAAAAACTTATAAAAACTATCATTTAACATCAACCAACCTTATGGCTGGTGATCTTTCCGAATAGCTCAAACAGCTCCTTCAATTTCTCATCATCGAAGTCTTCGCCAAAGTTCTTTACATATACATTTGTGAAAAGTTTGGCCTTCTCGCCCAATTCCTTCTCGCGTTCTTTGTGTGGAATGAATTTACCTACGTAGACTTTTTTAGCAGCCAGCAACATGCCATTTACTTTTTCAATGGACATATTAGCAGCTTCTTCTGTCTCAAAATGTACGAAACCGTATCCTTTTGAGTTGTTTTTCTCATCGACAGCGACTTTGCAACTGAGAATATTACCAAAAGCAGAGAATGTATCGTAGATGGCTTTGTTGTCAATGCTTTTGTCTAGATTCTTAATGAAGACATTACCAACACCGGAACGACGAAGCGATGGATCACGCTGTGACCACATAATACGGATTGGGCGATTTCTGATCAAATCAAAATTCATTGTGTCAAGAGCACGCTCAGCTGTAAGAGAGAAAAAATTAATTTTTAGATTTTCAATTCAACAATTGTCAATTTAAAAAATTATAAAATAATCTGTATTGCTCATAATATTCTGTAGATTGAGTTGGTCAAGAAACATGGTAGGTTAATTCAATTTTTGGTACAACTACATATAAATCTTAGTCAAATCACAATATACAGCATTGGCCAAAAGTATTAGGATATCTATTATTCTTCTATTTTTCAATCTTTATTTTTTTATTTGTGCCGTTAAAAATACCTTAGTTTGAAGGGAAGATATGTTTCTTATAAGAAAATCGATAAGAAAAAATTGTAAAAAAAAACTCAAATCGACTGGATGTTGACTTGATGTCCTGCTTCCGTAGCCTGCGCACTCCACAGACCTAAATCTAATAAAGCATCTTTGCGAAATTGTATATACCACGCAAGGTCTGAAGTACCCGACAAAAATAAAAAAAATGCTAAAAAGGGTTTTGGAGCAAGAATGTATGGAAATAAGTTCAGACCCATACATTACAATGCCGTAAGGTGGTTAGTCTATGTGAATAGACGTTAAAAGCCATAAGTGGCAACACTAAAATTATTTTTTTTTAATAATAAAAATGTCGAACATTATTAATGCATACATTTGGCCAAGGTTGTATACGTTTAAATTGATCGACCCATGGGTAGTAAGCTGGTATTTTAATCAGTTTTGATATTGAGTTGGTCTAGATTGTAACTCAATTAGTTCAACTTGTAAAATACAATTTGATTGACACGGTAAATTGAGAAGGTTAATATCATAGACATGAATATTGGATTTGTGTTTACATCCATCAAAGTGCAGGAAAAGCTGCAGTTAATAATTTGTAAATGGGAAAAATATAAAATTATTGTAGCAACGCATTACATTACATTTGAATTACATTAATTTTTCGAGTTTTTTCGTTAAAAAAGTGGAATTATTGGCACCATGTGGTGGTGACACTAAAATGGCGGTTCTCAATTTTTTTTACGTAATTTTTTTTCTTCTGAAATAAGATCCAGAACCATTAAATGAGCGCACACTACTCAAGGGTATTTTTCTTACCTTTATTATGACAAGACACAGTATGAACATTCGGAAAGGGAGAGAGGATTTGAAAGGTGTCTGTGCACATTGGTTTTGAATTCCTGAACATTGCAATGACCGGGAAAGACAGAGCGTTGTAAAGCATTCAACTTTCGAGTAGTACGGCTAAAGAACGAATCATTGAACTTGACAGTACGACCGCAGTTGGGCTCGAGGGAATGATGAGCATTCCTGGAGACGCGAGTATTACGGTTGAATTGTTTGAGAGGAGGAAGTCAACTGGCTATTTCGCTAGAGCATAATCTCTTTAAATAACGGTAGAAAAGGGAAGAAGCAAGAAACTTTACGACGGTGTTTAAGCGACGTAAATAATTCAACAATGATATTGTCACAAATCAATTTAAATGATCTGTGTTCAATACTGTCCAAGAGATGCCTTAGTAGCGATCATGTTTATAAGCCTCTAGACTTACTATCTATTTAGGCTTGTAATCTATGCATTACAGCTAGAGTTACCACTGGAACATTTCTTTTAAGACGACACTCAATAAAAGCTTTCATTTTTAAGAAATGTAAGACAAGCTAACTACTAAAACTTTGTCCTTGATTTTCTCTCAAGTTTTTCTTTTAAAAATTTATTTAAAAAAAACCTAATATTACTTAAATTTGTATTTATTAATAACAGTTCTTCGCCATTAAGGCGCGCTTGCTGATACACAACTTAAGCATTTAAGTTCTACTTAAGCACTTATGTGACAGTTTACATAGAGGAAAATGTAGCCCATAAGCGTTTTAAGTTAAACATAAATATTTATGTTGCGTATCAGCAACCGGGCCTAAAAGTTTGAAAAATGTACTCGTATTATGTGGCGGCTGAAAAAAAACTATGTTGCGAAGGTATACTGCCCTTCTGACCCTGTTGACCGCATGAATAGTACATAGCCAATTGTATAAGCAAAATTGTAGAAATTTTAAGACTCTAGTTACTACTTTTAAAATAATGTAGCAAAGTTACTTTTAGTATACTTTTTGCTCATTGTTGTAACAGCCTTAAATTTTAATCGATCACAATGATTAAGCATTTACCGATTAATGGTTAGACAGCTGTAAGTTTTGTATTCTTTTTTTATAATTTGATCATTTTCATCACAAGCATAAGATTTTTACATCCAAATTAATAAACATGGACTAGGTAAGGTTTAGAATTCCGTAGACTAAGTGCACAAAATGCTAAAGATGAGGATTAGCGGTGGAATAAGATTTTTTTTATTAATACGGATGTAAGTAGATACTAGATAGACCTTAATATAATGTCGAATGATTTCTAGAACAACGAATTATCAATTTGTGCAAAAAAAAATTAAAAAATCGTAGGTTTTTTCTAAAACTTAATTTCAAAAATATTCGTCTATCCGTTTTCAAACATTAAATAACAAAATACATGTATGTTTCTCTAAAATGTAATACATGAGTATTATTTAGAATTTTTATACAAATTTTGATCGAAATCGGAAGAGCCGTTAATGAGATCATCAAAAAAACAAATAATCAATGGCAAGTGCCGGAAATGACCTAAGACGTAGGGTTGCTCATTTTACATCGATGCATCGAAAACATCTATGTTTATCATTCGATGCATCGAATAAATCAAATGTATCGAATGCTTTCGATGTTTAACGATGCATCGATGTTTTTTGTTCCGATGTATCGAATGAAAGTATCTCATCATTTGCACTCTTTGGCACTTTTGAATTTATTGAATTGAGCACTAACACATAGGTTACAAAACAAAAGAAATAACATGAACACGACAAGACTACCCGACGACGTTGGATTGGCACGTCTGGCGTACCTCACACGTATAGTAAATCGAGGCAGGCACAAATACACAATAAGTGCCCAGATGCAAGACACAGGTCACACTAGACTAAAGCGGCCCATACACATGACCATCACAAGTTAGTTCATCACAATTGGAAGTCCAACAAAAATGAAGAAATTGTTAGTGACGAGCTTTCGGTCTATTTGAGGACACTTGTTGGCCGACTTAAAGAAAATCCTTTGGAAGTGTGGTGCGACTACAAAGTGCAAATTCCAAAGTTTTACAAAGTTGATTTTAAGTATTTAACTATGGTAGCTAGTTCGTTTCCATCGGAGGGACTGTTTTCCAAAGCGTCTCAAGTACTGAACCAGCAGCGAAAAAGGATTTAGACTAAGTGTGCCAGCAAAATCTTTTTCATGCAGAGGGGATGTATTTTTGCAAGCACGGGGCTGGTATCAAAAAATATCAACTTTGTTGTTCGATCGATTTCCATGAAAATGAAATATGTTGTAGCAGAATTAAAATTACCAAAGAAATAATTGTTTCAAATTGGGGAAGTTTTACTTCTGGCGCGAAAAACGAACAACGCCTAACACGCGGTCTCCATTAGCGATAAATTTAAAAGCAAACGCAATAGCAATAGCAGAAATCAGGTAGCAGAGAGACAGACAAATTTTCGTTGGTGGGCATTTCATAGCATTCTTTTTTAGTTACTAAAGAATGTCAAAGGCAACTAATACTGGAGAAACGACAACAACAAATGATATTTAGCAACGCCATAAAATGAGAGTTCTCCTTGCGATAAAGCAAGCGATGAGCAGTATGCGATGAAAGCATGCTTTCCATCGCATGCTATGAAAATAAAGCTGCGATTTCGGTCTCCATTTACGATACTGAGAGCATGCTTTAAAGCATGCTCTAAATTCATCGCTAATGGAGACCGCATGTAATGTAAAATTAATCGAAGTCAGTTGCATACCTACCTACTTTTTGAAAAAATGCTACCAAATATAATTACTTTTTAAACTATGTATGAATGTAACGGGTGATTTTTTTGCTACTTGGTTTTTGACGTTTATATTTTTGACAGATCACACATGACAAATTCCACGAACATTTGACATTTCGATTCAGTATTGTTTGCCATTTCATCATGAATAGACTTACGCCTGAACAACGTTTGCAAATTATTGAAATTTATTATCAAAATTCGTGCTCTGTGAAAAATGTGTTTCGCAAGCTACGTCCGTTTCAGCGACGAGGCTCATTTTTGGCTAAATGGATACGTGAATAAGCAGAATTGCCGTATTTGGAGTGAAGAGCAGCCAGAGGCAATTCAGTAGCTACCAATGCATCCCGAAAAATGCACTGTTTGGTGCGGTTTATGGGCAGGCGGCATCATTGGGCCGTACTTCTTCAAGGACGATGAAGGCCGCAGGGTTACGGTCAATGGAGAAAGGTATCGTTCGATGATAACAGATTTTTTTTTGCCGAAAATGCAAGAATTGAACTCGGTCGACATGTGGTTCCAACAGGTCGGTGCCACATGCCACACTGCACGCGAAACCATGCATCAATTGAGAGGCGAATTTGGTGAGCAGTTGATCTCACGTTTTGGCGCAGTCAATTGGCCACCAAGATCATGCGATTTGACCCCGTTAGACTATTTTTTGTGGGGCTATGTTAAGTCTATTGTCTATGGGGATAAGCCAAACACGATTGCTGCCTTGGAAGCCAACATTGAACGCGTCATTGGCGAGATTCCGGCCGAAATGTGTGAAAAAGTTTGCCAAAATTGGACCACCTGAAGCGTAGCCGCGGGCAACATTTAAGTGAAATTATTTTTAAAAAGTAAATGGCAGAAATTGATTTATCGATCCAAATAAAAATTTCATTCACTTTTTACAAGTTTCTGTGTTTTTTTGAATTTTCAAAAACCAAGCTCTTAAAAAATCACCGTTTAGATAATCATAAGAAATATACAAAAGTATATACATATGTACCTAAGTTAAAATCCGAGAATCTTACTCGAAATTTCTTTTTGCGAAATAAAGCATCAAAAAGAAGAAAAACAGTAGGTAAGAGAATAAGACTCCAATAACATTAAAACAAACAATAATAATTGCATGAATAAACAGCCAGTGACTCGGCTGCACAAATTGAAAGCTGCTGTTCAGTATATAGGTATATTTTATTTATTAAAGAAAAATAAATCCATCTATCTATCTAAAACAGACATGTAGGTATGTATGTAATTCCATATATGGAGAACATGCTTTTAAACATGTTTAATAACGACCTTGGAATATTTTCAATTTTACAGTTTTTTTTCGTGTATGTAATATGACTGACTATGCACAAGGTTACACACTAAAATAATAAAAGGAAAACAACTTTTGCAATAAACAAAGCTGTTGACAAACCATTGATACCTACATACATATATCAAATAATAATCCACATGCTCCTCAGACTTTTTATAACAGCCACGACAATGAAGAATGTGAATTGACTAATGCATAATGGATTTTTTTGTCTATCAAATGGTTACAATATATAGATAGCTAGACTATAGAAATTTGACCACTAAGCCACTATTATGTGTTATTCATACTAAAAATTCCATCACAGTCCATAGACCTCTTTCAAGCTTGTGACCACAAAAATAAAAAAAAACACTTTCATCATTAAGCTATTGCGACAGAAAAGAAATATACATATTAAAAAAAAAGTGAAAGTGTAAATCGAGTAACGATGTAGATATCAATGATGTGATTTAACGGGTAACGCATCGTTATTGGATTTAGATGCGTAAGGGTGATGCTTTGGAATTTATTACTCATGTGAATGATCATCATCCTTATTGCGCATGAGAAAAACGGAAAAAAAAAACAAACATTCTCAAGGTGAAAGAGTATACGTGTTTTTATATACAGTGCTGTAAAAATATAGCACCATTGATACAAGTTTCATTTTAACTTCTTTAAATGAGTGAATAGAAAAGTATGTACATCTTCTACTATTATTATGTTATTGCTTGAACTATCACCTCTATCTATTGTATATCTCAGGCGTTAAAATAGTAACGATTCTTTTCTTACGGGGCCATAATGCGAAAATCCCATTTTTTGTGCGGTAAAAATAATAGCACTGATCGCAGGTTTCGTTACAAAAATATATTTTTCTTGTGCATATTTCAAGGTAAGGGGGTCAAGTGTTAGAATTTGCTGATATTAATTTGGTAACTTCATTTAAAACACAAGGTTTATAATTTTTTTTCAAAGAAATGGGTCGTGGAAAGCATTGTGCCAATGAAAACAGGAAATTATTAAAAAAATGATATCGGAAGGTAAAACGTATGGAGAAGTTGTTCGACGGTTTGTTGGCTGTTCCAACAAAATTATTCGAAATGCAATAACATACGCACCTAAAACCGAATCTAGAGGACGAAAACCTGTTATGACGATAACTCTCGTCA
This sequence comes from Philhelius pedissequus, assembly GCA_910595825.1. NCBI lineage: Eukaryota > Metazoa > Arthropoda > Insecta > Diptera > Syrphidae > Philhelius > Philhelius pedissequus. Next base: position 18,406,408 of record OU343163.1, on the reverse strand, counting down.
GGCGCCTAGTCGGAGAAAGTCATAAAAATCCCTTTAAGCCTGCAACTGACCTAAAAAAAAAAAAAAAAGAGCTGAATATTACAGCTTGGGTGGGAACCGTTCGCCACAGATTGAAGCAACATAATTTATTTAACGGCTGGTAGTACAAAAAAAGTCCCTCTTTTAACTGCAAACATGCTAAAAAGAGTTTAATATTTGCAATACATCATTTGAATTTACCAGTAGAGAAATGTCGCGACGTTCTATGGACAGATGAAAGTAAGATCGTATTGTTTGACGGTAAATGATCTCGATACTCGAAAACGTCATGCTCCCTTATGCAGAGGATGATATGCCCGTTTTGTGCGTATTCCAACAGGACAATGACCCCAATCACATTATATAATAAGGCTTGGAAATCATTCAATTAATGTGATCGATTGGCCAGCGCAATCGCCTGACCTACAACCGATTGAAAATCTGAAGGGCTGACGTGAAGAAAGCAGGCTTCGAAACCAAACCGACTAGTAACACAGAACTATGTGCTGCAGTAAAGGTCTCCTGGGAGAATATTCCGGTAGAAAGGGCCAAAATTTGGTAAATGCAATGACCTAATAGCCAACAAAGGCTATTCAACAAAATACTAATTTTGCTGGAATATAAAATCATAGAAAAAGATTTTTTTATTTTTACGATTTTTAGGTTTTAAGTTGTATGAAGCAATGGTTCTATTTTTTTTACCGCTTATTTACTTTAGTTTTTCGAAAACAAAATATTTTTGTTTAATAAGTTTATGAATAAAAGTTGGAATTCTTTTTCACATGTGAATTTTTGGACTTAATATAAGCTTTTCGAATATTCAAAATGTTTCAAAAGATTATCTTAAAGTTCATTTTTAAATGAAATCTGGTTTTCGTAATGATGCTGTTTTTTTAACGCAGCTGTACATACAGTGTTGTGCAAAGCATTTGCAACTAAGACCGGAAGATCTTGGCATCGCATGAATACCTAATTTTTGAATCCGCAAAAATAAAGTTGTTTTATTATTTTGTTCACCTAATATTTTATTTTAATATTGTAGAAAAAAAAAGTAAGATAATTCAGTTTAATAGAAAATAAATTGAGAAATTCTTAAAAAATATCATGAATTGCTGTGCAAAACATTTGCAACTTAAAACAATGTCCTAAAATTTTAATTTTTTTAAAACAAAAATTAATAATACTTAATTACATATCCTTTATTGTTTATAACATTTGCAAATCTTCTAGGCATTGAGGCAATGAGGTTGTTGATATAGGTTTCTGGAATGTCATCAGTCAGTGCTCTGGATTTTGGCATAAAGTTCGTATTTCCGCTGGAAAATTTGACATCCAATCCTTCTTTCTACTATCTCCATCGAGTTCTCTATTGGATTTAGGTCTGGGGACTGCGGCGGCCATTTCAAGACCGTAATATTATTTTCAGAAAGCCAGCTTCTGATCAACCTCATTTTGTGCTTGGGGTCGTTGTCGTGTTGAAACCTCCAAATAACTGGCATTTCCCATTCTCCATAAGGAAGCATGGTATTCTTAAATTGTCAACATATTGATCAGACTTCATAATGTCTTCTATTCGTGGAATTAAATCGATTCCTTGACCAGCGCCAGGCCATAACAGATCCACCTCCATCATTAAAAAAGGATTACGTTTTGAAGTGGTGAATGTTACACAATATAATAATTTTGTATGGATTTTAAAATTGTATGTATAGTTTGAAAGTAAAAAATGGGTGTTTGTTGGTGTATATAGATCGCCGAGCTCATCGGTAAATGAATTTTTACGGTTTTATGAAAATTGGTATGCTGAGAATTTGGAAAGTGAAAGTAACACAGTAGTAATGGGAGATTTTAATATTGACTTGCTAACGGATGATACTAATAAAGTGAGAATGTTAGACTTAATTATTGATCAAGGTGACATTCAACTTGTTAAGGAGGCTACAAGAATTACAGAACATTCTCGAACATTGATTGATTATGTGTGTGTTAACATAGACGCGAAAGATGAATTTAATGTGTGTGTGGATAAGAACTTTAAAGTATCTGATCATGAGACAATAAGAGTTGAAATAAAGGGTAATAATTATAAAAATGATTTGCAGAAGAAAAAGATTCTTAAGTATTCCAAATCTAAATTAGATAATCTTTTGAATAATAACGGCTTTCCTGAATTGTTTTATGAGCGGAACTTTAATGATCTAACGGTGAGATTTGATGATTGTATTGGAGGATGCTGTGACGCTATGACTATTGAAAAATTGATTGGAGTGAAAGTTGATTGTCAGTGGTACAATGGTAATCTATGGAGAATGAAACAGGAAAAAATAACGGCTTTTAGAACAGCAATTTACAGCAACAATGTTGAAGATTGGAGGAGATATAAAATGATTCGAAATAAGTATAAAATAGAAGTTTTGGCAGCAAAAAATCGACATATTCGCACGCAGATACAATCGAACAGTGGTAATCAAGTCGGTACATGGAAAACGATTAAGTCTCTTATTATGAAAAACAATAAAAGTAAAGATATCACTAATGTTAAGTTTGGGCAAGAATCTTTAACTGATGAAAATCAAATTGCTAATAGGTTTAATTTGTATTTTGTTGAGAGTGTGGTCGAAATTAATTATTCAATTCCTTTTCAACATTATATTCCACCAAGCATACACATAAATTGTGTTTTTAAATTTCGTTATGCAAGCGTGGAATCGTTATATGCCCTCATTAAAAAATTAAATAATAAAAAGGACTTACGAGGTATTAACAGAGACATAATTTTAAAATCAATTGAAATCATTGGCCCTGTGTTAATCAAAATTGTTAATAATTCATTGTGCTACGGGATATTTCCAAGCAGTTGGAAAGAATCCACTGTTATTCCGGTAGAGAAGGTGGTAAACACCGTAAAATGTGAAGAGTTTCGTCCAGTGAATATGCTGCCTACATTTGAAAAGATTCTAGAACGTTATGTAGCTAACCAACTACAAGACTATTTAGAAAATAACAACATTTTAATAAAAGAGCAATCTGGGTTTAGGAAAGGTCACTCTTGTGAAACTGCGTTAAATTGGTTGATATATGAATGGAAAAAAGAAATTGATTGCAATAATTCGGTAATAGCAGTGTTTTTGGATTTTAAGCGTGCGTTTGAGACCATTGAAAGAAATATATTAGTGCGAAAGTTGGAAATGTATGGAATTAAGGAAAATGAACTAAACTGGTTTAAATCGTACCTTACAGGGAGGACCCAAAGAACAAAGATTGGCGATATTACATCAAATGCGACTGGAGTGGAACTTGGAGTCCCTCAGGGATCAGTTTTAGGTGTGTTGCTTTTCCTTTTGTACATAAATGATATTAAATGCGTGCTGAAATTTTGCAAAGTTGTGTTGTTTGCGGATGATGCCCTGATATATATAAGTGGAAAAAATGTTAAATGGTTGTTACAATGTTTAAATGAGGACTTGGAGAGCATAAACCGGTGGCTTCAAATGAATAAAATGAAATTGAATGTAAAAAAGACGAAATGTATGAAACTTAAAGTAAATGAACCCATAAATGTATGTATGGATGGGGAAGTTATTGAGTGTGTGGATAGTTTTAGATATCTCGGAGTTGTTTTGGACTCGAAGTTAAATTTCAAAGAGCATGGGAGATATGTGTGCGGAATAATTGCTAAAAAAGTTGGTTTTATAAAAAGAATTAGAAGAAACTTAACATTTGAAAGTACTTTGCTTCTATATAATACTATTGTCTTACCCCATTTTAATTATTGTTCAACTCTTTTGTATGGTTGTCAACAAGAAATAGTAAATCGGCTTCAATTATTGCAAAATAAAGCAATGCGAATGATATTGAGAGTGAATGTCTACACCCCAATAAGAATGATGTTGGAAGTTTTAAATTGGATGAGTGTTAAACAGAGACTTAGATATAGCGCTGTTATTAATATATAAAATGAAAAACAATATGGTTCCTGAATACTTAAAAGTTAATATTATCAACGTTGGAGAATTACAACCTTATAATTTACGCAACAGTGAAAATTTGAGGCCCAATAGGTGTAACAGAAGTAGCACCCAGGACTCAATTATGTATATGGGAATAAATTCTTTTAATAGACTTCCAAGTGAATTGAAGAATGAGCTAAGTATAAATGTTTTTAAAAATAAACTTATTTTGTATATAAAAAATAGTGATTAATAATACATAGATGTTTTATTGTAAAGGTTTGTCTGACCTTATATATTGAGTATTTTAGAATCTAGAGCACACATCAGAGCCTAATCTCCTGCAATGCAGAGATAGGTACTCTTGGCGTAAGCTGAGATGGTTCCAGAAACTCTGTTATTATTATTATTTAACTGTTCCCCTAGTATACTTTGCACAGCACTGTACATATATAATATACATCCATATCGATGCACATACAAATGCAACCACATACATACATATACTTCCCAAGAATACAACGCACAATGTAGCCGGTTAGCAGCAACAAAGAATATTTTTATCAAAATATTTCAACAAAGCAACACAAAAAATGGCAAAGCAATAAGTGTCTTGAATAATTAAAATTTGATGATTGCTGCTATCCCGACAACAAGTATGAATATGAAAGTTGAATAATCTGTGCTAACGTCATGTCAACGTCTTGTTTTACAAAGATTCCATTTGAAAATCTGGTTTTTAATTATCAAGCAAGTTTTAATTACCAACCAAATCGTCTTTAAACAAAATTTAAAAAAAATCTTTAGGTACTTTTGTTTAAAAATAATGGTAGACTAAAACGACATCAAAGCTTACTCTATATATAAAGGTTATACATATGTATAACTAATAGTTGTAATGCATCTATAAAATCTGCAAAGTTTATAAACAAATGGGGCATATTCATAGTCGCTGATAAACCTAGGTTTTACTATTAACTATAGTTTAAGACAATTTTGGTTGAATGAATACAGACCGATTTTACTTACAAATTGTTGGTTTTATATTTTTATAAGATTATTTACTTCCATGTTTTTACATGGAAATAATTTTCATAATTCCGACATAAAAGTGCCCTTTACAATTAATAGTAATAATTGGTATTATATCCATCGGTTTGATAAGATAACAAAAATTGCTAACAAATTGAACCTTACCAGGAATTATTTGTTTAATTTTTGTAATAAATTTAAATTGACCTTTGAAGAGATTTAATATAAATTAAGATAAATTGCCATTGATGTAAATTGCATGTGATGTATTATATATAATTATGTATTTAAGAAGGTGGAACTAATATTTTGTACCTAATATTTGGTACATATTTCCTAATCAAATAGATAAGTATGTATAGCAAAAAATACAACAATTACAAGTTCAAGCATTTGTTTGCTCTTTTTTGAGGGGACTTACTTATCATTTCATATGACTAATTTTATAACGAATTGTTTTTTTTTTGCGAAGTTTGTTCGATTCAAAATGTGTACATGTAATCGTATGTATTGGTGTATATTTTTTTTGTAAAGAACAAAGAAATAAATCCCTTTGCAGTATTTAATTGAAAAAAGAGAACAATAAGAAATGGGTAATCTAAAGATCTAAAATGTTTGCCTGTGCAGTTTATATCTATATGTGTTTGTTTAAAACCAGTTTGAACATTTTAAGTACAATCGTAAAGAAAACAATTCTTTCATCTGCGTCTTGGTCTTGAATAGGTATAGGTTTTGATGAGGGTTAACGGAATATTATACGTAAAAAGTACCTACCTACTAGAATTTGAATTTCCCGCCTTTTACAATAAAAAGAAATATTGAAAAATAAATAATAATAATGCAGATGTATGAAATGTTTTTTTTTATTTCATTTTTAAGCCGTTGCAATTTATATGTTACATATTTTATTCGATGTCAGATGTTTTAGAAAGTTTATCTAGTTCGTCCGAAGCGGGATCGATTCATTTTCCCGCAGAGCATCTGCCCACCGACTTCTGAAGTCACTTTTGTTGCTTATACCGCAGCAAAAGCGCCTTCTTTCAAAAGCCCCTAGGATTCAATATTATACGTGTTAAGTGGAGAAATATTATTTACGTCGGCTGGTTTTCAAAATATTTCAGTAATTGAAAAAAAAAAACGTGGTCAATTTAATTTTCCAAAGTTTCGAAAGGACTTCCCTTCTACTTAAAAAAAAAATGTTACAAAAACTACTAAAATAGTAAATACACAAAACCTTTGATAAAATAGTTTTGGGGGAATTGCAATAGAAGTTAATTTAGTTTAGGTGCATATCTAACAAGTAAGCTTAGAGAGCTAACAGATTTAGCAACAACAAAACAAGCGATGGGAAACTTTGTGGGTCGGGTTGGTGTTATGTGGGATTACATACCAGCAAAGTGTACTTGGTAAATAAAATTAGATTTAAAAATGAACTCTGAAACAATTTCTGGCGATTTCAATTTATATTGGGAGCGTAACTTTTTCCCGGAAAAGAATTTCGAACTTATCAAACATATTTTATTTATTTCTTTAATATGTAGTACTATATTGTACTTGTGGCAAATTATTTTTTTTATTTATTTATTAAATATTTTAGTTTTTTCTTGAAATATTAAAAAACAAAACTTTTCTTACCCAACTTTTTTCTTTAATTTTTTTAAATACATATGTTCATAATTATATAAAAGAAAAAAATGACGATTTTTGAAAAAGGATTGGAGACCCTTAAGCGACCCATACACATAGCATTGGTGTATGACACTTGTGTCAGTGTTATTGAATGTGCAGTGTGTGTGGGCTTGTGTATACACAGTTTACACGGTGTTGAACACGGTTTTTTTTTTATAATCTACACGCGCTCAAGGGATTATACTACCCTTTAAATGTTTCAACAAAGCGCGGGCGTGAGGTTAAGGAAGAAATAGAAGGATAGGAAAAATGTGTGGAGCGATGTTCACAGACTGGAGGTGGCTGAACTAATGCGGATAAATTTCCGTGTCTTATTTATCTATGTCCCTTATAATTCGCATTATTTTTTATTCGGTGGCATATTTTATCGGTATTATAGTTTTACTCAATCACATGTTGTGCGTTCTATGCCTAAAGAGCATATAATGAGCAAACCAGCAACTCATTGTATGACATTTATTTTAGAATTGGTTTTTAATGGAAAAATAAGAGGACATAGACTACGAGACAGGAATCGAACTTACGACCATGAGGTTGACAGGTGAACACACAACTATCGCGCCACGGTCAAACATTTTGATTTTTCGTGCCTGTCTCTGCCTGTGTTCTGTGTGTGGGAATATGTAACACATTAGAGGAATATTTCAGTTGCTTGCAACTTATGTGTGCGGATTAGTGTTGCGTGTGTGTTTAAATGGATTCTTTGACATGACACTTTTTAAATCAAAAAAAAAAATTTCCATACACCAAAACTCGACCTTTATTTGCCCCTGCAAGAGTCAGCATGACGCAATTACGCGTCGTGATGAAAAAAAAGAAATTCCTCTCCCAAAATTAAAAATCAATAATTCTTTTCTGCGTACCTACTGTTAAAAATCAAAAATAGATTTAGTTTCACAGATAAAAGTAACAAATGCGGGGGATTGGCAATCGTGATACGGACATTCGTTTTTCGGGCAATCGAGACGTTTTTTCGGGAAATCATAGCCAAACATTTATATTTCATAATGGGGTTGCGGTTGCGTCTTCTTATGACGCCATGGATTAAAAAACGCGACAAGCGACGATTTTCATTTAGAATCAGGGTCGACTCTTTCTATTAGGGGAACACGCGTAGAGCTTTGTTTTTTTTTACTTTGAGCTAGGAGTCTCTATAGAACAGCTTTAAAATAATACGGTGATGAAACAATGTGATTAACACACTAGAAACGCAAAGGAATCTGTTGATCGACCTGGAAAGCCGTGAAATAGCTAATTTCAGCCAAAAATAATAAGAGGAAAACTTGGTGCTAGCACACTAAAGTTCTTGTTGTTCATTCAAAAACAGTATGCATGATGCCCCTGCAACCCCTTGCTAGGCCTAATATAGGAATTGAGTTGGGTACAAGTTTGGGTATTGCAATTACTTTTTGGATTTGAAGATTTCTTTTAAAAAGGTCTCAAAAATTTCAACCGAAGTAGCATATACACTCACTCGTATGTTTGGTAAAGAACTGTCAAAACAAACAAACGATTAAATTGCATATAATTTTTATGAAAAATGAAAACTTTAAAAATTAGTTAAAAAAATATAAATAAAGTTTACTCACTTAAAAATTGAGATATTTATTACTTTTAACTATAAATCTCCGGAATAAAAGTATCCGAGTGTTATGCGGGATATACACTGTTCAAATGCACGGCATGCACGTCCAAGTGTATTAGTAAATACAGATTGAACTTGCATATACACACATCAAGCATGAGTCTTCAGTCTTTAATTTTTACATCCACAGTATGGTGCGACGTTCTTCTATATAAAATAGACTGTTTTAATTTTGTCGGAGTAATTTTTTTTTGTACTTCATCATACAATTTTTGTTTTCTATTTTAATAATTAAATCGATAAATTCTAACATATATTTTTTTCAATTTTTTTTACTACTCCGCTTCATACTTTCTTATTACTTCAACGTACTATACGCAATTGAGCCAATTAATACATGATTAATCATCGATCTTGCATATACACTATTTCAATGCAGTACGCTTGATTGAAGGAAAATCAAAAAGATTTGATTTTACTTCAATCATACACCCAATCTATATATGTGCGAATTTTTCACTAATCAACTTGCACGTACATGTCATACATTTGAACATTGTATATCTGGCTTTATGCAGGATATACACTTTTCAAATGCATTTCATGAATGTGAAAGTGTATTCATGCAAATAACTCACGTATACATTGTGCTTGAAGCAAAAATCAAAACGTTTTGATTTTTGTTCAATCAACTAATACACACTCATATGTGCACATGCATTTGAACAGTGTTGCATTCAATTTTTTTAAATGAAAGTTCAGCCGAGAACAATAAATAAATAAATAAGGAAAGAAAAAAGTACCTAAGTAAAATTAATAAGTTATATTTTATATTGTCTGTATGTATACAAAAAAAAAAAAGGGCCACGTTGCAATCATGGCAACCCTCCCCATTTTCAATTTCAAAACAAATCACACATGTTTACTTGCAAAAAAATATATATACCATTAAACATTGGCGTGTAACAAGGACAAACCTATAAACTCTCGCCACAACTAGAATCCTGGAAATACCCATTTTTTTTTCTCTCATCGAAAACAAAAATGGCGACTACGGGACAAAACTTGACGAAATAATAAAATGGACGCAATTTTTTCCACAGCGACAGCGATGCAAACCAACAAGGCAACGCCGAAATACGTATATAATACGAGGGAATAGACAAGATACACCAAAAATGACCACGTGTTATTCATTTTTAATATTTCCACAATTTTTTTCATTTCAAATTTTTTTAAATTAAAATTGAATTGAAATTAACTTACCGTCAGCTGGCTGGGCAAAGTTCACGTAAGCATATCCCAGCGAACGTCGTGTAATCACATCGCGGCAAACACGGATCGATAGCACAGGCCCAGCAGAAGAGAATTTTTCAAAGAGGCCAGCCTCATTCACATCCTGATGCAGGTCTCCAACGTAAAGGGAAGCCATTTGATAATTGGGTCCTGTTGAATTCATTTTTATTATATGATCAGTTTTTTTTCTTACTATTTAGTTTTTTGTGTTAGTAGTTCTAGCTTAGGATTAGTTTTAGTTTTTTTTTTTTCTTTTTAGTTTAGTTATTCATACTCGAAACTATGCTCTCTCAAAATCTACACAAAGAAAACTTTTCAAAAGTTGCAACGACGAGACAAAATTCACTGCCATTCTTTCTAGATCATTTTTTCTGCATTTTTTTTTCTTTTTTGTTAGCATCAACAGCAATGTAAAAAGTGTCTACGTCAATTACAGTTAGTAAAGCCGAGCTAAAAAATATTTTCTTTCTTTGCTTTGACGAGTAGCTAAAAGTTCGTATGTACACTTTAAATAGATGATGAAAAAAAAAAAACAACAACCACTCACGTTTTATTCTTTTTTAATATTCAACACTGCTCGATTTTTGCTACTTTTTTTCAATTTTTTTTTGTTTTGGGTTTTTTGTAATAATTTTTTAAATTTTTTTATATTTTTTTATAATTTTTTTTGTCACAAAAAAGATTGTGAAAAGTCGTGTAACTTCAGCACGACCGCCCACCAAAACGGACCCTACTCAACTCGTTTGAGGGTAGATTGAAAATGAACGAGCGATTGGTGAATTTGCTTCGTTGTGTTCAATTTTGTCGAGAAGTTTACTGGAAAATTGGTGGTGAAAATAAAGCAACGAATTATATGGATGTGAATTTAAATGTAGCGAGTTTCAACAAGAATGGTTTAAAATTGATCGAATATTTTCGTAGTTGGGTTTTGTGAAAAAGCTTAGAATGGTAACGAGTGTTTTTATTTATATTCACGTAATTTTTAATGTTAAAGAAATATAATATAGATAGTTAATACAATTTTGTTTATTGTATTCGCTTATATAATTAAAAGAAAGCAAAACAAAAAAAAAACGGTGGATCTTGCTAAAGTAAAAATGTTATAAATGTTAATAAGAGAGGCGCCAAATTTGTAAGGATTTAGAATTATACTACTTAACAGTTTGCTAATAATAAAGAACTTTACTTATATTTTCCTAATTTAAAACACTTTTTAACTAGCATCATACTCGGGCCGTGTGTGAATTGCGTTAAAATGTTGGTTAAATTTTACTAACTTGGTTAAAATTTGACATTAGCGTGGTGAATAAAATGGGTTAAAATGTAGGCAGATGTAGAGCAGGCTAAATTTGCGTTAAAATTTAACGTTTTAGGCCGTGTGTGAATTGCGTTAAAATGTTGGTTAAATTTTCTACCTTGGTTAAAATTTGACACTAGCGTGGTGAATAAAATGGGTTAAAATGTAGGCAGCTGTAGAGCAGGCTAAATTTGCGTTAAAATTTAACGTTTCTCAAGATAGAGTAATTTGAAACTGTAAGCGATAACCGAAAAGAAAGATGAACTCCAAAAAGTCCAGATCTACTGGGAAACCATATAATAAATGTAAGTTTTAATTCAATATTCAATTGATAAATTAAATTACATTATTATTTTTGTTTGTGTAGGGTCTCAAGATGAAAAAACAAATATTATAATCCGTTGATATTTTAACAAATATAAAATAATTAATTAAAATACTCATTGTATTTCATTTTGCAAATTGAATACAAATAGATTGATTTGTCAGCCTGTCAAATTCTTCAGCTGTGAAAACTAGTGTTTACATACTAAATCAACAAACTAACCATAATGGGAATTGTTTTGAAAAGATTTGGAATTGTTGTTTTAAAATATTAAATTAACGACGTAAAACCGAAACAAATTAGTAAAACTGAGAATTCGTTACTTTTTTCGTGCCAAATTATTAACTTTGTATCTTCTAAGTCGGATTTTGGGAAAGAAATTAATTAACTTGAACAACGAAAAAAAATGTTTTTAGGGAAATTTCTTCAATCTTGAAGGAATTTTAGCCAAAATAGTGTTTTATTAAATCCCTTTTAACGCAATTCACACAGCAAAAAGCTAAATTTGATCCCACCACAAACCAAACTTCAAAATTTAACCAAGGTAGAAAATTTAACCAACATTTTAACGCAATTCACACACGGCCTAAGAAAGAAAACGCGTAATAACAGCCCAACCATTTTAAATCGATTTCAGATTGATTTTTTCTTGGTTTAAGGAACTTTGAAAAAATATTATATTATGATGTATTGAAATTCGATGAAATCGTTGCTGAATACGTTAGATTTGTTTTTACAGTATAAAATTAATTTTGGTAGAAATAATTCAAATGTGCTCCGAAAAAAATCGAATGTTTGTTTGTTAGGAATTTGACATTAACTTTTCCACACCCTGCACAAAATTGACAATATTGGCCCATATGTTTAATAATACGTGCTAATCCTATTCCAGAGTAAAACAAATTTAGTTTTGGGCACACTTGTCTGATTATTGCAAGAAGTTTTGTTAAAACTATAATGAAATGGTAAAAAAAAATAATTAAAAATTTTAAAAAAATTGTGAATCAAGGCTTAACTGCATGGACCTACTTTCATCAATTGAAGTTCAATTATGTGTTTAGAACAAATGGTTGAATCTTTATCTATCCTTTTAAACTAATCGGTGGGTTAAAATATTGCACTGACTCTGAACCATATGGATTAAATATTTGTAGAACAGCAAAACTGAGAAAGTAAAAATACTTAAACTTCCAAAAACATTTATTGTTTTTTTCGCAAGCAAACAGCGCAACATTTTTTTAGTTTTTTAGTTTAGCCTTTACGTTGCAACTTTTTTAAGCAATTTTCGCAAACAAAAATTTTCAAATAATCAAACCAAGTAATTCACTGTGCATTCATATGCCTATTGAGATTTAGTATATTTGAGCTAAATAATACATAAATATGAAAAAAGAAACATTTTTTACGCTTTTCAAAGTTAAAAAAAAAGAAACCAATTGAATGGTGTCATCTCTAGCAATATATTCAAACTAACGAGTCCAATCGACAAGCGATAATCTGTTTCCTGTTAACACATTTTAAAACCGTTAAAATTTAAATTTTTATACTCACCAATTTATGTTTTATAATTCACAATAAAGCTATGTAATTATAAATGTACAAATAATCTTGATTGTAGTGTGTGGGCTTTTCTATAAATTATTTATTTAAAAAAAACGAACATAAAATTAACAAAAGATTAAAGGTACGAATTTTTGGATTCAGAACATTTTTTTCCCGTTTTTTTATTTTCAAAACAAAAGATAAACCAAAAACTTTAATAAAATCTTTTTGGATACACCACACGAACGAACAGAAAAAACAAATTAAAAATATGTATATTTTTTTTTCATTTCTGAAGTTTGTTTCAAAATATATTTTTGATTGTAATTGAGTTTTTTAGGGACAAGTAGGTGGTATTTGGGTCTCTCCGTTTCTATTTCTTTTTATTCTTTTTTCCCTTCCCTTTGCCCTTGGATGTCTTCTTCTTAGTTTTATATTTTCTCCAATAGCGCTGCACAGTCTTTGCAGCTCTGGTCGTCATAAAGAGCAACAATTTGCGTTGGAATTCAGCAGTTTCTTCTTCCAATTTTAATTGGGCCAGTTCATTGTATTCATTTTCTTGATCACGGAATTCGATGAGAAATTCGTCTAACTTTTGTCGTTGTGCATCGTAGGTTTCTTGCAGATCTGTGTTTTCTTGAATTTTATCGCCAATGTTTTGGTCATATTTTTTTATGAGACCTTGCAATTGAAGAAGGAGCTTATTTCTGAAAGGTCCATTAAATCCTACTAATCTTCAAGTTATTAATACTTATAAAGGTTTACCTACTTCTCATCTCTGATATCCTTTTCTGTTTTCAAATTTGATTTCAGATTTTTGTCATATGTAGCTTGCGCTCTTTCCACCGCGTCTATTAATTCTTCTTGCCTTAATAAGCTTTTTGCATGAAACTCACGGATTGTATGACTTGATCTTAGTCTAAACAAAAGGGTGATACAAAAACAATAAACAAAAGGATCATGAAGCCGGAAAAGATCACAACTTACATTTCTTGTTTGATTTTTAAATTGTTTTCCCACTTTTTCGTTGCCAGATCGTCTTCGTATTTTTTGATGAGAGCCTGTTTTGCAGTTAGCTTCCAGCGCAGGTTAATCTCTTGATCGTGAAGTTGTTTCTTAAATTCTATGTTATAAAATAAAACCACAAACTTTTGTACATTTGAACATATTAAAAAAAAAAATATAGTACTTGCTTTGAAGGTTCATGACCGTTTTTTCATTATCCTGATAAATTCTATGAATAGCCTTTTCTCTCTGCATCTCAACAACTGCGGAGGTCTTTAACCGTTCATCAGCAATTTGCTTCAATTGCCTCAATGCATCTAAAAGTTCTTTATACTCATCAGGTATTTTGTTAGCATATTCGTGAAAAATTTCTTTTATATACTTGTTTTCACAAAATAAATCTATCAACTCAATCAGCGACATGGGTACTTGTTGTTTTTTAGTTTCATGTATCTAATTAAACAATATTTAATAATATATAATATTATTTCTTTAATTTATTGTTATAACTCACTTTCTCTGCATGACTAACATATTCATCGTAGTATGTTATACATTTTCTCAACTGAGATTTACTCATACATTGCATCAATAGGTCTTGGTTGTCTAGAAATTCAGGAATTAATATTGCAATTTGGATTTTCTCAATTCCATTCTCAATAATCCTCAAAACACACTCAGCTACGGCTAAATTTTCTGCAGAAATGTCGCCTTGCAAATTGGTATATGTACATATTTATTATTTTAAATGTTGAGAAAAAGAAATGTTACTTACATTCAACTTGGCAGTTATCAGCTAGGGTTAAAGCGCTAGAATTGCCTGGAAAAGGAGTTTCCATTTTTTTTTCGTCAAATTATTATTTTGTTTTTAATTAAATAAACAAAAAACTAAATGAAAGAGAAGTTCATTTGCTATTGGTGTGGAAAATGATAAACATAATGTTAAGAAGTCAAGGTAACGCGTCCAATTGCATAACAACACGATTGCAAAGTGGTAACCACAGGTCTCCTCCAAACTTTGTTTGCTTTACAAACAAAATATTTCAAAATATATATACATACATAACTTGAAGGTCAAGCGGCCTTAAAAAAGAGACTACTACAGTTGGGGAAACTATGTTAGGCCCTATCGGGAATCTCCCACGGAATAAATTTCTCTCGAACAAAAAATCGTATGAAATGACAGCGAAATTCCCTGGGAAATTTTATTCGCGATACGAATAAATTCCGAGGGAAACTTTTAAGTAACTTTCTAGTTCCCAAGGTTCGTATGAGAGTAAAATTTCCAGGGAAATTTTTATTCACGATCACCCCCATTGCGTTAGTATTAACACTGGAGCTAGTGGTTTTTCCTTATTTTTATCTTCATCTTTAACAGTTTATTAAATCTATTTAATTTTTAAATCTAAGGTTTTTAGCATATCGAATAACAACGTGATTTAATTTTGCATATGTAAAGATAAACAAGATACATCGTTAAGTTTCTTTTTAATCAATAAGACCAATTCCACCATAAATCTACAATAAAAAAAACCATTACAATTTTTTGTATATTTATATTGTGTGCAAAATTTAAAAAATATTCGTCACTCTATCGATGTCTATCAATTCGGAATAAAGATCTTCGAGTTTGGTGCCGATTTTCTTCGCCACCTCCTGTTTTTCTGTATGTGGCAACGAAAAGTACGACCAAATTAGATCGCCATCAACAATACATCGACAGGGATTTGTTGTTAATTTTCGCGAACTTTTAATTGTCCTGAACTCTTTTGGATTAAGACCAGCCAAATGTTCTTTATGTGTAAGGAGGACATTTTGTAACATCAATAGTCGCCTGTAGGTTTTTTCGGGCAGAGGCAAACAATAACCAATGGCACCGTCCAATGTACCAAAAATGATCATGTGTTTGTTTTCAAAAAAGAACGGATGCCGTTGATGTGGGCCCTTCTGATGACACTGCACTCGGAACATTGTGTTGACTTTTTGACCTAAATGGAAATCGGCCTTGCGAATGAGTTTTTGCCCTCCGAAGGATTCACGCGATTCTGGTTGATACATGTACACGATGAAATTCTCATCTGCGTCGGTTACAAAAAATCCTAAATTCGTACTGTCCACAACGAATTCAATATCATATACTTCGAGTGGCTGCAGATCTCTCGAAACTAACGATAAAGTACGATACTCATCTTGGAAGCGCAGAATACTGATTGATTTGTAGACATCGGCAATTAAGATCAACGACTTAACGCATATGATACGATGAACATAGATATGAGTGTCGATAAATGCCACACCTATAAGATCGTCATCCTTAAGCTGCCATAGGTAAATCTTTTGTCCCAAGGCAGTTATTAGGAAGCCAAGAACATCGGCGATCGCAGAAACTGGTCCCTTTTGTTCCTTTTTGAAGACTTCTTTCAACTTGAATTTGGTTAAAGGCTTACCAGGTTCTGGTACGACTTCGATTATGTCGTAGATGTAGATGTTTCCCCGAGATGTGATATCCTCGCTGTAGTTAAAGTTTGTACCAATAGAAAGGTACTCCTTCAGACCGGAGCGGGTTCCTTCATATGCTAGAGAAACAATCTTGAAAGCTGTTACATGTTCCCATTCTTCTAAATCAATCGATGCATCCGGAACCATTTCCCATGTATTTGGTGATATTAAAACAACACTGAATTTCGACCTGGTTGGATAAATATATCTCTCCCCTTTGTTTTCCTCCGTTAATTCCTTATCCTCGCCGTTGAATCGATAATACTTGTTTGTTACTTCTTCGGTCTGAGTAACAACACAGTAGACTCGGTTCTCCCTATGATATACAATCTGCCTTGGAGTGCAGCGCAAAGGAACCTTTCGAATTGGCCAGGGAGCGTCAAATGTCAGATAATTGGGTAGAACGGCAATTTTCAAATTAAATGAATTGTCAAAAAATAAAAACCCACTCGGACAGTTGATGTTGTTGAAGGGAGCAAAGCTTTTATTCGTTGCATTTCCATAGAGCTTATGTACACGCAGTTCTCCTTTGATAGTCAGAAAGATGAAACACGGATTGACACCAGATACGGCGACTCCATTTAGTCCAGAAACATTGCTAAAGTAATGCATTTTATTAACATACTCATCGTGCAAATGGAAAGGATCATGTTCGTCAACGTCTTCGACCATCTTTTCTGTTGTGTCCACTTGGTTGATGCTATGTATTTTCTTAAAACGAATCTTTAGATGGCCCTTCATATACCTGAATACTTGGTACACCATTATTTCGAGACGTGTGCGGATAAGAAGCAGTGGACGATTTCCTTGATTCCCCAGAGGAACAATGATGATCTCTATTGGTACTGGAACATTCAAGTTCTGTGGCATGCAATTGAGGAGGATTCCAGCTTTACTACTTTCTCCTTGATTATTGAGTGGCATCGGAACGAACTCCATAGAATCGGTTAGAACATCGGCACCGTTGCCAACATTAGTGATTAGATACATCAGCTTTAGATCAGGCATGGAATAGATTTCCAAATTGCCATTATCACGCGAGACCAATAGCCAATATGTTTGCTTTGATTGGGTAAGAAGTCTTCTCCACCAATCGCTGTTCTTGTATCGTGACTTCTTGGCCAGATCTGCAAGATTCTTCATTTTGAGAGCGTTTCCAGATTCTCCATAGAGCATTTCTTCTTCGTCTTCGGTTTTCATGTTTGGTTCAGCCTTCATGTAGCCATACCCGCTACCATACAGTGAGGATCCCGTACCGGTTAAGTTCATAACATCTTCGCATTTAGAAGTGAATAAACCAGAAATATCTTTCAGGGCTGAAATCGATACCACCGCTGGGACAGTGCTGATGGTGTTCTTGTTGATTGCCAATCTTGGAGTTCCTTTAGTTTCACGCAATGCCAAAGTGATCACTTGTCCATTGAGCACCCGAATGCACACATATGGATCGGCCAAAGAGACCTCTACCATTGGTGACCCAACATCGATTGGAACATTCTGAATTAGACGAGTTCCTTGCAGAAGCCGCACATTTCTCGTTGTTACTTGAATGATAAATCGATTGTTACCCAGATTCCCGACAAAAATCGTCGGCTGATTAACACTAAAGCCAGAGTTTTCAATTTCGTTGATCTCATCGCCCGTCTCGAGTACCAAAGTACTTGACCTCTGACTGAGAATCATGAAGTCATGATGGTCGGATAATCCTTGAGATTTTTTGTTTGGATCATCAAATACCGTCCAAACTTCGAAGCATCCTTGCAACTCGAAGCTAGTGATAATCTGAGGAAATATCGTGCTGACCATAACACAAAGGGCTCCATTTTTACCATATCCACTGGAGCAAACTATTTCCATCTTAACATCAGCTACATTCTCAGCCAACTGATGGGGGGTTTCGTCTTCTACTTCAACTCGTTCGCCGACACACATAAATCCAATTGGTCCAGCGTTCAAAATACTGTCGCAAACTTCGAAGATAAATTTACGCAGCTGGACAGATGTTTTTACTCCTGATCCATAGACTTCAAGCTCTTCGTCTTCTGATCGTTTTTTTGGAGCTTCTTTGTCCTTTTCCACTTCGGTATCATCAATGGTTATAACAGTGCTTTGATCTTCTTCGGTGAAATGCAGAAGTAGAGAATTACCCAAGCGGGAACCCAGAAAGAGATACTCTTCCTGGCAGACGCAAATGCAACTGGTCAGCACACTAGCAGCTGCTTTGTTGAAATGGAAATTGCGAACGCTGCGCATTGAATCAACGCAAAGAGTAAGCACATAGAGCTCTCCTCCTTTAAGCGAAATGACAATCTTGTCTGCATCGATGAAGACAAATTTGGCCGTATCGAGGCTTATCTTCACTCCATCTTGGGGCTTAAGTGGGAAGGTTGTGCTATTGTCGGCGATACTGTTCAAACTTACACCATATGGTGGAACACTTTGGTTCAAGTACATTAAGGCATTAGTAGATGCCACCAAGCAGCCACCAATTGGCTTTTGAATTGCAAGAAGACGAAAGCAATCGAATGGCAAACCGGTGACTGTCCAGATAACAGGATGAACTCTTTGTTGAATATTTAGCGATATTGCTACCATGACACATGTATCTGAGCGGACGGCAATACGTCCGGGGAAGGTCCTAACAGGCTCGTACAAAATCAGCAGAGTTGGTTCGTAGTAGCCAAACAAAAACTGAATGTCCACGACATTGTCAATCTTCTCGTCGAGATCTTTAAGCGAAATTATATATGAAGCTAAAATAGGAGTTCTAGAAATCAATTGTGTTGGCGTCTTCTTAATAGGCTTTACGTCCGGCAGCTCAATTTCGTCCAGACTATTGTCTTTTCTGAAAGGCAGAACAATCAATTTCTTACTGTAAGCTAACATTACCGCGCATCTGTTGTCCGGATCCACACGAACTGTTGGAGTAAAATGTCTTCCAGTCCATCCACCTTTTATGTCATCCTCCTCGAAGTAATGCAAAGAAAGCGTCTTCAAAGAAAACGTATCCGGGTCATATTGCAACACTGATAACTTGGCTTCTTTGAAACTTATCAATAGAGCATCACGGAGAGATCCAGATAGAGTAACTCGTTCCAGGGACATAACATTTCCATTCAATGTGTATGAAGCAAGACATTCTAATCTCATTTTCGGATTGATAATTTCAATGTTTTTAGCTCGAATTGCTGGATCAACATCGGGAAAAATGCGATAGACTTTGAGGATGTTTGTGCCGGCGGTGACGAGATTCTCATCGGTGTTAGTAAAGAAGCGGCAGTTTATAGCAAATTCCACGCCAGTTGGCGGATGAGTTACTTTTGCTAACGAAAACATTTGTTTGGATTATCCTAACAACTGTTATTACCTTTATGAATTTAATATTTATTTATTATTTTTATTATTAAAAAGTGTAAAAAATCAAAATTATGCGCACAAGCCGCGATGCTGCGAATTTTGACAATTCGATATGTCAACTGTCAACCAACCCACAAACACGACCTTTCCTCTGGGTTCGTTTGATTTCGACTCTTCGTTCTCCTCCTCCCAACACAAGAGTCACATTTAGAACTCTAAACGAAGGTTTTAGGCTTTTCATACCAAACTCAAAACCTGGTTTTCAGCTAAAAGTTTACGAAAACTCGAAAACCGTTCACACTGAACATTTACAAGTTTCCGTTTGACATTTCAATTATTTTGGCACCACAGACAACAACAAATATGTTGTGAACTAACTAACTAATTTTTTGGATTTGCTACTTTGGACAAGCTGTCATTTCCAAAGTACTTGCTTGATCTCAATGGTTTCAACTGTTGTGAGTTTTAATTTATGTCAGCTTGTAAATTCTTGAAACCGTTTTCAATTCGAGCAAATATTTAAAAAAAATTGCATCTGAAAGTAATTTTGTAATTTTTCATTTTTTTTTAAACACGAAAAAACTACTTTTTCGAAATAATTGTTTGATTATAAAATGATAACAAGGATTCAGAAGCTGAGGTAAATTTACACTCAGAACAGTTAAAATCATCGAAATCAAGCAAGTAGTTTGGAAATGAGAGCTTTGCGTATGTACTGATTTCAAGTTTTTTCTTGATATATGTAGATATTTCTTGGATTTGCTACTTTGGACAAGCTGTCATTTCCAAAGTACTTGCTTGATCTCGATGATTGTAACTGTTCTGAGTGTTAATTTAACTCAGCATAGGGCTATAATACTTACCTAGGTGTCATTAGGTGCGTTTTTTGCAATCCCCGGAGGAATTGGTTAAAAAAAACGACCAAGGCGCTTAGTGAAATACTGGGCAGCACTATTAATTTGCAAGACGACATTTGAAGAACAGCTGTAATGCAAGACAAAAACAAACATCACTGTTTGCCTCATCCTCATCCTTCTAAAAATCATCGGGTTGATTTGTTTTGTGTAATTTCGATATATTTATTGAATTTAAACTACTTTTCTATTAAAATAACAAAAAGAATCAAGTTAATTATTATTTATACAAGAAAATGTGAATCAAGTATTTTGGAAATTGTTTTTAGCCGATGTGATTTTCTTTTAATTTTAATTTTCACAAATACAGTGGTACATAGAATTCAACTACTTGAAAACTACCCCATTCGTCGGTCACTGGTGACATGATATTAGTGGACGAGTTGCTTATTCGGGACAGGACGCTCAGTTCCTATGTCATTAAGAATATAGGTCTGAGCAAGAGCGGATGACGATCAGGAAGATTGAAGTATGCCTAGGATGTAGCAGAGAATCTTTATTGGGTACAACAAAACACAGCCGAAAACATTTTCTCAGATAAACCTTTGTTTTGTAGTTCATTCAATTCTTGTTAATTGAACGAATATCAACTTCAGGAAATACTTTTTTATTAAATAATAATTTCACAGCCAAGTTTTAATATACATATAATAAATATAAACGCAAAAATGAAAATCACTGTAGAAGGTTGTGCTCATGGCGAGGTGGAAAAAATCTACGACACCATAGAGGCAATACAAAAGCGGAAAATGTTAAAATTGATTTGGTGTTGTGTTGCGGAATGTCTATTAAAAAGTAGGTTAGGTTGACATGGTCGCCAGGAAAACAACTGACACACTTAGACCAAAAGCTCAACCAAACCAAATAAAATTGATAATTATTTGATATGTCAAAATGTCAGTTTTGAAGTTTGCATACATTTTATCGATAACTTAGTGAAAAAGTTTTTGGTAGCACAGTTTTTATCCTTTCCAATAGCTAAGCCCCGAGAAATCTCTGGGTTTAAGCTAAGCACCCCCGGGGATTAGTTGTTGTTGGAGTATGCAAATTGTTAATCCTACTCATCGTTTTTTTCGTCCAATTTCCCCGGGGCTTAGAAAAAAATACGCCTATTGAGACACACAACATTACATTTCCCTTGAAAAGAAAAGAATTTTTTTGAACACCTATAAAGAAAATGTAATCGAAAAAAATTAAGTGAATCACAATTCTTAAGCTATATACATATATATGTATAAGGAGAACACCTTAAAATATTGAGCCCAATGTATTTAATTATAATATCTGGCAAAAATGACTTCTTGCTGGGTTTCATTGTTTGTGTGGTCTGACGCTGTTTATCCTACAAAATTAAAAGAAAAACAAATACTCAAAAGTACATCAAATTAGGTTTTTTTTTGTATTTAACGTACCTTATTTCTGCTTGACTGAACGCTGATCCACAGACAGACCAAAACTCTGTTTAGAAGCTACAGATACAGACCGAGGCGTTTCGGTCAACATGTGCATATCGATCTCGTTCATGAGATTGCCACTCACGATATATTTCTTCCAAAAACACGAGCCCAAATCTCCGTTGTCGACACACAATGAGTTACATAATCCAATACTTCTCAGACTATGGTATGGTGGCTTAATCGGTTCCAAGGGTGTTGGATTCAATTTCGGGCTCCGAAATTAGATCTATCATGTGTAGATATTTCAGTTTAGAATGCTCCTCAATGGCCATATCCAATCGCAACAGAATTTGGCCATAAATTCTCATAAGGATATTCATTGGTTTACGTGCTTTGATTGACATAACACTATGTACTTGTAAATTTCGATCGAAAGAATGTGTACTCGGCTTCCAAGCACCGCCTAACTACAAAGTATTGTGAGACTGATGTTACAGGATCGAGTTTCGTATTAAATTGGAACACTTTTGGTGGAATTGTTTGCTAGAAAGAGCAATATAAATTAAAATCAATATAATATAATTTAAAATGAACTTACTTGAATCTCTTTAGTTTTATTCTTCCCATTTGATTTTCGATGGCCAAAGCCACGAATCAACACACAATTTTTTTGTTTGATTAAAATAAATAAAATTGTGAAATAATAAATAAAAAGAAACAATTGAGAAAATGAAAGTAAATAATTTTATTTCTCGTAAGTTATTTGAGAACTGTCAGATTGACTTATGACAAATCAACAAAAACAAATGAGCTGTCAGTTTGAGCAATAGGGTTTTTAATCCTCCACTCACATGTATTCACGGATAGGAAAAAATGAGTAATTTAAGAGAGTTTTCTCTTACTTACCTCAAAAGAATTTGCGGGTGTTTAAGGCAAGGAGGGCACGAGTCGTGCCGCTATGTAATTATTTTCTCTATGGTACTGTGGATGACCTGATATGCTTTTCCGATCTCGCTGCCAAAGCGTAATGTGCCTGCCACTTATAACCCTATTACATTTATATATAAATTTCATATTTCGCCAGAGAGTAAAACGTACCACGACCTGAAAAAATAGCTCAAAAAGGGTGGAGATAAGTAAAAAGTTTTCAGTGTTAATATAATTGAAAAGTAATTGAGACTACTTAATAAAAATAAAAGTAAACCAAACATTTTCTTTTAATTTTAATGTAGTTAGGGGTATGATGTAGGGCGTACTTATGTACCTGTATATAAATTTGTATATAAAATATACTCTACATTATACAGTTTTATTTTTTTGTTTTGTATTTTCCTTAAAATTATATAAAGTACATTATAATCGTAAACGAGACTAGATAAATGCTACAATAATATATTGTAATATATGGTTCTAGATCGTCTGAAAGGACTGGGGCTGGATTTCTTGGTTCAGGATTGGTTTCGGGTTAGCTCACTGTCTTATTAGGAAGACTGAAATTTTCCGCTTGTGTATTCTGCTTCCATTTCTTAGAATTCGATTTTATGGTTTTCTGTAGTGGTAAAAGAGAAATTATGTATATGCTATGTAATTTTGAATAAATTATGTGGAATAAAACAATTCTTCTTTTTAAAATCTAAACTTTTATAGGTGGATTATTCCGCAAGATGGAAATTTTTTTGTCTTCATTGCTTGCAGCTATTGTATTGCCAAAACTTGCTCAACTCATTAAACCTTTTTCATATTGTTTAATAATTCATTTTAATTATCACACTTTGAACTTGAAAAGTTCAACTTTAAATATTTTTCACAAGACAGCTGTGTTTTGACATATTCTCCATAGAACTCTATCGTGTTAAGCTTCAAATATCCACAACTCTCCTATGACAAGTTAGCTAGGATTTTAGCTGATGCTTGGAGAGAAAAGTGCCAGCGACATTTTAGCGCGATCTGTGTACTAGGCTTAAACCTCAGAAACCAGATAATTTTATCTCCGCAGAAATGAACTGTCAAAGTTTGTATGGGAAAAATATTCTACAAATCAGGTAAAATTATTTCACGAATTTGATGTAAAAAGAGAATAAATAAACCTCATAAATTAATTTCCCACATTTAAAGCACATGTATTTTTTAGGGGGTGTTCATGCAAACATCTGGCGGGAAATTATATCTTTCTGCAAAGCGGAAAATTATCTCGTTGCATGAATACCCTTATTATTAATATTTACGTTATTTATAGAAATATGACTATTATTGCATGACGTTTTGCGGCAAATATGTAAAGTTTTACATTGTCCAACGATAGTCTAGCTCCGAATCTAAATGACCAGGCTTGAATATCATTTAGAACATTTTTGTTAGTAGTAAGTTGGCGGTAGGTGAGGCATTATGTTCACATAGAATATAAAAGTCGTCAGCATAATCGGTGTTTTTAAGTTGTTTGTGATTTGCACATATTGAATCAAATGCAATAATAAATAACACTCAGATAGTGGAGAGCCTTGAGGAAATCAATTTGACAAGGCGTAAAATGGCGAAAAACAATTTTGTGCTTAACGCATATTTATCTATTGGTAAGAAATGCTTTAATAAAGTTAAACATTTTCGGGTCGATTCCCACATTAATAAGTTTGTTAAGTATGAGGTGAATTAAAAAATAAAGAATATTAAAAATTGTTCACAATACATGTCGAGTGCCGAATCAAAATTCCAAAACTGAATATACTTGTGAGTTGTGACCTCTCTGTAGTAGATCACAATTTCGATTTGTTTTATGATTCTCACAAGTTGTGACTATGAGGGAGAATATTCGATAAGGTCACAAAATTAATTTCACCTCTTGTGGCTTGTGAGGTATCAATGATGTTTGGCAGAATTGGGTATTAATTATGCCTAGTAAAATGTTCAAAAATCACAAAGTACAAAGCTTTAGTGACAGGCTTCGTTTATTATACCATTCTTTGACATTTTATGTTATACGACGTTATAGGAGTGCTTATAGGAGGCTTTATCTGAATTGACATCATAAACTAATAACTTAAAGACCAGAAACCTCTGCTTTCATTTGACATTTGCCTACAAGCTAAACACGCACACAAGTAACATTTCTGTTCCTCTTCCAATAGACACATTGATAAAAACGCACACAAGAATCTTTTCTGTTCCTCTTCCTATAGACACATAGACAACACAGCCCTAGTAATTTGTTTTTATTTTGCTTTTCGATTTCCCATCTATTCATGGATAGAGTTTCAAAGCTACAAATACAACAATGTAAACAAATGGGTTTTGGGGGGTGAAACGTACGAAGGTTTCCAATCTTTATTATGGCTTATTTGTGATTGACATCTGCAAAAAAAAGAGGAAACAAAATAAAAAATTCATACTTGTGCGATAGAGAACGAAAACCAAAATGGAGATCATATTCATGTATGAAGATCTTAGGTAGTACGAACCT
Source organism: Philhelius pedissequus (assembly GCA_910595825.1). Lineage (NCBI taxonomy): Eukaryota > Metazoa > Arthropoda > Insecta > Diptera > Syrphidae > Philhelius > Philhelius pedissequus. The sequence goes on along the minus strand of OU343163.1, from coordinate 18,381,048 downwards.
GAAGATTGCAGATTATAGTGAAGATGAACATGTTCATCTTCATTATAGCATTTTCATCTACACCATAATTTGTTCCGTTCAGATAACGAATTTTAAAGTTTTTTTTTTACCATTTCACCTCAGTTTGCTTAAAAACAACGAAAATAGCAGTTTCTTCTCAAAACTACATACCTGAACGCTAAGAACATGTGATTGTGAGATGTGTCAAGAAAGTTATAGCAGAGTTCGAGTAAGTTATTAGAGTGTACCCTGTTTTACTTTTATGTTTGTTTTATATTAGGTGCGTTTTTTTGCAAACCCCGGGGGAATTGGTTGAAAAAAACGACCAAGGCGCTTAAGTGATACACTTGGTAGCACTATTTATTAATTAACAAGATGACATTTGAAGAACAGCTGTAATGCAAGAAAAAAATAAACATCATTATTTGCCTCATCCTCATTCTTCTAAAAATCATAGGGTTGATTTGTTTTGTGTAATTTCGATATATTTATTGAATTTAAACTACTTTTCTATTAAAAAAACATAAAAAGAACCAAGTTAATTATTATTTATACAAAAAAATGTGAATCAAGTAATTTGAAAATTGAAATAAAGTATTTTGGAAATTGTTTTTAGCCGATGTGATTTTCTTTTAATTTAATTTTCACGAATACAGTGGTACTTAGAATTCAACTAATTGAAAACTACCCCATTCGTCGGTCACTGGTGACATGATATTAGTGGACGAGTTGCTTATTCGGGCGGGACGCTCAGTTCCTATGTCTTCTCAGAGAAACCTTTGTTTTGTTGTTCATTCAATTCTTGTTAATTGAAAGAATATCAACTTCAGGAAATGCTTTTTTATTTAATAATAATTTTACAGTCAAGTTTTAATATACCTATAATAAAAATAAACGCAAAAATGAAAATCGCTGTAGAAGGTTGTGCTCATGGCGAGGTATAAAAAACCGTAGAGGCAATACAAAAGCGAAAAATGTTAAAATAGATTTGTTTTTGCGCAATGTATATTAAAAGGTAGGTTAGGTTAGGTTGACATGGCCGTCAGGAAAACAACTAGCCCATAGAGACCAAATGCTCAACCAAACCAAACAAAATTGATAATTTTGAATTGAATTGAATTTTATTGAGTCTTTATGGTTACAGTTTCTTTCTTATTCTAATACAATTCTATTTCAGGTTTAATATTAGTACATCGGCGGCTATAACGTATTGCCTGCTCTATCTATTGCTTTGTATTAAGTTATACAATGTTTGCCTCATGGCGGTCGATAAAATGTTTTCCCTCTTGCTCGACAGAGGTTATATATACTTTTGCGCGTGACGTTTTGCCACTAAATAACCTAAAATCCTACCTAATATAAAAAATAAATATGTACAAACCTACAATAAAATTACTTATATACGTATACAAGTCACTTTTACATATACATATATACAGAACATACGATAGGTTTCCTTATCTTTTTTTTGTCAATAGAGCGAAAACTCATTTTTTTTTCTTATGAATATTTACATATAATTAGGCTTATTCTGCCACATCTGTTATTCTGCTATGAATTTTCTGTTATGGTGCATAACAGATCTTTACCATAAAAGATATTTTATAATTGGTATTCAGGAGTTCGATCTTTTATAAAAGTCTGTTATGGAACTTCGAAAAAGAAACATTTAAATGAACAGACCTAAAATCTGCTATCAAACTATCAGCTGTAGTAAATAAAAATTCTCGGCAGTCAGCACCGACGAATGACAATAAATTAACCTGTGGAATTATCGTATTTTGTTTCGCGAATATAAATTTTTGTTCTCTGTGATTTGTCCATAACAGTTCCTGAATTTAATATATCCAAAACGCACAAAGGCAAGATAAGCGACTACTTTCTTAAGTTTCATCCATTAAATATGTTCTGTGTTTTAGAGGAATTGAATTAATTTAGTTTATAAATTATTCACATATTTGAGTTTGTTATTATGCATTTTAATTATTGTTTGTTATATCTGTCTCCTTTTAGCAACAATTCATTAACGAAATAAAAATTTTTACTACATAGGTTGAAATCTTTTATGATAAAAGTAACCAAAATGTGTCTTTTATTCTTTTATGATTCATAAAAGATTCCATAGCAGATTGTGGCATGCTGAATACCAAAAATGCAGTTCGTAAAAGACTTGTTGAGAATTTCGAAGTTTTGACAGCTCAATAGCAGATTTCTTAACAGATTTCATAGCAGATTTAGCATGCAGAATACCAAAATTATAATTCATAAAAGATTTTTTGACAGCTTAAACTTTTGTATGAAAATTCATAACAGAATAGCAGAATAACAGAATAAAAGATCTCGCCGAATAGACCCAAATACTATGACACTTAACGTTTACTTGAAAATGAGAAGCGAAATCTCAGCAATTTTAGAAACGAATAATTACATTTTTTTAATGAGAATATTCTTTTCTTTTTTGTTAGATTCAATTTATGCTGATACCTATTTGTACGCTAATAGGTTAATAGAAATCCTCTGTTGCTCTGGTGTTGCCTTGGTCGTTGAGATTAACTCATTTATGGGCTCCGAGTGTTTGTTCAAGCAATTGTATGGTTTCGTCCGTTAATTATAGCGGGGATTTATTTACGGGATGAGTTTCAGTTCCGTTATTATCAACATTCGAGAACTCTATGTTTCGGTCCGTTAGTAGAAGATCGTGCAGCATGTGTCCTTTACGGGCTGCTGTTGTATGCATCCAGGATGCTTCAATTGTGGGACAGCATCATCCATTACGGAAGATGTGTGATTCTTAATGATGTGCGAAACAAGGAACTGGGGAGATGGAATTTGATTGGCTACTTCAGTTGCTGTTCCAAAGGAGTTTCGACACACATCACTTGTTTAGGTTAGTATAATTTGCACAGGATGAGCGCACAAATTTTTTTTTTTTTTTTGATTAAGTTTATTTAATACACGATTACTATTTTTTTTTTTTTTTTTTTTTGGTTATGTGACGAGGCACTCGTCCGTTCATGGCGAAAGCCAGTAGCCAACCCCCCCAAAATTGATAATTATCTGACATGTCCAAATGTCAGTTTTGAAGTTTCTATACATTTTATCGATAACTTAGTGAAAAAGTGTTTGGTAGCACAGTTTTTATCCTCTCCAATAGCTAAGCCCCGAGAATTCTCTGGGCTTAAGCTAAGCACCCCCGGGAATTAGTTGTTGTTGGATTTAAAATGCAAATTGTTAATCCTACTCATCGTTTTTTTCGTCCAATTTCCCCGGGGCTTAGAAAAAAACAGGCCTATTATTGGTCCGCTCTACTTTTCTTCTAGTCTGCAGATGCAAATCCATGTAAAGCCGCCTTAAGCCTCCTTATGTATACCATAATAATGACTGCTTTATTATGGTACACATAAGCACTCCTATAATATAAAATGTCAAAGAATGGTATAATAAACGAAGCCTTTCACAAAAAAAAAAACAAATTGCTACTGGAATATTCAGTTCCAAAAAAACAGCTGAATCTATACCAATAGTTTGCGCCCATATAGAACCTTGGAAAACGACGACGAAAAAAAACTACAGTGGAAAAATGGCTGTCGGTCGGGATTTCTAATTAAACATATTTTTGTTGTTTTCCCAATACCCAATTATTTTATTCAATTTTCAAGTTCAAACTAAAGTTTATTCGATTAACCACCGAGTGTTTATTTCGAAGGTAAATTGATATTATACATATAAATATTAACACAATAACAATGATTGCCTCTTCCACGAATTCAACGCGCGATTGAAGATTTTTGCTTCATTCCTTTTGCTTTGATTTTATGTTTCTATATGCTCCAAGCGAATTGAATAACCGAATCCACAATTTAATAAAAAAAAAATAATACAAATCTCCAGAGTTCTAATGAATTATGTACAAAATTTGATCAACAAAAATAGAAATTAAATCCACAAGTTTATTTTTGAGGCAAACATAATAAGATGTGTAGGTATATTTTCTTCCACATGTATGTATGTTGTATGTACATAGTTTTGCGGCATTTCAATAATCTTGAATGAAAAGTTTTAGAAAATCCTAAATATTCTATCTGATGTGTAAAAGAAAATTTCGAGTTTTTCATAGTTGCAAGAGAATATTTGTTTGAATATGCATTGTGTTGATATGTACTCTTCCAAAGATTACTTTGGACGACGCTCGTAGGCTTTAGAGTTTGAGGGTATTCTGGTATTGAAGGCCATAATCTATGAGTATAAATTTTGGTTGAATGTATTTTCGAGTATATAAATTTTAGGCCCTTTTGTTTTCTGCTGTCTACTTTATGTGATTGGAAGTGACAAAGGGCTTCTGGAATTGAAAGTCACATTGCTGCATTTAAAATGATATGACAAATTTATTCATTCTTATCAATTAATCTGGTTTCGTTTTTCTTGTTGAATAATTTAAGGTGTTTTTTTTTACTTGGCACAGTTTTGGAGAAATTAAAACTATGCAGACGTGACATATCAACAGAACAAAAACAGATAGACAAAATAAACACACAACAGCACAGATAGATAGGTAGGTACCTACCCAATAATTGATTTTGTTAATTGGATATTGAAACTCTAGCCACAAACTGTAACTGCAGTGTTTTTATTTATTACATTCAAGGTATTGATAAATTCCTTCCTATTCAAGAGAAATGTTTATGTGGGCATAAATTGTGTTCAGTTTATCAGTAGTTGAAACAAATAAAATGATCGACTGGAATGCAAGAATGTTCTTGTCGTGTGGTTTACGTGGCTAGGCACTGAAGGCATATGGTAATGTTTAATTAATGCATTATTGACGATTTGTTAACAATAAAAGCCAGGTGGAATTTTTTCAAAGGTAGGTATACAAAAAACGGTACTTTCTTTCGACTTACGTTTACATGTCTTAGGCCCGTTTGGTGATACGCATCATAAATATTTATGTTCAACATAAAACGCTTATAGGTTACTTTTTCCTCTGCGTAAACTGTCACATAAGTGCTTAGTAGAACTTAAATGCTTAAGTTGTGTATCAGCAAACGGACCTTAATCTCTTCAGGATTCGCAAATTATTGGAAGCGAGGTTTTATATATGGAAATTCAATTCGATGTAAAGTTACCGAAATTCTAACAGGCCACATGAAACATTGAGTCCAAAGCACAACAAAAAAATTATTTGGTAGAATCTTGTTACTTTGAACCTAGAAACGTTTTCTCCAAATAGGTAGGTACCTATTTATCTTAATACCTTTTCCATTATATTAGGATCAAGCATAATTAAAACTCTGTCGTCCTATGGACCTTATCCAATAAAGTTATATGACAGAAATTTTTCTGCCTCAAACATTAGCATTGAGATTAGTGCTCGAAAGCTTCTGATCTTATTGTTATCGGGAATAAAATTTTGAAGGCAATTTGGGTGTCAATCGATACGTTTTTTCCCTTTCGATTTTTTTCGACCAATATCTTCTTTTTTCACATGAACTTTTCACTCAAAATTTGAATGACTTTTAAACGTCATATTCTTAACTTGGATTTTTTTAATGTATTACTAAATTAAATGAATAATGTTATTCCATTTGTAACTTATACTCTACTGTATACACAAAAATTAAAGTAAGAGAGAAAAAAGTTTCAGTAGCATTCTACATCTGCAGTAGAACTTTTGGGAAAATATGAGTTCGTAACCCTAAATTATTTACTGGATGTATTAAGCCATTATTAGGCTAATTTTGACATATGAATGTTTGCTTTGGTGGTCAGCCCTGGGCACAGCAACCCATCATACGTTCCTGCATACAATTCGGAGACTAACGTGTATTGGCACTACCGGTTTCATGAGAACTAGATCAACCGTATCCCTTGTGTCCTTGATTTCACCAGCCACACTCGATGTATTTACAAAAGAAATGGCCTTCAAACGGTTCAAACTGATTACCACAAAACCATACATGGACTTTAACCCAGTAGCTGTAACAGATTTCCCCACAAGAGAACTCTGGACAAAAAAATGGGTCACAAAAGATCAACTTCTCAGATAACTCACCCCTAAATAGAGTATTAAAACTTCCAAAGCACTGCAGTGTCTTTGAAGCAGAAGTGCTTGCAGTTTTGGAAGCTACAAAAAGTCTTCCAGCATGTAAAATAGTCAATAATAATATTGACGCTTTCATAGATAGCAAGGCGTTAATTAAAGCCATCTACTTCATTTATCACGAAATTCAAAACTAGTTAATTGTTGTCGCAATGAGTTAAGCTTACTCAGCCACTTCTATGGGTGCTAGAAACCCGTCTATATGTTGATATATGATGATGTCAAATCTCATGAATTGGTCAAAAACGGATCATCACTTGATCCGAAAATAATAAATACTTGTGCCATTGGAAGAACAAAAAAATCAAAATTAACCAAAGATTCCTTAAAGCTGGGAACTGGGAACGAGAGATGGTTACCAACAGATCTCTCCACGAAAAAGCAGAATATTTACTGCAGCTAAGCAGGTCTCAAATATCCCCTTTGGTTAGAATTTAGGTCACCCACTCAGGGAACCCACATGCACAGAATAAGAATCATCATGCGGCAATCATGAAATAAATAAATCCGCCCTATCACGAAATCCTCTGTAACCGGAAAGTTTTACGAATTCCGAAAAAAGTTATTGCAGAATCCGTTCGTATTGGAATTCAGAACAAATTTGGAATTACGAATTCGTGATAGACATGAATGCTACCATTCTTAAAGTCTAAAGTTATAAGCGAACATAAATAACATGTTATTTAGTATTTTTTAATAAGAATTCAAAATCCTTAATTATCCAAATATTAAAGATTCTAACTTTAAAAAAAATAGTTTCATCACTTTAAACTAATTTAACTTCAAAACTTATTCCATTCACTAAAGCTTTTTGCATTTTCGAATTCAAAAACGATACTTCCCCATTTTGGTTACAAACCAAATACTAAATTTGTTTAAACATACTAAGGAATTATTCATTTTTAACTGCGTTTATTGGGCAAGTTTTGCACTTGGAAAAAAAAATGAACTAGAGATTTTAATCAAACTTCTTGACATTACAATGATAGAACGCAAACAAATTTGGGCCCCCAATTCCGTCTGTATGTGTGTGTGTGTAGACCGATCTACATCATAAAACACTGAAGCGATTTTCTTCAAACTTGGCACTTAAGCGTCTTAGGTGATTGCCTCAAATAGATTTTTGAATCGTTTTATCGATTATTTTCAACTTTTGTAATAATACACCTGGCAACTGACAGGATATGTATTGTTTGTTTCCTTTATTTTTGGCAGTCTTCATAATTTTTTCCAAAGAAATTTCTTGGATTAAAATTCGCAGACTGGGGAAATATTTTACTCTCTCATGAGCACTCTCTTCTGTGAAAAAAACTATGAAAATTTATTTAAAAAAAAGTAAAAAACGACTTTATATTTAACTGTTTCTATTAAGAATCTTGTGCTTACGATGTGATCGAACATAAGAGAAAGTTCGTGCTTTCCTGTCGTGCATTTAATTTAATTTTAATGATTTATAACATTCCCTTGGCTCAAAACTTATCAATTAGATTATATCGTTAATGGTAGTGAACAATTCTGGATAATCAAGTGGTGTATTTTTGACACGAGTAATCTAATCCTGAAGAAAAAAAAGCTTCTATTAGGGAAAACAAAGCATATTCTGTTGTTCGCGAAGTGAAATTACTTTTTGTATGGGTAATTAAAAATCAATGATTTCTTTTTCTTCACAGAACTGCCCAAAAGTCTGAATTCAAATGATGTCCAACACAGGCGCGACATCATTTGGTAATGGATTGCAACAACACAATCTCACTGCCGCCACAATTGATTATCTTAATCATAATGGCTCCGCAGCAATGGCCACTTACCCTGGTATTGCGACACCAGAAAATGGTTTAATTTTGGATAAACAATCAGCTGCGACATTTTATTCCCCATCGGCAAATCCAACAGCATATTATTCAACGCAATTGGTTACACAAGCGCCTGGGACAATATTGATCACAAATAATTTTGGACCGGATGAATCATCAACAATCTCAGGAGTTAATAACAGTTTCGCCAATAGTTCAATAAGAATCGTAACACATAACAATAATAATAATAACAACAATAACCACAACAACAACAATTGTATAAATAATAAAGACTCCTTAGAGGAAGGAAACTTTAGCTTGAACAGTGATAAACAATCGCACCAATACCACAATGTTCACCATTTGCAACATCCGCCGCCAACAACTATGTCACCAATGGCATTGCAACAATCCCCATCATCATCTCTAGAGAATCCAGTAATAAAAATGCCAAATTCCCTTATGACTAGTGGACCAACGTCAGGGCCACAGACAAATACCTCGACTGTAGTGTTAGATAGAATAAATATATGCATTAACAATCACTATAGCGACGTCACCCCAATACCAACAACAGCATCAGGCACAATGCAAAAGAGCGCTCTACATAGTCCCATTATCCCACCAATTGTTAATCAGAAAACAACTATTATAGACACATGTCCGCCAATGATGAAGCACATGGAGACTTCCAACATACTAGATATGCATATCGATGAACCGGACTCAACTACTTCGACCCACTGCCACAGTGACTTAGCGCCCGTGGAGCAAGATAATCCAATTGCTGAACAAGAAGAAACTGAGGAGCAGGATGTTGATATGGAAAAATGTGCCAGTTATGAAGACATTGCTATGCAATCATTTGAAATTGGTGAAGATGCACTGGTGAAGCGTCGCGATGGACGTTTTTATTTGGGAACAATTGTGTATAAACACAGGCAACAATATTTGGTACAGTTCGATGACAAAACAGATTATTGGTCAAACGTTGATGAACTTACGAAACTAAGTAATAATATTCAAAGTAAATTGAAGCCAAGATGTCTGACTTGCAAACTTAATAATGATGAAGATGTCGTTGAGATTTGTGACCGTTGTGGAAGAGGATATCATCGACAGTGCACTGATGAAGTGTCACCAGGTTCCGGTCAATGGATGTGCAAGAGGTAATATTTTTTTTTTTTGGAATTTGCCAACAATGAAAGCATTTTTTTTTTTTGTTCTTACTTTACAGATGTGCGAAACCAATGAAGTATTCGTTAGAAGATCAAACTGCAAAAAATCAAATAGAAAAGACGAACACCAAAAAAGTTATAAAGCGACTTCCGTATGATGTAAGTTTGTAATATCTTAGTTAATTCATTACAATATTTTGAACAGGAATAAGCCCTATTCTAAATAGAGGTCATACAAATGTTTCAAGTTGGCTTTTATCCATAAAAACAAAAAAATAATATTTACATACAATTTAATTACTGGCTAGACCATGGGTATTACACAAATAAATTTCTAGGTGCGTGAATTTAACCAAATTTTCGTATTGCGTTCTCGTAGGGAACGATAGCATCTAACTGATAAGAACAACAATTGTACGCAGCAGAAAAATATTTTGGACTAGAGGTCATACAAATTTTTGATGTTGGCTTTAAAAGAAAAAGAATATTTACATAATGGTAGCGTTTTCTTCTATATATGTAATTACTGGCCAGACGAAAGACATTACATACATTTCTCATTGGATGAATTTACCCAAATTTCCATAGGAAAATATAATTTGCAGGATGGATATTCGATAAGATTAGATAATGTTTAAATTTGGCTTCAATCTACACTGGTCATAAAAATAAAAATATTATTTACATATTGTTTACTTCTATAGAAAAAAAGGGAAGTTATATGCTTCATCGTATAATATGCTAAATCATTGCAACTTTTCTCTAAGTATGTTATCTGACAGCTAAATGCAAATGTTTGTTAATATTTAGCAAATTTTTAACACTCAAGGCGAACGATTCGTAATGCCAAATAGCCACCGTTGCCAATTTTCGGGTCATAATAGGTCCTTCTATAGATTTACATATTTGCAAAATTTAAATTATGGTATTTGGACCAAATATGGTTCACAAGTATGGGATTAGGCTCAACTAATAGACTTTGAAGCAATGCAAATGTATTTTTTCAAAAGCTAATTTCGCTTACCCAACGCAACACAAACCTATGCTATTCATGTAGAATCCGGTATTCCACCTTTTTTCATTCAAAATCTTTTAAGACCCATACTGACAATTTAGCCCAGGTAATGAGAAGAAAATCAGGTCTTCACAAATTATTCATGCGAAGGCTACTCCAAATTAATACTACATCTTCAAGTGGCTAAAACTTAAGATGCAAGCCTTCCTCAGTGAAAATAATATGGAGGACTGGCAAACTATTTTTTCTTGTTTAATTGCTTAAATCAATTAAAAATAAAATATAGAACAGTCAACACCTGAAGCCTTGTCAGAGATCACAAATATTTATAAATCTTTAAATTATAAATTGCTAACTCATAATAACTTATTTTGCCTAGCACTCTCCGTATAGGCTTTAAGTACAATTTTTAGAGCAATTGTGGTATTACTCGGCTCAAGTTATGTTCCTTAAAGGCCAGATCTCCATTAAAATTGTAATCTTTTTAATAGAAGGGAACTTAAGATACATATGTAGTAACCATTTCATATTTGTAAATTCGCCGGCTTTGCTTCCAAGAGTTATTTGTCACTAAACCCGTATATTAATATATTAAACGGTTCTTTGAGATTGTCAAATCTCCTTAAATTTTTTAAGTATACTCTATTATACCGTACCAATTTCTAAAACATTACAAACAAAAATTGTATAAATTGAAATGAAGAAAATTATCTACCTCAAACAATCACCATATATATATTTTCTTTATTTTCTGAATGAATTTATAAATATTTTTAGTTGGACGAACTGACTTGGGATGAAAAACATCGTGTGAATGTCGAGAAGATCTATTGCTACTGCGGAAAGAGTGGACAATTTGATAACAAGATGATACAATGTTGTAAATGCAAGCAATGGTTTCATGCTGATTGTGTCCAGTCGCAATGTCTTCAATCGATATTTAGGGGCGATGTGTAAGTATTATTATATATATATTTTTTTCATTATATAAATCTACCGAACAAATATATTCGGTATATATTCATAATAACTGTTTTATCATTAGAGTGAAAAATTAAAAATGATTTTAAATTATTTTTAAAATCTAGACTTAAACTAAAACAACCCCTTGGCAATAATATCTTCTTTTTTTTGTATTTACACAGTTTTTACTTCTTTGGTTGTTTACTATGTAACAAGGGCAAAGAATTCCTTCGGCGTATTGAAATTAAATGGGAAGAATTAGTGCATCTTTTGCTTTACAATATGACAATAATGAAGAATTTCCAAAAATACCATCATCTACACAAAGAAATCTACCCATTTGCTCTTCAAAACAGAGAAGCATTACAATTGCCAAAATCGGTAAGTCCTTTTATTTAATCATATTTGTTTATATCAATTCTAATTATGTTTTTATTCACAGATACTTAAACTAACAGATATCGAGTTTAAAAATGAAATACTTAACACCCTACAAAACAATCCAAAATTATTCATTTGTGGCAGGGAATTAAAAAAAGAATTCGCAGTTTGGAGCTTGCGTGTCACTAAACCACCACAAGGTCCCTCTGTTGATATTCTCAAGGATGAAGTTCTTTGTAATAAATTGATTAAGGAAAAACTTAATATAAATATCTTGCCATTTATGGAAGAAGAGGAAAAAATGGAAGTTAATTTTGATGATAATGACGGTGAAGAGGACGACGAAGACAATGAGTAAGTTTGAAATTTATGAAGCTTTCTGTTGGAAAATATTAAGTTACATTATTTTGTTGTGTTTTTAGGATTGTGAGCAAATTTATTGAAAAAGTTCCGACAGCACAGAGGAATTCTCAAATTAATAATTTGAAACTTGAGAAAACCGACATTGATGACGATGATGATAAATTTACTTCAGACGATGAAATTCCCATTAAACAAATACTTGAGCAAGTCAAATCAGAATCATCGAATATGCAAGATTTATCAGATCCCCTAACACAAATTCTTGATCAGGTTCTTCCCGGTGAAGGCTCTGCATCAGCATCAGGAGAAAATCAAAAAACTAAAGATGAAAAAGAGAAAAAAGACATACAAGAAGAATGTCCAATAGTTAAACCTCAACAACAAAAAAGTAGTCGTAAACGAAAAGCATTCACATTGTCAAAGGGCTATAAAGATTCAGAAAAATCAAATAGCTTACCTCGCAACATCTGTGATTCATCATCTGACGAGAATTCGAGTAGTAGTCGCGGTACTCTCGATCTTATAATACCACCGCCGAAAAATTTTCTCGGTTTAAATAATCCATTTAGAATGATAACGCCCAAAAAGAGTGAACACACTGCCTCAAAAACGTCTGCTGTAACATCAAAGAATAACAGCGGTTATATTAAGAAGAGTGTCAGTTTTGGTAGTAATAGTATATTCACAAGTACTTTAGATCTTAATTCTAAGATAGCAGCATTAAAGAGTTCCGGGCTATTCCCGAATATTAGTAATAGTGATATTGCCAAAGCTGCTGGCCAGCCGAGGCTAGTACGTACGATTAAACGAAGACTGAGTGCCAAAGATATAATGATCGGGCCAAATCAGGAGGTTCGGCGACGACGAACCAGGCCATTATCGTCCAATGTGGAGGTGAGTTTTTTTTCTACTTTTAAGTTAACAAATATAATCTAACACCTTGGTAAAGTTTGTTATCAATTTTACACCCACTCAAGGGGTTATGTGTTAAAATGATTAAACATATTGCGAGCGATTAGGAAAATAGGACAGGATTTAACAGAGATACCGATGCACATTCGTTTTTTTTTGTATGTCATTTTTTCAATTTAATTTTATTTATGTTTGAATATCATAATGGGAGGGGAAAATAGGGCCGGGTAAAGCATTTTACATTCATGAGGCTAAAGAAGGAATCTCTATACTTGAGAGTTCGTCCAATGGCTCAAGAGTAAACAGAAAAACATTCCTAGAAGCTCAAGTATTACGGTTGAATAGTTTTAAGGGTAGGAATGTAGCTGGCTATTTCGTTAGAACATTGCCTATAAAAATAGCGATAAAACAATGAAAGATGTGAACAATTCGGCGGTGTTCGAGAGATGATATTGTTTTCCCCGATTGTTCCATCACCTATCATTTTTAAAGCTATGGATCATGTCCAAGAGTTTGAAATGAGTTATAGGAGCCCCTGCCCAGATATGTCAGTTGTACTTAAGTGGGCGACTATAGGCGTTATAGATTACAACCAGATCAAAAGGGCTGAGATATTTTCTATGGTAATTTCACAAAAGGTGATCGGTGAAGCATTCATCCGGTAGGCTGATTCCAAAAAGCACGGCGGACCATTTGCGCCAATGTTGGCTTTTGACAATAATCTAAAGCGAAAATGGTCGGAATAAGGTATCGCTTCCAATCCGATCAGCCGTGCTTTTTGGAATCGGCCAACGGAGATCTTTTAATTAAATTGCGCACTACATCAACTTTCTTCGATAACATTTCAACAAGTTTGTCTTGTTGAGCGACGTTGTTTTTTGTTCTACAATATGGTTGTAGTATTACTCACAAAATAATTTATTAATATTTTCCTTCGGAAGACGAAGATTTTTTTTTACTGAACTCACTACATCATATTACTGGGATGTGCGTTACATTTCATCGGAAGGTTTGTCGGATGTGTCATTCGAAACGGATATCTCTCGGGAAAAATTTCTCCGATTTCGAACTGATCGGTGCATTTTTTTCTCTGAGCGGATACCTCGATATGGCCGACTGAGAAATGAAAGTTTTTCTTTTTCCTCGATGCAAGCGTCGCTCATAGACAATATGTTTAAGGCAGGACCCAGCTTTGACGACAGGAGGCAGCATTCAGTTTTTGAAGCATTAAATAGGTCTGATCCACACTCTGCCAATTGGCACCAATTTCTGCCAAAACCTGTTCCAGACTTACAAATTTGGTAGGTTTTGGCAGAAGAGAGCGCTCTTTAGAGTGTAAAATATTTCCTCTTCCTAACAATTTCTTGCCAATTCCCAATAAATTTTTGTGGGCAGAAAATTTACAATTGTCAGACTGACGTTTGTCATAAACGAAAAAAAAACGGTTCGTAGTTGGTGTCGAAAAATATTGGTTGAACAAATAAATTAATTTAGAAACACTAAAATACAAAATAATTAGTTTGAAGAGAAAAAAATGTGAATTTACATCAAATAAAGAAATAAAAAAAAAAAAATGTGCTGACGTTTAAAAATTGGCAGAAAATTGTGCACAAGCTGTTCCAGACTTTTTCGGACTTTATTTCTCAATGAGAGAATTTTATACCCACTCTTCAAGTTTTGACAATCTACCAATTTCTGCCCAAAAAAGGATCAGACCTAATTCTACATCATTTTTTATTTCCCATTTTGTCAAGAAACTAATTTCTTATTGAATTAATTGATTTTTGGGCCACTAGATTAGTTGCCACTTTTTTACTTCAAATATCTCATATTATTAAAATGTTTCAAAGTAATAAGTTCACATGTTTTAACGTTGAGATAAAATATTAAAGCAGCAACACTTTCAAAATTTGTATAAGCACAATTTTTTAGGGTTATTTAGCTGTGGCATTTTACAGATTTATACGATATTGTCAGGGAATAATCGGTAAACAAAATGATTGATTTATATAAGGTAACCTCGCTCATTCTTGAGCTTTCCTTTCAACACTCCGAACCTGTTAAAATATCTTTAATCAAAAACCCGATATTTCATAGAAGTTTTTTCCATTCTTATCCAATTCATTCGAAATTCATATACTGTACACTAAAATCATGAACTCCTAAAAATTGTCTTCAACTTTTAATTCGAATTTTAAGAAGAAATTTTTTTCAAATTATAATTTTATCTTATTGTTCATTCAGGTCATAAGTACAACAACAATTAATCCAATTCCAAGTAACTTCTTTCCAATCCGAGCTCCAATACTCGAAACAATAAACACAATAACAAGCAGTAAATCAACACCATCATCTTCACAACCATCAAATCCTTCTCCAATTAACACATTATCTAGTTTAGATAGTGTTCCTTTAATAACTGTTGCGACGACGCACGGCCGCCGCCTGCGAAAGCGCCCCGAAAAAAATTCTCCACAAAACAGTCGTCGAAACTCCATATCCAGTTCCTCAAGTTCAAATTCATACACAGGTGGCGGCAACACACTACCTCCTCCGCCCTCATCTCAGTCCCAGAGTGCAGTCCCATTGACGGATCTAAAATTATCGGTAAACAAATACTTCGGAGCGGCTAACCGCATCAAAAACGGCGAACAATTCACCATTCGAGCAAAACGTCGAACTACTAGTGGACATACGCAGTATTTAATCGAATGGGAATCGTAAATCGTATTTTATGTGAAATGTGTTCTCGAGATTCTCAAAACTCAAAAAAATACCTTTACGTACATATGTAACTGTTTAAAATCATTTGGACATTTTCCTTAAAAATTAAAAATTTAATATTAAATATTAGTGTTATTTCGATGTAGTAATATTATCAAATATAGTTTATTTTGGCTTTAAAAAAGTCTACGGCACAAAATGAGAACAAAGAGACACGAAAGAAGAAGGAGAATTTTCTGAAAAAAATATAAAAAAATAGTTCTCTTTAATCTTTTATTATTTAATTTTTTTTTGTGAAAAAATGTAATTCTGATCACTGCCAAGTTTAATTTTTTCTTTTCATATTACGAATTGTTGTTTCCTTTTAAATTTAATAAATGTAACACTTTGTTATAAAAATTAAATAAATTAAATGAAGAGATCAATGCAAAGCGGCGCAATGCATCCAATCGAGATGCATTTCGTACTAAAAAAAATACAGGTTTTTATTGTGCAATTTCAGGAATTTTACAACAAAAAGAAATAAATATGGCGAATATGCAGAATATAAATAATAAACTTATTTTCTCAACAAAAAAAAAAACGAAAAAAATATAAATAAAGATATAATGGTAATCGATGTCTAAATAATATACAAATATATTAATTACTATTTTTAATGATGTAGTTGAATTTTTATTAAATTTATGTTGAAACTAAAGAGGTTTACAAAATTAAAAGAATATATACATATGTTCTCATTTTGGCGAAAGGTGATTAAAAGAAATTTTAAATTAAACAAACAAAAAAAACACGTTAGGATAAATACGAAATTTAAAAAAAATGTTTATAGGTATTGAAGAAGAAAAAAAAAACTGAAATTTAAAACTTCTATATATTTTCTTGTTTTCCTTTTGTATATTTTTATTTTATCATTAAAAAAAACAATTAAACATAAAAAATATATAAAAACACAATGCTTAAATACATACATTTATATAACTTGATGTTAAATGGAATCAAAATTGTTTTTAATTTTATTATAAGTACGTACGAAGAGTTAAGTAATTGGAACCTTTATAGATGAATTTTCGCCTTGTTTATAAAGTTCTTAAATGTCACTAGCAAAAAATGAACGCCTCCATATTTAACTCTCACATTTTTTCCAGATTTACGAATATCAGGACCCACGAATTACAATTTTCGTTCAAAATCCCTCGTTATCGTTACGTTGCGATTAAGTTATACGATAGTGGTTCTTTTTAAAAGATACTCGTTTGCTCTTACGACTACGCTTGGCTCTCGTATATTATTCAGCCTAATTTTGAAATTCACTTTCATGCGAAAGTTAGTCGAATATGAATGATTTGTATTTTGAGTTTCGAACGATTCGAAAGTTCACTTAAACAATCGAAAGTTCATTTTTTCGTCAAAACTAACCAAATTTTGACTTTCGAATGATTCAAATTAAATGTCACTTAGTTCTCGTTCAAGTTTTTGCTGACGAATAGATTGACAAAACATGCAAGTTTGAATATTTTTATTGAAAAATAATTAAAATATAACTCATAAAAGTAATTACGTTTATGAGTTGTTTGTTGGTTTTTTTTAATAAAGGTCGCAATCGCGTTCCAATTGGGCGAACCGGGAGCAGAAAGAAAAACGTGATAAATGTATAAAAAAAAATTTCCCTTATTTTTTGTGAATTAAAAGAGTTGTTTATTTTTTTGATTGATTTTGGTTTTTAACCGAAATAAATAAATCAAATATATATAAATGTAAAATGTGTACACTTTTAATTAAAATAATGCATCAATTTCGTCCCAAGTGCTTCGTGCTTCATGGATTGACTATTACTTTATTTGTAAAAAAAAATTTCACTCCCGAATAGATTTGATGGATCCATTATCCTTTTCCTTCTTAGCGCCGCCTTCACTTTTCATACAATTGCAATCGCTTATCTTCAACTTATTTAATATTTTTTTTTCAAAGAAAGAATTAATTGTGTCGGCAAGCAAAATTACTTTTGATTCTTACAATTAAAAAGTGTGACCGGGCTTGTGTAAATTTAATAACTACTGAAGTTTTTTGTTGAACAATGTTTTTGTTTTTTCTTAAACTTTTTAAAACACAATTAAAGTGAAACGAAAGTTCAGAAAAAATCTAGTGTTTTATTATACAAACGTTTTATAGTTGTTTTAATTCTTTTTCGTTTCTATAAACTGACCAGTATTTCATAAATGCTTCAAAATAAGAAATCAATTGTTTATTGATGCATTTTTTGAATACTTAGATTTACCAAGCACAAAACATATCTTTAATTTACTTTATGTTTCTATAATAATAAGGATTTATTTTCCGACCAATTTTTTTAGTAAAAAAATCTACGAAAAATATCACTTTGGTCATACTAAATCAAATAGAAATGTCAGCAAATTTCAAACATCTGACTGAAAATAAGATTCATTCAAGTTCATTTTATGTTATGATTTAAAAATGAATATTATTCGTTCGAATGTCAATATATACAAAGTTCATTCGAATGAATAGATATATTCTATCGCATTCGTTAGAATTTCAAAATAAGGCTGATTGTTTTGACACTTGACTTTATGTAGTTGTAGTATTGAAGGAATAGAGTTGGATGCCCTTAAAAAAATAGATATTTTTAATTTTATCTGGCAAATATTTTCATGCATCCATTATCGTAAATCACAATCGGTATATGTCGTTATATCGTTTTTTTTTGCCTTTCGTTTCGTAATTTTTAATACCGGCCCCTCAATCTTCTATGTATATAAAATTCAAAATTTGTGTGTGTACGCTATAGTCGCGAAACCTATGCACACAACCCTCTTGAGTGCTAAAAGCAATTTATTCTACAATTCATAAGGTTTATAGAGCGGTCCGACCCCATGCAGATAGATGGCGCGGCACTTTATCATCACCGGCGCCAAATTAGCAATATTTGCATGATTTTTTATGAACAATGCGGCAACACTGTCATTGATAAAATAAACTCCGGGTTTTCAATCTTGGGCGGAACCCAGAGAAACGATAGTAATAGCATAGAGCGATTAATTAAGAGAATGTTGCAGATAAAATTGAAAAATTTTCAAAATGTTGGAACGACACCCCTTAGGACCTTGTGTACTTTGGCAAACCATACCAACCGAGACCAAACAAGCTTCAGTGCAACAGTTGCTTATTTTCACTTCTTGCGTTCGAATAATTGATTTTACTCGGCCCTATCGCCATACCATCATCTAAAATCAGCTACGAATCCCGAAAATTCTATCACAGAATCCATCGTAGTGGAAAATTACATACAAATTGCCATTACAAACGGATTCTGCAATTAACATTTTCGCAATTCGTAAAACTTTCCGATTACGTTGGAATTCGTGATAGATCGATTCTTCTCGTAGTATTTTTATTCAAATTCAAGCCTTCTCTACAGTTTCTTTTTTTTTAATCGAAAGAAAATCATCTTCGGAATACTTACCAGCACCAAGCTGTTAGCTACCAAGTTTATTGATGAGGAAAATCTTACTTCTTGAAACTACTTCTGTTGCAGCTCCTCTAAAACGTACTTAAATGCTTGCTTATTCAGTCGGAAATTTCTTATAAAACTGAACAAGGCTCGATTTAATTATGTTTAAATTTGTTAATTCATATCTATACGTAGGTACAGGTTTTCAACCATATCAAATGGATTGCATGCATCTTTTGATTTTAAGCTTTTGCCTTCGTCTTACAGCCTCGTTATTTGCAGCAAAAATTGTAGCCATTGCAATCCATTTTTATGTGAAATGACTAAAATGAACACTAAAGTATTGTGAGTTTCGTCCGAAGCTTTTTGCGCTTCCATTCCGCTTCTGTGACCACAATTTTTCGGGATTCGTAGCGTAACAAATCGTTCGGAGATTTGTTACGGTGGAATCTGTGATATGGCTGATTGTTTGAAACTTATAGTTAGGTCAATTTGACTATTTTCTCACAGGTAACGTTAATGCACTAAACTGGTAACCTGATAACCTCCTTCGATAAGCCATTGGGGTTATCGTGAATAAAAATGTTCCTGGAAATTTTTTCTCCAATTCGAATCTTGGGAACGTGAATGATACTTAATAGCTTCCCTCTGATTGCTATCGGGAATAAGGTATTCCGGGGAATTTTGCTGTCATTTCATATGATGTTTTGTTTGAGGGAAATTTATTCCGTGGGAGATTCACGATCGCAGGAAGAATTTCGAGGCAATAAAATATTCCAATGGAAATGAAATTCCCTGGGAGAACCCCGATATTATCTTTGTTTCTGCTTAGTAAGAAATTAAAATTATATTATTGCCTGGTAAATTTCATAAAGTTAATTAAATGTGTAAATATTTAAATATTAATGGATTTATGTTTTTTTATGTCAGTATAAATTACATCTAGTCTCCTATAGTCGATACTGAACAAATTAACCCTAAGTTTTAGTGAGTCGCGAATTATGTGCAAACTTCTCCAGCATAATTTGGGTGCCAATTCAAGATTGGTACCCCATAAATATTTATATCAACGATATTTAAATCCAGAGAAGAGTTACTTCGCTTAAACTACCGGCCATACGGATATGATTTATTTAAATTGTATCTTTTTTATAATTAAAATGAGCCGCTTACTTAATCTGTTTATATATATATATAATTCATTTTATTCTAACTTTAAAATTATACTCTTTTTTCCCGCTGATGGCAAAAGCTAATCTCTTGGAAATTGTAAAACAAAAAAATGTTAAATTGAATTTATTCATAGTTGCTTCCATAGTACTTCCTTTTCTTTTGATGGCACTATAATCCGAAGTGGACATCAACCAGCAAACTTCTCCATCCAGCTCGGTTGAGGTGCCCTTCTACTGTGCCATACCTTCGGGTAAAATTCGTAGATATTGATATGATATATAGATATGACCGAGCCGGAGCATTGATATACGTCCGCTCTACATGACCTAGCCATCTAAGTCGTTGTATTTTTAGCTCTTGTGCAGCCGGATTCCGAGAAATTCCGCGGATCGCGAAAGCAGTTTTGCCAACTTTTTAAGAAGTAAAGACGTCTTTCATAACAAAATCAGAGAATTAAAGGTCACCTTAATGAATAACAACAATTAAATATGTACACATTAATTTGATCTTGTTAAAAATGTCCAAATAAAAATTATGTTTTATTTAAATTGTGTATTAAAGTAATTTTACAGTTAATAATAAACCGTCGCTAAATGACAAAAAATATAATTTAATAAATTTGACTGTTTTTTTTTTGTTATTTGAGCAGACATTGTACAATTTTTTTTTTTAAATAAAATTAGTAAAAATAAGTACAAATTTTTGGTTTCAATAAGAAAATAAAGAGATTCTGTTGTCTGCTTAATTTCTTGGGATCTCTAATATTTACAATCAAGATTTATTAAAAAAGCATGAATAATTTTGTGCTATTACTTATTTACAATTTTTTTTTCAAATTAAAAAAAAAAATCATTAAAGGGTGTAATAAGTAATTAAGACAAAAATATTGCGGAATTTGAAGACGCATTGACATTAATTTTTAACTTAATAATTAAATGAGAATATATCAAATTTTTGGTTTAACGTAAAAATGACTGGTCATTTTTTTTTTGAAAAACAAACTTTCTTTTTTTTTTGTTAACTTTTGTATGGCAATAAATAGTTTAAAATTACAATAAATAAACTACATGACACTAGAATTAGACAGACAGACAATAGAAAAAGTAAAAATTCTTAAAAATTTAACTATTATCTTGATATTGTGCATCTTTGAGAATGTGTGCAAATTCAAATTTCACTCGTTCTCTTTCACTTCGTGCCATAGCTCGAAATGAATCGGCCAGTGATAAACAATACATTTCGATGGCATCGGGAGCTCCACGATCTGATTCTCTTCGCAATGTATGATTCCATTCTTCTTCTCTCCGCATTGTACTTGAATGAAAATCCGATACGGACGAGGTGGCAACTTCAGTTATTTCTGGACTTTTTGTGGGTATTGGTGTTGTATCATCCGAAGCAGTGACTTTAGTTAAATCAGTTTCTGATATTACTGTTGGTTTAATATCGATCTCGTCATCTTGTACACAATTTGATGAAGACATACCGACAGTTGATTCATCTTCACTCGGTTCGACCATAACTATTTCATAGAAATCATCCTGGTTCTCTGGTTTATAGATATAACCAGCATCTGTAGATTTTTTATCACTGAAAGCAAACCCAAATATGTATGTTATTAATATCTGTGTTAAAAACCTGCACTTTTATGAACTAAAGTTTTTTTTTTTTTAGGGACGTGACTCGGGACATTCCAACAGAAAAAAATATAGCGTATGCGGCCCCGTAGGGTTAAATGACATTCGACTTCAGGAAATTAGTCGAAAGTAGCCCATTAACGGCGCGGGGAATATTTAACAGATTTAATGGCGAACAACTGTTATAAAACTTTTATATATGTTATACACAGGCATTCTCTGGGCTCGTTTTTTTTAATAAAGTTCGAATTGCACGGGACTATTTAAAAAAAATTGAAAGAATATTTGTTGTCAGTTATTGTTGTTAAGATCCAAGGTTTCTTTTTTAAAATAAAACAATGTATTTCACTCTTGATATACATATAATTCGGTTTTATTTCGCTTTTATGTCCATATGTCTCAAGAATCTTATATTAAATGATAATAATTTATTTGAAATTTTTGAAAATTAAAATGAAAATTGTTTTAAAAAAATAACAATCGTCAAGGCGACGATAAATTTCATAGCAACTCAATAATTGCAAAACATAATTCCTATGGCGATTTCGTTTCAATAAATAGGATTCGCTACCAAAACCAATACTTTTTGGTTTTGAAAAGAACGATTTGGGATCTAATCTCTTTTTGTGACTATGTGTGTTGCTTGGCAGCTCTAAAAAAAACAAATCTTCAATTCTTTAATACATCATTACAGTGGGTGGTCAAATTATTACGGCCACCATAAAAAATAAGTTATTTTTAGGATTTAGAGCAAATGAATGCATAACATTACCATATAATAATATTAGTTTCATTCTTAAACTATTTTGTGACCAATTGGGTTTAAAAATTATTAGAAGTAATATTTCAAATATCGTCTATATTAGCTGTAGCCATCTTTCTCCATTGATACCTCATATCCTATAGATTATGGTTTTTGTTTTCATGAAAAATCAAAGCAGTAGGCTTCGCCACCGGTAAACTTAATTAAAGTGTGCTCTGAGAATTATTTATATTTTAAATTTGCGTGCATTCAGTTTGTGTTTGTTGTTTTTTTTTTTTTTTTTAAATCTTGTGGTATGAAATTGATTTAGGAATAGGTAGAGGCAAAGATCTTCCACGGGCAAAAATTTCAGATATTAAGACTTTGCTATTGCACACAGATAATTCCCAGAGGAAAATTCCAATAATTGCAGGAGTGGCAAAGTCATCAGTTTACAAAATAAAAAAAAAATTATGAAAATGCCACCCTTTCTCTGATGAGATCTGGAAAATATGGAAGAAAAAAAATTACAACACCACAGGATGAAAGAAAAATTAAAGAAATATGTGTTCAAAACAGATTCAGGAGCTAAAATTTCCACATGACAGTCCGACGTCGACTTAAGGATATGGGTTTTGCTTGTTGCCGCCTAGCAATTAAGCCACTCCTCACGAAGACGATGATGGAAAAACGTCTAATATGGGCCAAAGCACATAAGGACTGGACATCTGAAGATTGGTTGTAGGTAAAAGCGCATTCCGTCGACTTATTAATTTGCTTTTTTATTCTTTTAAAGGAATAATTTCATGATATTCCTGGTAAATGTTTTGCTTGCAGGTTTGTTTTTCCGATGAGTCGACAATCCAAATTTTGTCGGACAAGGCCGAGTTTGTGAGGAGAAGGACTAATGAAAAATATAAAAAAGAGTGCATAGTGGAACGCGTAAAACGTCCGTTAAGCATTATGGTCTGCTCCATTATCAGTGGATAAGGAACTGGACGCCTTTCTATTGTGGATGGAACCATTCGTCAATACCAATGCATTAAGGTCCTACGAACAAAAATGTTGCCACAAGCTACTGAATGGTTCCCAAATGGAAATTTAAGCAAAAGCTTAAAATCCAAAGAGAACAACATGCAATCCATTAGATATGGATGAAAACTTGTACCTACGTATAGATATGAATCAACAAATTTAAAAATAATTAAATCGAAACTTGTTCAGTTTTATAAGAAATTATCGACTGAATAAAGAAGCGTTTAGTACGTTTTAGAGGAGCTGCAGCAGTAGTTTTAAGAAGTTAGATTTTTCTCAACAATATATGCTGGTCGTATTCCGGAGTTGATATGGCGGAGTCTACATTCTTTCAATTTAAAAAAAAAGTGCTCAATGCACTGGAGAACACTTTAATTAGAAAAAAAAATGCATTACAAATTTCTACATTTTTACTAAGACAACCGTTTTCTACCCGACTACGAGAAGAAAAACTTGCCGTAGAGAAAGCTAAAATATTTCCGTTTCATTGAGATTCAGTGACACGAAATTCATACCAGATTTTCCACTACGAATGGATTCTATGACAGATTTTTCGGGTTTCGTAGCAGATTTTCGACAACGATGGATTGTGAAAGGGCCGAATAATACACAATTGAGGTAGGTTAATCTACCTTCGTCGGCATTTCGTAATTTAGATAAAGCTAGCTTTGTTTAGGTATGTAGTGAATAAACAAATAATATGCATTGCATATGACAATTATTCGAATCATGAACCATGCATTTACGAAAGCAAACTTGAAAAATGATCCCTAAAATAAAACACTAGGATTGCCACTAAAAAAGTGCGGGTAGGTTTGTTATACAATAGCATCGTTACTTACCCCCTTTTCTTGTATGTAAATGCTGTCGACTTCAGAAACGATAAGTCTCGAGTTAATCTCCGTCGACGAATATTCGGGTTTTTGGGATTTTTGATTTCCTGCAAATAATTGTAGCGTATGTTTTTCCACTTGACTTGGCACATTTTTGCTAAAAAAAAAAAACATCAAAAATACAATGTTGAAACAACCAATGTGCTTTGTTAAAGATGCTGCAGATGCAGCATCAAAGAAAAAAAAACACTTACATGAAGCGCCAAGCATACGTGATATTTTGGTCCATATTTCCTGACGAGCACTATTTCGTCTGTAATTTATATTGTTCACATCATAAATGGCCGGGTGAGCTCTGACCAAATCGATTAATCGGTCATCTTTGTGTGTATTCGAAAAAAGAAATAATGATAAGGTTATAATGAACATCAACAAAAATTATCTATGCAATTTTGTTTTATTTAATTACCAAATGTGAGAGTGGAACCGTTATAATTATAATCTAAGATAGACATAAGTGATGATGGGTTATTAGATGAAATACAACTAAACACACTTATTTTCGAAATAGAACTATTTTTGCGGAACTGAAAATTTGGTCCTTGTATCGTAAAGTGGCATTTGATTTTGAATTGTCCTTTTTTAGTTCGTCCTGCTGCGTCCTGCTCCTGTGATCGATTTCGATTGGTCAATGCAAAGACTGTTTGATTTCTTTTTTTTTAAGGATCGCTGAAGCCGGTATAAAAAGTGCTACCAATAGTCTCTTTATTTGACATAAATTTTATAAATTGTCGTGTTTACATTTCGAGGTAAAAAGTATAATTATACGGGACTTATGACTAAAACAGATGTGGGGCATGTA
Source organism: Philhelius pedissequus (assembly GCA_910595825.1). NCBI lineage: Eukaryota > Metazoa > Arthropoda > Insecta > Diptera > Syrphidae > Philhelius > Philhelius pedissequus. The sequence continues at coordinate 18,355,862 of OU343163.1, read as the reverse complement.
TGCACGCATCGCTGCATACAACGTTGCTTTGCTCCCGAAACACATGTGCAAACTCTTTGACATTTATAATACATAGTTGTGCCAAAATTAGGTCCACATTCAGAAATCAATCCATAGCTATCAGGGTGGATTGTAGTTATTGTAATCCCGTCTTAAAATACAGCTGCTGACAAAACAGCTGCTACCAAAAAGTAAATCTAAAGCTATTCGAAAAACTTAGGTATACACTTGTATCCCATGAGAAATGCCATAACATTTACCCGAAAATATACAAATTTAATCTATCTGGTTTCTTATGTTCAGGATTATAGGTAGAAAGTAACCTATCTTAGATAGGCTATTGTATCAACATCTGAACGTGCCCTGTGAGAACAGTCATTATGCGGTAATACTACGTTTCCACCGACCACTAAACCGAGATTTAAGTAGATCTAGCTAAATCTCCTACAAATCTTGAGGATTTACCATACAAATTTTAATTTTCTCAGATGAAGATTTAAAAAAATCTCATCTAAATCTTTAATCAAACTACCCTACTTCCATATCGAAATGAACACATTCATCGGGAAAGTGAATTTTTCTCTTCGGTTGACACACATGAAGCTGCCTGTCTCACTTCTACATCATATGAGAAAATGAAAAGATATATGCATATTAAATAGTGCTGTCAAAATTAATCTTCTTTTGGAGCGGTGGAACCACTTTTTAAGATTAGTAAATCTACAAGTGATTAAAGTTCGGTGAAAACGTAGTATAAAAGATTTTGAATTTACTGAAAATGGATGTTAAATGAAATAAAAAGAGAAAACAAATTCGTATTCTCATTTTGTCCCTCATGAGTATTCTTATAACACGAACTTTATCATATAAGAGTGTATTTTTCTTAACCAATTCATAGATTTTCTCCCATTTTTTAAATCATAAAACAAAAAATATTATTTTCATAAGTCAATATGAGTAATGCCAAAAGTGAATTATTTCAGATTTTTTTTCTTTGCTGTTGTGGTTGCAATGAAAATTGGTAGCCAATTTAGAAATGGAGACATGGAGCATGCAGCCTTTGGAATGTGTCAATCCTGCAAAAAACCTGTGTAATTTATTTTCGCTGCATGTGAAAAAGCTGCACATATGTTTAGGGCAGTACACCACGCAATATTAGCCGTGTTTTGCTTGCAACTCCATATAGAATTGAGAAAAAGAACGACATCGGGATTTAGGAGTTACATTCTAAACTTATTGACAGTACTGGTGAATTCAATTGACATCTGTATATAAATTATCGATAACACAATAATATATATAAAATTTGGCATTACCGATTCTATCGGGAGTTAAGATAGTTCCAGATAAGTATATGGACTTAGTTAACTCCATATAGAATTAAGTTGTTTTTGTATCAATACGTAAATCGTTCAACTCTGATGTCGTTTTTTTCCGACAGCTCCATATGGAGTTGCAAACAAAACAGGGCTATTATTGCTGAAGATATTGGCCAAAAATATTGCGTGAAAATGAGTCGTCATTACACGATGCAATATTATTGAAAGATTTTATTGCCTTTTTGCAATTTATACTGTATCGGTTCGTTGTTAAAGATGACATGCTTTCTGAAAACGATTTTGTGTGTGCATACATATAGGAATCGTTACGGTCCACCATGTTTGTACCTATTGTCCTATTTAATCAAATAAAAATTCAATTCTGTGAAGCATATATAGAGATTTGCATTACACGACGCAGTATGCTGCACAATATATTGAATATTGTCCAAAAAATATTAAATTTTTTAAACATTCCACAATATATTGGGCAAACCGAAATTACTGCGCAATAAAGCTCTTACACGATGAATATTACTGCGCAATACCGAGTACTGCGCAATAATATTGCGTGGAATATTGATTTAAATTCAAAAAAATTCTTTAAGGAAACAACTGACATAGGCATGCTATCCAGTGCTTCACACTGGAACAGCACAAAAAAATTAAAGAGTTGCTGAAAGAAACTACTACCGAATTCTTTAGTTTCACCCCTAAAACCGAAAAATTTCAAACGGTCCTTTTGAAGGGCATAGATTCCTGCACGGAACCACAGGTGCTCTTAAATGAACTCCGCCAACAAGCGAATGACGATCTCGACTTTATCGGGGTCAAGCCGTTCGCTACAGTTAGAGCTAGGCGGGAGAAGCGGAGACTTCCCTTCTTCCTTGTTCAACTCTCACCCAGCAGCAAACTGGATAGTTTGAGGAGTATATCCGTCCTCAACTATCAGGTTGTAACTTGGGACAAATTAAAAAGGCGCGGCGACATGCTTCAATGCATGCGCTGCCAAAGGTTCGGCCACGCCGCAGCAAACTGCGAAATGCAGTCACGCTGCGTTAAGTGTGGAGAGAACCACAATGCAGATGAATGCAAGTTAGGAAAGGAACGGGTCGAAGATAGGACCCAGCTTAAATGTGTACTCTGCCGAGGCGCCGGACACCCCGCTAATTATCGGGGATGCCCGACGTTTCAGCTTATAAAAAACAATAAAGCAGCAAAGCAAACAGTGGTAGAAAAGTGTCCAACAGTGCGCCCTCCTACAACAACGTCCGTCAACCCAGACAGTTTACTGACACACGAGATCTGGAGATAAGGACACTGAAGTCGTCCATAAAAAACATCAACCAATTGATCAAAGAAAATTATAGGTTGTCCATTAATTTGTTTTGGGACAACAAAATTCGGGCCGTGAACGCTACCGACCCGAGTATGTTCCCGCAAATTAATAAGATATTCAGAAGAAAAGATCAAAACGACCTTCCGTGTCTTAAGCTCCAGAGGACGACACAAAACAGAGACGTACTCTTGACAGCGGGCATAGATCCAGATGACGCCGTCTTGGACGATGACCTCTTCATAATCGAAGATCCGCAGGAGAAGGTGGAGGCGGTGGGGGCTGTTTTTCAGCAAGTGTACAAGGTGAATGCTAGCATTCGCCCGAACCATGACCTGGAGAGCAGAGCTCTGGTTCACCACATTTACCTGCGGAACGATATAACGCAGTGGCGATCTGAGAACCTTGGTTTTACCGGGTTTAATGATGAACATTTGGCAAACGCCATAATCGCCGAGCGAAATGGGACCAGTTCCCTGTTAATTTCGAAGATTGAGCTCCAGCTCATCTTTGATTCACTAAAGAAAAAGAAATCAGCAGGAGTCGATGGTATATCCAACGTTGTACTACGACATTTGCCTCAAGAAGCAGTTGACATATATACCACACTGTTTAACAACACACTGAATAATGCATATTATCCAGTGCGGTGGAAGACAGCAGTGGTACATCCTCTCCCTAAAAAGGGAAAGGACAATTCCAATCCGGCGAATCTCAGGTCGATAAGTCTTCTTCCGAGTATCAGCAAAGTATTTGAAAAGGTTATTAATAGAGCTCTTTTCAAGTGGGCGGAGGACAACAAAATCATACCGGATAATCAGTTCGGTTTTAAGACGGGACATGACACAATTCATGCCGCGTCTAAACTTGTTTCTGATGTCCAATGGAACAAATCTAAAAAGCAGTGTACGGGTGCCTGTCTGGTTGATTTGGAGAAGGCCTTCGACACCGTATGGTTAGAGCGGGTCTCTATCTAAAGCTCGCCAGACTTGGTATAAGTAAACCGCTATTGTACATGCTTTATGACATGCTAAATGGTAGAAAGTTTGTTGTCAAGAGTGGCAATGTAACTTCTACCACAGTTTTTAATATTAACAATGGTCTTCAGCAGGGAGCGGTTAACTCGCCGATTCTCTTCAGCATTTACACCAGCGATCTGATAGGTAGTCTAACTCAGGCAATTGCGTACGCCGACGATCTAATTGCGTACAGAACAGCTCCAACAGTTGAGGTCATCAAAATTCTCTTGCAGCGTGACTTCGACAAGATTCAGCGATATTGTGATGACTGGAAGTTGAAAATCAACTTCCAGAAATCAGAAACTATTTTGTTTAGGACTCCGTTGTCTAGCGCCTCAAGGGATACGAGAAAGAACTGGCGCAAGCTGGTGATCGTAGGGCCACATGGACATCCACTGGCGAGTAAAAGTGTAGTAAAGTACCTTGGCATCTGGTTGGATCAGTACTTGTATTTCGACAGACATATAGGTGCTGCTCTGGCCAGGGCTAGGGGAGCCTTTGCCCTGACAAAACGATTGTTTTATAGCAGTCGTCTTGACAGCAGGGTGAAGGTGATTTGCTACATGGCCCTCATCAGGCCGATGATTGCCTATGGATGCCCGGTGTGGTTCAACGTTGCCCCATCTCAAATGGAAAAGATTCGGGTGTTTGAGAGGCAGTGTCTTCGACGTTGCCTTGGATTACACAGAACACCAGAGTCGGAGTACAAACGATATTACTCCAACCAGGTTCTATACAACGGAGCCAACATAAACAGAATAGATAATTTTTTGTTTAAGCTGATTCGGGGTCACGTTGCAAGAGCGATGTCCTCAACTAACAACTTAATTTTTGGGGCGTATTACCCAAATAACCAATATTTCGAGAGTGCGCGGTTAAGTGGCTACATCCCTCCCGAGGCATTCCTCTATTTAGACAGTCGAGGGCTGATACAGGATGGAGGGGCGGTTCCGCTCATCTACCACGTCAGCCGGAAAACTGTGGATAGGCGACTCCTTTATGGTCGAGACGTCATCGCTCAAGGTGGAGAAGAGCGCCTTCGGTTCAGTAGGACTGTGTCCGATCGGGACCGGAGGGATAGGGCGAAACAGGAGAACCAGTTCTGGTGGCTCTCTGAACAGCATCGTGATATTTAAAGTCGATGAAGATGGTATATCTTGGCCGACTTACATAGATTTAGGGAATTAGGTATAGGGAACAGTCGTGGTGGCACCAAAAAAAAAAATTAAAAATATGTATGTATGCGGGGGCATGCGTGCATGTATCTGCGTGTCTGTACATGTATGTGCGTACGTATATGTACGTGCGTATGTACATGTATGGGTGGGGTGCATGTTTGTATGTGTCTGCATGCATATAAAAAATAAACAAAAAAAAATTAAAAAAGGAAAAAAATGCTGCTGTGGCTGTTCTAGTTTTTAAGTAGTTTTAAGTATTATTAGGTATTTTAAGTAGTGTAAGTTATTTTTAGTTAGTATAAGTTAGTTTTATTTAGTTTTAATTATTTTTAATATATATTTAGGTTTAGTTTATAAAAAAAAAAAAAAAAAAAAAAAAAAAAATGATCAGATATCAAGTTTTTGTGAAATTTCCTTGAAATATAAAATAAAATTAAAAAAAAATTTAGATTTAATTAAAATAGTTTTTAGGTCGAAAGACATTAGTTTTAAGAGTTATAGTTTAATTTAGAGCGCCCGTAAAGGGCCAGTAAATTAGTTGTAAGTTATTGATAATTAGGCTAGTTTTAAACATTTTTGTCTAGCTTTAAGATAGTTATAAGTTAAAATGAAATAAAAATGAATTAAAAAAAAAAAAAAAAAAAATGCTGCACAATATATTGAATATTGTCCAAAAAATATTAAATTTTTTAAACATTCCACAATATATTGGGCAAACCGAAATTACTGCGCAATAAAGCTCTTACACGGTGAATATTACTGCGCAATACCTGCGCAATACCGAGTACTGCGCAATAATATTGCGTGGAATATTGATTTAAATTCAAAAAATTTCTTTAAGGAAACAACTGACAAGAAAAGTGACATTTGGCTCAAAATCGCGACTGGTGATTTTACTCTTTTGTATGGTTTCCCTCTTTTAAATGCTTGGATAGTATTTTACTGAAAATATACAGCAAATCAATTGCTCTAAGCATCCCCGGGATTAAAAAAAAACACGCAATTGATTTGCTGTATATTTTCAATTAAAGCCTAGTACGCAGATCGGGAAAAAAATTTCTTCCATACAAATTTTATCCTAGGACAAATTTTGTCTTTGATATTTTTCCGGGCAGTACGCAGCTCACGCGCAAAATTGTGAAGTTTGTACCCGCTGTACTTCGAAAATGCATCCGCTGTACAAAAAAAGTCTTCATTTAATTTTTCAGGCAAAATAATGCTCTGCGCATTGTTCTGCAGGAAAAATTTTGACAGCTCATAGTCATTGTGTCAGAATTATATTGTGCTATACATTATTTGAAAATAAACATTTATTAATTTTCGCTACGGCCGGACCAAAAACAAAATTAAAGCCGAATTATTTCATTACTGGTATCTTTGTTTTTAATGAAAAAACCAACATGAAAATCGAAGCAGAATCCTTCACGCTTCAACTGGGCACAGAAGGTTTTAAGATCGAGGAAAAATATTACAATTACGTGCAGGTTAGGACTCAAAATAAAAAGGCATAATTATAACTATTTTACATTTTTGATTCTTAGTTAAAATGCTGGCGAAATGTTTGGCTCACAACCAACTGAGAAAAGATATGAATCTATATCATGAAGTTTAGACCGTCTAGAGCCATGATGTGATGCCGAATCCAATTCAAGTTATGATTGAAAATCGAAGAATTACCCGCGATACATTTGTGAAAAACCTTGTAAAAACCCATTGTTTTGCATTAATCTAATGTGTTTAAAAAAAAGAGTGCAACAAAGCAAATTTTGTTTGCCTTTTTGAAATTATCGATTGACAGATACTTGACAGTTCCTCTTATTTCTCCAACTTCAAAATTTTGCGCGGCTTTTTCCAAGTGATTATAGAGATTAAAATTGTAGAGATAAAATTTAGTTTTACCCGATCTGCGTACTGGGCTTAAAAGAGAGAAAACATACAATACAGTAAAATTGGCACTCGCGATTTTGAGCCAAATATCACTTTTCTTGTCAGTTGTTTCTGTAAAGAAATTTTTTGAATTTAAATCTGTATTCCTTAAAAGTTTGAAATTTAGGAGTTGACGATCAAATTAAATATACAACTTTGTATAGACATAATTACTACGATACTTTTTGCAAAAAGGTAAAAAAGTAACAAAATGTACTAAGAGATAGTTTTCCTAACTGACAAATTTACAGAAAATGTATTAGAAAGCCTAGATTTTGGTTTCAGAAACTATTTTCATACACTGTCCCAAAAATCAACGATGCCATAAAGAAAAAAAATGCGTTCCTTCTAATAAGAAATTGAGGGCCCCAGTATTGCTGATGCTGGCTTATCTGTTTCAATGCTCAAATTGTTTTCAACATTTCAAATTCAAATATTTTTGAACGCTACTTCATGAGTCAAATATAAGTATATGTCATTCTTTTTGCGAATAAATTAAATTCTATTGTCGGTTGTATTGACATTATAGAAAATACGGTATATGCAGATCAAGATTATTGAGATGCGCGTTCATACTTATTATGACATTTTCGTATATGTGTGTCTATTTGTGAACACTATCTGTCAAGCATATTGAATCTCACCCTTGCTTTGTCTCAAATATGCATGTGTATTCAATTTTTGTTGATACAGAGAAAACTCCCGCTTGCGTAATTTCGCTCCAGAATGAAGTGAAAAAATTGCATTTTTGCAGCGAAAATATTGTACGTAGTACCCTGTACTTTTATAGGTATAATGATATACAAAATAAATCGAACGTATCTTTTTTAAAATTGTCAAAAATAAAAAATGACAGCTGTCATCGCCGCAACCAAAAAAAAAAAAGACCAAAAAAGTTTCACCCGAAAAATTCAAAAACATTTACGCAACCAAAAACCAAATGAACTTCCAGCGGCAATGCAATCACCAATAATGGCAAGTTTCGGTCGTTTCGGACCCCTAATAGGTGTTGTTTCCGTTGCAAATAACATCTGTAAATTTCTGGTAAGTAAATCATTTAATTTCCATAAATTCGTTTTCCTTAAACACATTCCTTCTTCGTACATACCAGGTTTACTCCTCACGAAACGCCGAAGTCCTTACATTTCATGAACTTAAATTAAAACAATATTTCCCTAATCCCGGATGGATAGAATATGACCCCATAGACATTTGGAAATGCACCCAGCAGTGTATAGAGGTTTGATTTTATTTACAAATATCGTTCAACATAAAATCGATTTATTGACATTTTTTTTCGTCTCACTGCAGACTGCGTGCAAGAACTTATTAATATTAGAAATAAATCCTCAAGACATAGCAGCATTGGGAGTCTGTGCACAGCGTGGCACGACCATACTTTGGGATAAACTTACTGGAATTCCATTACATAATGCCATCGGTGAGTCGATGCGTTATCATTAACTGATCGATGTGTAATGACCTCATTCATATAAACAAATGCATAATTAAATCGTAGGTTGGGCAGATAGCAGGACATCGACGACATTAAAATCGATCCTTCACAACATCAAAGGAAAAATCAATTACCTTAAATCAGTGTGTGGCTCGCCTCTGAGTACGTGCTTTAGTTCTTTAAAGATTAAATGGTTGATGCAGAATTTGCCATCAGTTAATGAAAGCATCGACAATAATAGATGTCTTTTTGGAACTTTAGATTCTTGGATAATATGGGTAGAGATAATGAGTTTCAGATATGCTTATGTGATAAAAAAAAATTGTGTGTTTGTTTCCAGAACCTTAGCGGGGGTGTTAGTAGTGGAATTCATATCACAGATGTTACGAATGCCAACTACACAATGCTTATGAATGTACACACCCTGCAATGGGAACCGAAGCTATGCGAGTTCTTCCAAATTCCAATGACAATTTTACCAGAGATTCGCTCCAATTCTGAGACGTATGGCTTTGTTGTCGATGGAGCCCTCAATGGACTACCTATTGCAAGTGTAAGTCGTACATAATAAAATTTCAGTGAAATACAATTAAAATAGTAAGGTGACATTAGGCCTATAACTTATCTTATACATTTTGAGGTGTAACTCACCTCAAAATGTTAAAGATAAATTAAAAGATAAAAAGATAAAGATAAAAGTTAAATATTAAAAAGCGTAGTTTAGAGAAGACATACAGCCAAATTCTCAGAGATCCGTTTTGTCTCCAACTATCTTAAATTCATAAATGATCTCTTGTCTGAAACTTCTAATCTAATACCTATATTGTTTTGCTGAAGACAGCAAATCGATTCTTTTGATGTAATCTTCGACCACTTTTTGACACATATTGGGCGGTATCTCAGCCATAACTTGACGAATGTTGGTTTTCAAGTGCTCAAGAGTTAAAGGTTTACCTACATAAACACGGTCTTTCACGTAGCCCCACAAAAAAAAGTCCAGCGGTGTCAAATCGCATGATCTTAGTGGCCCTGTCCTGTCGAAATACGCATTAAAAACATTTGGTACCTCGTGGTCTACTACAGAATGGAAACAATCCCAATCGATAGATAGGAAAAAAAAACGAATAAATCGTGAAACGCCAGTTCTACGTGGGTTCAATAATTTTTTTTATGAAAAATTGTTCTATCCCGGATGTGAAATGTCATCGAATTCTCGCAAAAAAAATCAACTATAAGTGGTTCTTCCACCGGCCTGAAAAAGAGCTATTCATAAAGAATATGACGATATCAAAATGGATAGAAAATCCTTCCCGTGATACGTCAAGCACAACTCGAAAGACTACAACGTCCAGAAAACCTACAACATCAAGTGCCAGTTACACACCCAAATCTATCCACAACTGGAGTTTCAAAATTAGTGTATTTCCCAATTTTTCAAATAATTAAAAAAAATAATGTAAATGCCCCAGAGTTTAAAGCTCTCGGTACCTTCCTAAGAACTTCCTCAATCTCTCATCTAAAGAAACACAATGAGTCTCTTTTAAACTCACTCCAACCCCATCACCACCTCCGTCTCCACTTCGCTCTCCAATTTTCTCCAATTTCGACCTAAGAACATGAGCGAAATATCCTAATTTTATAAGGTCTCATATTTTGAACCCATCTTCCACACACTCAGTTCTTTCTACACAACAAAATTCAGACAACTCTCTTACCACCAGTAGTCAAACTTACCCAGAAAAATGTAGATTCCACTGAATGCAGCTATGCTCTCCCTAGGCTCAGAGAATCAATGATTTATGAAAATGAAATAATTTTCATACATCGGCTTCTCTCTGTCTCAGTTGACTGCTACTCTCTACAACTCAATTTCTTTCCACACTAACACCCGTAACCTTAGAAACCATCGCCTCTTTCTATTTACCAACTCACCACACCTCCTATGTCATTAATGAACCTTTGACCCGCATGCTCCGGTTTGCTAATTTGAATCCAAATTCATTTGTTTTCAACATCATCACCTACAACTTCAAATTCCTTTGGCTTTCCCACACCCAATCGTAGTTATAAGTCTAGATTTAAGTTAGTTTTTCAGTTATACTTATAGCTTGAATTAAGCTGAATAAATTGGTGTTAGGTGGGGGCTAAAATTAGTTAAATGAAATAGCCAGTTGAAGTCCTCCCCTTAAACTATTCAACTTTAATACTCAGCCTTCTAAGAATGCTCATCAGGAATCATGTGTATAGATTCCTTCTTTAGTCGAACTTCACCAATTTGGAACCCTTTACCGGACCGATTTTTCCCTCAACTTTTGACATTCAAACATGCAAGACTAATTTCCATCGGTAACTTCTTTTAAACCCTATCCCATTATCCTAATCGCTTGCACTGTGTCTTAATATTTTAAGGTTAGTTATAACCCTTATAGTGCGCGCAAAATAAAAACAATAATCTGTTTACATATTGTGCATTTAAAAAAATTCAGCAGCACTTAATTGGTTATAACCTCTGTATTCTGAACTTTGTCTGTTTTAGAGAAATAGGTAATAGATCTAAACTTTTACCTGAGTAAGCTAAAATTATTCTTAAAAAAATGATATTAAAATCTACACACAATTGGTGTTATCTTGATGCAAGAAGACATACAAATCGAACTTATAAGCCTCATATCTCATTTTGTTTACTCAAATCTTCCTCTTTTCTAAGTGATCATTGATCGATACATTCCCCATTAAAATACAAACGAAAGTGTAAACGTTAACGGATGTGTAGTATTTATTTTGTTAGCGTTACTGTATCATGTGTTGTTTCTATTTAATTCAAACATCTAATTCCGCAAACAAAAAATTGTCGAATTTATATATTTTTGTGGAATTTGAATGATTTGGTTTTGGCCGTGTGTTTTTTGAAGTTAAGTAATTTAAACAATTCATATTCCCTTAATGTTTTTTTATACCATTTTTTTTACTAGTGCATGGGCGATCAGCCGGCAGCTCTGCTTGGACAGCTATGCACCAAAGTTGGACAGTGTGTATGCACAATAGACGACAGTTGTTTTGTGCTTTTAAATACAGGCCAAGAGGTTATAGACTCAAACAATGGACTTCTCAGTAGTGTAGCATTTAAACTAGGTCCAAAAGAATCTACGTTCTACGCATTGGAAGGGGCCGTTTCCAATGCCGGATCAACAGTCACATGGCTGCAAGATCAACTACGAATAAACACAGAAATTAATCAAAATGGAATTGTTGCTGAGGTCTTAAGTAATTTCCTTAGTGAAAATTCGATGATTTCATCCACGTCGTCGACAATGTTGAATACACTAAATGAAAATGGAGCCCCTGCCAAACGTAGTGAGATTATTTTTGTGCCAGCATTCAATGGACTTTATGCGCCATATTGGCGCTATGATGCTAGAGGCATTATTTTAGGATTAAATAGTCATACAACTGCTGAAAATATTACTCAAGCAGCATACGAATCAACTGGGTTTCAAGTTCATGAAATTTTAGAGTCATTCCGAAAAGATACTCCAACATGGGATCGAGCACCGAAACTAATTGTTGGTGGTGAGTTCTCGGAGAATAATCATTTCATGCAGTTTATGGCGGATATTATTGGAAATGCCTTGGGTGAGCAAAATGCAAAAAAAAATGCATTCATTTTGAAAAGTTTTAATAAATTTATAAAATTTCCATTACAGAGCGACCACAAACTACCTCATCCTCATGCCTGGGAACAATGATTGCTGCTGGAATAACAATGAAAATTATTTCGATAGAAAATGCTCAAAAAATGTTCACACCGCCTTATGATGTGTTTCATCCAACAACGGCTCAAAATCGTATGTTTTCGCAAACATTTTTTAAATATTCAATAATTGCTTTATACATATATTTTCCCCTGTTAGGTCGTGAACTTCTCTATTGTCGGTGGAACTATGCTGTACAAAAATGCCTCAACTGGAACAATTTTGAAACATACGAAACAGACATGGAATTATTTAGACAACGCGAACGCGATCCAAATTTACCAATACGACGTTCTATTCCGGGGAGCATATTTTTAACGACGTCATTTATTTTATTAATAATTGCTAAATTTTTAAAGAAAACTTAATTCTTCCCAGTTATTCCAATAAGAGTGATATGATTTGAATATGTCTAAATGTGTACAGTGTGCTGGTCTAGCGATTGATTCGTAAACATTTGTTGGAATTTAATTTTTTTTAAATTTCCATAGTAATTCTGTTGTGCCAGTTTAAATCTAGTCAATCGTAGTGGGAATTTTCGAAATATTACATAAATAGCATTTATTATATTTTTGTTATTTACATTAACTTTTGGATCAAATTAAACATAAAACAAAAATAATGAGTAGTACAAAATCATTGAATTTGGAAAATTAAAAAAAAAACATCTCTACTTACTGCAATTTTTTTTAGCATTTCAAAACGGAAATCAGAAATATTATTTTTAACTTATTTTAGCTTTTATTTAAACAATTATAGACTCAATCAATGCATACCTATTATTTTTAAGTTGAAATTTATTTATTTATATAAGAAAATAAATGAAAAATGTTGTTGATGTTATTTTTAAATAGAGTCGGTGTTTAAATTTTATTATTATATTGCGTTTAAATATAGATGGACTTTGGAGATTATTTTATGTGGTAAACAGAAATAGATTGTATAAAATTGGCATGTCAAAAACATTTTAAATTTTTAAATAATATAAAATCTTCGTCAAAGTTGCACAAATGAGTCCTTTTCATTTTGATTATAATTTTTGACCCAATCTGAACCAAACCACATTTTCGTTGCCAGCTTTTCATAATGATTGGGTAAAAAGCTTTTCTTTGTGTTGTTTGTGTTTTTACAAAACGAAATAGATAAAATCTTGAACGCTTCCTGATAAGATTTACGATTTGGCAACGCGTTTTTTTAGCTTCATATTCCTAAAATCGATTCGAATTTCATGAAAGCGAAAGGACTTTTCGGGGGTGGCCATGGCGCGATAGTTGTGTGCTCGCCTGTCAACCTCGTGGTGCAGGTTCGAAACCTGCCGTTGTCTATGTCTTCTTATATTCCATTAAAACCCAATTCTAAAAATTGTCATAAAATAAGTTGCTGCTTTGCTCATTACATGCTGTTTAGGCATAACACTAATAACATGTAATTGAGTAAACTAGCATACCCATAAAATATGACACCAAAATAAATAAAATAATGCGAATTATAAGAGACATAAATAAAAAATAAGACACGGTAATTCTCTCCGCATTAGTTCAGCCGCAATCCCTGGAGATAAATCTGAGACAACAACCAGCTCTAGTCTCAAAACGTCGCGCCACACATCTTTCCTATCCTTCTTTCTCTTCTTCCTCCGGATGCCCGCGCTGTGTTAAGAAAATCGTATAAAAGGGTATTCATAATCCCTTGCGCGCGTGCAAAGTTATAAAAAAAAATGTTCTTGAACCAGTTGGTGTTCAATTGGTTGCCACTCCCTCACTTGTCGGTGCGGTATCTGTAATCAGTATTTTTTTGTCGCATAGATACCGATCTCATGTTCACTTGTCGGTATACTTTCGGCGCAGAATTATGCAAAACTATTTTAGTTTTGCTAAGAGCAGCATTTCCGTCTTTACCATTGTGTTTTATACAAACACTTGCGGTAAATATAGATACACTACTGATTTATTGTACCGAGGCTCGGTATGTAGGTATACGGCTTTCTAACGAACCGATTCCGAACATATCGAACAAATCAGTAGGCTTCCATTGAAATGTATGTATGTATGTATTCAGTGAGATAGATCTGTACCGAATGTGTACCGATTAAACTGAGAGAAACGATACCGCACTGACAAGTGATAGAGCTGCCTAATGGGGTTTTCTTTTGGTAAGAAAAATTAATCTTTTTCCCCTTCAGATTTGTCAAAACACAGATTTTCATAATTAAAGCCTTCGAATGGGCAAACAAATCAATTATTTTTTGATCAGAAATCAATTTTGCAGATCTGGATTTTTCGGCAGATTTATGGCGTTTTATTTGGCAATCCGGAATTCTTCTCCGATCCGGGATTCCAACTGAACACTTGTGTGATTCTGACAATTCTGAATTTAAATGAGATTGTATGTGTAAAAATAATTGTGTACGTGAGAATATTCAAATTCAAAAATAATGTTTGTTACACAATTATGATACAAAAAATGATAACAGTCGAGTTTGACGTCCAAGTATATGAATGTGTTAGTGCTTCTGCTTCTGATTCTGATTTCAAATCCAGAAGCAAAATTCTCTTCTTTTCAGAATTAGAACTGAGAATCGTATACCATTCGCGACGAAAAAAATAAAATTTCCGATCAAAATCTGAAATTACCAAAAGAAAACCCCATAAGTATTGAATAAAAATGCACACTTCCCTTATAACCTTCTAGACGACGCGGAGGCTTAATCCATGTTAAATTATAATGCGGAAGTCTAATACAACGCTCTTGGTAGGGTCCTTCTGTTTGGAATTGAAAAATGGCAGAAAACTCTATTATTAGCTATTATTCTCTCGCTTGAACCCATTTTTTATTTCTTCAAATATATTTACAAATAAAAAGGGTATTTAAACGGAAAACCCGGATAAACCTAAAAAAAAACAGACAATTTTATCTCCGCAGATAACTGTTAAAGTTTTGTATGGGAAAAGTATTCTGCAAAGCAGATAAATTTATCTCGCGAATTTGATGCAGAAAGAGTATAAATAAATAAAATTTACAGCGGAAAGATATATCTTTCTGCAAAGCGGAAAATTATGTCGTTGCATATGAATACCCTTAATGCCTCATTTGGCAGCCGAAATAAATTTAGCAAACCTAAAGTAGGTATTCGACTACTTTCTTTGCGAGGAATTTGAAGCAGAAAAGAATAACTTCTACTTAATTTCATTTGTATCTTCAGGTCCCTCATCCCCTTCATTTTTCCTGTTCAGCATGCAGGAAAAAAACTAATGGAATTCATGTTTTTTTATTTTATTTAATATTAAAACACTAAAACACAAAACCTTTTATAAGTCTTTTTCTCAAAGAAAAAAAAAACAATTCGCCTGGAAATTACTGTCATAATTTTAAAAATTTCTGAAAACCCAATGGTAAAATTGGAAATGTAAATGGAAGCAACTTGGAAATAGCTGACATTTAAACGGAAAACTGGAACTATCGTTTTCGCTCATGTTCGTTTTTGAAAAAAAAACAAAACAAAAGTGGTTGAAATTAAGCTATCGCTTTAATAGCGAGGTTCATTCAAATTTCAAACTTTACATGTACATATGTATGTGTGAATTCAGAACAAATCTGTCAACCCATCACAGATCAGATCCTTCGTGCTAAGATTTGATCTAGATCTGCTCTTTTGTTGGAATGAAACTCTCAAAATTCAAAAAGATCCAATCTTTTTACAGAGAGAGCCAATCTTTTCTTGAATGAAACTCGCTATAAATGAATCGGCCGGCCTGCAGAAAAATATAAAAATCAAAAACCACAACAAAATTAAAATAATCGTCTTAAATACTAGATCTACCTTCTTTAAGCCTCATGGTTTATTTATTGAGGGTTATCTTCAATGTGGAACTTGGCAACGTGAATGCAAAAGCTCCACTCGGAATTTATTGGTATCGGGAATAAATTTTCCCCGGGAATTTTGCTGTCATTTCATACAATTTTTTGTTTGAATGAAATTTATTCCGTGGGGATTCAAGATAGTAGAAAAAATTTCCAGGGAATGAAATATTCCATGGGAAACGAAATTCCAGATAGGGCCCATTATGTATCAATGAGTTATATGTATGTAGGAATATAATCATCTTCCGATAAGATGACACATTTTTTTTTATTTAATTAAAATTAATTTCTTCACTGAACACTGCACTTCTACATATAGGTACATACATACCTATGAACAATGACATTACTTAAAAAAAAAGTTCGAAACTCAATTTTTTGTTCCGACACAAATTTGCTCATGTACCTGGCTAAACTTTTTACTATTCAAAGTTAGGGTAAATTTTTTTGCTCGATTCCAGTACAATTCGCAATAAAATAGTTATACATATGTATACACATATTTTTATTCAAAATAGAATTTTTATTTATAAAATAAACTTCTCTGGAGATATATTGCCAATAAGTCTCAACCGTGACTCCAAGAGTCCAATATGAATGTAGTTTCATCTAATGCAACGTCAATAGAAGAAAGAAAAAAAATAAAAACAACATAATAGACATCTTTCCTCACTCACATTTTTTTTAGTCCATATTGAAGATTTATGCACTGGCAAACATCAAGTTGGTCCTAGAATGTAGAAAATCGTCCAGGCGTTTATAGACATATAACCAAAGCATAGCTAAACCAACCAACAAAATCCTATAACATCATCATCGCAGCATATCAACATAACTTCTTCGTTCGTTGTGCCTTCCATTTAGTGCTGAATAAGAATAACGATAAACTTGGCAGGTAGGGACTGGCTTCTGCAGGGATCCATATTCCTCATCCTTTTAAAATTTCAGACCATCAACGCATTCTCTGGATGCACACCACAGAACAGGGTGGTATTTGTGATTAGAACATTTCTGGGCCCAACCAGATTTTTTATCGTGAATAAAAAAATCCATGGAAATTTGTCTCTCATTCGAACTTAGGGAACATGAATTATGCTTAAACGTTTCCCTCGGAATTTATTGGGGAATAAAATTTCCCTGGGGGTTTTTCTGTCACTTCATACGATTATTTGTTCGAGGGAAATTTATTCCTTGGGAAATTCACGATCGCAGGAAAAATTGCGACGGAATACAATTTTCCGTGGGAGGCGAACTTAACTGGGAGATTGTCGATGGATCCCAATAAATTCCCAAGTCGTAGAAAGGTTCTAACTTAGCCCTACCATATAATGACAGCAGTGATGATATCCACAATTCCTAACCAGGAATTAAAATTCAAGTTTTGAAGGACTTGAAGAGTCAGGATGGATGTTACAACGGTACAACAAATACTTCCCTGGGTACAGACTACTGCATGATTCTATAGGCTGTAAGAGGGAAAGAATTCTGAATGGAAATTCACCATCTTCTCCCTTGAAACTCAGCCATAGTATAGGCTGGCTCTCGAAAGCACTGTTGGATTTAAAGTGTCCACTTCAAGTAACTTTCAACCCTCATTACTGGGTGATATATTCTATAAAAAGCAACTCCTCCCACCCCATGACAACACCCATGATTGTTGATGTTGTATATCTCTTCTTCATATTTATTCCTGTCGCTTATCCGATGGTGTAGTGTATACGAAATACAAGTATACATATCTTGGAATTCTTGTTTTGCATTCTTCTTCAGAATTTATGTATCTTTTCTATTCAAATGGAATCCACAGCACAGGATAATATGGCTATGGTAAAAGTGAAGAAGGTGCAATTTGGTTTCACTCTTGAATAAGATGTTATCCTTGACAATACTTAAAATATTAAATATGTTGTCGTGCTTTAGGTGTCCCCCATAGAAGTGCAGCTAGATTATATTGGCATATGAAATGTTTTTATTCAGTGAGTAGATGCAGTATGGATATATGGCTACGAGAAGAACGTTATGAAAGGCTTTAGTTTAAGTTACATATATTCTACAGTTTGTCAAGAGACATGAAAAAAATGCAACTGCACGATGTGATTATTTTAATTGCTATAATATGTTGCTGAATGCTTTTGTTATCAACTTTACACAGGAGGGTTGAAGAATTTAAATTAAAGATCCAATTTAAATATGTACAACAGAACATAATAGTTATATTTTATTATTGCACTGTGCAAGGGAAACATAACCAGTTTCATTCTGCTTTCTAAACAATTTTTTGCCGTAATGCTCGTACTTCTAAGAATGTACATTAGTCTACGTTGGGCCCGATTTCGGACGAACTGTCAAATAAAGAGATTAAGATCTATTAACAAATGGAAAATTGGCAGGAGGTAATTCATTCAAACAAGTAAAATTAATTAACCGATAATTATTACGACTATTATGTCGTTTTTATGTTTGACAATTCAAGAGCCTCCGGAGTCCGAACTCCTCTGAAAAGCTTCATTTGAGATAAATTGACAGTTCTGATTCTCAAAAGAAGGAAAATTTGCTTCCGGATTTGAAATCAGAATCGAAAACACAATCCCCCATTCATATACTTAAACGTCAAACTTGACAGTTGTCATTTTTTGTATCCTTATTGTTCGACAAACAATTATTTTTAATTTTGATTATATTTTTTATATTGTATTGTATTATACATATACAATCACACCAAACTTCAGAATCATCAGGCACAAATAGTGTTCAGTTGAAATCCTGGATCGAGATAGATTCCCGATTGCAAAATAAAAACCTCATTAGACTAATAAACATTTGTTTTTAAAATATGTATATTATAAAAAATTTAAACATAAATAAGAGAAATAAGCTACAATTTTAGATAATGTTTTCAATGATATTGGATTTGAAAATATTTCTATTCTGGTAAAAATCCATTATAACCATAGTTTGTTACATGCTGAAAAATATAGAAAAAAACATTATTTTTAAGTCTTAAGGTTCTAGAAGGCGCATTTATACCGAAAAAGGCTAGAAGAGGGGACAATCAATATGTCCGCCATTATATCATCTCTTGGCAATGTTATAGAATATTGTAGGTTCTTCTTTAAGATTACAATTTCATTTAAACGTCGCATTCGGCATTCTATAAATATAATATATAGCGAGTTTCATTCAAGAAAATATTTGCTCTTTCTGTCAATAGAGTTGATCTTTTTGAATTTTGATGGGTTTGTTATTGTACATAAAAATGTCCCTGCTAATGTTTCGCTCGGACTTTATTATGGGATTTTCGTTTTGTTAACAAAACTCTATTTATTTTTGATTTAGATCTATCAAAAAACTGATTTTGACAATTTTTGCCTTCGAATGGCAAAAAAAAATTGCTTCATTTTTTGATTTTAAATAAATTTTGCAGACCTGAATTTTTCGACAGATCTACCCCTCTTTTACTAACACCACTATACATCATAATTGACAGCCATCAGTTTGAAAAGACAGCTGATACCGCTAGCTGGTTCACAGACACAAATATACACCAATAATATTGCAAATAAAAATCAGTCTGAAAACGTATTCGATTCGTAAAGAAAAAAATCAATTTATACATCAAAATATAAATTAACCAAACTAAAACCCCATTAGTATCGGGAATCAACTGTCAACTGTCATTCCATAAGTTTTATTGTTCGAGGGAAATTTATTCTCGTGACTCCAAAGGAGCTAATATTTAAAATTAAAAATGGTATTTAGCGCAGATCTTAATCTTGAATACGGTTTATTTTCTTTCTTTTTAAATACACTACCTGGAAGCCTAATTTGATCAGAGATTACATTAAAAAAGATACTTTTAAATGAAAACAAAAATTAATTACAGTAGTTCGAGCTTACAAATCCGTAATGAAACAAGAAAGCCTTAATTTAAAAGCCCGAGTTCGTCCATAAAAATGAAATTTTGTGTTTATTAAAAACGATATACATACACACAAAATCACTTGGGTAAAAAAAATTGTAGAAGCTTCAAAATGTTTCATAAAAATGCGTATACGCCATAGTGATCAATAAAATAAGTTAAATATATATGAATAGGTATTATTTTTATTCTCTTTAATAAAAATCTGAAACTACTTACACACAGGCATATAGTCTCCAAAACAAAAATGATTTTTTCACATGTGCTGCCTCCTTGCGATGTGACATCTGTGCATTACAGTAGTAGAATATCTCTTGGAAATTTGACAAAACGTTGTAGATTCATCTATTACAATTCCTATCGCACGAACGATAATGGATGTAATATTGTGCACGGGCATTATTTACGTTTGGCGTAAATTTTGGAAACAAATATATACTACTCAACGCAAACAACATTGACAGTTTGCAATCTGACAATTAATTTGACAGATATACATATATAATTTTTTGAAGTTAGTTCGCTGTTCTTCCAAAATGCCGTGCGTAAAATTTTAGCTTCCATAACAATATCTTCCAAAAATGTAGACAAACATTTTGGACGAATGTCCAAAATAATATTGTTCGGTATACACAATATTATTCCTCAGCAAAACTTGGACTGATTCCTTTAATGTCGTTTTCGATTGGATTTTCGGAGTATTCTAATCGATTTTGATTCCAATCGAATATTAAAATGTCGTATTCATAAATTTTCGGATACACACTTAAAAGTGGTAATCTAAAAAAATGGCTTCTTGAAACAATTATTTTTTTGACATAATCCCACGAAAAACAGTTTAGTTTCAAAGTTGATCGAACAATCAAGTCGAAGTCGTTCGAACGATTTATCACAAACAATTTAAAAAATCAAATTTATTTTATTATTATTATATTACCTTAAAATCTTGAAAATAAATTAAAGAAATTCGAATGCAACAGACGATCAAAGAACACATAACTTCTTCACAATCCAGAAAATCGTTGACTGCTCCATCACGTTAGAAATTCATAAATTTGTGCTTGAATTATTTTTATGTTGTTGTCGAATTAAAAACAAATTTTAGCAATTTTTTAAACGTCAAAGAAAGACCGTATTTTTGAAAATATTTAATAAAACATTTTTTATTAAAAACAATTTTCTATGGCAAATATTAATTTATTGCACCAAAAAGACTGACTACATCATAAATTTGATTATTACAACTGGTGAAATGTGTTTAGCTTACGAAAAATATTCATGCTTCTTCCGTGAGCTCGTAAACTAGAATTACACGGTTAACGTAATCGGATAACGCGTTGATTCTATGAAGTAAAAATGCCGTCAAAATATGTCCCTATTGGAGGCGTTCACTCATTTATTCTGAGCAATCAGGAATAACTTTCTGATGTTGTAGCGCGTATTAATTGCGCCAATTCTTGTGATTGTCAATGTGTTGACGAGAACGTTGACATTTTCTTTGGGCTAATAAGACAATAGAGAAGCACAGTCCTTTTCTTAATTAATAATAAATGTGCTCAATCTTAGCAGCCCTGTGTATGTCATTAGTCATGAACCTACTTTTAGCGTGCCAAGCTATAAAGATCCATCATATTGGAGGAGCCCAGGTGACCTCCAGGTTTCTTCGATCCCGAATTTCTCGTATTTAAAAAAAAATCCTATGCTCAATAAATAAAACCTACATACTAATACTAAAATTATTCTGCTAATGTCATTGTTTATTGAATGCCCATAATTCTAACACTAAAGTTTAACTCGTCACGAAAATTGCTTGCACGATTTCACATGACATTTATCCCAATTCATCCTTAAAAATAATACAAACACAAAAAGCAAGTCATCAAAAATAAAAAGAAAAAAAAAATCTCGCTGGATGGTGATAACATTTTATTTATTTATTTAAATCGAAATAAAAATACATTACACACAACCACCATCACGTGCAAAAATATATTTTATTTCCTTGATTCTGAAAGGAAAAAAAAAATATAAAAATAAATACTTGTATAGTAATCATAGTAGGTATGTGTATGCTGCTATTGTATTTAAGTTAAACCAAGCGTTAAAAATGCTGAAGCAAAAGACAAACTCCGATAGCAAAGAAGCCCGCTGCTAAAGAATATTCCACCCGCTTCTTACTTTGGTATTCATAACAAATTGCCTACGTGACTGACTTACCAACCAGTCCATATCTTCAAACCTACTTAATGAAGAAGTGCGTGCGAAAATGCCACTTCCATAGCTGGTTATAATTTGTTCTGCCATAGAAACGACTTTGCACAAAATGACGGAGCACCATATTTAAATTGATTCCTTATTCTGGTCGTCCTTGCGGCTAGGATGACCATAGCATTATGGTGATTGTTTTTTTGTCTTCTTCTTCTTCTTGTCTTAACAGTAATTATTATTGTAAGGAATGCTATATCCTTGTGGACAAGCTGTCAACTTAGCATTGCATCCTAAGGAATTGTTATCTCATCACTACGTGAGCGATTTTTTTTCCTGTTGCGGTTTGGAAAAGTTGAGTCAAGTTTAGTTCTAATGCAAAATAAGTTTTGTACTGTTTAAAATTGTATAGTTTTGTGTGCTGGATTTACCACATTTTGTGGCATGTTGCATTAACAACCTATACTACAATGAATACAAAACCCGAAGTCGAAGTTATATTCAATTTATTTGAATTTTCGGAGTTTGTACAGGAAAAGTTGGTCTATTAGGAATAACAACTAATGCCATTAAGAAGGTAACGATATTGAATATACTCTTAGAGAGGATTTTCAGAACAGGAGGTCCTGTCTTGGATATAATGCACTTTACAGAAATAAGAAAAGGAAATTCACGAAGCATTGTCGATTGTTTTTCTATGTATTTGCAACAAAGCGCTGTTGTTAAGATGCAAGCAATCTACACATATAGAGATGAAAGGATATTTTTTAAAGTTGATTCAAGTTTAAGTTTTTTGTGGAAAAACTAGACATTTATTTTGAAAGCCATATTTGTTAAATATTAAGGCACGTAGTGTCAGATGAATTTGAAATTAAACCATGTTTTTCAAAGTTAATTTGCCAACCCAAACTTACTTCAAAAAACCTGAGAACTGTCAAATCGACTTTCATCAAAAACAATAGGCACGTTCCGAGACGTAGGCATTTTGAAATTAACAAATTTCAAGGAACAAACATTATTTTTTGGCAGTTAAGTTTCTTACAACACTACACCATTGTGAATGTCAATCCTTACATACAGAACTGGGCGTATTTAATAACAGATTTTGCTGCAGCTTTGGATACGTCACATTATATTTAAGGTGTTAAATAAAAATAAAAATTATATTTAAAATGATTTTTGAATTGCATATACTACTTATAGGAAGAATGCAAACATAGAACGCAGTTTAGTACATTATCTAATTTTTTTTGTTAGATAAAATGGCCATATGGCATGTGAATATGGCCATAAAACAACTGGAGCAATATTTAAATAAAATCGTTTTTTTTTGCAGTACAGATCCATCTTATACCCGAAAAATAAATACAATATTTGCAGCAGGATCACCGCTGATAAAAGCAGCGTAAAATTTTACGTCGGAGCGGACAGATCTTTGACGTTTTTTTTCGATAATCGAATGAGTTTGAAAGAAGTATAAAGCCCTCGGTCGCGCGCGCAACTCTATTCCTATAGTGAGGACTCCCTCTTATAAAGTCCAGAAAAGTCTGGACCGGCTTGAGCACAATTTTCTGCCAATTTTTAAACGTCAACACACATTCGGTTTTGTTTTATATTTTTTTTTGTTTAAAATTACATTTTTTCCTCTTCAAACTAATTATTTTGTGTTTTAGTGCTTCAAAATTAATTTATTTATTCAACAAAAGTTTTCCCACAACAACTTTGAAACGTTTTTTTTTCCTTTATGACAAAGCCTGACAATTGTAAATTTTCTGCCTAAAAATTCCTGCCTATAAAAATATATTGAGCAGAAATTCCCAAGAAATTGTCAGGAAGGGGAAATATTTTACTCTCTCATGAGGGCTCTCTTGTGACCAAAACTACCAAATTTGTAAGAATGGAACAAAAATTAGTGCCAATTAACAGTTTTGGGCTGAGTGACAAGCTGACAATTTCTGCCAATCCACTAAATCGTGTTTTTTTTTTAATTTAACTATATGCCTGTAAGACCTAAGGTCTTTTAAATGCAACCTGAATTGTACGGCACTAGTTTGGCACAGTGGATTTGAGAACCAGGTATTGACTGTCTCATTTTAATCCATGGGCGGCATCCAATTAAAATTGGAGGTATAGAAAAGAATGCGCCTAGCGTGGGAATCGAACCCGCACGACCTAGTTAGCAATCAAGCACTTTATCCACTTCGCCATTGCCATTGTTTTTTTTTTTAATATGGGTAGTAGTTTTAACGTCACTAATAAGACTTAAATCAATTTTGAAAATGAAGTATTCTCTAGAAAAAGCTGTGTTCTATCAGAGCCGATTTGACAGTTCTCGCATAATTATTTTCAAAAACATGGTTCAATTCAAGAAACACAGCAAGCATTATTATTAAAAACAAAACACCCTTTACCTAAACAAATTTTTCAATCGAATTATAAATAAATTTGGCATTCGTAAAGTAAAACAATTGAAAGTAGTTTTAATAGATTTATTGAAATGATGTACAATATAATATAGTACAGTTAATTTTTTCAAAACTGTTTTTTCTCTTACATTAAATATTCATTTAATTGAAACATAAAAAATTGATAAAAAAAAATTAAAATTAATTTTTCTTAAACAACTTTAGAACTACAAGATTATAATACTTAAATAATTCGTTCATATATTACAATATTACTTACTAGCTATAAACTTTTCTTTTCTGTTTTTTATTTATTTTTTATAAACCATAGAAGAAGACTTATTTCTTTGACAATGGCATATGCGATCTATAGGTCTAGCTTAATACATACTTTAATTCTTAGAATACTTACTAATTATTTTATTTTTAATTTAATGTTCTTAAATAAAATTATTGGTAAGACAAGTTTTGTTTTAAAGAAGACATTTTTGTTAAACAAAAAAAAATTAAAAAAAACAATAAAATCTATTTAATTTACATTCTACAAAACTAGATTTTAAAATAATATTTATAATTCGTCTCAGCCCTTAAGTTATATTTTATTTCTTTTTGTTTTTAACACGAAGCTATAGATGGATTTTATTTAAAAAAATATTTTTAAATTTGTATAAAAAGCAATACAAAAAATACCTTCGTAAAAATTGGCAATGACTTGTAGCTAGAATTTGTTGTATTTAAAAATTATTATGCACTTATATAGAAAAATCATGACTTTGTTTAAATTATTATTTTTGTTCAGTTCTTTTATTTATGGGTGGGTAGCTGATGCTGTTATAATAATATTCATTTTGTTAATTAAAACAAAACTATTAATTTTAAAAATTGAAACTGGAATTTTGTGTAACATAGATAAGGGATAAATAAATAATAATAATATAAGTAACAAAAAATATATATTTTATATTTTTTCTAGTATTATTTTTGAAGTTTTTTTTTTTTGTTTTTTAAATTTTGTTTTGTTTATAATTACAATGTTTAAATAATAAAATACAATTAAAACTTACAACGACTAAAATTAATTATCACTGGTTTGCATTGCTTTACTTAGTGCCGTACAGAGCTGACTAAATGAGGGACGGTCTTTTGGATTTTGACTCCAACAGGATGCCTAGAAATAATAATATAAATTAACATTAATTTAAAATGGATGGAATAATTATTAAAATATATATATTATATAAAAGTATTATGATTTCGAAATTTAGAATTAATTCGAATGTAGTTTTAGTAAGATCCGTCCACTGTGTCACACACTTATATTATGTTTGAAGCTTTCTCAATTGTAAACTTTTAACCTTTGGGTATCTGCTGTGCCATATACTTAAGTATGTCGTATTCGATTGGACGTTCGGAGTATTCTACTCATTTTTTAATTTAATCGAATATATGAAAACATCTAATTTACTTGAACGTAGTCGTCAAAAAAATGGCTTCTTTAAACAATTAATAATTTTGACAAATTATTCGACGAAAACTTGTATATGTATTGCATAAATGTGTTATATTTTCAATCCCTTGAAAAATCGAGAACGGGAAATATTCCGAAAATCTTATTCGGAACAACCAATCGAAAACGACATATCTGTTTTGTATTCATTACAAAATTCAGGTTGGGTAAGAAATTCCAAATAGCAATCCCAAATGATAAAATGCCGAACCTCAAAATCACTAATGACAAAAAATCGAAATTTTCTAATACCAAAATACCATATGTCGTTTTCGATTGGAGTTACTCTTTTTTTACTCCTGTTTCTTTTCGATTGGTTGTTTTAAGTAAGAGTTCGGGGAATTTTTCTGTTCTCGATTTCATTACGAAGTAAAAATAGGACAGACGTTCATAGTTTTACGTCAAACTATTTGTCAAAAGTAATAATAGTTTGAAGAAGCCAGTTTTTTTAGATAGCGACGATCAAGTATCTATGCGTAAATTTATGAGAAATATATTTACATATTCGATAAGAATCATAAAGGAGTTGAACACTCCGAAAATTCAATCGAAAACGACATAAATTTGTGAATACGACATTTTCATATTCGATTGGAATCAAAAATGAGTAGGAAACTCCGAAAATCCAACCAAAAAAGACATAATATTCGATTGGAAGCAAAAAAGAGCAGAATATGTACTCCGAAAATCTAATCGAAAATTATAGTATTATGTAATTCATTTGATGAAAGTCAGTACGACGCGATAAATAGATACAAAGTTCAGCTCGATTACGAATGTATTGCTGTTAGGATTTTACGAAATTCCATCGCACTATAGCATCGTCCTTTGGCCAAAATTTGAACTACAAAAACTGTCTACGAGGTTTACTTTCATCGAGAAAACTGATAGTAAGCACTACCAAGCTTTTAAAAAAGAAAGGGCCCGATTCGGTAAGATTGAATGATTTTCCGACTACACATTCTATTCACGCTCAAATTATGGGTGAATAATTTTTTTCCACCTGGGTACCCGTTATCTGTGAAAACAATTTAATACCCCCCTTCCGGAATCGGAAATGATAATGTGTACCTGGCTTAAAGCCAAAATCGCGAAATTCAAAAATTCATTAACAAAATATCAATTAACAAAAAATTGAGTGAAGCCTTAAACTGAATTTCAATCTATGATGTCAATTAAAAAAAAAAAAAAAAAAATAAAACAACGACAATTCTACCTACCATAATTTCCTTGAGAGCCTCCGGTGTTCCTTCGGCCACCTCCCATTGCAAACTGCCACCAGAACTCTTTTGCAAATATTCCTCATTACTAAGTTCTTCGAATGGCAGTTTTGTCGCTTGATTAAACAGTTCCCAGACAACAACTCCATAGGCATAGATATCACTCTTCGTTGTAAATTCATCCTCTTGGATGCATTCAGGTGCTAACCAACGTATTGGAAGTAATGTATTTCGATGTTTAAAATATTCCCGATTGTATTTATCCTTCGATAATGCTGGATATGAAACTTTAACAATAAAATCACTTGAGATTATACAGTTACGGGTAGCTAAATCTCTGTAAAGATAAAATGAAATAGAGAGAGAGAAAGAGATGGTGAATAATAAATCGATTAATTGAAATTAATTTTTTTAGGCGAATTTATATTCATTTCATGCAAATTGTATATAAATAGATATAAATCCTTAATTCCAAGTATATGTAGATACAAAGCAAAAATGTATAGGTACTTACTTGTGAATGTAGCGAGCACGATAAATTGCATCCATTCCCCGAGCAATTTGATATGCTACAGCTAAAATTTGTCCAGTTTTGAGGGGTGGTATTGAACCGGAAACCCCGCCATTTGCTCCATTCTGTCCAGACGCAGTAGTTGCTGTATTCGCTTTGCCAGCTGTGGCCAAAAGAAATTGCTTCAAATCACCCTAGAAAAGGACGAAAATAATAAGGAAAAATGTAAATGGCTGCAAAGTGTTGGAAAAGTGCTTACGAAACTATAAAGCAAAGTTTCAAGTTAAGAAATAAGTAGAGGAGAGGTAATAATGGGTTTGTTACAACTTTTCCTTTAAATATAATTTTTTCACTTCATTGAGTTTATGTATTAAAAGTTTTTTTTTTTTTTTGAGCAGACGATGTAAGCCTGTTTTCATAATTGTTTTGAGTTAAATAGAGCTAAACGAGGACACTATGAGGAAAACTTTTAATCTAGAAATAAAAACTCACCCAATCAGTATATTCCAGGACCAAATAATGTGGATCCTTTTCCCGACATAAGCCAAACAATTTAACAACTCCCTTATGTGAAATAGCCCGAAACATTTCGATTTGCCTCTTAAACTCCTGACAGCCTGTTTCGTCCTTGATTTTATTCAACGCCTTCACCAATATTAATTTATATTCATCTGAAATTTCTGTGTTAGATTCTTGTTCTTCTTTGATTTCCTCAATGTCGTCCATTGAAGTTTTCGATCGTCTTTTTTCCATATTGGGCGGTGTTCCACTCTGTCGCTCATCTGTGTCCTTTTCGCTTGCTTCATTGATTTTTATTAGTGATGATTTTATTTTGCCAACAAACACATCGCCAAATTCCCCGCGACCGATTTGAATGAGCTCGGATAGACTGGACCGTGGCAGGGCTAATTGATCGAAGGCATGCGACTTCTTGGAGCCTTTTGAATTGACACTTGATATGGTGTCGTCGCTTTTTTGGGCCTCATTGCCACTACCGCGGGGATTATTGTTGCCGTTCATTTTCTTGGTTTTGGCATTCTTTTCGGATTTGCCATTTTCAGGTAGACATGGCTCGATTTCGGCCATTTTGTTATTTACCTCACCCGCTTCGACGTTATCCTTGCCAGCTTCGGTAAGGCGTGCTTTGCGGGCTTGTCGACGATAACGACACCACAACATCAGTCCTACTACGAGAATTATATAGGCAAATGCCACTGACATTGTTATGAGTACTGCCCGTGTGATTAGGAAGCCATCAGACGATTCTTCAGTTGCAAAACCCTCCACTGCTGCAAATAAAAAAAAAAGTATTTTTGTATGGTAAAATAAGTTAAACAAAAAAAATTATATTTCGTACCTTTAACAACAAATCGAACTTCTTCACGCTTCAAACCAGCACTATTGCCAATGGTGCAGCCATATCGTCCTTCATCATCCAAATGAACTTCGGTGATCTCCAAAGTTCCGTTATCCAAAAACTTGAATCGATTCTTATCGGTATTATTCTCACTCAGATACTTTAAGTCTTTGTCCCATTGAATTGTTGGTTTGGGGTCACCAATAGCCTGACAATGTATACTGGCAACACCCATTTCCGTAGCTTGGATTGGTCCTTCAGGTGCTACGGAAAACTTTGGTGCCACAACCACTGCTATACTAACAGTGGCATTTATTTGTCCTTGAGTATTACTAGCGATGCAGGTGTAGTTGCCTCGATGCTCGGCGGATACATTTTTAAATATTAACGTACCGTTAATGTCGTCAATTGTCTCGGGCAATTGATCCGAAAAGTCCTGAAATGAAAATAAGAAGGTCTTATTTTAGAGTTGCTAAAGTTTTTTCTTTTTTGTGTGTTGTTTTTCTTTACAAGAGTGAACCAGAGCAATGGTCGTTGGATGTTTGTAATGTTGTAAAAAAAAATGTTTCCAGAGAATAGAAAGAGTATGAGGGGGGAAAGGTGGATGTAAGGACTTTTCAAGTTTTCTCTATGGAATTACAAAAGGAGAAACGAAACGTAATTCGTAGTTTATTTTTTGTTGAAATTTTTCGAATCGAGTACCTACCTACCCACCATCCGTCCATTATTATTTGCAATATCCTAGTGAGGGAAGCTTGTTAAAGTTGTAATTAAGATTGTTTGATTTGGAAGAGATTTTGAAACAGAGTGTTCAGTTTGAAGTAAAAAAAAGAAGAGTTTTGAAACATATAACAACAGTGATGCAGGTGCGAATAGGGACGATGCATTTATAATAAATAAGTGCATTAAACATTAAAAGAAAAACTTAGTCGCAATGATTGTAAAGGGATTTTGAGTTCGAAAGGCTTAATTACTTTTAGAAATTTGTAACACTGTTTCAAAATGATTAAAATAAGTTTTTGTTGAATGGATTATTACTAAGTAGTAGTGGTAGTAGTAATACTGATTTTAATTCTATAATCTGCCAGATTGACAACTAAAATAAATTAAATTTACATATGTAATAAAGCTTCCGATTAAAAAGTATTTAAGTAACAATATTTATAATTTAACTAAATTGAACTAAGCACACATTGACACATCAAAAATCGTCATTGATTATTCTTTATCTAAATTTCCCTGCTATTTTGCAAAATTCATATAATTTAGCGACATTCATCTCATTCAATATATTAATAACTTCTTCTTCAGTTAAAAATTAATTTCCAAAAATACTACTCCTAGTCTCTCTTAACGTTGGGCATCTACCAATAAAATTAATGATATTCTCTCTTGCTCGTAAGTTGCAGATACTACATTCAAGAGGTAAGCCACTCCTATGTGGTATGAAATTCAGGCTTAATAATTCGCTTCGAAGCTTGACCATGGTAGCAATCACCTGAATACTATTTGAATCACAGAAGTAGTTTTCCTCTGCCAGATTGTAATTGAGTCTACTGTATGTTGTTCTTAATATTGAACCAGAAGCTTCAGCTATATATTCCGTTCTACAGTTCTCATCTACTGCTGATATAATTTCGTATAGCATAGCTTTACTGCTCGAGACATTATCAACATCTAAAACAAAGTTTAAGTTACATGCTTCTGCAAGTCTAACTCACACTCTGTACCAACTTTTCTGATCTTGAATGGCTTTAATGATTTTTCTGACCAGTCGTGTATCAGGCGTATTGAAGACGTTCAGGAGGTAGTCCGCGCCTGCAATTTCAACGTTTTTATATACAGAGATTCCATACCGGTTTCCAGCATAATAACATAGTCCGGCGTGTTTATTGGTAACCGAAATACTCTTTTTACATACTCGTAGTATGTTAATAGTTTCTCAACCGAGTGAAACTTTTTGCAACCCCATACTTGCGAGGCATACAAAAGAATACTCTTTGAAACTGCTTCAAAAACCTTAGGTTTACTGCTGTGTGCAATATTCTTAATCGAAAAGCATCTTTTCCATGACATATTAATAGCAGTTTTTGCCTTTTGTAATTTATCATTGAAGTGTTTCTCCATACACAGGGTTCTGGAAATAAATTACTCCTAGGTACTTGTATTCACTGACACATTCTATGTTTTCGCCATTAAGGTTCCATATTTCATTCGAAGCATTCCGCCCTCCTCCTATTACTTAGTATTTAAATCTTGTAATTCCGTTGGGTTGGAAAAAGTAAGATTCCCTTAGTGACTGACTGAAACAAAAATTTAAAACATGCACTAAATACTGGGCGATAGGAAGGGCATGCGGCAAAGATGTGCAGGGCATTCCTCACAGTACTCATTGTCGAACCAGTGGGGACCAGTGGGCAACAGAGGGAAAAGAAACACTCAGACAGACATTTCACTGTGAACCACCATTTCTACCATTCCTAAAATTATGTAGTTCGTATTGCTTTTTCGAAGAAATATTTACAGTTATATTCTAGATTATATAAAAATAAATCAGATATACAATAATGGTGACTAATTATGTTTCACAAAATTCTTCAACATGAGGACATATTACACGTTGCTGACAGTTTAAAGAAACCTGAGTCCCAAGTGGTTTTAGTCGACATATTACTTTCTTGTATTCTCAGAATTGCACATCAATTTTTACTTCCAATTATAGGTACTATATTAAGGCTAGCCATGCATTCGTGGAAAAAAATCTAACAATTAAACATGACATTACGGTCATAGAGAGAACACTAAAAATGTGGGTCCCGCAATTTCGCCTGTCTGTCTGTCTGTCCTCGAGTCTACAGCCTAAATGGATTTGCTTCAAATTTGGTATCTATATATATTGCTTTTTCGGTAATATGCCCAACGTTTTTTTTCTTTAATCGACAAATTACAGTAGCTCCCATACATTTCTTTTTGGGCCAAAAACAAAAATCTTATTTTTTCTCAAAAACGACGGCTACGAAGTTCCTAGAAATTTTACACACTATTGTAAGTCAAAAAAATAAAAAAAACGTTTTGTTTTTTGAAAACTCAAAATTTCGAAAACGACTCATTGGATTTTTTCGAAACTTTGTGTTTGGTAGTTTTTTGAAATTTTCTAGAATAGTTAAAGAAAACTATTTTGGGTGTGGTAGTGGCGCGATAGTTGTGTGCTCGCCTGTCAACCTCGTGGTCGCAGGCTCGATTCCTGCCGTTGTCTATGTCGTCTTATTTTCCATTAAGAACCAATTCTAAAAATTGTCATAAAATAAGTTGCTGGATCGCTCATTTATTGTTGTTCAGGTATAACACTCACAACATGTGATTGAGTATACTTGAATACCCATAAATATGGCAAAGAAATAAATAATAAAATAATGCGAATTATAAAAGTCATAAACAAATCAGACACGGTAATTTTCTCCGCATTAGCTCAGCCGCCATCCCTGGAGATAAATCTAAGACAACAACCACCTCGCGCGACAAATCTTTCCTATCCCTCTTTCTCTTCTTTCTAATCATAATCCCTTGAGCGCGTGTAAGATTATTAAAAAAAAAAAACAAAAAAAAAGGTATCTAAAATAAAAAACAACGGTACCTTCCATACAAATGTTAAAAAAAAAAAACGTTAAGAAAAAAATGTATTTCTCGAAAACGGTTAAACAATTTTTTTATAGAAAAATGTTTGTGTTCTTGAATTAGAGCAGTCCGTTTTCAGGTACCCAAATATTTTTTTTGCGTACTTATTAACGGTACTTCTCATAGAACCACTTTTCATATTTTCGACTTTTTCAAGATTGGACGAAACGATTAAAATAATTTTTTTATGCAAATGTTCCCTAAAATTGTTAATAAAACTGCATACCCAAATTTTCCAAAAAAAAGTTTTCCGATTTGCAAAAAATAAATAATTTTTTTTTTTTTGAAAAATCGATTTTTTAAAAAGCAGTCAGATTTTTTTTTGAAATTTGAATTTTATATGTATATTAATATTAGCTTCAAAATGGCGTCTTAAATTTTTTCAATTTGTTTCAAAATGTTTTTAAAATTTTATACATAAAAAAATATTTTTTTTTTAAAAACCGCTCCAAAGATTTTCGATTTTTTTTAATATATTCGTATTTATCCACGAATTCAAATGACATCTTTGTTTTCCCTCATATGAATTTTTGCGTACGTCACTGAATACTACATACAATGTAGGCGCTCATACATTTATATATATTTATATAACCTATACATCTTTAAGTATCACATAAATCTTATGTATGCTTATTGCACCTAAATTATAAAGTTATATGCATATAGCTACCTATCAACCTACATCCTTCATTTTTATTTTTATATGTAGATACATATGTACAACCTATTTTCCATCTATGTATGTAGGTACATTTCTCTCCTTGGAGTTATCCTTAAGATGGGAAGATAGAGCAACTTGGAGGACAGCACTAGATACTATTCAACGGAAACTGGATGAGAAAATCAATGCAGCATTTTTGGAAGAAGCCGATAATTCATCTAGTCGTTTGATTTACAAACAACTGAATCATAGACTGATGGAGCGCAACTACTTTCACGAAAGTTTCAGTGTTCTTCAAATAAGTGTAATATTTAAGACAAGGGGCGAATTGTTGCCTTTAAACTTCCGACCATATAGACCAGACCTACCTACCCTCTGTACTCTGTGCAATTTGCAAGAGAAGGAAGACGTCTACCACCTATTAGGTAGATGCCCAATTCTACAGGAAACGAGACTGCATCACTGGCATCAATCCTTTCTATCAATGGATGAAGTACTGGATATATTGAACGGAACCAACTGGAAAACACTTAGTAACTTTATCACAGATGCTATTGCCTATAGAAGACTATATATCGAAGTTTTTTTTAGATTTATGTTGCAAATCATCAAAATTGTCAAGCATCGACAAGCCATGATTATAAATCGAAAATACGACCAGTAATAATGTCAGGATATATGAGATCGTATATATATATATATATATATGCGTATGGAGTTACCTACCTTCAGTGTTAAAAAAGAAAAAAAACAAGTACAATAATTATAATTTTATTTTGGTAAACTTTAAATGAATTAATTTAATCATCTTAACTGTCAATCTGGCTGACGGCTTTTGCCGTCAATTGTTCAAACAAATTGTAAAAAAATCTAATGATGAAATTAAATTCACTTACTTACTTACATTTCTCTCCTAACTTACACAATTAAAATCCATAACATAGATTTAAATATACATTTGTGGGTAGGTACCTATGTAACTATTCCTTAAATCATCTATTCGACAATTCATTACCTACATCGACTTTAAACCTGCATAGGATACTAAGATTACCTACATGCTAAACAGCGTGAACGTTTAGCTACATTAAAGTTGATAGCTACAAGAGCAAGTTTGTACGATCCATTCGTGCATATTTCATATTTAACTTGTTGATAAAAAAAAAATAAAAAAGATACAACTTTTTGCACTATAGAACTTTTTAAAGATCCTAACCTACAAATCATCTATCCATTTTTTCCATCTATCTTTCTTTTCTTTAATGTCTAATAACACAACTTTGCTGTTATAAATCAATAAGAATGTTTTTATCAATCTAACAAACTAGTAATTTAAATCTATTAGCAAATTGAAACAAAAATGAATCCGATGTAATTTCCATCCCCTTTTAGGGAGTTAACTATAATAGAAACCCCATTCTCCTAACTACATTATATACAATGCGGAGTTAGTGAGCGCATCCCGCAACATGGTTTCATTGTTGTCTGTTTGACTTTGCCTGCATATACGAGTAGAGAACACCAGAGAAAGACATCTGCACAATTTATTTTGGATCATCGTAGCGTTAAGTTTGCCTTTACCGAATATCCTCAGCAGTAAATTGTTATCCCCAAACTTTAAATCTGCTTCCATCCACTCATAACCCAAACTACCCTACAATTGGATTGGTGAATTTTTTTTATTAGAAACGCGCGAATCCAATGTTGAAATATTATTTGCCTAACTATTGTGCAAAAGTTTTGGGAAATGTTTACCTAGGGCTAACTTGCCTATTTGCATTTTTCATCATATAGTTTGCCCGCACCCAGTTCGTTTTCATATATCGATCCGTGCCAAATCCAATGGATGCAACTTACACAGCAAAATCAAATGAAACTTTTATCCCACCATCAAACAAAATCAAATCCGATATAACCGATGTATCTAGTATACCCATCAGCAGCATCGCCGTGCCATGCCAGCTGCTTTCGACACGCTGTGTGTCCGGGTATCAGATTCGACAATAAAGTTGCAATTTGGTATTGGGGGAATGCGCTCTTTGTAATAACTAGATAACTTTGTGCTGGAAGAAGTTTTTAAATCCAGAGGAGGACCACCCGCACACGTCTATATCTATATAGCGCCCACAACACTATCACGCTGCTGAGTCGGTGAAAATGTTGTTTGAATTTGACATTGGTTTTTGCGCGGCAGCGGCAGACACTGAATTTATGATTTACCCAATATCGAATAGTGTGCGGATCAATTCCATCTGTACCATAACTTAATATCATAGTTTTTCATTTAACGGAAATCTGTCGCTGTTGCTATGGGTGTGTTAGTGTTTGCTTTTAAATGAAATTGAATTTTTAAAATTGACAAAATCGAGAATGATGATGATGGTGGGATTAATGTTTGTTTTTAATATCAGATACGAGTAAATGTTTGTAGAGCTGTGACGCGTATGGCCGAAAGTTTTTTAGCTTTACTTTCAAAAGTTTTATAATTTTCTTAAAAGCAAATGGACGTGTTCGACACCTAAATGAGCTATTGGTCAGTGCTTTAAATATAGAACCAGGGAGAGCATAGAATCTATCGACAAAATCACCAGTACTGTTTTGCCATTTTCTCAAAATACGCAACGGTCTCCAAGTATCAGGGAGTCAGACAGAATCCCAAACCAAAAAGTCGGGAAAAATACTAGTGACATAGACGCCTGCTTGGCGACTGTATATACCCCAAGCGGACCAAGGGAGTTGCACAAGCTGAATAGAGGATCTGAAAAGGATGTTGAAATCAATGGAACTTGGGAAGCGGGTCATTCAAAGGTAGTTCTTTAATAAGAATTTTTAGGGATATCGGGACAAATAATTTGTAGATTTTGGGTTTTGGGGATTCGGACCACCAGATGGAGTTAAAATTCCTAGAATCCGGGGATTATCTATTTGGACTTGTTTTTTAGTAGTAATGTTGTTTGACCAAACATTCGTACACAAAATATGGGTTTCATAGACGAATACTAAGAAATCTGGAATTTCTAAGATCCTGAAAGACAGAATCTCGAATAGCATAGTGCTTTATTTGCTATTAAAAATCGCTCCTATTGACAGGAGGTGAAGACTGGAAGAAATTGGATCACCAATTTAAAGTAATAATTAATATGCGAAAAAAAAATTTAATTTCAAAAAATCGATTTTTCAAGAAAATAATTTTTTGAGGACAAATTGTTCCTGGCAGTTTTTTTTAAACATTTGAATGATAGGAGAATTTGTTTTAGGAAATTGTTTTTTTTTTTGGAATATGCATTAAAGTGTCAAAAAATACTAAATACGAAGTTTCAAAGAAATCAACTGAGTCGTTCTCGAAATATTATAGGTTTTCAAAAAAATCGATTTCTTCTTTTCTTTTTAATTTCCAAAAAGTTTTTGAAAAGTTTTGGCTTACAATACTGTTTAAACTTTTTAGAAGATTTTCTCCATTAAAAAAAATGAGCCTTTTCCGAAAAATCAAAAACGAAATAATGGTTCTATCAGAGGTAGGTACAACAAATACAAATTTTACAAAAAATAGATGACATTAATCCAAAAGATCAACATATCACGTTTTTAATACGAATTTTGAAATTGGAGTAAATAGCCATGTTTTGGTAACAAAATATTAAAGTTGCAACAAATAAACACTGAAAAAAAGACTATGCCCGATTTTATATTCACTTGTCGGTCAACAGTCAACTCGACTGAATTCAAAATGACGTGAGCTCGTGAAATTCTGGTTTAGCACGAATTTTAGATTCAAGTTGATTATCTACGACATGTGTCACTATAATTTGGCATTTTCTGACTAAATAAACTATATTTTGTAATATTTAGAATGTATTTCTTGCCAAATTTCGCCTAAAACCTCTAAGATATCACCCTTTCCGGAGATAAAATTAAAACTGAAAATTTCCAATTTTTGGTATACAAAAATTAAGATTTTTTAAAAGAAATATTAATAATCTTTTAAAGGAATGCGACAGTTAATTTCTTGCATGTCTTATAAGTGCTTATCGATAACATACACTCACGTGCTGCAAATGAGTACTTATTTATTACTAAATAATATGACTTACTTTCCTTAAAGTGATTGCTGCTATTCCAATTGTAGAACTTTGGTAGGGGGCGCTACTCAAGTTTTAGTAAGGTTTTTTTTAAGACAATTTGACAGCAGAGGACACAAAGCCACTCAAACATCTTTTATTAAATTATCTTAGATCTGGCAGTTTCGGGCGAATAAGTTAACTTTTACTTTTACTGAAATTGAAAAAGCGCCCCCTACCTATGATTTTAATATAATTTATAAAGCAACAAAAAGAAATAAAAGGAATTTTGGGCCTAGTTCGTTTTTCGTTATTTCCTGTACGTGAACACGTACATCATGAACGTGTGACAAACATTTTTTGAGAAAAGAACACATGTTTAACCAAAAATGATTGATTTTTGACTGCTCTCAGCTAAACTTTCCGAATCGTTCACAAATATATTCGGATAGTTTGGTATCCAAAATAACTTCTCTAGTAAGTGTATGAACTTCGCCATAGAGAAAGAAGAAATCTACGAACAGAGACTTCGAGATTAATGAAAGTCATCGGTACTAAATATTAAAAAACATAATATCATTCGATACTCGAATAAATGTCATAAATCTATCCAAAGCAGACTTGTTTTTACTTTTATCGAAAGCAGGTTCTTGTATTTGTAATATGTGTAAATTCTGCTTTGCAGCGGATAGCTTTTGACAGAAAAAAAAACACGACTATTGTTTATCATCCCCATGAGAGTTGGCTTGCTAATTTTGTTAAGCCTCCATTTTGTTTTTCCAAAAAATTGGATGACAACCTTCCCAATCACCACGCCCTTGCTTTTTTGTGATATTTTGACCAACTAGTAGTTTAGAGATAAATAGCCAGGCTAACAGAGATTGAATCCATGTTTACAGAAAACTGCAAAGTTGTTGAAGCTAATTTTAAACAACTTGCTAAATCTGAAAATATTGACTTTTGAATGAGGTCGAATTTAGTAGCACGCGGATTCTGGATTAGGATATTTCTTAAGTCGGCTTTATTTAATTTCATAAGAGTGTAACAAAATACGAAACTGAACTGAAATTCCATTATCAAATATTTAAAAGAATTTTAATAAAATTCTAAACAAGTTTTACTATATCAGATTTTAAATCCCACAATAGAAAAAAGGATAAAAAAGGGAAAAAATCAAAAGAATAAAACTAAATGGCGTTGTGTGCAATAACTTGGCAAAGATTTACTTTATTCGATTTGAGTGACAAAACCAGCCTCAGTATATATCGTCTTGTCCTGACATATATTGTTCGGCCGCTGGCCAGTGTCCAATTTCTAAATAATAATAAGGCACACAAAAAGGATCTATAAAGGAAGCCTAAAATTGACAACAGAAGATCCAACAACCTAAATATGTCAGCATGTTTATAGAAAAAGGAAAATGTTCTTAAATCTGTTGACGTTAAGTTTATTTTTTTTTCTTATCGACACACCGAGAACATTTTCATTGAAGTCCTTGTCAGTGGGTTTAAGGACTGGGTTAACAATTCGAACAATTTGTGTGCTCTGTTTGCATCCTTTTTTGGGAGAGACAATTTTTTTAAGTCAATTTTTCTATAAAATAGAGGAAAGGATGAGAAAAGTTTGGAGTACAGTTTGAATTAAATTCCCTCAATCCCCATCAGGCGAAATTTATCCTTAGGGATGGTCTGTTATTCGTGAAAACGTAATTGACTGCCAAAGGATGCTGAAGCAACTGACACAAGGAGTTTATTTAAGAAAACAAAAAATAAAAGAAAACTATATATAGATAGCTCACCCTTATCCACTTCACTTGAGGCATTGGAGTTCCTTGTGCTTTGCAATGGATCTTCCCCACAGAACCCAATTCCAGGTTCTTCGATGTTGGCTGTGGGGCGAATTTCAACTGCTCTATAACCACCAATTCACCAGTTTCCGAAGAAATCGGACTATGTCCTTCGATGTAAATCTGACAGTAGTATTGTCCTGCATCACTTGCTATCACCGACGAGAACATCAAAGAT
This sequence comes from Philhelius pedissequus, assembly GCA_910595825.1. NCBI lineage: Eukaryota > Metazoa > Arthropoda > Insecta > Diptera > Syrphidae > Philhelius > Philhelius pedissequus. Next base: position 18,316,470 of record OU343163.1, on the reverse strand, counting down.
CCATTGGCGCGATTCAGTGTAATGCGGAAGTCTTCACGTAGCATTGATTCCATATTCGGTTCGGCTGTGGTCGACGTCGAAACACCCAAATCTGTTTGACGAAAAACTTTGCCGTCCTTTCGCCATCTCAGTTGAACGGTTGTGCTTCGGTATTTTTCAGGCAGCTGATACGTGCAGGGAAGCTCAACGGGATCATTCTCCTTGGCTACTTGTTTTCCAGATGGCTGCTGGCTGAAGCTAACATCTGAGACGGTAACTTTGACGGCAGATTTATCGCCTCGCTTGCCACGACACAGGAAAATATTTTTCGACGATTTATCCAACAGTTTTTGACCTTTTTTACCTTCGGCAAATCGTGGAATGCATCCAGAAGCCGATTGCGAATCAGTGCCAGCCCACTTGAGGACGTATCCTTTCTTGCTCATCGCCCTACCAGCTGGATTAGATGCAACGCATCGATAGAGTCCATTATCGTAGATGGATGGACTTTTAATAAGCAGACGATTCCCATCCAGTTGGATGTTTTGAATTGAAGTTAATTTTTCACTATTCCGGAACCATTCAATTTCCATTTGGCCTGTGCCCTCGACATGGCATTTCAAGATTACTTCATCCTTGTGGTTGGTCAGTAATTGAACACTGGCTGTTTGTATCCCTGAAAAAGGAAAAAAAAAAATAAACATTATAAATATGAAAAAGCATAAGATACTAATCAGTGGTTTAGTAGTAGAGAGCGAGTAAAAGTTTTCAAATTAACTGAAGAGCAAAAATAATCAAGTTGGGAGGGTTGAGCGGAAGTGGCCATTTTCTTTCATTTATTAGTTTTTGTGTGTGTTCATGATTCTATCAACCCCAATTTGCATTGATTAAGGTTGGCTGGGGATGATTGTTCAAAGATTCTATTTTGAATACTACGAGTATTTTCTAAAGATGGATGGAAATGATGTGAATGAGACCCTTTGTCCATGGATTCGTTCGTCTTTTCGTCGTCGTCGCAGTGCGTGTCGTGTCGGTCGGTTGGTCGTTCGGTCGAGCGGAAGGAAGTTTGTTAGGTAAATGTCTGTTTTGTTAATAAATGTCTTTAAGGAAATATGTATAAGATATTGAGGTGTGTGTATTGGATCAGCTTTTAATGGAAATAGTTTCAATGTGTAAACACACTTCTTAAATTGATTCGTTTAAGGAAGTACAAACGAATGGGGTTTTTGTAATATTTTGCGACAGGCAAATTGGAAAAATTGGTTTTTAAGGTAAACCTAAATAATATGAAACTGACGAACACAAAAAACGCTTGGATAACTATTTTTGTTTGACTATTCGCTGCTAAATATATAATTTCCCTTCAAAGAATTGCAATGCGTTGAGTACTATAAGAAAAACCTTAGCTAATTCTGAAAATGGAAAATTTATTTGTAGGTGTAAAATTGTTTAAATCACGTTAAAAATTGAGATTGGTGAAATGACCATCTACTGCAAATCAATTGTGCTTTGAATTGATATCCGTAAATATCCGAATCCAATTGTTCTTTACTGAGATTACTTTATGAATCTAAAACGCTACAAAGGAAGAAGTTTTAAGCTGTCAAATGTGCCTATCTGGACAGTAGATCACTAAAAACGGGAGAACATTTTGTTACAAAATATTTGTGGCCGATAATAATGATCTAATCCTAATTAAGCAAGTTATTGCGGCAAAACAAACTCATTTAACATTTATGTTACTGCTTTTACATCATGCAATTCTTGATGAGCTTGCGATTTTTAAGCATGTTGGTGAGGGACGTATGTATGTGATGGCCGGAGTAGATAAAATTGATCAGGTTGAAAAATTGCAGTTGTCGCCATTTTCTTTTTGTACATTTTCGTTATTGTACGATTGAACTTTTCTAAATTAAGTGGAGTAAGGAGTGCGGATATATCTTTGAAGAAAGTTAACATCTATTAAATATAGCAGTAGGGGTATTCAAGATCCGATGCAATAAAAAGTCTAAATTGGTAAATTTTATCTGCAAATCGGGAACGCACGTTTTCTATTCTATTGCAATACTGGAGTAAAAATGTCAAAATCAGTTTGACTTTAACCTGACTCTCTGAATGTAATCATTACATGATTGCTGTACAACATTAAGCGTGAAACAGATGTAAGCTGCACCAGCAGCGTCGTAAGACCAACGTTTTAAAAATGGTAGTTCTGATGGTGTATTGGTGACAAGCTTTTCCACTACGAACTCGTACTCTATTTCTGTTGCACCATACTCTAAAAAATTAAAGAAAAATGTTTGAAATTTGCAGCCGTGTTTCTTTGGGTACGATATTTCCGTAATAGTGAGTTTCATTCAAGAAAAGATTGGATCTTTTTGACTTTTCAGAGTTTCATTCCAACAAAAAGAACAGATCTAGATCAAATTTTAGCTAGAAAGATCTGATCTCTGATGGGTTTGCATTGGCAGAATTGTTCTGAATGAACTTATACATGTAAAAATTCTTTTCTGTCAACGGTCAAATGGTAAATATTTTGTTATTAATTTGTTGTGAACTTGTGGACTAGTACTAAAAAAATAAAAGAAATAACAAATAATGGACCAAGATTTTAATAATTTAGATTTTATAAATTTAGTGGAGTTTTTTATTGCTTCGTCTTCGTCTTCCTCGTCATCTGATGATGAAGATATGTTTTTTTCATTAATTTGTGTGTCAGTGATTCAGCAATACTAAAATTAAAATCTGGGAAAAAGTTTCGTTGAAAAGATAAAATCTAGATTTTGAGAAGAGATCTTTGAAATTGAAATGAAACTCGTTTTAAGTTTGAAACGCCGCCGATGCTTTAGGTACTGACCAGCAGAAAGTGCTGTTTGCTGTTGACGATGCTGATGTTGGTTCCATCTGTTTCAAACATAAATGTCAGAGATCAATGACATTTGACGTCATTTGCAAGAATTATGGCACATTCACATTATGACATTACTTTTCACCCACATTACATCGTCCCACCTTGTGTATTACTATATATACAAACATAAAATTTGGAATGACAACTTATTATCCGAAAAAAGAAGTCGATAAGCTTTTTCAAAAATATCAATTGCCATTTGCAATATTATTAAAACTGTCAAAAGGCTTCATTTATTTTTTTATAATTTAAACACTGTCTGTGATTAACCGCATCAATAAATGTAATGAACTTTGCTAATTTAAAAAAAAAAAAACAAAACGGAAAGACCTTTTAAAAATTTAGTAAACTAATAATAATCAACTGTTGAAATGAAGCAAACAAATTAAAATCCTTTAATAAAATTCAGGCCTGATTTGAATCAAAGCCAACACAAAAAAAACCCCTTCCATTGTTTTTTTGTTCGGAAATTCTGTGTTCAAAGAGTAAAATCCCTGCGAACAAAGTAAATATAAAAGTGAATACACATTCAAATTATTATTATCCCTTGAAAAACAAAAAATGTAATCCTCAAAATACCCTGACAAAAATCCACTTAGACGAAACTTTTTCAATGTCGTTATTATTTTCCTATCCCCATTTCTCCCGAAATGGCGATGGAGCTTTGTAAGACACAGAGAAAAATTTCTATGAATAAATTAAACATATCCATTAAATATAAACTTCATTAAAAAAAAATAAAATTTCATAAAGTATAATGTCAAATTTAAAATTTCTCTATAAAATGAAGGTTATTATGGATATGTTTAAATTTAACCAGAATAATTATTAAAATTTGAATAATGTTTATTATTCGCTAAATTCAAGAAGTTTTAAAAACAACATTTCCTCCATATAAAACGATTTAATAGGGCACGAATTAGGGTCTAGTCACATTCTAATTTGTTTTTTTTTTTCATTTCTTCTATAAAAACAAAACACAAAATTATAGTTTTTCTCTAAATGATAAGAATAAAATATGGGTCGGGCTGAATGCAACCAAAAAAGTTTGAAACGAGCCTTATTAATTCTATTTCATCTGTTACGGGCCCTTTTGTGTATCCTCGTTTCGTTTGACATGTAGTACTGATTAAAAACAGTAGTGTGAAAAATGACAATCTGTAATACAGACAATAGACATAAAAATACACCTAGACACTGAACTTAAATACTTTGCCCAGCAGAAAAAGTGAAGCCAAGTCACGATTTTTCGAGTTAAATAGAATAATGTAAAAGTATTCGAGAGATTTTTATGCAGAGTTTACTTTGTCTACTGCCTACTAAAACATGGCGTTTGGTCTTCACTATCATACGATATTGTGTATCTAGGCAGTAAATTGAAATCCGTGGTATAGACTATTACCGAATGATCTTAGACCAACTGTACTAAAGTAGTTTTTTTTCGATTTATCAGGAGAGGAAGTTATCGATAATCCACTGAAGTGAAATAATTCATCTTTATGCCTTTTTGTTATTCTTGGTTATTTATAACTGCTTTCATTTACATTTGTTTCGTGAAAGAAGCTCGAAAGCGCAACTCCTTTTTCGTGTAAGCCTAGTATATATATCACCGACGTGAAAAGCTACATGTATTTATTATACGAATAATTTATGCCCAAAAAAATATTTGACGTTAAATTTCTTTAACTAAACCGAAGAAAAAGAAAATATACCCACCACGAATATTTTGTTCGTGAAATGTCAGAACAGAAGGAAATTTCCTTTCAAATGTTTGTTTCTTTTCTGACCTGCCTTTTAACTTTTAATTTTTTTTTATTTTCAAGGAATCCTTTTAAATTGCATAATATATATTATTACATGTTTACATGAAATATTTTTTTTGCTTTTCTATTTATAAAAAAATATGCACTCTTGACCTTTTGTAATTAAAATATAGATTTAAGGACTTATAATAAGAATTGTTTATTCTTTTTGTACTTCCTTATTTTCAAATAAATAAATAAAATGGTTTTTCTCTCGAAAATAATTTTTTTCTCACCACAGTTTTCATCATTATAAATATGCAGGCGCATCAAATGATTTTTTTTTATATGTAGGTATTCGCTTATTTTCACACGGCATGCTAGCTGGTAAAATAGGAATAAGAAAAAGAGACAGGGAATTATTGTAATTGAATTATGGTGAATTATTCTTTTTCGGTAAATAATAAAATCAAATAAATTCCGAAATATCATATTCATTTAGACAGCAGTGGTGTGAAGCAGACTCACGTAAGAGTCTTCTTTTGATAAGAAAAACTGCTTTTGCCAATTCATGTAGTATGTACGAAAAACCTGAATCTGCGAAAGATTTTTGTTTATTTGAAAAACTTTTATTTATCATGAAACGGCGGAAACCCTGATAAACCAGCTAAATTCAAATAAATTACCTGGTTTCTGAGGTTTATACGCGTTTTCCGCCGTTTCATGGATAATTGACTATTTGGGTTCATTTTTTATGTAAAATTAAATGAATTGCAATTAAATTTCCAAAAAACAAACAAAACAAAAAAGATCTCGTTACACCTTCGCACTTAATAAATTTCACAAAGAGACGAAATGTCATAGTGTAATATGGGCCTTAACAATCCATCCAGTTTACTAAACATTGAAAATCATCTTATAAAAATTGGCTATTGCCGTAGAATAGGTACGAAAGATTTATTATTTTTTAAGCAACACTGGAAAAGATAAAAATTGTATTTCATCCGTAAGATTGAAATATAAATAATAGATAATAATTTACTTTAATTTTAAATTTATTATTACTTTCTTCTCAGTGCAGTCTGTTCTCAATTGGAATTGTTTGCTTTTTTTTGTTTTTGTTGGAAAAAGCATTAACTTCTCCCGTGGGTATAAATTTCCCCTCCTTTGTTTGACTGTTGTCGGCGATTATTTCTGTCTGCCGGGAACAACGATAAAAAAAAGAAGAAAAAAGGGTATACGCAAGGACTCGCGGTTGTTTTTTTTTTTTTTTGAGAGAGAGAGTCAGAGTATCATATATTTTGGAGAATTGAATGTTTTTTTTGGCTTTAAATCATTGATGTTGCACGCAACATTAGCTTCTTTGAAATAATTCTATTTTAGTAACTTACATTTTTGTGTTATTTATTGTTTTTTAATTTAAGTTTAATTTAATTTAGGATAAGGCAAGCAATAGAACATGTGACTGATTCATCTTAAGGCTGCATGAAATGTGTGTTATATTTGTTTCATTTTTCGTTTGATTCATCGGAATCACGTACAATTTATGACTAAATTTTTGTACAAAAAGTTTAAAGGTTTGATTTCATTAGGATCTGATGGGTAATAATTTCTTATCCAAAATATTAAAATTTTCTTCGTCTTTATTCACAATAGATCTCAACTCATAGTTTGTATTCACTAAAGAAAATTTCAGACCAGAAACGTTAAAATAAAAAAAATATTTAATTATTATTGAGTTTGTTTCTAGTTTGCTTTGTATTTTATTTTATTATCAAAAAATTATAATTGTAATGGCTTTTCACACCGAACCAGAGACCCAGTTTTCATTAAATTCCTACATCAAAAAATATATTAATCCATACAATTTTGTGAAACTACAAGTTTTGATGAGCAAACGACAAAAATGAAACTATTCAGACCTCAATTGGATTTTACAATTGATTAAGATGTCTACAACACAGCATTCATCCCATACTAAATTTTCTACATCCTAGCTGTTGACGTAGTAGTTAGACGACAGCTTGGTATCAAAACATTTGATATGTCAAACAAAAACCAGTAAACGGGTTTTGGGTTCGGTGTGAAAATGCTATAAGAATCAAACAGATAATTCGATTAAGTTTAACCACAAACAAAAAAATAAACAAAATAGAAACAAAAAAAAACACATGATTTGTGTCTGATATAATCTCTTCTAGAAAACTTGATCATGCAATAAGAAGAATTTAGAATAGGAAATTTATAGGTACATATAATTTTCTCTCCTAAAGAGTTAGGACAATGACACTGAACATACCTCTTATGATGGACAAAAAAACAATGAGGACATGGTTAACCAACGCACATACAAGACTCAACTAACTCGCTGTTGGCTTATCTAATCTTAAATTTAGGAGAACACTTTGTTACAAACTCGTTTACCTTTTTTCTTATCGATAGTTTGTACATAAATGTCAAGTTTTTATGAGATAGCATCTTTAATTCGAAATGCTATTTTATTCGCCAAATTGACTTGGTCCCAAAGCTAACAGGCTTTAGTGTAGCACGACAAGGTTGCAAAGAATACTAAAGACTCCAAAAAACTCATGCATTTTAAAAAGATTGCAATCATGTGATTGATTGAGTAAATAAAATGATTGCATTCTTTTTAATGTCAAATTAATGGTGAGTTCAGATAATTGGAAATCGCATTCTAAATGTGAATCTAATCAACGCAATATTTTTGTTAAATTTAATTCTATTCCGCATTCACATATGATTGCATTCTTTTTGAAGCCCGTGATATTAAATGTAATCGCGTGAGTTTAATATTATTCTTTCAATAACTATATGATAGGCATATCGCCGTGTCTAAAACTGCGTTTTCCATGGTACCCTAGAAAACAAACGCGCATATACTCTCTATTATTCCACCCTCTAGGTCTATTTTGAATACGACATTATAATATATAACGCGGCGCTAGTTCTCCTGCCCTAAGTTATTTTATTATCAAAAACAGTTTAATTTCAAAAGCTACACCCGTTTCAAATAAATATAAGCATTTGGGTTGAAATTATTTAACCCTGCAGCTAGATAACTACTCTTACATACGCAAACTACATAAAGTACCAACATACGTAATATCATACGCCGCTTCAGGCGAATGGTATTTTGAACATTTTAACTTTCTGGCTGGGAGGACAGAATCTAAACCAACAACGTTTCTAAGAACGTTTTTCAAAACAACACCGCAACATGTTTCAAGTTTGCTTCTCTATGGCATAATATACTCCCCTCGCATACAAACCCCTTTAAACAAACACAACTTGTGCGCAATTTCTAAAATAGCCTTATCCCAAACTCGTTATGGCAACCCTTTTTGGTACTTCTACTAAAGGTAAGTATGCATATCTACAAAATTGGCACACGTTTTCATCCAAACAACAACAACACAACATATACATACCTACCTAAGTAACGGAAATGAATGGTTGACAAAAATCCTTTGAATGAAAATAAAATTAATCGCTACAGGGTATAATTCCTCAACGCTTGAACTTCAAAATAAAAACAAAAATCGCATTTCAATTCGTGACTATCCAATTTAATTTCTATTGGGCATTCTTCCATAACATTGTTACGGTTAAAAGAAGGGCCCGGGAGGGAGTAAAATAACAAACCCGCAAGTTTGCTCAAATTTAACTTGGGATGGTTGCTACATAGTATGTAGGTATGTATATTGTATAATGCCTCTTACAGATGAACCGCGTTCAACTTGATGCATTGCTTGTAGTGAAGCAATAAATATTTTAGAGAAACTTCGTTGAGAAAAAAGAGTAGCTAAAAAAGAACACAAGTTTTTATGCTTCCCGTGGTAGGTTTTGTCCTTTTTTTGCCCAAGTTAGTTTGGTTAACCAGACTTGATTTCTGACATCAACACGAATAAAGTATAAAACATTTTCTCTTAAAAATTAAAAAAAAAAGTTGAGTGTCTAAATTCTGTTTTAAAAGTAGATCTAAATACAGGGTGGGTCAAAAGTATATCCGCTTTTCAAAAATCCGTTACTTCAACAGTGGAAAAGGTCTTATTTTCGCACTTTTTTGAAAAAAATTATGTTTTGTCGTTGTGACGGGTATAACCCGAACTGATGTATTAGAAAGAACCTCATAAAACTTAGAATTAATAATGATACGATACTTTGACAATTGGCATTTTTCTACATCGCAGCAGTATTCCATACTTAATTTTTGTACATCCCAGTTATTGACGTAATGTAGATATGGTGGACATTTTTAATTGCACTTTACACAGCTACATAGCTGTTATGTTAAGAAAATGTTCTGTTTTTAATTAGCTAGTTCTCTTAAAGTCATGCGTCATGTTGACGCGTCCGTCATTCTTGTTAACTTTCGTGCGCGTCTCTAATGTGAATACGCCATTGGAAATGAGCAATTGCAAGTGTTTTCTTTTTTTTTTTTGTTCAGAGAAGGGTCCTTCCTGCGCATTGTTCGAACCGAAAAAATTCTCTGCTCTGAATTTGTTCGGAATACGAAGATTTGTTTTTTAAGCACGCTCGAGCTCTTAGCTGTCATTAATTGACATTTTGTCAATTCACTTCCGAGTTATTATATTTATTAAAAAAAATTCGGTTCTTTTGTTCGCAATTTTAAAAAATATGGCGTAGGTATATTTTTTTAACATTTCCCTCTTGATTTTCTAAATTTAGATTAGATCTTAAAAATATAGGAAATCACGAGCGCAATGTGAAAAAAAGATGGTGAACAAAAATTTCGCTCTTGGCATAAATGTACCTACATGACGTTTTTTATGCTGACTAATTAACTCAGAATGCTCAGTTGATCTTGTCTGAGCTCATAGAGCACTCTCTGAACATGTTCTGAGCGAACGAAGAAACAAACATTGGAGGCTCTGAACGCTCTGATTGAAAAGAAGCATTAGCAAATTTTTTGACAACTCAGGGTGGATTAAAGACAAATGCGAAGACATTAATCAAAGATTTAAAATCGTTTTTTACGGTCGGAGTTCAAGAGCCCTTTATAATGACTAAGGATCAGTTTTTCAGTGACTGAGTTAACTTTAAATTAAACCACATATATGTAATTAATCTGCAAATAAATTAAGCCCAAGTTAACTCAGATGCCAAACTATAGAAATAAAAAATTGGTTTATGCATTTTACCTTACCTAATGTAATTCACAATTAAATTTTAACTTCCGGTTGCAATGTTAAAGTAATTATATTCCTTTCTTAAAACTAACAAGAACCACAACAAAAGCGACACAAAAAAATTAATAATGTAACCAGTGTTGTTATATTTTTTTGTTTTTTTCTATTTAATTCTAACTTTTAATGAGTCCTCAGTAGTAAGCTTAAAACAAGCATATCCTTAATTGTACGTACATATGTCCAAAAAATAAGCATGGTCTAATTAATATAAAAATTAACATATATATATGTATATAGTTGCCTACGAATATAAGTAACGCTTTCATATGTGTTTGCTAAATTCATGTTTAACTTAACTTTATAATCAGAGGGCTTAGTAATTATAGACTCTATTATTAACCAAATTGATTAGTGTTTATTAAAAAACGCGAGTTAATTTGGAGTTATCTATGTTTTATCCGTGTTTCAGTGAAGGATTAATTTTTACTCACAATTGTTAGGGCCAGTAGTACAAAAGTGGTTTAAATATTTGATCAATGGTTCAGCAATTTTAACTTCACAACTCATTTGATTAACTGGGTTTTAACTATGGTTCAAGGTTCAAGAATGTGATGAAAGTCAAATAAATTTTTGAACCATCGTCGAACCTTAGTTAATCCGCCGAAATCGGCAATTTAAAATTGCTGAACCACAGATCAAAATTTGTACAGCTGGCGCTTAGAAATGTATCGAAATCGATGTGCGACACTATGGAAAACACATTTTCGCTATTGAAATCGAGATGGCTACGATATCGATAATGCTTTTTTTTATTGATTTCGTTAGTTTTTTTTCTCTATTTAAAATAAATATTTAAAATATCACAATTATAGCGTTGGGATGCTTATAACATTACTGACTTCAACCCTATTTATCCAACTGCATTTCCATTTATATCCATAAGTAAAAATTGTTGAATTTGTATTTACTTCGCAATTTTTAACATGGAATGCTCACTCAAGCAATATCTTCCCAAAGTTTATTGTCTACCACTACGAATAGTGTAGAAGCAAAAATAAATAAAATAAATTGCTCTACACAAAAAAAAAAACAGCGGAAAGAATCCTTTAGCTACGCTGCTGCTTCCACTTAACTTCAAGAAATAAAACAAAATGAATATAAAAGCCCAAGCGAAAAATATGCAGAGAAAAGGTGGAATGCGAAGCGGAAAACGATTATGCGGAATGGGCATCTTGAAGTTAAAATTCAAATCGCAAAAAGTACAGTGAATCACGAAAGGAACGATCATTTTGTTTTACTTTTTTTTCTTAAACAAAACTAAGAGCCTATGCAAAACACGTGGAACTTCATTGGCTGCATAGATGCATAAGTGACTCATGATTCAGTCCTCAAGGCATCTTTTCGGTATTAAGCTGGAGATGCAAGTATGTACATATGCAGTAGGTACATTCAATGTGTGTGTGTGGCGGTAAGAAATCTTACATCAGAAAGATATTAATCTTATTGTCGGCGGCGCGCGGCGGCGAGTACTCACTCTTGTGGGATATAATAGCAACTGCAGCTATATAACACGAGAACACGAGTAGAGTCTTAGCCCAACTAACCATTCTTAACTCGGGGCTGGGGTTGCTTGGTTAGTAGAGTTTCATGTGAGTGAGCGCTCTTTAATGTCGAGAATGGCATTATATAGTGGCAGGACTCAAGGAGGATGGTGGTAGTTGCACCGGTTCAGTATACATATGTAGGTATGCAGATATGTAGATGCAAATGCATTAAGTGCATTTTATTGCTGCATAACGCATTAAGGCCGACTATCATACCAACATTGCTTTCCACTATATAGTTTGTATCTGCGCAGAGCTGTGTACTTACATATACATATATACAGAGCATTACCCATAAGATTTAAATTTGTATGGTCATGATGCAGCCGACATCAGACACACATCAATATTGCACACAGTTTACGTCTTCGAATATGGATTATATCTGCAATTCGATGCAGAGGAGATATAAATTTGTGCAAACGTCGAAATGCATTCGTTGGTTCAGAGCATAATGACATCCTTTGTTTTGATCGATGACAGTTTAAATCGTATATATCGAAGTAAAGGGAATTGATGCTATCTTCTTTTAGGTTATAATGTTTGAGGTTTTCTTTTTTTATTGTTGATTTATGGACGATCAGTATTTAAAAGGAGATTATTTTTGAAATGGTTTAGACAGCGGATATTTTATTCTTTGATTTATCTGCATTTTGATATTAAGTTTAAAAAAAATAAAAAATGGCCCGATTTATCCGATCCAATTTTAACTGGCGTTGAAATGACTTAAAGAAAGAGAAGAAAATAATGTTCTGATTCTTATTCAATTGAGAATGAAATAGATCATTTAGCTAATCGATGACATTTTTTTTAAATTCAATATAGGTACCCCACATCTTCTTTTCTGTCGAGTTGGATCGAATGTTATCCACCTGTGGGATTCCCAGGGTTGTCAGACGCCGGTTTTGAATTGTTCCATTTCTTGGAGGTAGTTGAATACTGGTGATTTTCCTTCTGCTTGGAGATTTTTTAGGCGATATTTTAGGTTATCAGACAGAATATTCCTGAATCTTCACAAAACAATTTTAGCTAAATCGATCGACAGTGCTGTATTTTTTCATCGATTTGAAGAGTAATTCTGACATTCGAACAAGATTTGTCCATCTGTCATTTGAATCATTTTAATTTCAGCTTCCTCGAATTTCCAGTCATATTTTTGCTAACCGCTACACCAACAACTGCAGCGTATATAGGGCCTTCCTTTCAGGGTAATATACACCAGACTAGTGTGTACGTGTAGATGATTTAATTGACAGCTAAATCATTTTGACCCTTAAATAAATGAGATCTCACTAATTTTGCTCGTCAAAAATTGAGCCTTTTAATATAAAAGTGAAAAATTTTGCTGAGAAATTCTTCATAAATTAAATAGCTTAGATCTTATTTTACTGAACTAACCCATTCTAGCGTTTTGATTTTAGCACCATTTTACTGTCATTTTACAAGAATCAATATAACCAACAACTGTACAGGGTGGAACACGAATCGTGCTACAATAAGAATTTTAAATAACTTTTATTTTATCGATGTATTTCATAAATTTTTTTTATTGGATTAAAAATTAAATTTTATTTTAAATAACTAATGGTTTTTAAAGATGATAGACCGCAAATGACCTCCATGCTCATCCACGCATATGCGGCACCTGATCAGAAAATTGTTCATTGCGGCCTGAAGGGTTGAAATTGGGATCGCCTGAATTATTGTCATAATGGACTGCTTCAATTCAGTGGGTTTCGTTTTGTACACTTCCTGCTTGACATAACCCCATAAAAAAAAGTCTGGTGCAGTCAGGTCAGGTGACCTAGGGGGCCAGCGGAAAGTGCAGTTTCTGGATACCAATTCATAAGACTGCGCACCACACAGTGAATCATTCTGGGTGCAGTCTCATGGAGCATTTGTGGATTAGATTCACTCAATATACGGCAATTTTGCTTGTTAACATTACCGTTTAAGTCAAAATGGGCCTCATCAGACATGAACAAACAATTTATCAATGTGTTGTCTTCTTCGGCCATTGCAATCATTTTTCGGCAAAATTCCAGGCCAACACCCAAATCCTGAGGGTTTAACTTGCTTGTAATTTGGACTTTGTACGCAAACAAGTTTAAGTCATCATGAAGTATCCGTTGTAATGACCGTCTGCTAACTCTAAGTTGGCCCGATAATTTGTCGATTCGAAACACTTAGATTCGCCTGTATTGCCTGAAATTGGCAGCACTGCTAATACATAACAAATGACAGCGAAAAACACTCACTTATAAATTTAGGAGAACTCGATTATTATTTATATTTTTTGTCTACAGACTCGAAAGACACAAAATATGTGTTACGGCAGAGGGACAGATAAATATTGTTAAATACCATCCCAGTGCTGCCAATGCTGTGTTTTATTTGATGTGGATGATTGCATACATTGCATTGAAATCCATACAAGCAATGACAAATGAATATAGCTAATTAAATTCAAAATAATTTAAGATGGATTCCCTTTTGTCAAACATGGCCTTATTCAAATGTCAAAAATTCAGTATCTTTTACAATGATTTACTATATCCTATTAATTTAAAACAAAACCCAACCAGCTTAAGGTATCAAATTGAAAGATCTAATACTATCTATACATATACCTTCATATATGTATATCTATAACATATTGATGTAGTCTTGAATTATCAATGATGGCTTGTCCTTTATCCATTTCAAGGCGACTTTACAAATGGAATTTACATTTTCAACTCTCTCGATGCAATCTTCACCTTCAATGTTATTACTACAAATCGCATGATATGTGTATGCTCTGCTCTGTATAGCTCTCACCTATATACATAAATCAAAGGATTTACATTGTGTAACTTGACTTGCAAATGGAAATTCCACGTGAGAAAATAGCATACGTCAAGATGAAAGATACAACTGTCAACTGACTGGTTTCGTTTTTTTTTTTTCAAATCTCATTCTGCACCCAATTCCTCCACAATATTATTTTCGTATCCCTCCATCCAAAAGCCATAAAGAGGTGCCGACTCTTGTCGCAGCTCAGATCTTTGCCGTTTGAACGACAGAGGATGATATGAACAGTGCACACTGTTGCTTTACAATTCGCATGGTTTGCATATCTCCATATAGCTAACTCGATATGGGGCTATGTGAAATGTTACTGTGTGTGTGTTTGGGAACATTTTTATTTGAATAATGGCCATCAAAGGATTAAAGTCAGGATGCCGGCGGAAGCGTGGTGGGAAAGGAAGCTCTTCAATGGTACTACTGCTAGCATGTTGAAGGTAGGTGGTAGATGGTGTTAAAAGCTAAAATGGTAAAGAAAGACGCGAGATGTTCACGATATCCTTTTCCGCTTTGCTTACAATATTTTTTTTGTTTTCGTGTCTCTAGGAGGTTTTTTTTAGTCGTTAAGGTTCTGTGTTTTTATTTTACCTTTTATTTCTATATTACTCTCCGTGAAACTCCAATGCAATGCAATGAGTGCATTTTGGAGGGCGAGAGAGGTTTCGATGGGGTGTGAAATTTCTGTTGTCAATTGCATATCCTTGGCTTTTGTTAAAAGGTGTTATAACTTTTATGTGTGGTGATTTTTTTTGTGAGTATCTCAAGGGGTAAATTCACGCCTATAATTCTTTTATCTCACACCTGATTGCATATTGTACTTGTGTTTTTTTTTATTATTTGTTTGTTTATTTTTTGAGAGCGTGTCCTTGCATTTTACACCAAAGATTAAGAGACAGATTTTATATATATTTTTTTCTTCTTTACTTTGCAGGAGGAATATCTGAAGTAGTCGTAGGTGTTTGTTTTTATATTCATCGGATATTTATTGACAAGTAGATACGGGGTATTGCATTAATGAAAATCGTAAGAGATTGTTTTTTTTATTTCGTGTTGTAAGTCAGGTGAGTTTTGGAGAAATGCATGACATTAGAGCAAAGGCAAGGACACTATTCTATTTTTTTTTTTTAAAGAACAACAACATAAAGCGAGGCGAGATGTTCAAAGTTTTAACGATTAATCCCACTTCCAATTAAGGTGAGACGACACTCTGTGAAACTGCACTGCAACGGAACTACACTTCAAAACGTATTCGTGTGAAATTTTGTGGGGTTCGGTTGTCGCTTAAAGTGATTATAGCTCACAGAATTTCATACTGATAAATATTTTGCAGCGCCAGTGTCGCACAGTTCCTCTGAAGTGCAGCTCCGCCCAGTACGGTTCTACCTTTAATGTACGAAACTATGGAAAGAGTAGTTTTGATTGTATCGCCATTTTCATTTTGATAGTTAAATGACGATTCAAATGTGAAATGTCAAAGAAAAGAATCATACTCTCTCTTGTAATCTTTTTGGTTTGCGTTGGAGTGAAAGATTGTAATTTGAACACAAACAGCTCTTTGCCGTGCATCTGTATACTGAAATCAGTGAAATGCGAGATTTCGCTTCAGTGAAAAATATTCATAAATTTAAGTCAATAAAGCGGGTTTTATCTTATTGCACCAGTGGATAAATAAAGCAGGTTTCTTGTAATTTAGTTATCAACAATCGGGCGTGCTTTTTCCGAGCCGATAGACATTGTTAAATGCAACAGCAATTAATTCCCTTCGCACTCAACTGGTGTAGATTTTCGGGGATTAACTGTAGTTCGAGAAAAAACTGAGTTGCCTGTTGAAATGTCAACTCGCGGTTACTAAAAATACTTCGTTGTAGTAAATTTTTATACAACTGGCGTAAACAGTTTTTAGTTCAGAGCAGTCTGAGTTGTCAAAAAAAAAAATTGTTTGTATTTCTTTTTCACTTAGTAGGTGTGTTTGGTAACTTGAAAATTGGTACGAATTTGTACAAATTTTCACATTTTGCCGTCAATGGAAAAAAAACTCCAAGTTTGGGAATTTTGGTGAACATTTCTAGTGACCAAACAGGCATAATGTTTATTTTTCGTGCTGAATATGTTCAGAGTGTACTCGAGTGAGCATTCTGAATTGATTCCCGAACAGATCAAATATCATATATGTCAAGAGCGAATTGTGAACAAAAAAACAAAAATACTCAATATAATTAAAATGGCGGGAGAAGTTGACAGAAATTATTTTGTTTAATGAATAATATACAGTAAGACGGAAGTGAATTATTAAAATGTCACTAAATTACAGATCAGGTTTCAAGTCTGTTTCAAACCAAATTAGAGTGATCAGAGCTCGCTCTGCACGAATTTTGTATGTTTTTGAACACAAACAGAAAAACGTCTAATGTTAATTCTTTCAGCCATTGTTATGCGATCAATATTCCAAAACATTCACTTTAACATTCTCGTTGATATTCCTTAAATAGATTTTTGAATAGTTTTTTCTTAATCCCAAAAATAACGGTTCCTGCCATACAACTTTTTGTACAATTATCTCGACAACCGCTATAACGATTTTGATAAAAAAATCTGTGCTCTACTTTTGTAATACATTTTGGTCAAACATTTTTTTAATATTTTGTAAACGATATCTGCCATACAATAATTTTTTTGATTTCCAACTTTCTCATAAACGACTTGACGGATTTCAATCAAATTTTGTACATAGAGGTCCTTTAAATTCTAAATAATACTATGTACCAAAATTTATGTTTTGGATTAAAAAAAAAACACTTTTTTTTGGAAAATTCAATATTTCAAAAAAAGGGGAATGATTTTTTTTAAACTTAGTTTTTAAATTTATATTATTAAATGATTCAAATTGTCATAAGGTGCGTTTTTTCCAAGCCCCGGGGAAATTGGATAACGACCACGGTGCTTAGTAAGAAGGCTTGGCAGCACTGTTACATTTACAAGATTACAATTAAAAATCAGCAAAGTCGAAAAGGGCACCCAATATTCAATCACCAATTTCAAATGTTTCTATTTGCTTCTTCGATGAATTAATTTAAATTTGAGTGCTCTTTTAATTTCTAACAAATTGCATAAAAACCGGAATCTATGTCAAAAGATAAGCTTCATAACTATTTTGACAGTTTAGTTATTACCTCAACTCCCAACAGAAATAAAATCTAAACCTATTTTGGGCCGCATTTATGGCGATCTAAAAAGTCTCAAAAAACACAGAATTTTCTCACCAGCATGAGGTTCAGTTTTTCAAAAAACAAAAAAGCTTTAGGCTACTATGACTTTCGGGCTCAACGAGCAAATCAATAATTTTAATACAGTTACAGATGACAGTTCGGTTTGACGTGTGTGTGATTGAAACGTCAAATATGGACTAAGAATTTTTCCAAAAATAGGTCATTTAAGAAAATTTACGGTGGTTCTTTTGAACTTCCTAGAACTATCTGAATATTTAAAGCCAATATGTTTTTGTCACCGATTTGCTTTTTGTTTATCGGACCATTTTACCTTTGAAAGTCCGATTACACTATTGCCTATGAGATTTTATTTTTCTAAAGTTGGGAGTTGGTATAGTCATCTTTGCCATTGCCTTGCGGCAGGATGGAAAGAAAAAAGTTACCACAAATATTAATATGGCGTATTGCTTTCACACAAAAAGTAAACACAATTCAAAGATTGTTTTATGTCTTTTTGTTATTTTTCATTTTCCATTCGTAAAAAGTGCATTTGCGATAGATAAACATCTAAGAGAACGCGCACATCAAGACATCAATATTCTTCTTTCAATACCCTAGCCACACATATGGCATGTTCAATCTTGGAAAAAGGTGCGCGTTTGATGATGTTTGCCGGCCTCAGCGGCATGGCGACGATGTACTAAAATTTAACGCACGCATCGCTCACACCTATCGACACAGAAATGCTATAATGGCAACGACTGACGAAATCGTATTTGTCCAATTTTCTTCGACTTCTTGGCTTGACTTGGATGGATTCATATTGTATATTGTTTACATTTAAAGACTATCCTTCCCTGATAATGGTTATATAGCTTTATAGCCCGCAGAGTTATTTTTATAAAATGCATACAACAGAGCTGCACTGCCATCAACAATAAGGACGCGATGTATGAACCAGGAGACAGTGCGGAAAGGCGATGTCGACGTTCAATGTTTGTGATTCAAGGCAAACATTTGATTGAAGACAACACTATAGGTATAAAGAAGACCCCGGTGTAATAAAACAAAATGTATTTTTTTTATTAGTTTTAGCGCTTGTTTATGGATACTTTTGCTTATTTAACTTAGATTACCACATGTACATATACATGAAGCCCTCTCTTTTTTAGCGTTACAGCCGTCGGGAGAAAGGGCTGATAAGGCTGACTGTTTTTCATTCTTATAATGATGAGAAAGATTCGAAATTAAGTGAAGACAGCAAATTAACTGAGTGATGAATTAGTGAGTGAGTAAGAGATTTAATGTTTGCCGAGCGGTTTTTTCTTTAAGAATTTAATTGTTTAGATAAGATCAGAGAAGAAGGCTTCCTTTTGTGTTTGAATAAATGTGGATTGGCAAAACTAACAATTTTATACTAACAAAGTAATTGAAATTTTACCGACACATATATGTTCGGCCTTAATTTCTTTTTGCTAGTTGAAAGTTTGAGAAAAATATTGGAGATTTTTTCAGCCATATAGAAGTATTATTTTCATTTGTAGGGTTGCGCTTTCATTAGAAATAATTATTTCGGATATTATTGCAGACACTATTACTGAAATTTATATTTCCTCAACTATGTAGGCAAAAAATATGTCGTAAAATTTCATTCTTCTCCAAGGAGCGCGAAGCGCTTTAGATAAAAAAGAATAGTTAAAACATGTTTTTTAATGAATAGTTGGAATACAACGTAACAAGATTCAAATGTCGTGTATGAGAAATTTGTGCACGATGAATTTGGGATGTCACGAAATGTCAAATTTTATTTCTCCATTTATTTCTATGAAAAGAAGAAATATTGACTATATGACAAATTTCTTGCAATTATTTATTTCGAGTGGAGGCTTAGGGAAAGGATACTAACTACATAAGGTCTTTTCATGAAGTATATCACAAGATAGACTTTAAGACTACCAATGAAAAAGAACATGGTCTCATCGACGCACGGCATGAAGCTACAACATCTTAGAAGGGTATAACTTTCGAGAGGGCAAATATCGAGTCTGCCCTCCTTCCCTCTCAATTTTTTTGGCTAAATTGCACAGAAACTTAATTTTATGTTCGACACATCAGTTATTGTCAAGATCTACCGTAAATAGAAGCCTTCCGTTGGGAAGCCATCTAGCACAGAAGCCAACAATCAGAGTAGTGAAAGTACATCGAAATCAGCTCCCGGAAATTACGCCAGAATTTTTTTGTCTTTTTTGAAAAAAAAGAGCAGAATTTTATTTAAAAAAAAAGCCAGAAATATTGGATATTAATGCCGGATAGATTTGGAAAAAGAGCCTGAAAGCAAAATGGGAATTAAGCCAGAAAATTTTCAAATGTACACACTATCCACTTAAGCATATCAAAAAATCAGCTTTCTATCTATTCACAGAAAAAAATTCAGCTTTGATAAAATGACGTATGTCTGTCGGCCCTGGGATCTTACTCTATAATGGGAAAAACGCCAATTTTTTTTTTGGAAAAAAGGCCAGGCATTTAGGAAAAATTATCGGAAAACTTTGGCTTTTTTTCCTAGGAAAAAAGGCGAGAATTTTGTATGAGGAATTTTTTTGCGTCTTTTCCGAAAAAAATTCTGGCGTAATTTCCTCTGTCGCAATTTCAGAAAGCCACGAGAAGCCTTTCAGGTGAAAAAGATGGAAGAATCTTGCGACATTGCAGAAAACCCCTAGTTCTTGACCTCTTCCAAAGCTAGTCTAAATATATATAATAGGTAAATTGATAAAGTCAATAAGTCAACTATAAATCTTTTTGGTTGAACTTGTTTAAAACAATTAAGTTTATACCATGTTTCATAAATATCGACGGGAAAATAAAAAAGACTATAAGGTGGCTTATTGACTTTATCAATTCAATTTAAGTCTTTTTGGCTGAACTTCTTTTAAACCACATATAATAGATCTTCCATTAGCGACTGTCAAATGGAAGAAGTTGATTGATTGATTGATCACATTGCATGTCATTTAAACAATCAGTTTTGCCAAATAACTATGGACGCATGTAGCGTTCAACAACACAAGCAAATAATAAAAAATATTTTATTAAACTGGGTGTTCTGTTTTGGTAACATTCCGCACTTCGCCCATTTTACGGTCGCCATAATAGTCGTACTGAGACGAGAACACTGGTTCAATAAGCGATCAACCAATACTCGTATACAATTTGCCAAAAATATCGCCACTGTCTGTGAGAGTGTGCAGGAGAATTCCAGTCAGTCGATTAACGTCGCTCACAAAACTCAACCTTCGCAAAACGCATCTTGGCGAATTTTGAGTCATGACTTGGGTCTGCAACCGTACAAAATTCAAACGACCCAGGAGTTGAAGGTAAACGGCCTTAAACAACGACATGTGTTCGCTGGACCGATTTTGGGACGATACTAATTCACATGAGATTTAAGAGTGTCCAATGAATCCCTAAACTGTCATTGTTTGGTGTGGAATTTGGGCCATCACCATCAACGCCGAGCGCTATAGGTCGATGATTACTAACTTCTTTTGGCCTTAATGGGATAATTTATGGACACCAACGGCATGGTGTTTCAACAGGAAGGCTCTACGTGACACAAAATTTACGCCACATTGGAAAGTCTGGACGAGCAATTCTAAGCATAGTCATTTCACCAAATCGTGCGTTTTGACCTTAAACTTTAAGTCGTTAGACTAAGCCACAAAACTATTGCAGCTTTCAAAGCCACCATATCCCATGCCATCGTCCAAATTGAGACTGATTTATGCGTCAAAGTCATGGAAAATTGGACATTTCGGATGCGCGCCACCCAGAGAAGTAGCGGGGAAAATTTTAACGATTTTATATTTTTATGTACAGTGTTTCGAGAGAGAGAATCTTAAGGTATTATCAATTATATCCGCCTTACTTCTAGGGCGAAATCGACACTATATTTGAGGAAATATACATCAATTTGTATTTTCTTCCAAATTTATGTTCAATTTTTTTTTTGTTAAATAATGAATTTCAAAGTAAATAGTGTGAGGCTTCTAGTTTGAGGAAAAACGTATTTTTCATTGATAATTTTAAAATATGAAAACAAAATTACGAACTGAGTCCCTGGGGAATTTCCCATCTCCAACGACATTAGCATAGAAGTACAATCTTTCAGTCGCTGCTGGTTGAATCCTTTAGAGAATGAAAGGTGAATTGCCTGATATATTCGTTCTTCCTTCTCTAAGGTCAATGGCACATTTGTACTTTGGCGTAATTATTTTGTAAAAAATTTAATATTTCCAAAGTCCTTTGCTGCCAAAAAATTCCATCAATTTATTTTATTAAGAATTTTCCAAATAATTCTCAGCAATGATAAAGTGTTTTTTTTTTTGTCAGAAAACTATTTGAAAGTTGTAATCTACATAATATCGTTTGAAAGTTCCATCTTCTGAGCTTAAATAAAGGCATTATACTTTCTGAGATAGAAAGTTTTACTCTAAATACATTATTTCGTAAATAGGATTTTAATCTCTAAACAATTTTGTTTTAGTTCAAATAATCAACATTAAGTCATTCGAAAATATTTAATTCCCCCGAAGCCATGCGAATCCCTTAAGCTAAGCATACTATAAACTTATCAATGAAATTGTCAACCCAAAATACTAATAAACTCTGCCGAAAACTTTTTAAAGTGTAATTAAATTGAGAAAATAACAAAAGACCGGTGCTTGTAATGACTAAATTACAGGGTTGTTTGACGTCGACTCCTTCAACGAATAACATAACAAACCCCTTCAATAATACTCTCTCAACAATACCTACTCTCAACTCATCTACGTCGTCATTTGCTTGCACCATAAACAAGCAACCAAACCAACAACAACGAGGATGAGGCCAACGACAACGCCAATAACGATATAACAACGGCAGCACGTTGTATAAGTATTCACTGATTAATCACTCAAACAATCAATGACCTTTAAATGAGGGTAAATACAGTCACAATTTACATGACTATAGTGGGATATCCTTCCTGGTGTCAAAGGCCAATTTGTAGGCAAACGCTTGAGCATTCAATACTCATAGCCAGAAACTAGACTGATTCGTGTTCTTTTAAAGAGCGCAATGATATATTGATTAAAAAAGATTGTAGAGATTTTAATGGGCGTGTTTTTTTTTTAAACGAAAGAATTGGATGCAAAGCCCACATCGGTAATTAGCGACGCCATTATACAGAAAAAAAATTTGACATTTCCAGACAAACCATCGATAACTAAGAAGTTAGGCAGGTAACATAGTTTCCTTCGAAATAAGAGTTAGGCCCGACAATAGTATCTGATCTGCTCCTAGCTAAGGGCTATTACGCAGCTGAAGCGAAACGAAATTTCCCGGCGGTCTCCAAATGCAGAGAGAAATGAAAAAGAAAACCACAGCGGAAAAATATTCGTGGTGAGTTTCTTTTTCTTCTCCAAGAAGAAATCATTTTTTTTTTCTCTTAGGTTTATTTTTTGGGAGTCGAAGTTCACTGTCCGTCTTCATCACTTCTTCAACATCCTGAGTTTCCGATTCAGAAATGTATTGTAGGAGCACATTATCACAATCCATTTTATTTAAAATTTTAAATAAAAACTAAATAGTCAGAGCACCGACAGTGACAACTTAATTAATTTTTTTTTAATAAAAAAATGAAATGTTAACATTTCGCATGCAATTGCATGCGAAGCTAATAAATTGATAACGAAAAGAGTGTATAATTGTGCTTAGTAATCTAGTACAATCCAAAATAAAACATTTCGTCGTTCAGCAGCGTAATGGAAAACGAAAAGAAGAGCGAAATTTTTCGTTTATAATCTCATCGCGTCATTTTTGTATGGGATTTTTCGTTTCATATCAGCAGCGTACTAGGCTTAAGCACGAAGGGAATTATTGTTTAAATTAACATGGAAATGCAAACAATACGCCCATCAGTATTAAATTTGTCTATACGTTACAATAGAAATTCTCCATGAATATTTTTTTCGCCGAGTTTTTGCATAGGTAATTTGTTGTCTTGTTGGAGAGGACAGATACATTTATTGGAAGCTTTGTATTACATAAGTATTTCATAAAGAGATACACTCAAAATATGCACTGTTATGTTATATAGCGGACATGTTGTAAAAGCAACATCTGTCAAAATTCTTGTAAATTGTTTAGCAATGCATATGACAAGTCTCCATTTGAGAAACGCTTTTTTACGCTAGTTGCACAAAATTGGAATTGTCAGGATGGTGGTAATTAAGTTTCTTATTAAACAATTCTCCCTTCAAATAACAACAACAAAACTCTAGGGCATGTCAAATCCTCAGCTTAATAAGAAAAAAAATTCAGCTTAAATCAGCTATAGTGAAAACTACATACTGCCCATTAAATGTTAAATGTAATACATCTGATTATTAAAATCGATCGACCTTTGACTATATAATATTGTCACCAAACCAAAAAGCCCTCCATGTTTATTCAACCGAAAGGGTGACGTTTTAATGGTATACCTACCTAAGTATATAAGATGTGGAATGACAAACCCGAAACTTTTGTTTCGCCTTTGTGTTTGTTCGCTCTTCCTGAAGATTATCCAGTTTGTTTACAAATCTATGATGATACTTCTTGAAAATAACTTGCAATATTAGCAAAGCTAAAATATAATTATGTTGATTTATGTAATTTGTCTCGCTATACATAAATACACACATCAATGTATTTGAAGTAGGTATATGTATGTGCATTTGAATGGTAATAACTTTTGAAATTAAAATTATAACTTAAGAGCTATTAAAGTTTGAAGAGTATAAATACTTGAAATTATTGAAATTAAAGCTGCTTTATATCAATTAAGCAAATATATTTGAATTTTTTTTAATGAGTCTTGAAAAGCTATTGAACTAATATGTAATTGCAAATTTAAATGATTTTACAATTTTTACTTGCGATTATATGTAGGTACTATAAGGCAAGTTATGCATTCGTCGAAAAAAAAAGTTTTAGATAACAATCAAACATGACATTACGATGATAGCGAAGACGAAAAAAGATGGTCTAAAAATTCTGTCCGTCTGTATGTCTGTCTTCAAACATGGTATACAGAGTTTTTTAGGTATTGTACAGAAGGGAAATTGACATTTTTTTAGCTCAAAAAATAACGCTACCTACCGTTTAAACCTATTTTTCTCGGAAACGGCTCTAACGATTTTGATAAAAAAAATCAGTGCGGCTTTTTGGCTACCACCGATCATATGGTTTAAAAAAAAATTAGAAAAATGTCTAAAAACGGTACTTTCCATAGGACCGTTTTTTTTTTGCTTTCGATAATCTCATAAACGGCTCAACCGATTCTTTCGAAATTTCACACATACATATATAGGTTTAGGCCCAAATTATACCGCGTACCAATATTTTTAATTAGTATTTTTTTGTATTTTTAAAATCATAAAAAAAAATTTAATTTATATTTCGAAAACTGCTCATTAAATTTTTTTCAAAAATTATATTTATATGGATTTATTGAACACCTATGAATTGGCGTTTTTGAATTTTTTTTGAAAAATGTTTTCAAAAAGTTTTTAAGAAAAAACTTTTTTTCTCCAAAACCGCTCCACAGATTTAAAAATTTTTTTTCTCAAAAATTCAAATTCATCTAACAAATAAAATGGCGTACCTTTTTTTGAGGTTAAATTAGTTTAAGTATTTATTTCAGAATTTTGAATTATTTTTTCAATGATCAAGCCGATTTAATATTTTTTTTAAAGTTTATATTATAATATTTAAGACTGTCATACCAATTTTTTTTAGAAAAAAACTAAAGATATTTTGTATACATACAAATTGAAGTAAAAAACTGCTTTAAATATATATTAAGATTTTTAACAGAAATCTTTTGCATTCGATGTGATCGATCATAAGAGCAAGTTCATGCGATCCAGTCGTGTATTTTATTTAATAAAGTTGAAGAAAATTGGACAAAAAACTCAGACACTGACTTTATTTGCATTTTATATGCAACAACAACGTATGCCTTCGGGTTTAGCTAAGCAGAGAGAATTGTAGGTGCTTTAACTCTTATTTGGGAGAAAACTGTGTTACCGACGAGAATTATCTGTTAGGTATCGATAGTTTGTATGGAAATGTTACGTTTTATTTTCTGTGATGGCGTCCTATTTTTAAATATTCAATATCTGTTCTAGTAGCTTTTTCGCAAAAACAAAGTCAAAACGACAAGAATGAAATTATCAGCCCTCAATTGGAAATATCTACGTTCCAGTATTTATTCCATATTAAAATTTTCTACATCCCAGCTGTTAATGTCGAAGATAGAAGTCAGCCCGTATCAAAACATTTGAAATGTGAAACAAAAACACGTAAATGTGCTCTCTGAACTCTTTTTGGGTTTTTGAAATGTTTTTGCTAATAACAGGGTGTTCAGTTCGGTGTGAAAATTAATTAATTAAAATTAATTTGCTATTAGTCAAAGACTGAAAACCTGATGCAAAAGTCTTTCTTAGTTTTTGAAAAATTAAAAAAAAAATGACTGAAATTTAAACGGCCATTTTTATTTTGGATGAATTGAAAATTGGACCAACATAAATGCAATAATACATAAATGCACCAGTTAAGAAGTTGTTTGAAATTTTGTTCTTTTATTCTTATTTTTAAATTTCAAGATATATTAAAAGTTTGAATTTAATGTTGTAATATACCACATGAAATTAGGCTTTTATGATCCAATTAAGGTACAATACTGACCCATTTTTGTTAAAACGTTGAAAAAAAAACCCTACCGCTCTATGTGAACTCTTTCGATAGCTTTTGATATTTTATGCTCAAATCCTTAGAATTTTCGAAGCAAATATTAAAGGTAAGTGCATACTTATTAAGTTATAACCCTAAGTCATTGGATATTATACTTCCTTCCTACCACATCCACACATTCTCCAAGCAAATATTTTTGATTAGTTCCATAGGAATGGAAAGTCATAAAATATAAACTGCTGCCAACGAAATTGAAGTATTTCATTTATATTTTATCACACTCTGTCGTCGCTGTACTTAAACTTTACACATAAAAAACTCGTCAACCAAAACAAAAAAAATATCACAAAATGTCACAATATCTTTATAACACAAGCACTAATATATCTGTCATGTGTGTGTCATTTCAATAGAGTAGTTCTATAGAAATAAATTTACCAACAAATTTCCATCCGAAAGGCATACATACACATAACTTGCAAGGTCATTAAATTTATCAACTACCAACACAACCAAGAGTACAAAAATAAAATACACACATACACTTATAGGTATAGAAAAACTTAAATATGTTTATTGGAGTCACAGAGTCTAAGAAAGTCTTAAAACATAATTGGCTAACTTTAGTACTCTCTGTAGCTACGAGGGATAATGGTTTTGCTTTTTTTTTTGTTGTTGGGAAATCCTTTAATATTTTTAGGATTTTTCTGTCAGGAGCCTTCTTTGGAGAAATGTTTTTTTTTGTTCATTACTTGAATGACAGCGAAGATATTTTGATCAAATTGACAGTTTGACAACAACAGGGTGGTTCTATTCTAAATTATTTTTATGAAATACTTTTTTTAGAGCTCTCAATAGAAACTTGGTATTACATATTTTATCTATATAGATAATATTGTATGTTGTTACTTAACTAATTGAATTTTTTTTTTGGAAAAAGTAGAAGATTTGAAACACACCACTTTTAGGCCCTCAATAAGATTAATCCGGGTTGAAGGACCAAACGTTGAATGAGAAGGTATTTAATGATTTTTATTAAATTTATTGTTAAATGTCCACATGAAAGGATATAATACAACAGTATATCATTTTGTTGCAATTTTTACACACACTTAATTTAATATAGTACAATTTCTGAATTTTAACAGGCTGATAAAGCAGAATGTATTCATTAGAATTGTGTTTGATACATAACCACTGAAAATCTATGTTTAGATCTTAGGTGACGCCATCTCGATTTGGATAGTAAAACAGTATTTGTTTGACATCTAAAATTAAACTTAATCCTCCACTTTAATGTGTTTTACCTGTGTATATTGAAACCTGTGTTCACGGTTATTTTAGCGGATTACTTGACCGATTTTGATTAAATTTTGTATCTATAATCTTAAAAAAATAAAAATGCATTCACATTTTTTTTTGTCAGAAAATTCTCATAACAAAAATTGAGAAAATCATTTTATTTTTGGGTTATTCCGGTATATCTCGTTAATTCCTTGACTAATTTTGTTCATATTTTTGACACAGGTATCACTTATCGTTGTAAGCAATATTGCATTTGAAAATAAAGTACTTTTGACTGTTCTCACTATTAGCCAAGTTCAAGCTTTGAACCACGAGAACAAGTCGATGCTGTGCAATTTAACCACCCTGTAAGCTCAATTGAGTAAATATATAAAATGTAAATTCGAGATGATGAGGCTCTAAGCGTATTATACTTTATGTAGGTGTTTAGATGATACAATCAGAGGGTAGTCTTTTTTTTTACTTATTATTTTTTTTTTGTTGTTGTTGGTATACCATTGTTGGTGGATGCCTTCCGCTTTTGTTGCGTTTGCTTGGTGAAAGTGAATTTTTATGGTCCCAGCACGTTTCGTCCATAAAATTCAGAGCGATTTCGTCAAACATTCAATTTTAACGCTTCGTTCCGTTCGTTCTGCCTTTAACTTGTATTCAAGTCAACCCAAGTAGAGAATCGTAAAGTTTTTTTTGCTTCTATTTATTTATGTATGGTACTATACTATACTATACTATATGTATATGGTATATCCTTAAGGAAAATAAGACTTAAGCACTACAGCTTTTGGTATATCTACATCAATATACCAACTTATACACAAAAATATCGAGAGACCGTGTTATTTTGAGGCGGGTTTGAGTGGGTGACGACGCACACATACAAATAACAAATAAACAGGAGTTAAGGGGATTTTATGTCTCGTTGTGTATTTTGAAACATACACCCTCCCGGCTATGACCAAAATGCCGGCAATTAACCAGACGCTTTGTTGAATAGGAAGTCTTGCAGAAGTCTCGTGCCTTTCAGTTTATTATATATGTACAAGTATGTATGTTTGTATGTATGTATGAATTTGAGGTTGTTGTTCAGTTGCTATGCTAGCGCCCTCTTTAATGTTTTGCATCGTAAAATTTTATGTGTTTTCCGGCAATGAAAATAGAATAACGTTGACGGAAAGGACCTTACTGCCATTCGTTTCTGATAGTAAAAGTCTGAAATTCTGAATGTGTGTGAGTTTTATTCTGTCAGTGCCTTTTCCTTTTCTGTCATTTGGTGTCGTTTTGTTTCTACTAAGCTTTTCAGATAATTTCATCCTATACACGAGTGTAGGAAACAAGAAAAAATAAAACGAATCCATTCTTAAACTTTGTATCTGATCGTTCAGTATGTATGTAGGTATTTGGGATATATGTGCGAGAATCAGTTTGATAAAGGAAATTGTCCATTTGACAGAGGAGTATCATGTAGACAACAAAGAATTTGACACTTGGAAGTGTGAGACGTGCATTGAAGGGAACCGATTAAATGTCTGAGGGAATGTAAAACTGTCAATTTTTTCAGCACACATAACCCTTGAAAGTCATTTAACTTGAAATAACGATTTAAGCTCTTGTAGTTAACTTTCTTACCGTTATTATAAAAAAAATTACTGTCAGAAGTTTTGTGCAGAAAGAAGTCGATATCAACCGAATGTTTTAGGGACTGCGTTTTAGTTATTCCATTCTCGTTAAAAATAAATAAAATACCATATTACAATATGCCCAGGCTACTTTATGGTATTGGATAACGGTTAATCATAACTTCATAATTCAAGAATTAAAATGCCTTAGGCATGTCGAATTCCTTACAACCATTTGAAATCGAATTTTTCAAAATTTTGTTGAAAGGAATTTGAAAAAAAAAATTGATTTTTTTCGTAGATGTGTGAGAGCTCTTTGACAGCTATAATTCAATTTCAAGAACACAACAATAATTATAATTACGAAAACATTCAGTTTGACGCAAGATAAATGTCAGATATTACTAGTGTGCGTGTGAGTACGATGAAATTTGTTTTGAAAGTAAACGGTGATTTTTTAAGAGCTTGGTTTTTGAAAATTCAAAAAAACACAGAAACTTGTAAAAAGTGAATGTAATTTTTATTTGGATCGATAAATCAATTTCTGCCATTTACTTTTTAAAAATAATTTCACTTAAATGTTGCCCGCGGCTACGCTTCAGGTGGTCCATTCTGAAGGTCCAATTTTGACTTTTTCACACATTCCGGCCGGAATCTCACCAATGAAGCGTTCAATGTTGGCTTCCAAGGCAGCAATCGTGTTTGGCTTGTGCCCATAGACAATAGACTTAACATAGCCCCACAAAAAATAGTCTAACGGGGTCAAATCACATGATCTTGGTGGCCAATTGACTGCGCCAAAACGTGAGATCAACTGCTCACCAAATTCGCCTCTCAATTGATGCATGGTTTCGCGTGCAGTGTGGCATGTGGCACCGTCCTGTTGGAACCACATGTCGACCGAGTTCAATTCTTACATTTTCGGCAAAAAACAATCTGTTATCATCGAACGGTACCTTTCTCCATTGACCGTAACCCTGCGGCCTTCATCGTCCTTGAAAAAGTACGGCCCAATGATGCCGCCTGCCCATAAACCGCACCAAACAGTGCATTTTTCGGGATGCATTGGTAGCTGCTGAATTGCCTCTGGCTGCTCTTCACTCCAAATACGGCAATTCTGCTTATTCACGTATCCATTTAGCCAAAAATGAGCCTCGTCGCTGAAACGGACGTAGCTTGCGAAACACATTTTTCACAGAGCACGAATTTTGATAATAAATTTCAATAATTTGCAAACGTTGTTCAGGCGTAAGTCTATTCATGATGAAATGGCAAACAATACTGAATCGAAATGTCAAATGTTCGTGGAATTTGTCATGTGTGATCTGTCAAAAATATAAACGTCAAAACCAAGTAGCAAAAAAATCACCCGTTATAACATCGATTTTGTTTATAGAAATGATTCAATTTTTGTCAAATGTCAATTGATAGAATGTTATTATTTATTAAGAAAAAAATAATAAACTGCCTGCAATACTTGCGTCACGTTAAGTACCAAATTATAAACAAAATCTACTACAATAGCGAGAAATGTAACATTCTGTCAAATTAAAAAGTAACCTAAATTAAACTGAGAGATAGGACTTGTCTCTCTCTGAGAGATTTTTACCCCACTCTTGAATAAATGAGAGTCGGTGCATTTTTGTGGACAAAGTAAGCGAACACAGCTATTATTGTCATCAGTTTGACATACTTCAATAATAGAGAAAAAGGATAGGTGCTTATAAAATAAAATCCGCGACTAGATCGCACGTACTTGTTATATTTATTTTTTTTTTCTAAAAAAAATTGGTATGGCAATTTAAAATATTTAATAATATAAAGTTAAAAACAAAATTTAAAAAAAAAACATCCACCCGTTTTTGAAATATTGAATGTTCAAATTTTTTGTACGCAGTATTATTTATAATTCAAAGCACCTCCTCCATAAACATTTAGGGCAAAATCCGGGAAAGTCGAAAAAAATAAAATGCACGACTGGATCGCACGAACTTGCTCTTATGTTCGATCACATCGTATCTAAATCTAAATATATTTTTAAAGTCGTTTTTTACTTAATTTTTTATATATACAAAATTTTTTCTAAAAAAAATTGGTATGAGAATCTTAAATATTTAATAATATAAACTTAAAAACAAAAGATTAAATCGGCTTAATATTTTAAAATTAATACTTGAACTAATTTGAACTCAAAAAAAGGTACGCCATTTTATTTCTGGGATAAATCTGAATTTATGAGAAAAAAATTAAAAATCTGTGGAGCGGAATTTGAGATAAAAGTTTTTTCCTTAAAACTTTTTGAAAAAAAATTTAAAAAAAAATCAAAATCGCCAATTCATAGCTATTCAGCGAACACATATAACTTTAATCTTTTAAAAAAAATATAATGAGAAGTTTTCGAAATATAAATTTTAAAAATACAAAAAAGTATTAATTAAAAACATTGGTACGCAGTATAAATTGGGCAACCTAAACCTATATATGTGTGAAATTTCGAAAGAATCGGTTAAGCCATTTATGAGATAGTCGAAAGCAAAAAAAGCGGTCCTAAGGAAAGTACCGTTTTTTGACATTTTTTAATTTTTTTTTCATCCATATGATAGGTCGTACCTACAAAGCTGCACTGATTTTTTTAATGAAAGTCGTTAGAGCCGTTTCCGAGAAAAACAGGCTTTAACGTAACAGTTATATGGCAGGTACCGTTATTTTTTTGAACTAAAAAAAAAATTGCAATTTCCCCTCTTACAATACCTAAAAAACTCTATATACCAAGCTTGAAGCAATTCGGCATACATACAGACAGACTGAGACACTGACAGACTGACAGACAGACAGACATACAGACGGAAAGAATTTTTAGACCATCTTTTTTCGTCTTCGCTATCATCGTAATGTCATGTTTGATTGTTATCTCAAAACTTTTTTTTCCGACGAATGCATAACTTGCCTTATAGTACCTATAATCGAAAATAAAAATGGTTGTATGACAGGTACCGTTAATAACAATATATCTTTAAAAAAATGTTTGACCAATATGTAATTATATAAAGTAGTTCACACACTTTTTTTTATCAAAATCATTAGAGTAGTTTTCGAGATAATTAAGATGGTAGAAAAATTTGTATTGCAAATAGGTAGTGTTATTTTTGGGGCTATAAAAACGACTCAAACACCTATTTGGGAGAATCACCTAAAGCCCTTAAATAAGTACCAAGATCGTTCTACAGCCAGACAGACACGCTTTTTTTATTTTCGACTTTCTCATAAAGGACTCTACGGATTTCGATCAACAGTTTTATATAGGAGGTGCTTTGAATTATAAAGAATACTGCATACCAAAAACGGGTGAGTAATTTTTTTTCGAAATTTTGTTTTTAAGTTAACATTATAAGACATTAGAAGATAATTAAATAAATTTTCTATACAAAAAGTTAAGTAAAAAACGACTTCAAAAATATTTATTTCTGAAAGTATTTGTATTTTACCATATTATCTAAGTGTGGTGGGTATAAGTTGCTTTAGGAAAATAATACACATAAGATTTAATAATGCTGTCATGATGTTAATTGATTTTGGATTTCAACATTCGTGAAGTGCGATTGAACAAAAAATCTCTATGAATTTAACATAGCTTCAAGCGGTCTTATATTCACAAAAGTTGGTGTGTCATCACAGTTTATTTAGACATCTACATAATATCGAAAAGCAAATTGCCTATTAAGAACTTCAACATCTAAGGTAAATATTTTGAAATTTTTTTTAACCTAATCCTGAGTTTTTTTTATCCAATTTAAATAAATAATTCCAATTAGATATAATCTGGTCTTCTAATTGGCTGACCTTTATTATACTGACCTTCTTATAAAATAAAAGAGAATTTAAAAATCAAATTAAAAATATATTCCCTTTTTTTTGCTATTTAAATAACCAAATCTGTATTTTTTTTGTTTATTTAATTAATTTATTAATTTGATGTACCAATAGCAGTTTATCCAGCGTTAACCAACAGTCATATCCTTAAATACACCAAATCTACAAAACGGAATCCAGCTGTAGGTACGAGTATAACTTTTAATTAAGGAAGGCTCATTATCATTATTTCTCAGAGTTTAAACACCGAATCAAAAAAAAACAAAAAAGAAATACAGGAAAAGTAAAGAGATAGATTAATGCAAATCTCAAAAAAAGACTTCCCAAAAATCCAAGAACAATTTGACTCTGAGAAACCTGAAAGGAGCACCAACAAAATTCAAAGCCAAAATGATTTCTCCAGCCCTATGCTATGATGTTGTGTACGAGTATGTCCCAAAAGCTAAGCTATACCTTGCTGTCTAATGCGGCGGAACGATTCCATGTTTCCTGCTGCTGCTCCTGCTGCTGTCTATGTCCATCTATATCTTTCTTTATTCCTTATATAGACAAGAAATGTAGGGTGTTTTGGATGTAGGTAGGACACATATAATATTGAGAACAGGCATCCCGTCTCCCAGCTTTAGCCATCGTCATCGTTCGTCCTCAATTTTGGTTTTTATAGTTTTTTTTTTTTTGTTTTCTTCATTTTCTGGAATTCGTTTCAGTTCCGTATCCGTACAATAGCATTAGCATTTTCTTATACTA
This sequence comes from Philhelius pedissequus, assembly GCA_910595825.1. NCBI lineage: Eukaryota > Metazoa > Arthropoda > Insecta > Diptera > Syrphidae > Philhelius > Philhelius pedissequus. Next base: position 18,282,697 of record OU343163.1, on the reverse strand, counting down.
TATTCATTCTTCTCCTCGCTTTTTATTGTTATTTCACGTTTTGTGTTTTTATGTTTTCATTTTGGTATTTATTTATTTTTTTTACTTGTTATTCCTATATTTTTTTTCGGTGAAGGAACATTTTATTACATACAACTTCAAGAATTAGTAATTGAGCAAGAATATGTAAGACGGACGAGGCGAGGCCAGAAAAAGTTAGATGTTAGTTGAATATCTAAAAAAAGTATGTTCGTATTTTGTTTTGGAAATTCTTGATGCATATAAGTTTATGGGGCATGGTATATTGCAAACGTGCCAGCATTTAAAATTGCATTTTTGATAGGTGGTAGGTAAGCATTCGAATATCTTTGGATCGGTGTGGTGGGTAATTTCGGTCCGAAGTACTTTTATGCTGTTCATAGAGGAAACAAATTAAATTCAAAATATTAGTCCAGGGACTTGTGTTCTAATTGTTCTTGTTCTTTTTAGATACCGGTTTGCAGTGCAATTAATTTTCAAAACTCATTTGGACATCTTACGAAGCTGTCGGTCAGTTAGGCCGGGAAGGGCTGCCAGAAATCATGATTTTCATGTTTTATAATCGGAAAACCCAAGATGTCCAAACCTACCCACAAACACGAAACTTAAAGCAAAGAGCAGGATGAACATTTCATTTGTAAGTATACCTACTCTTTTTGGTTTATTTTCATATAGTGTCTTCGAATGTGAATAGGTATGTGAAATGCACCAAAAAAATAATGAGGAGAACACATATTATTTTTCAATATAACACTTTATCTACGCACTCTTTCTCCCGCCTCGGGCCATGCAATATTTTTGACAGCTTAGCTATTGCATGGAGTAAGGCAATGATGTTGAGTAAAGGAGATAGAAGAATGAAACTGTTTTTTTTTCATTTTTTCAATTATTAAAAGCGTCAATCGTTCTCTCCCTTTTCAATCCTTTTTATTTTCCTGATACCATTTTGCTTTGAACATTGAGTCCAGCTTCAGCAATTGCATAAATAAACTGTTAATTAAATATATTTGGTTTTACTCATGATATGGTTTACAAATTGTCTATTCGAATTCTTTCTTTTGTTTTTCATTTAACGCGTTTCTAACTACGAGAAGGTCCATCATGCTTTTTGTTATCCCAAATCATGTTTTAAAACTGTTTTTTTTTTCTTAGTGGCAGCACTGGCACCGGGTTGTCTTTATTTTTGAATTAATTTAGGAAAAATCAATTTGTTTATTAGCTGTGTTTACTGAAGAACATATCAGAACAGAATAGCACAGGACAGAACACATTAGAACAGAAACGTCAGAACAAGTTAGAACAATAACAGTCAATTAAACGTAATTTTTTTAAATTATAGAGAGTTTTTGTGTTTTTTTCGTATTGCTAATACAAATTTCTGCCTTTATTACTAATAAATGATTATTAAAATAAAAGAGGAGTCTAACCAAAAGTAAACAATAACCCACAAAATAAACAAAAGAGACAAAAAAAAAACAAATAATGTTGACAGTTTTCACGATTATGTTCTAGTTTTATCTTAATCTAGAACAAAAAATTAATTAAAATTAATATTCTAAGGATGGACAATTCCAAAAATAGTTTTCTTTTTTTGTGTACAATCAGGTACATCTGTAAAGTATGTCTAAACGGGTGGAATGCCCATTTTCATTGCGTGCGTGATTATGAGATAATACTATTTTTTTTTAAGGTTATGATTTCTGAAATTTTATAATTTTACCTAAACCATACAACAAGTCTTGGGGATAGCTCTGTTCCGTAGGGAGAAAATTCATATCGGGGATTAATACTTTTTCCAAGCTCGCTAATGAAGCCATATAAAACCTGGACAGACTCCTGCTCAATGAATTTAAAGTTACTCGTTCACTTATCGGGATGTGTTCCAATTTTTGTGGACAAAGCGAAATGATAGTGTTCTAGCTCCTATTAGACGGCGCGCTCGGCTCGGAACTTCATAAAGTGGTTTGTACTTTAATTTACACTTGTGCATTTTTTGACAAGAGGAGACCTTTAAAAATGTTGAAAACTTGCTTGTCGTTTGATGATTTTTAATTTAGTTGAAAGTTTCTGACAATTTTTTCATTGATTTGGGTTAAGGGTCTATATACACATTTATGTTCTATTATAAATTTTAATGTAATATTTTATTTTAGCTATGAGTAATATGAATTTCTGCTATATTTTTTGCTAAAACCAAATGACCTCCTAAAAAAAATGGCGGCAGGATTATGATTATGCTTATAGGAAAAAGGCTAAACCTCGGCAAAGAGTAATGCCTATGCACATAACTTTATGTCATTTGTCGAGGATGACGTTAATTAAAACAATTCTTGGTTTTGACAACTGAGATTTCACAAATTTCACTCCGCTTAACAATGAGGATGCGTATCTAAATTATTTTACTCAGTATTTGACACCAAAATTGAGAAATCATATAAAAGAGATTGTAGAGAACTTCTGTTCTCATTTCTTTGAACTAGCCTTATTTATTTGTTAAAGTGTGGATATTATATTGAACGCCAACAGAGTTTGACAGTTCTAAACAATCGGATCGCAATTAGTAGGTTCCGAGCCAATAATGGAAGGTTGCGGAAGTTATAATGGTTCTCAAACCAGGAAAACCATAACATGAGAAGAAATCTTATAGACCTATTTCGCTTCTGCCCGTAATATCTAAGGTCTTTGAAAGAATATTACTTCTGCGCCTGCAGCCAATAAAAGAAGAAAAGCGCCTAATACCTGAACATCAGTTCGGATTTAGAAGCAAGCATTCGACAATTGACTAAGTGCATAGGATCTCTGACATCATTGAGAAAACTCTTGAAGAAAAGAAAATTTGTCCGGCGGTTTTCCTAGACGTGTCGCAAGCTTTTGATAAGGTGTGGCACGAAGGCCTAAATTATAATTTAAGACAAATTCTGCCTGAAGCACTTTATACGCTTTTAAAAGCATATCTAGAAAATAGACTTTTTAGAGTAAGACATGGAAACGGTTACTCGGATCTCAAGAAATAGTGGGTGGGGTACCACAGGTAAGTATTTTAGGTCCAATATTGTACCTATTATTTACACGTGATGTACCTCAAACAGAAGACACTATCGTAGCCACGTTTGCTGACGACACTGCAATACTAGCAGTGGGCCAAACGATGGCGCACTGATTCTACGACAAAATTACAAAAACTGTGAATAATGTCAATGATTGGACAAAAACATGGCGGATATCGCTCAACGAAGTAAAATCAGTGCATGTAGATTTTATGTATAAAAAAATTAATAGATTACCGGTAGTTCCGTTTGCTAACGAAGCAAAATATCTCGGAATGACTCTAGACGCGAAATTACAATGGAAACCGCATGTTAAAAAGAAATGCGAAGAGTTAAATAATAAACTCAGAGATATGTACTGGTTGCTCGGGAAACACTCTAAGCTCAGTATCGAAAATAAGCTAATTTTGTACGAGCAGGTGCGTAAGCCTGTCTGGACTTACGGTATACAACTCTGGGGTTGTACGCGAGATTCTAATTTAAATACCTTACAAACATTTGAAAATAAACTCCTAAGATCATTTGTAATCTCCACAGAGATCTCGGGATTCCCACGGTTCGCGATGAAATAAAAAATTTTGCCCGAAATCACAGAAAACGGCTATTACAACACTGCAATAGTACTGTAATCGAAATTATCGATGAGACGAACTTAGTACGCCGCCTGCGAAGGACAAAGCCTTCCGATCTGGTGCAATAAACGAGAATACGCTTTAAAATCGCGGTATAAGCAGGAACTATCACTGGATAGTTACCTGCAACACGTTAATTAAATTCGTTAAAAATAAATTGCTAGATAAGTTTCAACTTAATTGCAATCGGGAGGAGGAGGTGTTTTTAGTGCAGTAAGAATCTCACACTCCTATGAGCAAGCGTTTTTCGGTCCTCATAGAGCCTTTTGAAGGTTTTACACCTACCCACGAAAAAAAACAAAATTAATGGCGACCAATTCATTTTGTCGAATTTATCTTCTTTTGGTTATAAAAAAGCTAATTTCAGTTTCTAAATATATTAACATAAATTATATATCTATAATTTTGTTTAGAATTTGTAAAGAATTTAGATTTATAAAATTTGTGTTAAATCACATTTATTAGTTTATTCGTCGGCCGTTGGTCGCTATAATTTGAATAGTTCCTTAATCTCGAATTCCTTACAACTATTTTAAATCTATTTCTTCCAATTTTTTTTCATGTTGTACGGAATTTAAAATAAAATCGTTTTTTTTGGTGAATGTGTGAGTGCTAATTGATAGCTGCAATTTTAAGGAAACAACAATAATTGTTGGGAGAAAATGAAAAAAATTCAATTTGACTTAAGAGAAATGTCAGATCTTACTAGGGTGCGTGTAAAGTCGATAAAATCTTATAAAAATGACAGCATATAATATCAATTTTTATCAGAAAAAATTCGATTGTGTTCAGAAAACAATCGAATGTGTGGTTGTAAGGATTTTGACATACCTAATATTACTCAACGTAGTTATCCTTCAAAGTATTCCAAGATTATGTATAGATATATTAATAAACAAAGATGGATGAACTGTCCGAAAAAAATTAGCATCTCATGCTCTGAGTTCAAACAAATCTTCCGGAACTTTTGCCACAGCAGCAAGGAAAGAATTGACCACACAAGATTTTTTCCAAAACATAAAACGATGGATTTATCAATAATTGACACTCGTCAATATGTACAATAAAATAGTACATATGCATTTAACTCAGGAGCAATCATTAAAGTTCTATACGGCATTTTCTTTTGAATAAAAAAAAATTTCAGCAAATTAAGAAAACAAAAACAATTAAAACTACTCGTATTCTACGTCAATTTGTGTGTATTCCAGGTTTAAATCAGCAAACAAAACAAAGTCCTATCAAATTTACACTTTTTGTTTGAATCAATGCGCGAGCCATCAACCCCGTGGGAGCTATTAAAATAAATGTTCCTTCATAACAGCAATGCAATTGGGAGTTTAGGTTGGGTTAGTTACATATATTTAAGTAGTATTTTATAGGTGGGTATAGATACTCATAATATCTCTTACGCATACAATTTTCAAAGAACCCCCAGCAAGTTAAACTTTGGTGTCCAGTTTCATTGTAAACGCAAGGCTAATTTCTACTGTCCTGCATCTGTTCTGAATATTATATAGCTACATATGGTATATGTACAATACTCACTCACAATATTGCAGCCATTGCTTGTTGTCGCTCTCTTTGTGTCATTTAGATTTTTTTTTGTCGTTTGCATACGAGTATTTATTTTTGCTTGCCGGTCACAATCGTTTAATCTACAATTTCTATACCCACGACTAACTAGAAGCGGAACAACAACAATAATGCAAATCCCTTTGAGGCACCCAAGTCCCAACTGACACACTATCTGACATGAAACTATCTCACAAAAGTATGCAGTATCTGCACCTACTTTTACGCTGCGCGTACCTAATACATATATCTATACCGCACCACCATACACCATACTAAGCATTGTTTACCGCAATAGAAAATCAGATAGGTATACAAAAAAAAATATCTACAAGAACTCGCATCACCGCGCGCCAGCCGCGGCAATATGTAGAGTGTAGACGGAACGAAGTTGGAGTTTTGTGGTCGTTTTTAGCTTCAGACTTGCATATGTAGCTTGCACAAAGTCTGATCAAATTACATGCGAAAATGAAGTTAGAACGAGCTATTGCCATCACCATCCCCGTCATCATATGTACATACATATATAAATACAAAAGATACAACACGTACATTAGGTTTAGGTTCTGTTGGCGTAGCGGCGGCCGCCAATGCGGCTTCGAGGCTTTGCGTCCTCATCCTCATTAAGTTAGATTTGATAAGCACGATGATAGTGGGGTAGCTATCCAATATTTTCTTTCGTAGACCAAGTACGTATTTACAAGTTTTGCTTTTTTTTATAAAACAAAAAAAAATCACAAGAGAGTTCGTTCTAGGTACGTAAGCTATATAAGGTGAATTTCAGTACATTATGCACATAGTGAACCTAAGAACGAAATGTAGTTTTTCTTACACCCGTAATAAAAAAAAACACGATTTTCTTCTAGTTTATCGTTAATGCCAGATTTACACGAGTGGCAAATTGCCATTAATTCATGTCATTAAACTAATGATAAGCAATTACACGGTGCAAAATAATTACTGTTGGATTATAATAATGGTAATCTGCCACTAAAGAATGAGCAAGTTCATTCTTTCTCGCGGTGTGCCATTATTTTCAAAATGATGTCACTGCGCATTTACATGACGCCATTATAATGGCAATATTTAATGCCAGTCTTCCCTGCGATTTTTTTAATAACGAATATAATGACAAATTTGCTAACCATTTACACGAGTTTGTCATTAATGTCAATAAAATGGAAGAAATAATGGTTATTTGTCACTCGTGTAAATCCGGCATAACTCGGGGCTATTTGATTATTAAAAAAATGTCTGCTATTTGACATTTTAACCTTATTTCTTCTTTAACTCATTGAAGAAGGTGGTATAGCGAAGGAATAAAGACTTGAGATGTGACAAACATTTTCAGAACCATAGATAGAGTCCATACTTATGCCAAGTTTACACGAGTAGCAAATTAGAAATTATTTCTTCCATTTTATTGATATTAATGACAAAATCGTGTAAATGGTTTGAAAATTTGTCATTATATTCGCAATTAGAAAAATGGCAGGGAAAACTGCATTAAATATTGACATTTAAATGGCGTCAGGTAAATGCACAGTGATACCATTTTGAAAATAATGGCACACCACGAGGAGGAATAAACTTGCTTATTCTTTAGTGGCAGATTGCCATTATAAATCAAATCGTCATTATTTTGCCCCATGTAAATGCTTATCATTAATGATTTAATTTAACTATTATTTTGCCAGTTTAATGACATGAATTAATGGCAATTTATCACTCGTGTAAATCCGGCATTATTGTACTAGATTTTCGTCATGAATTATCGGACGGATCCTTTATTTTAAAAAATCAAAATTTTTAACTCGCGGATTAATTTAATTTCTGTGGCTTAGTAAAGTCGTAGACTAGAGGTGGCATAAGCGTTTTTTTTAATTAATATGACAATTGCAGACTAAAAATTTGCAATAAATAAAAATAGTAGGTAATGGGTATATGCCATAATTGACGCAAAATTTGAATTTTGCTCCATTATTTGAAATAAAGCGCTATGCGAAAGAACAACGCATTTTCATTGGTAAGCAATATTTTTAAAATAATGAAGGCTTGTCAGCTACAGTCTGCAATTTTCGAACAAAATCATCTTCATTATTGAAGCTCATTTTCATCTTAATGGCTTCGTTAATCGTCAAAATTGTCGTCGCATTTGGGATTTAGAAAACCCTTGAGTAATGGGGATTTTGTGCTGAAGGCAATATGGAACGATTATTCTTCGAAAATGCGGCTGGTCAGGCAGTAACAATTAATGATGTTCGTTTTTGTGACATGATAACCCAGTTTTTAGTGCCTAAATTACAAGATATAGATGTGGCCAACATGTGGTTTCAACAAACGGTGCCACATGCCATACAGCCAGAGAAATAATTCAATCACTGCATGAATCATTTCCTATGATTTCTTGGGCGGTGTATTTATGAAATTTAGCCGCATTTGTGCCAAATGTTCATACAAAGTTTCATAAAAGAGTACGTACTTACCAGCAAAGCCATGGCGCCATTTATCCGATGTGCTATGAATCAATAAAACATTTACGCTTTCTAATTAAAAATCTGTATTTTGTATCAAAATTACATTTTGCGTGAATTATGGGACACTCTTGTGTCATAATGTGAATATGTGCTTTTATTTGTTTTAACTGACGTCAAATGTCATTATGTGATTTAACATTTATGGTGTAGAAAAGTGGTGAGTTAGGTGATAACAAACAATGGATGGAAACAAACCTGGGGCCCAATTCCGCAAGCGTGAGTTTTCTCTTTGTATACAGAAATTCGCGTATGTTGAGGGTGAATACATTCTGTTTATGGATAATCGTTCACAATTGCGAAATCGGGTCCATGAAGTACGCAGAATTCCTTGTCAGTTCTTATATCTTCCATTCATATGAAAAGAAGTGGACTATATATTGATCCCTGCGGTACTCTGAGCATCTGTTTTAATGTCGTATTTAATTATATTAATAAAGTTTGATGGCGAAATACGTCTGAGGTAAAAGAATGTAAATAAAAGAAAAAAACATTTTCTTTGATGTTAACTCTTTGAAACTTATCTACCACTCGTTCAGGCACATGTTACGGATTAGTCCATTTTGCAAGCCAGTGTCTCTCATCACCTAAACAACAACATTTCAAATTCGACAAAGAAGACAAGTCGCTTTTGCCAAGATGCATGACCAGGATTTATTTAACGCATCCTCCATACACACTCTGACTGTATATCTACCACTGGCATTGATTGCGCGTTCCTTAGCAGCACCTATGTATACAACATCCATCAGACCATTGGTTCACACAGCAATGCATCAGTCATTGCTATTACCGTGCATTTCGTCGATGCAGCACTACAACCGCGCGCCGCGCACCACTCTGTCATGATGTGTTCTCCAACTGCCAACATCGTAAAAGAACTCCTTTCATCTTATCGCGCGTTTTCATTTGGTCTTAACGTTTGCGACTTCCTGGCTATTTTTTTTTGCCATTCGCGCGGCTCAATGAAGCGAAATAGCATGTTGGCGTGTCGTTGTTGTCGTCGACATCGACGTCGACGGTCTATGCAATCTTCGCTCTGCGCGGAGTTTTGCGTTCCGGCTTCAGCCATAATTAATTTTCTGTTTTGCGTTTCCTTTGACAAATTACAAAAGATTGGTATAGATCATCGTCTTCCCGCTCTACCCCGAATTCATATCAGCACACCCTTGCTTCGTCAAACCGACCAAATTTCAATGTGTGTGCTGCCAAAAAGTATTCTCCAGATGCTTCAGACAAACTTCAGAGGCACAGGCGGGCTTTGGTGTTGGTGTGGTGGTGATGATAGTAATATTTATGGCAAGTGAATGACCATGACCATCCCCCGCCGCTACCGTTGATTTTTACTTTTGCATTTTGCTGTTTCAGCACAATCTTTTTGATTTTCTACAAAAAAAAAATCTACCGAACGGAACTCTTGACTGATGAAATGTATACATCCAATGAATGGATAGATACGATCTCCATCCTACTTCACAGTACATTAGTCAAAGCCGACGCCGAGACGGCATCAGCAGAGTCGGAGTCGGAGAGAGTCCCCTGGGATATTTGAAAACAGGGAATTTGAATATGCATGCAAATGGCAAATGGTGTAGTGGGTCTAGTGTTTTGTTCAAGTGATGCGATATGCCTTTGGATCAGAAGTGGAATTCCATTCCAGACGGTATCTCTCATCGATACTCCTCGTACCTATTGTATATAGAATACAAAAATATATTTCCGTATAGATGTTTCAGGGCCGCTAGGAAAAATAAATGGCTATTCGACACAGTGTTGGCAGAACTTTTGATGATGGATATATTGACAGCTGATATATGGAATATTTACAAATATTGAAAGTGAAGTAAGATGGAGTGGATAGCGATTTGTATCTTTTTCTGTATTCGTTTACAGAAGAACTAATACAAAAACAATCAAATTGTACGTGTAGTGGTTAATTTTATTGCATTAGATATTGTCTGTCTGATGATATGGACAATTTAGAGATGTGGGATTGAGCCACACTTTTGACGAAATGCGATGACAGTGAATAACATTAGGACCGGCTTTTACTCCATTATCTGTGGCAATACAAAATACATTCTTTCCCATATTTTTATATGTCTAGATTTTAAACAGGAATTACTGTACATGCAGTTTTATATTATTATCTCGTTGACACACTTTTTTTTATTAATAATCACTTATTATGTATTTATATATGTCAACTATTCACTGTTTCGTACTGAAACTTGGCACCACTGCGAGTTCGACAAATTGTACTAAATATTAAAGTGCACTTGTCATAATCAACAGCTGACAATTTTGTTATGAATTTCTCGCTTATTAGAAACTGCCATACCAGACGTTAATGTGCTGGGATGTAGAAAATTCTTAAATGGTATAAGAGCGGAGATGTAGAAAAATAAACCACTTTTCACTAAGTACGATATTATGTTGTTTTTGTTTCTGGTAAAGCCGAATTATTTGTTCTGCGCCTAAAAATTGGGGTATTTGTTTTAATAAATCAAAGACGGAAGAACCCAAACAACGAAAAGGTCCGTCAAAAAGTATGTGTTCAGAGGTTATTCGTTGCTTTTTGCGAGGGAAGAAGAAAGCTCAAAAACATGCTGTGGAAAATCCAAGACATGCATGTTCAGATAGATTTATTTCTGTTTCATCTCTTCTTTCTTTTTTACCCTTCAATCGGACATATTTACGAAACTGAAATAAACTTTAGCAGCTGACTTACAAGCAATATTGGAAAGGAAAGGACAAACAGAAGAGACATTGATCATATTTTTGATATTAGGAGTGTTTTTGCGAATTTACGTTAGATAGGGAATAAAAAGACAATAAAAAGAAGATGGCGGTGTTGACTATTGCACTTTGAAAAGATGCAATGACTGCCTAGTTCGCAATATATTTGTCATTATTTCATTGAAATGACATGCATTTACACGAAACTAAAATAATGACAGATAAAAATACTGCCAACTGGTAGCAAAAATGAGTAAGTTCATTCTTTCATTATTGTAAAATTGTTGTCAGCACTGAATTTACACGATGTTAGTATAATGCCACAATTTAATGACGAAATTGGCTGGCAGTTTTTTAATGACAAATATACTACCATATTTCCGACCATACAGTAATACTTACAATATGACAGTCGTGTAAGTCCGGCAAAAGTAGTATTTAGAAAAAAAAATTGTCTTATGAAGATAGACACACTGTCATAATCCAAGGATGTGTTCGTTGATAATGTACTGATGATGATGTTATTACATGATGACTTCTGCATCGGGTTTCTTCGTAAGATTTTTGTTTTAAATTTTATCCTAGAGACGTGCGATAATTGTTAAGTCTTGACTCAAATTTGAAAGTTCGCTTTTAGAATTTTTGTTTTAAATTTTATCTTATGAGACGTGCGATAATTCTTAAGTCTGGAATAAAATTTGAAAGTTCGCTTTTAGTAGTTTTTGTCTCAGTAGTAAAATGCTTAATGCTATTTTCTGTAAAACAGAAAAAGTATAACATATATAACAAGCATATCATGTTTAAAAATTGCAAGATTAAGTCAGAAGTTGCATAGTGTAGAAGCACTCTTCCAAACAGAAAACGACATTTATTTGAGATCATTTGTTAACAAAAAAATATGGAAAAATATTTAATTATAATTTTTTAATTAGTTATTTTTAGTTATTTTGTTATTTTTTTTTTGTTATTTTGTCAGAATAAGGAACTGAAATATTGCGAAAACCAAGGCTCCATTAAGTTTTTATTTAGCTTGAAAGAATTTTGACGTTTACTGTCTAATTTTTAAATATATAGCATTATCAAACCGAACTAAAATCACGGTTTTCCGCAAAATGTTCTCAAAAACCCGTGTTTTTGTTTGACATATCAATTTTTGATATGGGTGTCTTCTAAATTCTAAGTCAACAACTAGGATGTAGAAAATTTTAGTATGGGATATATGCTGACTTTTTAAACAAATGTGAGATCCAATTGAGCGCTGAATAGTTTCATTTTTGTCATTATGACTAATTTTCGCGAAAATCAGTAGCTTACGAAAACTTTTAGCTACACAAAATTGTATCGAAAAATTATTGTTTCGATGTAAATTTTTTTAAAGAAAATCGATTTTTTTCTAGAAAACCGTGGTGTTAATTAGGTGTAAAAAGGCTTTAAGGTATACCTACCTTGAAATTTGGCATTTGTGTGAGCAAAAGGTCTTATTGGCATTCGGTTGCTGAGCTAGCTTTCCATTTACCAATACATCGCGGTTATTGTTTGTACTATTTATATTTTTTACTTCTGAAAAGGAAATACTGACACCTATTTTTCAATATGCATATTATTTGCCTTAAATAAAAATATCACATGACTACACGATCAATACAATTTGTATGTTCCTAAGCGGTTTTGATTAAAGAATTTTAACCAGATTGATTACTTTTTTATACGAAGCCTCATAACTCAGCGCAGCCTGGAGTTTCAATGATAAGAAGTTTTATTCGCACGCGAAAGTCATAAACTGCCTAGATTCATTTTGACTTAAGAGATAAAAAGTGTTCCCCAAATTTTATGATTTGTTTTAACATAAAACTATACCTATAAAAATAAGGGAAATCCTAACCTAGATAAAAAACAGACACATAAACAAAAACAATTTTCTGCCCACACTACTGTAGTTAGCTATATTGAAACGCACACAGATTGCAGTCGTTAAAACTGAAATGGAAACATAAAATACTTTCTGTCTTTTACCGTTTTCCATTTGAATTTTTACGATTTTTCGTTGTTGTTGTGTGTGTTGTGTATTTTCTTTATTACACTCTCTAACCTAAAAATCCTTCCGTCAAAATGATTTTGTTAGGATTGGATTTTTTTTTGTTTGCTTGTGTACATACATATAACATAAATTTCTTTGTATCCGAAGCGCAGGACAAAACTCATCATCATCATCATCGTCACATCACCATCATCCTCACCACCCAAACCCAACCGAAATTCACAACCCCCCTGGTACTCATTGCCATTTTAACAGAACGATGAGTAACAACGAAACATCAGCGGTATTATATTTTTCGTCGTATTGGACGTGGAAAGTCCCTGAATAAACTTTTCACAGAAATATCCAATTCCACGGCAAATCTCATTTTTATGGTTCTAGCTATCAAAAGGCTTTATAGGGAGGTTGACTCTCTTTTTGAAGGGTTGTTTTATATTCTCTTGTTTTTTTTGTTGCATTTTGTTGTCTATAGTTTATTAGTGAGTGTGTTTGTGATTTTATGGTTTTACGGAGAGTAGTAGAAGTAGCACAGGCACAGGCACAGCATAGAACCGAACACAATGTTCTCAGGGAAAACAAAAGCAAAATCTGATTAAATTGTATTAACGATCTCGTAAAGGAAACAGAAACACCCAGCATGGGTATGCATCCGTGTGTTAATTTCACCCACCATATCAACCCCTTGCATATACATATATGTGGCTATAAACCATATGGCAATGATAAGGGCTGCAGAGGGTGTAGAAAAACAACCCCATATATGACTTGGTATGGACACAAACATGAGATTTGTCGATAGTGGAAATAATTATTCGAAATTAAATTGCAGAAAAAAAACACATTTGAGACTTTCAAGTCAAGTTGAAAATTGTGCTTGTTCACTTTATAGGGAGAGTTGCGAGTAGCTATCGTTGTGTGGTGAAAAATTAAGTTTATTTTTTTTTATCAAATAAAACGATGATCGAAATGGTCAGAGAAGTTAGTTAGGCACTTGCGACTTAAAAATGAAAATAATAAATTAATATTATACAATCTAGCCATATGGCAAAGAATTTAAGCGAAACCATGACCAAATTAATAGTTAAGTCATCAAGTATCTAAACATGAGGGTTAAGAAGGGCTGAACTATGTCATAACCTCCTGATGAAAATTTTTGACGTTTTGAGTATTAGTGTAGGCAACTCGAAGAAAATCCTACGTTACGAACGAAATGTCAAATTAAGTGACAAATAAGCGAATACGTATTTATTGGAATGCTTGGAATGGGACATTTTGACATTTCGAATAATTGACAAGAATAAATCACAAATTTGACAACTAAGAATAAAGTAAAGTACAACGGAATAAGCTAGAAAGGCGAGGCTAGAAAAATGCCAATTTATAAAAGTTTTGGAATTTTTATAACAGTATTTCGACAATAAAAGTGTCAAATATTCCCCGCGTTTCGGTTGGTATGGGTTACTGAACCAAACAAACGGAAGTCGAATGCCCTTCTGACGGGGCGGGGCCGTATCAATTGTACTTTTATAAGCAGAACTATTATGAATTCTCCACTTTCATAAAAACCGATTGCGAATTGTGTTGTAGAGTTGGATGCTTTAAAAAGGGAATGCGCTTGATAACAAAGCACTTCAAATTTTCGCATTTTCTTATTTTGTCGCTAAGCCAATTAGGTCGATAATGTGTATTTTTTAAATGCTGGCGAAGGCTTGATAATTTTTGACGTAATCGATCTCTCAAGGCATCTCAATATTTACTGCCCATTTTAAAAATTATAAAAACATGGCTGCCATGAAATGTCAAAATCTAACAATCCTAATTGGAAGACCATTTATTAAAGGGATATCAAGTTTATTGCTTAGTCCATTTGTTGACATTTGCTGATACTTAATTCAAATGCATCGACCTGCCCACAGATGAGCAATACAAAGATGAAAGATCAGCAGCTATTTCGGTTTACCTACAAGCTAGTAGCATTATGAAACTGATATTTTTGCATCTGTATGTAGTTTCACTAAACCAAATATTTTCATTGAATTTTACATCTATTTATTAATAGAAAGTCAATTTTACAAATACAACAATGTAAACAAATAGGTTTTGGAGGGTGAAACGTACGAAAGATTTCCCATCTTGGTATTTCTGATCTGTGGATTATGGGTCAACGAACAAGCCTAACAGACTAGTTCAGAAAAATGACATATCAGCAATCTTATTTATGTACATAAACAGTATTCCACGGAATTATATTTGTCACATATTGAGGAAAGACTTCTTGGATTAGCGCCCTCACTTTATGACGGAGCAGAATTTGTGAGACAAGAGAAGATAGTCCAACTGTTGAACGAAGCGATTAACTGTCAATTCTAATTAAAAAAATATACATTTCAAACGGCTGGACCGCTTTTGATAGAACTTTCACTGGCAGATATCTAAGACAGTTGTAAGGAGCAACTTAGGCTGGTTAATTAAATAGTACTCTAGGTGGCGCTATTGTCGTTTTTTTCTCGAAAATTCTTATTTGTGGACCGATTTAGCTCTAATTCACACCGTATAATATGTAAATAAAAAGAAATAGTCGTTGATATAACTTGGACCCGGTAGGTGGCGCTGGTTGGAGATGGTTGCGAAAATGCATACATTGTTTTAGGCAAAACAACGTTTTGCTGGATCAAGTAGTATAATATAGTATAAATCATTACTATATATATATTTCTGGTTTGGATAATGCATAGCAAGTAGGTGTAACACATTTGAGCATTTCAACTTATTTCCCCGTGAAATGCATCACAGTTTATAATAAGATACATTCTGTATCTGCATCATTTCGAATTCATTCTATTCAATCATATCATTATAATTTATTTGTTTCAAAGCGTATAGTATTATGACAACGAACACTAACCTTTTTAAAATCATCAAGTACATACCACAGCTCAGCGAGCGTACTTAACTCCAGCAAATTTATAGCGAAATATTGTTGAATTGTATTCTTAAAGATACAATCTATTAGGTTAATGGGTTCTATATATTTTAATTGGATTTTGTACGAACAAAGTTTTTGTTTTTCCTCTTTAAAAATTAAATGACAATATTAAGATAGAAATGGAGTTTTAACACCTTTTAAGTGCGCACTAGAGGAGATAAAATTTATTTAATGAGTTTCATGCCAAAAGGAAAAATATGGGCAGGTTCCTGACTTTATTAAAAAAAAAGATTAATGAACACAAGAATTTATTCCCTTTTTGTTGCAAATACTATCTTTTTGTTTTATTGTTTAAACAGAAATGGATTTAAAGAGCCAAAATGGTTGGGAATTATTTAAAAAATCGATTACCAAATAAATCGAAATACAATTTTTTTGCCGAATCCAAACGTTTAAGATGAACTGCACTATTTCAAGATAAGACCCTTTTTAATGAAAAATTAACGTATTCCACAATAGCTTTGCTCTAGGTTTCTAGTTTTGCGAGTATGGCTTAAAAAGGAAAAAAAATATTTAATTAACTGCTAGGATTTAAATTTAAAAAACTATATAATTAAAAAAAGGAGAGCGTTTTCTCTTCCAAATTGAATACATTTTAAGCCACCACTGGCAACTTCCTTATCAGAGCTTAACTGTATAATTTTAATTCGCCTTCAAGAACTTGTCAATTAAAATACTTCCTTCTTCCCACTTTCATCCATCCATTCTCTCCTAGACAAAACAGGCTATAATAATTCCTCCCACAAAAGTTAGGTTTTTTATGCGTTCAAATTAAAACCAACAGCAGCTGATGTTGCCAAACCAGCCATACCATACATTATTATGTATATAGAAAGCATAACTTGAGGATTTGAGAAACTCATTTCTGTGAGATTGCTCTCTCGCGTGAAATAAATTAACAGCAGTTGTGAAAAATGTCGACTTATTTTCATCATACAAAAACCACATCTTTTTCATCTCCTCGTGTTTTTCTTAAAGGATAAGTTTAATGTATATCTACATACATACAGGGAGTATGTAAAATTCCAACAAATTTTAATATATAAATATAAAAAATGTACATATACATACATTTATATGAATGTATGTATTTTTATTTATGTATAAATAATTTTAATACTTACATATGATGTTTAGACGAGCTGGCGGTGAGGCCTGACGTGCTCCACTTGAGTCAGTTGTAGCTATGCATGCATAGTCTCCGCCATCTACATCCTTGACAACATTATTCACATGCAGATTGGAGCCAACTTGATGTACACGAGTAGAGTTCTGAATGGCATGACCTGAAATGGAAAATAAAAGTTCTATTGTTAGAGAGCGAGCATCCAAAAGTAGTAGCTAAGTGATATATATAACCAGAAAGCGCATGGAAGATTCCTCTTTTCGAACATTGGGGTTTTTATGTTCAGTGGCGGACTTAAAAAAAATTGCTACATAAAAAATATATTAATTCAAAATTTGGCAAAACTGAAAAGTACGTATAATAGTAGTTTTAAAATTGCTTTTGAATATTTTGTACGCGACCAATCTTCTTTGAACGGTCAATTGTAAATTCGCAATCCACAACATGAGAATGCATTCTCCACAAACTAGGGAATAAAAAAGTGTTTATTTGCCCTAAAGAGCTCATTCTCATTATACTTCGAAAATCACTGATTACAATTAGCAGATGACGGCCACCAACCCATGTTCATGTACCTACATACATAAATGAAATGTCAAAATTAGCTAACAATCAAAATTCGTTGTCGTGTCTCAGGTCCAAGGCACTTAAGTTTTACAAGGAATGTTCCCATAATTCCTAAAACTCCGAAAGTCGGCGTTTTTCTACGAAAAAACTGTCAAATCCTGTTCCCATACACCAAACTTTCGTAGTTTTCCACAGAAGAAGGTGCTCACTACAGATTAAACTATTTCCTCACGACTACGAATTTTAATCAAAGAAATTTCTTTGTACAATTTCATGAAAATTGCCAAATAAAAGAAAAAAGCAAAAACAATACAAATGATGTCAATATTGTCAGAAGTGTTATTAAAAATGTTGAAAATAATCGAATATATAGAAAAAACCTTTTCACAAAAATCTTTTTATTATACATTTTCAAGAATACACTTTTGTTTTGTGGTTTAAAAAATTAAAATTGTGAAATTCGTCAATCTCTGAGATATATTAACCCCCACACTTGAAAAAAAAGACAGTTTTATACACAAAGTTCTGGAACACAGCTACAATATTCTACTCAGTCCGATACTACACTGCGCATGAATGTATTGCGCAACTCTTGCTTCTTTTCTTTTGAACTTCTATTCGGTAATGCGCGCAATATTACTTGATGCATGTTTCGAGTTGTGCATCTTTTTGACACCACTCTTTGAATTTTATTCCTAAGACCACTTGTATTCCACAATACATTTTCGATCTTTACTCAAGAGCGTTCAGGATAAAAATGAAGTAAATTAAAGGAAAAACGAATAATGAATGAGAAAGAAAAACGTCAAAAACATGAAAAATGCTACCCTGCATATTCAGATATAGATTTATTTATCTTTTCTCTCTTTCTTTCTCCTTTGCAATTGATGGTAAATATACGCAGTGTAATACCGGACTTATCTATTGGCCTTTTCGATTGGCCGTCCAGAACTGTTCTGACCCCCACAAAATGACAGTTGTTACTCTAAACAGAACAGAAAACGATTCTGGATTTCATTTCAGAATCGAAAACAGAATCACTAATACATTCACATAATTAAAATGTCAAAATCATCGGGTTGTTTTGTTGTGTAATTTCGATGTGCTTATTGAATTTAAACTACTTTTCTGGTAAGATAAGGTAAATAGAAGCAAGGTATAATTATAATTCATACAAGAAAATGTGTATCTAAATTGAAATCAAGTGTTTTGGAAATTCTTTTTAGTCGATGTGATTTTTTTTAATTTAATTTTCTCAAATACAGTGAAACATACAATTCAGAATCAGTCAAATTGTTTCAGGTGTTTTATTGGGGGAACGTGTTCCGGACGGCCAATCGAAAAGGCCATATAATTATAGCTATAAATAAAATTAACTGTCATTATTGTCATGGTTCGTGTGCAAGTGTAAATCCTAATTTTTATTTGATAAGTAGGTGTCATGTAAAAGTGAAAAACTGCTTGATAATACGCCCTTTCCTTAATTTAACACTGAAGCTCAAAGTTTAAAGTTCAAAATTCATGGTAAACACAACGGTTCAATATTGGGGCTCGGGGGACTGTTGTTTGACATTAAGTCTGTTTGATTTAAGAAAAGCGTTATATGAAATAAAATGACATGTATGATCTGTATGACCTAACAGAAAACTTCAGAAAGCAAAGCCATGTTGAGCAAGCTTTCCTCTCTCTTATTTTACAATTTAAATTGATTATTTTTTCTATATTCACAGGTACAGGAATGGCCAGTTCAGAAAAAATGAGATGTCACAAATTTCGTTCCGTCAAACAGCCAGAACACGAATCGATTTTTTTCCTCAGTACTTGACAATAAATCTGAGAAATTTTGCTGAGAAATCCTGTTCATTTCAATGAGGGTATTGATATCTCATTTTACTAAGCTGGTCTAATAAAAATTTGATAGCAAGTAGTTAATTTATTTGTTTTTTTCTTGAATTGCTTTTCTTGGTTTCTTTTTCTGTTTCTCTTTTTTATATGTACAACAATGAGTACAGACTACAGACATTACCATACAAAAGCTTTTAAGAATTTTAAAATTAGTTCCAATTGGGCGTGTTCGTTAGGTTTACACGTGCGTAGGATTCTTTCTAAATTTGTGCAATTTTCTTTGAAATTGTCTCGTTTTAACGTGTGCATTTGTATTCCTTTGGGAAAATATATTTGGAATCAAATTTGAACAATTAAATTACACAAAATACTTTTCAAAATGCAAATGATGTTATTTCATTGTGTTGTATGATGTCGAAGTGAGACAGGTAGCTTTGTTTCTATCAGATAAGAAAAACTGTGTTAACTTAGATATTGGAAATAGGTTAGTTCGATTTGTTTTAAATCTTCATTTGACGAGACTGCCGCACCCAAAATATGACGAATATATCGGGTGTTTTAATAACTTAAACCTAGGCCTCCACTTGAAATAGATGATTGCAAGAAATGTGTCATGTAGTTCATATTTCTTGTGGAGTACCCTTATGTGTGGATTTTTTTTATTTTCAGACATAAGAATCTCTATTTATTTCAATGCGAAAATAAAATGTGACGTTTCATGACATTCCACATTTATCGTGCACAAATTTCTCACAAGATATTGAATCTAATTCATAGTTTACTTTTTTATGTTTAATTAAAATATTTCATTAAAAAACGGGTTATACATATTCGATTTATTTTTGCCCAAATAGCAAAGAAATATAAATTTCAGTACTATTGTCTGCAATAATAGCCGAAATAAATATTTCTAATGGAGTCGCGGCCTAACGGTCATGAACATTTATTAAATCCAGCAATGTGTCTTTTTTAAATTTATTAAAAATTCATATACATTATCTAGATTTTTTTGTTGTTGTCATGCTTCAAGTAGCGAAATTGCAATACAAAAGAAAGAGAAATGAAATGCACACAAATCAAGAGTAAGATATAGATGTCACGTCACAACTATACATATTTACAATGCTTGTTGTTGAGTATCGTCTTGTTCGCACCCCTAAAGTGAGGCATAAGGTCCTACCTTATGTTATGTATGGATACTTCATTTCAAGTGTTATCATTATCACGCGCAAAACGAAGATGAAGTTGAACAATACATTCAAAACACAGCAGAAACAGGTACTATGGCTGTGGTACCACATCAGGAATACAAAAATTATGAATGGAAAAGATTGAGGACAATAATGTCAGAGCATAAGAATACAAAATGGGAATTAGAGTGCAGGCAGAAATTGTTTTCTGATGGGTACATTAACCGGAGTCAATATGGAACAGGTAGATTTTATTTTATGGTCGTGTGTCAATATTATTTTGTGGGTGCTTTTTTTAGATCCCTAATTATTGAGTTTGACATTTATGTCAAATACTACTTTGTGGATAGATTAATACGGCTGATAAAGTGGTGTATTTGCTGACATTCTGTTGATATTGTTTACAGATATAGAAACCTGGTAGGAAACTTAGAAGTTAATGAATTATTGAAAATGAGAGAAAAAGTATCGGAGACAAAACCGAGCCCTGAGGTACACCAGCATTCATTTTATGAATATCAGATCTATACCAAATGCACCAGAGCTTGATGCTAAAACACTATCTAATGGGGCAATATTATAATGATCACCAGTGGTGGACTTATTGTTAGGAAAGCTTAAAATCTCATGCATTTCGAAGAGATATGGTTCCAGCAGGATAACGCTACGTATAATAAAGCAAAGAAAACAATGAACTTCTTGAAGGAAACATTAGGTGAACGTTTATAATTTCGAGCAGAGATGCTTGAAACCAAGATTATTTGTCCTTGAAAGTGTGTCTGTGATGATATTTGTCACATCCAGCCGTGATGAGCATATGTCTGAAGATTTATTAAGAAAAAACTAATTGCAAAATGTATTCCCTCTATTGAACTAAATAACACCTATTAAAATGTCATGTGTTTTTGCCCAAAACTAACTGCCTTAGTAGAACACCTTGTATAAGAATCCCTTTGTCCGAATTTGTTCGAATGTCACAGACACATTTGTAAAGGAGATCCTTGGGAAGTCCAATTTAATAGTTCATCCATCATATTTACATTTAGTGCCCAAGAATCTTCAGACAAAAGCTATTCATTTTCTTCCTTTTTTGTTCTCGTCTAAAAAAGTCCATGTGAAAAAAAGATCTTACAACCAATCCTTCCATGAAGTCGCATACATTTTTTTTTTCATAATTAAAATTCACATATTTATTCTTCTTCACTTACCATTATGTGTCCATGAATAATCCATTCCTCCAACTGGAGTCGCATGACACGTGAATACAACCGAATCGCCTTCAATGACTGTCTGGCTCTGTGGGAGTGTCACAAATCTCGATGTTTCAGCATTTATGCTTCCAATTACTGCAAAAAAAAAGTAGAAAAGAAAAAAAAAATAATAAAACAAAAGTAACATGGAAGTTAATTTAATAATAGTTATGTAACCAACAGCACGAGTTCGCAGGACATTCAGAGTGTAATTAAAAAAAAATACTATCCGCAATGAGACGACTTTAAACAATATGGCAAAAAATATTATAAGAATAAAAGGTACCTTGCACTATGTTGCATTCAATTTAAATTGCAATAATAAGGGTGCAATTGAAGTTGCATTTTGCCATCAGCAAACCTCAACACGAGAAAAACACGACAGAAATTAAAATATTGTATTTATGTGTGTATAAGGCTTTCACATAAAATTTGCATGAGTCTACATTAAACATTATATATGTATTAAACATTCAACATTGCACTTCAGAAATGAGTTTGCTTTTCATTTATCGTCTCAATTTGCAGAAATATTATACTCTTGGCCACCAGGATGAAGGACGATGAAGATGATGATGAGAATATGACGACGCCAATATACCAACGCCAACGACATGACACGGCTACGTCAACGATAATAATCACTAGAAACGACACGACGAGTAACGAACTCTATACCCAACGCAGCAGAATGTACATAGACACTTGTAGCTATGTACGTGCATACTATATTATATAGATGCAGAGGCAGACTTAAAGGAAATAATTATGGTTACTTTCTTTTCTTTCAATCAACACACACAACATGAAAATTATTTAATGATGATTTCACGCTGTAGTGGTCTTGTTAATTTGATTTTTGGAATGGAGTCCTTTTATGAAGTAATTATAATATTAAGGATTCAATTTGAAAGCAGAACAAAAATCCTAACAATGTACCTATTCTAGAAGTAATACATTGCTGTTTTTTAGTCTTCAATTCCACAATACATATGAGTACTGCTAACAATTTGGAGGGGTGTCAAAGTCCCCTAAAATAAGTCTTTATTAATTGCATATTTAATGGCCATGTTATATAGAAACTGTACTTATTAAATCACTTCATAAAAAAAATTATATCTAACAAATTCATGCTAAGTATCAACTGGAATAAATTGAAACAAGTGATTTCTTCCGATTTTCACGGGAAGAATTGAGACAATCAGCGACACGATTAAAGAAAAAAAAATTGACATTTCCATCAGTGTTGCCGGAAACAAAATTTTGTAAGTGCCAATTCTGACAACAGAAAGTGCCCTTTTATGCCACTGGGTGCCAAAAACATAAAAGTAACAATATTCCGAAGATTTCATATGTAATTTTTAGTTTTATTTATTGCACCTCAAAACTTAAGGAATAATAAGAATAAATAAAAAAAAAATAAAATAATAGACAAAATAAAAGAATTTCATCAAACCAAACGTACACAAAATAAATAAAAGCATCAACTAACAATATGTGTGTTCAATGAGGATGTTCGGAACAACAGATTAGAACACTTTAGAACAGAAAAAGTACAGGATTTTGCTGTTCAATGAGAAATTTTCTGTTCTTAACTGTTCTGGTTTGGTGTTCAGTGAGTCAGTTTGGAACACTTTAGAACAGGATTTTCTGCACTTGCTTTTTAGGTAGAGCAGGTTAAAACAGATTTGTGAGAACTGCTAAAACCAATTGATGTTGTTAAAAAAAAACATTTTGGTGTTAGATTTAGTTGATAAATCATTTTCCATGTCGGAATCATCTCAATTCGATAAAAATATTTTTTTTTAAAATAAATTCAACTGCATTTCAATTTATTTTTAATAATGTTTCTGCAAAAATAAACAACTTTGAATTGTAGGTAAACAATAATTTTTTTTATAATCTCTGTTAGATGACTGACTGTTCTAATTTGTTCTATCTTGTTCTGAAGTTTCTCACGAATCTGTTATGTTCTGTCCTGTTCTGTTCTATTCTGTTCTAACTTTTTAGTCACTGAACAATCTTAATATACATTTTTAGGTGATATGAATTGCTGGCAAGTTTTAGCCTTTATTATTTCATTAAACGACAAAATTGATTTTATTACTTTATAAGAAAGTCCATTTTACTATGGGTTTTAATGTTATTTAAGCGTGAAACAACCCTTTCAGCTGACGCACTACCTGACCTGATCATGAGCTTGGCTATATTTGAAAACATTTGCTCATTGATTCCTAGAGTGCAATTTGAAGCGTTTGAGTGCCAGAGTGCCATTTAAATTAAAAAGTGCCAAAAGTGCCACTTCGGCAACGTTGATTTCTATACAACCTTTTTCATACACAGTTTTCTCCAGAATTCTCTACGCTAAGCTCAATCCAAAGGTAATTAGTTATTGTTGCTTTTAACATGGAAATTGTGTGATCAATAGCTGATCATTTTCATCAAATTTTCTTTCTTATAGATGGGAATCTTTCTCTCCATCTAAAACCGGTACCATGCTTCTGTGTTAAGAACTGTCAATTCTGTTTCTTTGTTCATACAATAAAAGAAAAGATCGGTTCCTTCTTATATTTCACAAAGGATTGATGTGGCGATTCTTTTCACGGCCATAAACGCGCAATTGTTATTTTCAGCTCAAGCAATTTTTTTAAGAACGAACACTCCATAATGACATTTCAAAAGCGTTGAATATTTTATTTCTTTCGATTATCCTTCAAACCGATGAATACAAGTCGCATTGAAAAAAAATTACAAAAAATACTGGGGTACCACAGGGCTCCGTGTTGTCTACAACTCTCTTTTCCCTTAATTTCAATTAAAATTCTGAATGGATCTTCTAATCATGTATACAATTTCACCGAGTAAATTTGCGTTTCTTTTATTCGGATGTGAACCAACCATCATTTTCCAGTGGAGAATAAAAAAAAAAAATTAAAAATTTAATGCTTAAGAAAAGGCTGCCTTCTGTCGTTAAAACAGAGGCCAATGATTGGTTTTTGCACAGATGAAATTGGACAACTTGTCTTCTTGGTGTGGTTATAAATATTTTGTTGGGATAAGACCAAATATTCGACATTTCGTTAAAAATGCGCCAAAGTGTTAAGGCCCAAGTTACTTTTGAACGAGCGTATCTAAAGCGAAGCAATTGAATTTGTTGAACTGTAACTGTACATGGAACCCAAGAGAGCGTTCAAATCTTTCGAACCTGCGAAGATTGTCGGAAAATGTAACTACTGATTAAGAAAATTCTTGCTATAAATTATGAACATTGTATCAGATGGTGCAAATATCATTATCTAAATGGGAGATGCTAAAATTTTTGCAAATTGCAGTAAACATTAATATTTTGACATTTATGAAGTAAACAGAAACCGTGTTTTTTTTGGAAAAAGTGAATAGCCAAATTAGCAATAATTTACAGGCAAACACTATCAACATCAACACTAAATATGGTTAAGGTCAGCAATCGGGGTGAACATAAAAGTGAATAAAATTGTTGACGTGTTGAGATGTTAAGATGGCGCTTAATTCGGTTTTGAAATTTAAGATTTACTTTTGTGATGAAAGAAATATTCGAAGAACGTCAAAATAAAGGTTATTGCCTATGTGTCAAGCTATAAAATGTAAAGTTTCACTGAAAATTTTTGTGGAGAATCAACTTGATCCTAAAATTCATATCAAAGCGTCAACACATTGGCATGGGGCAGTTAGTATTCTGCCAATTTTCTTGTGAAAGAATTTCACGCTATTTTGCCTTCAAAGTCGAGTTGACCATTTGCATTGACATGATGTCCAGTACATCAAATTTGTTCGATGGAAACGAGGTGTAAAAACAAACGACTGAACGCGCCCAAGAACTTTTTCAGTTATTTTTCACCACGATATCCAACTTTGAAAATAAAAGAACAGAGAGAATTTGAAAGTGATTGTATCATTTTGTTCAATTTTATTTTTTGGTGCGGAGCTTATAATCATCACAAGAACATGGTTAGACACAAAATACATGTCAAGAAGAAATTAACTTCAAAAGACTTCTTTTTGTAAAGTCACGAGTTTATGTCAACAAGCCCCAGATTCTAGATTCTTGAAGCCCTCATAGCGAATGCAAGGACCTGTCACAAGAAGTAGAAAATCGAATGAAATCCATTTTTTGTTGCAAAATAAAATTTGGTGCGTCATAAGACCACAATGGATATTGGCTATGCCAAAAGATCAAAAGGAATTCCATATAAACAAGAGTGGGACAAATTAACTTGTATCACACCAGAGGGGTTTAAAAAGTTCACTTCTGATTTGCGAACTCGATTTCATTCGTCGAATTCGGTCAGGTCTTAACCATTAATATAGTCGTACACTGGATATTATGGCTCTGCAGTTTAAATCTCCTGAAAAAAAATTCCCTACAAATTTCTGAGAATTTAACAAATCATTGCTTATTGCAAATTGTTTGGCAGCTGCACACTTTCCCCCAGATTTTGTGATGGGTTTAATGACCATTTTTTTGAATTCCAATGAAGTCAATTTTTAAATTCCACATATTTATGGTCAGGTATAAATCATTGATAAACCTTAAATTTCTGACTCCTTTATGTACGATATCATAAAATATGCTTGGCGCTTTCATGCTCAAAAGCTTTTTGTCAAATATGCAAAAAATATTTTTTTTTTGCGAAAAAAAAAATGTTTTTTATTATGAATGAATGCGTCCCCAACTGCCACCACGAAATTCTGTTTAAATCTATTTTTACACATGCATATTGCATTCGCACAACAAAATATGAAAGGACACAAGTATACTCCTAGATACATACATGCATTTTCTACTCATCTGGACATTTTAGATTTTGTTTTATTTTTGTGTTTTTTTTTTTGCATTTTTCTGTCGATCCTTCTCCATTTATTTGCACAATGCCAATATTTGCTTTTATGACTTTCAAGTGTGCACTTATTTATATAAATAGGTAGGTATGTACATATATACAGAAATGTGTGCTTTATGGTTCTTTGTGTGCAACTAAGCTTCAAATGCATATAGTAGGGGACAGTCTGGTATAGCAGGACATTATGGACATTTAGAGCTATTCTGCATACACATTTAACTTCTCGAGACACATTTGTTTGTAGTATTTATATGCAATGATATGCATGTGATGCCCATTGCTTTTATCCTTTCTGCCTTATGGGGTTTGAGTAGACAGACTCAATTTGCTTTGGTCAGAATGTCACGTATCAAATATTTTATGATTTGATAATAGAAATGGACGTGTATACCGATAATGCTTATTTATAAATTCTATGACCTTTGAAGTAGGAAAAATATGCATATAATATGTATGTGCATACATACTCAATAGAAAATACATTTAAATGAATCATATATTTTATTTATTTAATAAAAAAAATGTATTTTAAAATGATACCTATTGAATCTTTTATAATTGTGATAAAAAGCCATAAAATTAATGAACAAAAAAGCAGACAAACTCAATGGATTTCTTTAACATTTGCTTGTAGTTTTGTTCGATTGACTGGTATAAAAATTTGCTGCGGTTAAGTCGCAAAGGTTAAAAATATTTCCGTTTTTGCTGCGAATACACCTTTTTAAGCAATTTCAAGGGATAATATCTACTTATTTTTGATTTAACTTTTTAAAGAAGTTAAAAAATTATCTTACATAAAAAATTAAAAAAAGAAAATACACACTACAAAAAAAATTGTTTAAATATCAAAAAATTAATGACTAAAGTTTTTTTCTTTATAATCTACACGCGCTCAATGGATAGGTGGTTGTTGTCTCGGATTTTATCTACAAGGATGGCGGCTGAACTAATGCGGAGAAATTTCCGTGTCTTATTTATCGATGTCCCTTATAATTCGAATAAATTTTTTTATTCTTTGTCATATTTTATCGGTATACTAGTTTTACTCAATCACATGTTGTTAGTTCTATGCCTAAACAGCATGCAATGAGTACACCGGCAACTCATTGTATGACATTTTATTTTTAGAATTGGTTTTTAATGGAAAAATAAGAAGACTAGGCTACGGCAGGGATCGAACCTGTGACCATTAGGTTGACAGACGAACACACAACTATCGCGCCACGGCCACGGAACAAATATTGACATTACGATATGTGCGATAGACGAGTTTATACCAATAAATCGAATTGAATATTTTATACACTTCACCTACTAATCTATCAGACATGAAGATATAAACGTTCGTTGAAAAATGGCAACTATTTCAAAATATCAATGAACTTAAACGTTTTATTAAGAAAATCCTCATTTTAGAGATTTCAACTGACAAGTCGGATTAAATATTTAATAGGTATAAACCCAAAAAAGTTCAAAAATTCATTGGAGAATGGCAACTAGTGGTGTCTATGGCAATGAATTCGAATATTTTCTTTTGTTGTGAAACAAAACTCCAATTATGAAAGTCCAACATACGTCAATAGCTGGGATGTAGAAAATTTAAGCAAAGAATAAATGCTCCTTCGTTATTAACGAAATACGCTCGATATTGTTGTTGCCCCTTTTTGATCGACTCTTATATTTCAAGCATCAAAAAATCCAATTCCAATTCCAAAACAATTTTTCTGAAACATAAAATAAAATAAAGCAATTTTTTAATGTTTAACCCCAACTGTCATTTCAGCCACCTAGCAGCAGAGTTTTGCACTGAATTGTTTGACAGATAAGTACCGATCAATAATAATCGATAGTTTCTGAAAACATATGGCACATCTCTCCTTGAGTAATAATTAGGGTTCTTTATATAATAGGTAGTAAAAAAAAAATATTTTCAACAAAATTAACTCAGCGCCATCTTCATTTTGTATGGAAAAAATAAAACGATAAGATCCACAAAAAAAGATAAGATGCACATTTCTTAATATTTATTGAATATTTGTTTTAGAATGCACTTATTAAATAAGGTACATGAATATTTTTTTAAAGTATTTACGCAGGCGTCATTAGAAAACTATCTATCCAGCTTTTGTACTTCTGGACATTTACGTATATCGAGGGATTGCCCGAATCACAATCGAAAGATGAACCGGTATATATACCAACCAATTTAGGATTCGCTGGCCAATCAACAATCAAGCCATTTCCCAAGTCTGTCAAACAAGGTGCATTCACATTGCTGCCCCAGCTCCTGGCACACACGTTAAGATATTCGTCGAAATCGCCATCCTTATAAGCACTCTGACAAACGCTATTTGAAACAATACTGAACATGCCATAGGTCAGTTTATCCTTAAGCTTTATATTACTTGGAGAAGGAGTAGTAATATAACCAATTGTAGAAAAATCAAATCCTGGCAAAACGGCCAATTTTTTTTGGTACTGGTCCAAAGATGATTCCAATATTGATATCGGCCGGATTGTATTTGACAAGACGAGGCGGACTGGAAGCCTGATCATTGCAATGTCATCGAATCCTGTTGGATATACAGCAACGTTGCTTGGATCATTGTTAACGACAACTGTAAATGATCCTGAGGTATCGTTTCTGTGGAGTCGTTGCAAATGTAAATTCAATCTTACGCTGCCCTCCACACAGCGCGCAGATGTCAGGATCAAGGAATCACTTAAAATCGATCCTCCGCAAAGTCTTGGACTTCCAGAGCTGTACCAGTCATAAATAGGTTCGATGGTTGTGTGATGAGGGAATCTTCTTAAAGTATCAACCACAGCACCATTGCTCATTCTTGGCTGAATTGCAATTGCTGAATAAGTTCTTGCTGTGATTTCTAATATCACCAATAGGACGAACAAACACTTTAAAGTGATGGCCATTTCACTTGACACGCAAACTTTCGAATAAGATATGACTTGTCCAAAACTGAGCTCTGATATTTATACTCGTTTGTACAGAGATTTTGTGAATGGCTTATCATTTAATGAAAGTTGCAGTGATAAAATGTGTTATCACATGATATGACATTTACTAGTATATGTGATTCAGAAGAATTCGAGTGACAAATTTATTTATTGACAAAATAAATATTATAAAGTAATTTATTGTAAACAAAAGTTGTGCAAAAAATA
The DNA here is from genome assembly GCA_910595825.1 of Philhelius pedissequus. Lineage (NCBI taxonomy): Eukaryota > Metazoa > Arthropoda > Insecta > Diptera > Syrphidae > Philhelius > Philhelius pedissequus. The sequence goes on along the minus strand of OU343163.1, from coordinate 18,253,087 downwards.
AATTGTTTTCTAATTGTTTTGCTTTGTTTTTCACAATTACGGATGTTTACCCGCATTACTTATATGTACACAAGTCTTTGCGTCTCATTTTGGTGCACTGATTGGCTTGAAATGATCGAAATGCTATTTGAATTTGAGTGTTACAGTATAGTTTTATCAATTATTTATTTGAGTTTTGAATGATTTAATAAACAATTAATTATGATCTTTTGTAAGATTGCAGTTTGGAACACATATTATTACAAATGGGGGAACTCAAGCAGTGCAGGAAGTTCTAAACGGATATGGTACTGTAAAATCCTGAAGTTATCAAACACCTAGAACTGACTGTAAATATATGGAGCATGCCAAAAATTGAAACATTTATTTTCATTTTAAATTTTATTATAAATGTACCTAGTAAAATTCTCCCAAAATAAAATAAAATCTTGCCTTAAAATTGACAAATCGTGTGATTTTTTAAAATTAAGTGTACGAATACTGTACCTGCTGTGTGGCAAAGTGTCATTTTTGATTTCGCTTTTTATAAAATCTTTTGCCACAAGAACCGATTTCCCTTTCTCAGCCAAAAACAAAATGGCTGCCTCACAACGTGGTAGGGCGTAATCGAAACAAAATTACTAAATTACAGTATTAGTAGGTATATATAGGATAGCACAGTCTGAGATTAAATTATTACTAAAATACAGTCTGCATGCCAGGCGTCACTACAGTCGGACATAACAAAGTCGTTTAGTTACGGTATGAGATAAAAATTGTCACTAAATAAGATTATGATTTAGCAGATATTACTTAATTACAGTATGAGATAAAATTCACTAAATTATAGTCCAAGGTAAGAATTGCCACTTAATTACAGTAAGAGATTAAACTATTACTAAATTACAGTGTGACTTATCAGGCGCCACTTATTTACGGTCTTAGGTAGTAGTATAATAATCTAATGCAGTCGATGTCATTCAAATACAGTCTGAGAAAACAGATGTCACTAAATTAGAGTATGAGATCAAAATATTACTAAATTACATTCTGGCATACCAGGCGTCATTAAATTACAGTCTTAGGCAACAAAGTCACTAAATCCCAGGCTGAGGTAGAAGGTGTCACTTAATGATAGAGTCTGGGATTAAACAATTACTAAATTACAATCTGAAATACCAGGCTACAGTCTGGCATAACACAGTCGCTAAATTACGGTATGAGGTAAAAGTTGTCACTAAATAAGATTCTCAGATAGCAGATATCACTAAATTAGAGTATGAGATATAAAGACATTAAATTACACTCTGAAGTTAAACTATTACGAAATTACAGTTTGACATATTAGGCGCCAATTAATTACAGTCTAAAATAATAGTCGTCACAAAGTAAGAGCCCGAGAAAGTAGATGTCGCTAAATCATAACCTGAGATAGAACTGCCATTTATGAAATCTGAAACCAACATTAAGACTTCATTACAAATTATACGGTAAATTCCATCAGAACATTTAAGTTATTAACAGTGGCTGCCAAGTATACCTCTTCCTGTACTGGTTCCTGTGTTGGACTATCACCCCTGTCAGAGGTCTGTCTATTCCAACTCATTTTGTTTTTTTTTTCTGAGGAATTAAGATAGCTAATACCTCTTCCAATAGTATCTCTGTTGTCAAATGTCTTTAAACTGTTCGAATTCATATGGTTTTTCTCTTAATTTGTCAGCAATTTCGTATCTTGTAGAATTGAGTTACCCACCATCCAAATAAAATCCCCAAAGACATCTTTTTTTTTTTTTCTAAAAACAAACGAAAATTATTTTAAACCTAAAATCCCCAATAAAACAAATCTTATCTTAATTCCGGTAAATTTGATATAACTCTGTGCATTACACAAATCAGTATAATTGCAAATAAGTTGATAAGCAATTCAAACACAAATAGAAATTAAAGAAGACAAAAAAAACTTTAATATAAAAGTTATTTTTCAAACTCAAGACCTTAGTTGTTGCACGAACTTCAACAAGAACTAAAATGTGCCTTAATTCAAGATTGATTCTCGTATCGATTTTTCTTTCGATTGTGGTCGATGGAGCTGTGACGCAGTCTATTAATTCACCGAGTTTAAGAAATGGTCAAGTGGTTGACTCCATGAGACGGTTCCCACATCATGTAACAATCGAAACAGATCAGGACAATCAATTTTGTGGTGGATCGATATTGAGCGATCAATGGATATTGACGTCGGGTTTATGCATTTACGGAAGTAATCGTTTGGTGTTGCATTTCGGGAAGCTCTATTACCATTCATTCAATGGGTCGTTTACAATTGCGGTGAATAAGGATGAGATTTTTATGCATCCGACCTATTACTATGATATTGCTCTGATTCATCTACCGGTGCAATTGGTGTTTTCTGATGTTTTGAAACCAATCAGTGTGTCGCCGGGACCAGTGGACAGATTGGAGGGTCGATTGGCCGTAATGCCAGGATTTAAAATTCAAAGAAAACCGGCGACAACTACAACGACAACCACAACGTCAGGACCTGAGGGGAATATCTACTGGTCCACTACCACTACTGATGACTATAGCACCACATTCATACAATCGAACAGTGACTTAGTTGAAGCAAAAAGCTTTAATTCCTTCGATCATCCCCAACAGCTCATATATGGAATGTTTCGAATTTTATCAAACAGAAGATGCAAGGACAGTGACAGTGAGTTTGATGAGTTTCTACAAATCTGTACCGAGAATTGGGTGTCTTCCAGTAACAGTGTTCCATGCTGGGATCATGGCAATGGGCTGCTTGTGGGATGGCCGGCAAAATCAACGTTGGTTGGCATCTATTCTGCTTTGTTGAATAATTGTAGTAGATCAGGACCTGCGGTATATACAAATATTGCCGAGTATTTACCATGGATTGAGAGTGTAATTAACATTCCACCGTAAGCATTCTATGAATTCTATGCTACTTAAAAATTGAAATATTTTATGAAAATAAATATACATTTTTTTGAAAGTAAAATGCATATTTCATTTTAAATTTTGAAGACTGTCAATTGTACGAATATGATGAACACAATCAAAAAAGCGACATCTACCGGCATATGTTTCATTAAAAATGACAAGTGCAATAGGTGACAATTTGTAAAGTGACATCTTGGCAAATGTCAGAATTCGGTTACATAAGTAATTTAATAATTTTGAAGACTTATGAAAATGTACGTAGCAGCTGTCAAAAGAACAACATCTACAAGTGTCATATTTGTCATCAATTAAAAATATGCCAGGTGATTTTATTAAGTCAAATGTTGATAATGAAGTGACAAGTATGATGTCGAATTCCAAACAATCGATTGTTTTTTGCACACAATCGAATTATTTGTAAACAAAATATGACAAAATAGATATCTCAAGATTTTATAGACTTTACACGCACAAATTCTACAAATTTTGCAAATTCCATACAACAAACAAAAAATCGATCTGAAATCGATTTGAAATGGTTGTCTGAAATTCGACATGAGTTAAGCTACTTGGCAATATTTTGGAAGTAAAACTTCTTTTGCGGTGTTGGGGGCAAAAAAAAATTCGATGAATCTGTCAAACCGACCGACATCTGACATTCTGACGTGACCCGACATAAGCCATGTTTGTTTTGTGGATTTCATAGATGAGTACAGATATGTATGTATGTGCATTGTGTGTATGCGCTGAGGTTTTTTTGTTCATTCTGAATTTTGTGTATTCAACGAGAAATTCTTTTTTTTGTTGCTTTTTTATTATTCGTTTTTTTTTTATTCATTTTTTTATAGGCTCGTTGTGGATTCGCATAGATTAATGTAGTAGGTATACGCACGGTGTGTATTCGACAAGGAAGTTGTTTGTTGGTTCGTTTTAGATTATGCGTATTCTGTGTATTTGACGATTTTTGTTTGTTTTGTTGATGCTCACTCATTAGTGTATATTGTGTTGTATTAATGTGTTTTCTAGATATGAAGATATTGATCTCAACGCCATTATGTTTAAAGGGATTTTTTGATGGTTTACCTGAAGACAAGAATGAACTAAAAAAATTTATAGGGATTGAAAAATTATTTGGTAATTTTTTTTTGAAATATGTCAGGGCCGAGGAAAAATTAATCATTAAGTGGAGATAACTTTTTTGGATGAGATATATGAGTGCATGGTATTAGTAAGAATCTGATCATTTGGATAAAAACTGTCATAGCCGAATTGAAAATTGGGTTTGACATATGGATATGGCTCTATGAACCGTCACTGGCGCTGCCCGTGGTATGTATGAAGGTTTGACATGTTGTGGATATTCTAGCCCAAAGTTGTTGTTCACGAAAGGTTTCATATGGCCACTAGATTTTTTTAAATTTAACTATAACTTTTTAATATAATAAATTTAATTTATTTATTTTCATTAAACCTGGATTTATTTCCAACGCGAACCTATTTTATTCTCGAATTCTTTTACCATTTCATTTCGTGTTGGAATTAAAAGTGACAAAACTGTCCAATGGATTTATTTTATATTTCCGAGTCATAAACCAAAAAGAAAAATATTTCCAAAAGCTTGTGTAAGAACGAAGACCACTCGCTCTGCGGCAAATCCATTTTTGCTTTATATTTTAGGACTTTGTGGACCAGTTTTAATAAATCCCTACTTTATCTCTGAGGCTATATAATATACATACATATGTACGTACGAGTATTCTTTTTTTTTGTTTCATTATTCGACCAACAATGGGATGAATTTTTGTTTTATTCGTGGAATTTTTTTTCCTGCCTATTGTTACTCTTTCATTTTGCAGATCAGAGACAGATTTGTACCTGGAAGCGCGAATACAGACATATTCACTATAGTGGAATATATAGGTACATTGGAAGAAATAAAATAGAAAATTCCATGATACATACATATCTACATTTGTTTCGGTCGTTATTTTTTGTGAGTCTGTGATTTTGTCTGCAGATTTTATTTTTTGATATTGTGGCTTCGTTTACAAGGTTGTGAAATTCAAATTGATGGGAATATGTGGTATTTTGCAAAGGCATAGGTATAATTGAGGCTGAAAAAGTAAAAGAATTATTTTAAGTATGATGGTATGATATTTGCAGTACTTTGCATTGATGGTAGACATATTTAATAGTCGCAACGTTGTCCAATTTAATATTTAAGACAGCTGTCAGTGTCAAAAATGTTTCATTGTTCTATACTAGATGTTTGTATACCTAACTTGACCAATTTGACATTTTATTAAATTGAAGAAAGCTATTGCAGCAACCTACTCAGAAGAACTATAAAGGTAGTTATATTAGAATACACACTGTCTAACCAGAAACCCGTTCAAAAAAGACTGAATAAGTCTGGAAAAATTATTATATTTAATCACCGCTGGAAGTTGTTTAGGTAGTAGGTACAAGACGGAATTTTAAGAGTTCCAACAAACATCGAAAACATCGCATTTAAAACTCGAAAGCCGACGGAACTATAATAAGCGACAATAATTTGTTATTTAAGTAGCTACATATATGCAACTGCTTATAAAAGAATAATCGTTAAATTACGATGACATTTTCAATAATAGGTTTGTTCCAGAATTAAACAGCCCGGAATTTATTCTCAGGAAACATTTTTACCGATCTGGGAAATGTCAAAATCAGATAATTTAAATTGTAGAATATGTCTTTTTAAAACTTCAAACAACTGTCGATTGAGTTAAATAATTTATTTGATTCAGGTTGGAAGCTTCACGCCAAAATAAGATAAATTTCAAATAACAAAATATTTCGAATTCCTTACAGCCAAACACAATCGATTTTTTGCTAAACACAATCGAATAATTTCTAATCAAAATCGATTGTATACTGTCAACACAATTTAATCGACTTTACACACACTTTGCAAGTTACTTAAAAAAAGTTGACCTGAAATAGTTGTTAAAAACTCGACGTTAGTCAATCTGTTCGTCACGAACTGTCACACTCTATTCGTGTTCCTCTTACCATACACACTTGAACGAATAAATTGAAACGTCACTCATGACGGGCGATTAAAATAAATAAAAACGGCATTTGAATGAAATGTCAAAATGGACGAATATTCGTTAATTCGTTGGATGATCTCATGTGAACAATGCATCCACAGAAAGTAACTGCTTGTCTTGGGATTGTAGGTGGGCGGCATAATCGGTCAGTAGTTTTTAGAATATGGAATAATGGAAATTGAATGATTGGATGTCAACGGCATAATGAGGTTCGGAAACGCAAAATCCTTCGAACCGGTTAGATTTTTTGTTTGATTTCCAAACAGACCCGATTGTCATATAATAACACAATATCAATGACAGGCATCTCAAATATGTAAGTCCAAACAAAATTTGACAAATCCCAATAAAGAAATAAGTTGGCGTGGCCGTGGCTTTATTTTACTAAATCATTTACCTAGTTACTAATAAAAACAACTTGAGAAAAGGTGAGCTAAATCGGTTCAGTTGTTTTTGAGTCCAAAACCCAAAAGCATTACTAGCAGACCCATTCTGACGTTGTTTCGTGAAGCTTAAAGTGAAATCATTTTTTCACAGTTTTAAATATATTTTATTCGGAAGTGTCAGTAATAATAACGTTAATGCTTAAAGCTAGTACACATTTCATGGAAAATCAATCTGAAAGGACAGTCTCACTAAAGGTTTCATTTTAAGCTGATTGTTTGTCGTTGCAAGTTACGACTAAAAAGAGTAGATAGTCGCATTGCAGTACTAATTGTTGATATAATGTAAAGATTCAAATTTAGACAAAATAATGTGTTCTAATTTTTTTGCGCGACTAAAGAATTGATTGATCAAAATTACAACTGGTTTCTTGCGTTTTTTTTCGGCAAACCCTAAAAATAAGTTTAACAATTTTGTATTCGAAAAATGTCTACATCATATTTTAAAGAAGTAATCTGGTGTACCTCAAGGAAGGCACATTGGCCCACTGCTGGTTATTTTATTTATTAAAGATCTCCAGCTTCTGTGTTACAAAATTCTATGGCATTAATTATTATAAATGCTGCTAAAGTTGCTTAATGTATGGTCAATAACTAAGTTGGTCTAAATATTTTATAAACGAAGAAATAATCAAACAAGAGATATTCTCTAAACCGGCTTTAATGTGGTTAATCAAAATTTATATTTAAGAACTTCCTTAAAAAGATAGATATCAAACATTTTTCTTAGAAGAAATATTTTTATTTCGCTAAAGGGTTCGTAGTAGTGGGAACCTCATTTAATAATTTTATTGATTGCTTTACAATTTTTTTCTATAAAAAGATGAAATTAACAAGTCATCACTAAAAATAGAAAACCAACTAAAACAACAAAATTGAGCTCTTCGCGATCCTCTGAAACACTTCTTACTTTTTTATGGTAGGTACCTAACCTATAAGGACACACATATTTCTAGTGCAAAAACCAATATTTCTATTGAAATTCAGGCCCATCAACCACAAATTACCTCACACCGATGGTTTTAGCAGCCTGAAGAAAAAAATCTCTCCGCATCCTTTTTGCTAATTAATTTTCCACCGATTCAGCAAGAAGAAAATTTATATACATACCTATGTTATATTGAGGCATGAAGAAGAAAAAAAAACAAATCATCCATCAATATAAACAAAAGCCCAGCACACTCGTAAATGCCCCCCAGAAAATGGCTTCATGTTTTCCTTTTTTGCTTCTTTGGTTGTTCTTGTATTTTGATGCGAATTTCGTATTCAAGGCGCACACACATTTTTGCCGCCGCCGACACATACTCGTATGAGAGGAAAAAAAAACGATTTTTTTTTCATATTTTTTTTTTGTTTACGATTATTACTAACTCGCTATAGGTAGGTACTTTGAGAGTCCTAAGTTGAGTCTTCAGCCTCTCGTACCTACTCGTATCGTATGTTATTTGGGATCTGAATCTGAGAAGCATGGCAAATCGATTTCATCCGAGGAAAGAATGTCTGGCGTGGCTGCTTGCTTCATCGTGATGATAATGATGATGATAATAATGATGATGATAATAATGATGACGATGGTGATGCTCCTCCAGGGTTCAAAAGACACGTTTGCCTAAGGACACACGAGAATAACGAATAGGTATTACATTGATGGGATAGATGGTATTGGGTCTCAGGCGAGACCATCCACTTCACAGTCCACACATCATGTTTGGACGGACGAATAGGTATGTATAGATACATAGGTACGAAGATGTGAGAGGAGCAGCATCCAGGTAGGTAATTAGGCTGACTGCTGGCTGGCGAAGATTATAATATGATTCTTCTACCACCAAACTCATAATCATCAGGATTTTTTTTTTCTCTCGCTTCGAACTCACGACAGGAACTTGTCTGTCCATATTGCCTTAGATGTTCGTTCGGCTGTTCCTTGAAAACTCATCGCATCGCAAACACAAAAGAGTGAAAAATAATTACGAAATTAAGCCTTGAGAGTGTGGTGTGGCGTGGCATGGCGTTCTGTGGGCACTTTTGATATATTTTGTATACCTGCGTGCTTCGACCAGCCATCACAGTTCCTATAGGTACAGCTCCTCCTGCCAGCAGCATGCAGGAACGCAGATCGTTTAATTATAGATGCCTTCCTAACTCAAATGGAGATTTATGTATCTTTTTACACATGCAGATACTCGTATAGGTACTCTTCCATTCCATAATAAATGTCTTCGAAAAAGAAAACGAAAATAAATTTGAAAGAATGGCATTTAATAAGCGGTGTTGAGATAGTTTATTATCATTATCATCATAATGGAATTCACATCAAAAGTAGGAAGGTATAGGTATATTTATGTAGGTATTTCACATTCGAGTATCTGTGTATGTACATATCTATAAGTTTATCAAAAAGATAACAGCAATCTGCCCTCTAAAAAACAAAATCAATTTTTAAGTCAATTAAAAGTTATGCGATTGCATTTTCTAAATGCCTGATTCATTTTCAGAATTTTGTTTATCTATTTATTACCTATCCGTTAAACTGCAAACACTCGTTTTAATGTAAATATTAAATCGTTTCTTTTTGTAAATGCCTTTCTTTTATGGGGGTTTTTATTTATAAATGGTTTGCGAGTGCTTTTTTAATTAAGGTTTTTTCTTTCGGAAAGGTTTTTTTTTTGAAGTTATCAATACAAGAGTTTGTCAACGTCTATCGAAAAATCATGAATGAATGTGGAAGTTATCAATAAATTAATAGATATTTTACGAACAATCACCCTGATTATGGATTACCGATTACGGCGCGGTCAGTCCCATATTTGCAATACGTAGGTATTTAGGATAATCAATTCTGTGAATGCACAGACTGCGTTACTTGTGTTATTCTCCTTTGATATTGATACTGGTCAAGGGCGTATAAATGGGGGAGGTGGTTTAGTTAATATCTATGGCGCAAAATTTTAAACGATTTAATAATATGTTAAATTATTTTTAGTATGATACTAGGCTAAAAAGGGGATTTTGCTAATTTTAAACCAGTTTAGTATGATACTATTTTCTTAACATTTTACTTAAGTTAAAATCACAAAATGGCTACTTTATTTTTTTAGTATTGTACTAAATCAATATGCCACTTTGACATTTACAAACGTCAAAAAGTTATGTTCGCTTACTTTTCTGCACTATTTTAGGCGTGTTTAGTTGTAGTTTATTAAGAAAATAAATTTAGTATGGTGCTAGTTAAAAAGTGTTTAAGATTAGGAAATATTAGTAAAGTGTTTTAGTATTAGCAAACTGTTAAGTAGTATCATGCTAAGCCCTTAGCATCAGGCTGTTTAAAATTTTGCGCCTATTACTTCAAAATTAAGGTCCAATTAATTAACTCTGCATTCTTGCAGCCTAACTAAGAACTGCATTATCTGCGTTCATAAAAACAGATTTTCGAACTAACCTAACACAACTGCAGTACCTACCGTTCATAAACGTCATTCTGTCGTCATTCAGGCAGATTGTGCAGCTAATTTTTTTTGACTGTAGAAAGAGCGGGAATTTATAAAATTCATTTTACAGTCACAAGAAGAACGAAGTGGCACTAACTTGTCAAAAATGTAAGTTATTGCAAATTTTGTATTAATTTTTTGATAGAAAATAATTTAATTAATTGTTTTAAAAGGGATAAAGAAAGAACTGTAGGTACTATGTAGAAAACTACTAACCACATTAAGCTGTTAATCATCAATAGCTTTGGTAGACATTTGTCTCTATGACGTTTATGAACTAGGTATTTTGGCAATCCGGAATTCATTTACGGTCCGGGATCCCAACTGAACACTTTGGTGAGATTCTGACGATTCTGAATTTTAATGAGATTGTGTGAGTGAAAATAATTGTGTACATGAAAATATGTATTCAAATTCCAAACAAAAAAATGTTGTTGCACAATGGAAAAAGACATCTGCTTTCGAGCACTTTTGGAACAAAATTTTGTACATAGAAACAAAACACAAATTGATAAATATATACATATCTACCTATAGTTTTTGACGAACACAAACGGAGAAGGTGAAACAACAGGTACCTACACTGGATCGATTTGTCACTCCCAGAGAGTACCCGTAAAAAATCCGCATAGACTAATATGCGAACATCATGCCTCTATCCCTGTCCAGGGCATGTTGTGTAACTCAGGCAATAACTTTTCCTCACTTAACGCCTCTGAAAAAATGGGTTTTTGTAAGTTGAAGTGATACCATACATTTTTAATTTGTTTAACTGGGATTTTCCAATGGAAGGCGATAAATTGAAAAAGTCATTTTGGCATCTTAACAATAAAACAAACATTTTTTTGTTTCTCGACTGCTTTTATCGATTCGAAAGTTACAGAACATGGGCCCTGATCTGACAGTCCAACGTATAGTTACTATTACTGGACAGCGTGGCCGGCTAATAAAGGGTTATCCATTTTGCGGTTTCAAAAGTAAACGTAAATAAAACACATAAAATATTTTTTTTCATATTTCTTTTCTTTTATAAAGTTTGAACGTTGACATTATGTGTGAAACACTACATCATTTAAATGACCACCACGCGAATTGTTACAAGCAACGATTCTTTTGAGGTAATTTTCGACCACTTTTTGACACATATTGGGCGGTCTCTCAGCCATATTTTGACGAATGTTGGTTTTCAAGTGCTCAAGAGTTAAAGGTTTATCTGCATAAACACGGTCTTTCGCGTAGCCCCCACAAAAAAAGGCCAGCGGTGTCAAATCGCATGATTTTGGAGGCCAGTAGATATTGCCACGACGAGAAATTACGCGGCCAGGAAGTCTCTTGCAATAAGGCCATATTCGCTCGAGTTGTGTGGCATGTGGCACCGTCTTGTTGAAACCACATATTCTCCAAGTCGTATTCCTCAATAGCAGGCAAAAAAAGTCGGTTATCATATGATCATAACGCTCCGAATTGACGGCGACAGTCGTTTCATCGTTTTCGAAGAAGTAAGGTCCAATCACACCTTCGGACCAAAGAGCGCCCCAAACAGTGACTTTTTGTGGATGTAATGGCCTCTCTTCAATTACTTGAGGATTCTCAGAACCCCAAATACGACAATTTTGTTTATTAACATACCCACCGAGTGAGAAATGTGCTTCGTAGCTGAAGAAAATTTTGTTCGAAAAATCGACATCCACCGCCTGTTGTTCAAGCATCCATTCCACGTATCTACGACGTTGTGAATGGTCAGCTGGCTTCAGTTGTTGTATGAGCTGGACTTTATATGGATGTAGGTGTAGATCCAAATGCAAAATACGCCATAATGTGCCGTAAGACAGTCCTAATTCCTGAGAACGATTCCAGTCTCTTCAAATTTCTTCACAATTTTGCCAATTGCTTGCGTAGTTGGACGATTATGTAAACCATAATCTCCTCTTAAAGCACGATATGTGGATGTGGCAGAATCACCATATTTTCTAGTAGGTTTTAACAATTTATATGCGTTGTGCGATAGTTAAGCAATCCATTTTCGTAAATGTCAGACTTTCAACTGAAAACAAAAAATTGGTTTAACAACTAAGTTTGACAGATGTCGAATTCCAGCCCTATATTTTTGAAACCGCAAAATGGATAACCCTTTATCGTATTCATTTTTATCATAACTGTATTGTGATTTGGCGTCTTTCCCATTTTTTCAAGTCCCTGGTCTAGATGCTGACAAGCCAATAACAATCGAAACAACATTACTATTGTCACTGAGTACATTAGTGACAAATGCTTGAAAAAGTTTTCGAAATTTAAGCCCTCGAATGAAATTCATTAACATCGTAAGTTAGGACCGCTTGTGCCATTCGGGCAAAAATATAATTAAAAATACATTTTTTTTTTGATGCGTCACTTTAGCCTTCACCATCCTCTCCAGAGGTAGTGGACGCATTTAATTAATGCAATTAGTGTGCCGTCATTTGTAAACGAACAAATCTTATAGGTGTCTACTTGATGAACAAAAGCGTCAAAGTTTTGCAGGGGATTTTTTTTTGAATATTTTTTTTGCATTTTAAATGAAACATTCTTAATCTTAAAGCATCCTTTTATCTGTGACAAATATATAAGCCATGATTTTCTGAATATATATGTATAACAATAACAATTAAAATAAAATTAATACCAACCGAGCTTACTTTTTGCATTGACCCGCTAATGGATTTTAAGATCTTTCATCGCTTTCTCAGTTCTTCGGCATTATTGTTTTGAAATCAGGGTTGCCAACTTTGAATTTTTATCGGAAATTGGACTAGCTACGTTTTTTTTAATTGGTAAAAAATATGGAATTTACCAAACTTCCAATTAAAAATTATAAAAGCTTAACAAAACATATATGTATCATACATACTGAATTTGGAACTAAATCTTTTAAAAAGTATTAAATACTTGTTTTCATTGACAATAGATGCGGATTCTTTTCACCATTATTTAAATTATGTAGGTACCTACCGGATTTTGAAATACAGAATTTAAGAATGCAGTGATTTTGAAACTAAATACATACTGGCATATGCAAAATTGTATCTCCAACCCGACATTTTTATTCTAAGTTTATAAAAATAAATATAAGCAAAATCTTAATCCTGACTTCCTAGACTAGGCACAGAAAAGATTTAACTTAAGAAAAAATAAGATTGAGATACATTTAAATGTTGGCTTAAAGGTTGACTTAAGTACTTCAAACGTGGCAACCCTGTCGGAATCTTATTGAAATAAGTGAAACACAAAAACTCCCTACCCTTCCAGTTGAAAACGTATATTTTTTCTTTCAAAGTAAATTGCGATAACGGCCTGGTCGACGGCGGCGGGCGCACACATTGCTTGTGTGTGCGGAATTAATTACTACGCTCCATAAAGATTTTTTTTACATTTTGATGCGCTTGCTGCACTCTCTAAATGGGAAACGTTCTAAAGTAAAAAAAAAAAAAACAGGGGAATAATGTGCGCAGGCAGTCCGCACCGCTTATTGACTTCAAATGTCATGGTGATCCCTTTAAAAGCACATCATTACAGAGAACTCTACACTCGTCGCGACCGTTGTCTCGCGTCGTCTTAGAGTTCCAGCAAGCGCATAATATGAGCTATCCATAAGCAACCCATTGAGTCCAATGGTCTTTAATTGAATTTTGCTGTTCGCGATCAGATTGAAGAGTTGATTGTTAATGCAGTCGTGTGTCCATGCAAAATTCACTTCAAAAAGGAATGTCCAATGAATTTTTATATAACATAAAGAGAAATAGCATCATCATCATCATGCTATCAACTTGATTGTAACGCAAAACACTGAAGAGTGTGGGGATGGGGATATTATGTTAAAGGCACTAATATCGAGTTCATGGGAGGTTGGACTTAAGATGGTGTGTCGCTCTGAATCCTTTGAATTTTATTTCGATCTTTTTGTTTAATCAAAAGCTTATCGCAAAATTCATTTAATGTCATTATGTTAAAACTACGCTTTTACGAGTTTATATTAAGATTTGAAAAAATAAAGTATCTACGAAATTCCGGTTTAATTCTTGGAACAAATTAATGACCTGACTGTATTGAGACAGCAAAATTTATTTTTTTAGCATAGCGTGGAAGTTTTAAAATTAGGTAGATAATCTGCCTTATTCAATGACCTGCTGTATATTTATTTCAAGTAATCAAATTATATATTTATAAAACCTCAGATTGTTATTCAAAAGTCATTAGTAATCCAAGCGCATCCTTTTTTTTATCCATCAAATTCATGGTAAGTATAGGACTGATCCCAATCCCAAGTAACAGCTTCTGTCATCATCTCTTATAAAAACATTATTAACAAGATGAACTACTGCTTGTCAACAGCTTGGCTGCTTTTTTGATTCTTTTCATTCAAAACACCCCACAACACAGTTACCGGAGTATACGACAAAAAAAGTCGTAAAAGTCTGTTTATGTGAATGACATAGCATATCAAGCATTCGAAAATAGAAAGAGAGAGAGAGAGAGACAAAAAAAAAGAAACACCGACAACAAAATAAATCCAAGAAAACGCATTTTTGTAAATCATGATTAACAACCAGTCAGGGAGGGAGATTCTTTTTCTTTTTAACTACGTAAGTATGTATACCTACTCGTACGTACTTTAATTGAAGTGTTTGACACATGTTTACACGATGCATTATTAAGGGTATCAAATAACAGTGTGTGAACGGGGGATAAAAATGACAAATGATGTATTATTGAGCTTCAGGTTAAGTAAGGTATGTAGGTATGTTGTGTACCCAATACGACCATGGATGTAGATATTTTGGCAGCCACAGGGGTAATTGTCTCAGGTTCCTTCCAATGGGAAAGGTGTGTTCTTTCTGAAACGTCAAGTCAATCAGGAATATTATAAAAGGTGTAGTATAGCTGGTCAATTTTCATTTTGATTTTAGCGGACATTTAACGGTAATCCTAAAAAAGTGTTGTGAAATAGTGTCAAAAAAATGAAAAGTAGAAGAAGAAAATGTATTCTTTTTTAAATACCTATCTAAATAATGTACCTACTAAACTATTTTAAAAAAGCTGCTGCAACATAGGTATTACAATTTGTGAATTTTGTACCTAAATTCAACTTCAGACCGCAACCGGAATCATATTTTAGATCATTTACTGACTGACGTCTGTCTGCGTTATGGATTACGTTTCTGGTTTCGTTTATAAAGCAATAAAGTTTTCTTTCGTCTCTTTCCCACATACATTCTATTATACAGATTGAATCCATTATGACTCCATTTCTAAACAATTGACAAATTGTAGAAAAAGTCTTAAATTTTGTTACCAATACCATTAACTTCATAGTGTAAATGGTGAACAATCTGTCACAAGCGTCAAGTGCAAGTGACGTTTGTTAAGTGTTGTGTATGTCATTATTTTCTAAATTATTATGTTTTCTCAGTTGAACACGCCTAAAGTACTGATCTTTTCAACATTTATGTCGAAAAATGACGCTCAAATTACCATACCTACATTGCTTTTCTCTAGGTATTATGCTAAGCACCCTGAAACCCTGTCAGAACTTCAAATATGAAGAGATTAATTAGCTCTGTCGCACTGCGTATGCTCATGGGTGTCTGTACCTACTGGCAAGTAAGTTGGCTCCCTAAACTGCACGTCAAATTTTTTTTGCGTGTTTGATGTGACGTTGTTGGCTGCACGCCACTAATAATTCAAATGAAAGGGAATCACCTTAAGCGAGGTGTATCTATTTTGAAAATCTAATGAAAAGTTACTAGAAGCATCGTTAAAAACGAGAAATTCCCGCAATAACTTCTGATAATTAACGCGGTTTCCTTAAGCCTAAGCTGTCAGCTTTCAAAATAACTTAACGAAACTGAGCATGAGCACTGCGGCCATTATAGGCATGTTCAAATAGCAGTGTGTTTTCCCCTGTTGCTTAAGCTGACATAAACGATTATAGTTGCCCATTAAGAATTGAACCCATTTCTCATCCAATTCAAAATTTTCTATATCCCAGCACATTGACGTGTGGTGGAAAGTTCAGTCATACTGGAATCTCTAAACTTGATTTACTGATTGCTTTGGAAATTCCATGACAGTTTTGAAGCAAGTCGAGTCAGTGTAAATGCATTAGTATAGAAAAACGTGTTGGTGTTGAAACTTGATTGCCTGTGGTTAAGGTCGACGAAATTGCGTATCCAGTTTTGGGATCGGATAGTTTTTAAAATTTATAAAAGACTAAAACAGAATTTGACAGACGCGACCCTTTGCTTTAATATTTAAATGTAATCTCAATCTCAACAAATTATCTTCATTATCGTAAATAGTCAGATATGTATATGTAAGTGCTAATGTGTAAATATTGACGTGGCGCAAAAATACAAAGTTCAACTTAAAAACCTACTAATTAAAGTTTTATCTCAGCGAAGCATATCAAACACACATAACTATAATTATTAAGTAAATGATTTGCCCTTTTGACAGTTCATAAAATTATCTTTTCTATCTCTTTTTTATTTGCCATTTTCTGAAAGTCCATTAGTGAGGGGTGTCAATCAAACCACATTATTTAAACGTCAGCATGCTCTATAATATCAAACAGAACTATAATAACAAAGGCAAATAGATATTTTTGTGTCGCTGCAATTTCCATTATTAAACTCGCAATCAATCTGCCACCGCACAAAATTCCTCACAAAGCATCTGCACTCAGCCTAGCCACCAATAAAGCGAATAATTTGCATTCTTAATGGCAGCACATATTTATACGAATTAATGCACTATCGCCAAAAAGCCTCACAAATATTCGCATTCGCTAAAATACCGCAGATAGCGTTCAATAATTTTACTTTGAGTGCTGCACACGCCCTCTGTGTTCATCGTTAAACAACGAAATTCACAACACCATAACCATCATCAACATCATCACAGCGACCGACCGACCGTGCAAAACTGAACTACCTATTGCATGGCATCAATGTTTTGGCTTTCACGAATCCATCTCATACATCACGCATCAGGGAAGTGCTTTTTGTTCCCCAACTTGACATAATATACATCCAAATCCAGTCCAGCCAGATTGAGCATCCAGTATTCAGGCATGTGAAAGACTCAGTCAATTGTAAAATTCGATTTTTCAATACGACACGCGAGTCTGAAAATGAAAAAGGAAAAAAGCACAAAATCCGCCATCAAATTTGTTCGGTCAACAACGACAAACAGGAAACACAACAACAACAAATAATCAAAAAAAAAAAATAATAACACATTCACTGGACCAATATTGTTATTTTCCTGTGAGGCACCTTAATTAATCTGACAGCTCGATTTTTTTGTTGCCTTTCGAAAGATAAATGATGGTTCAAAAAAAAATTAGCATAAATAAAATGAACTCCCAATTTGTAGGTAGGCAACATGAATAAATGCCAAAGTAGTCGTATATGGCCAATTTGTTCAGAAAATTGCTTTGCATTGCATAAATTGAACTTGTCATCCAGAAAAAAAATAAACCTTTGAGCATAGGTACTTAAGGGCATTTTTGTAAGTAGCCATGCGAGAGTAAGAGAGGAGAGATAATTGGTAAATTTTTTGTTTTAATATTTTCAGTTTGCATTTATATTTCATTACCCGAATGGAAAAGGGTGTCATCTGGTAGAAATTTTTAATTAAAATTGTTAATAATTGTGTATCAAATATATACAGAGATTAACAAAGTAACCGCTCTATAATAAGTTAGGTTACGCCTGCATCAACTAAAATTCTCAGTTGCCAGCTCTCGATGCACATTAATAGCCCAATTTCTGAATTTTTTTAGCCCAAAATGTAGCCCAAGATTATTATATAAAGGATTAAATTGTCAATTTTGCGTGTTTACTTAAGGCGATTTACTCACTGAACACAATCAATGGAGTGCTGCAACTGTCAAAAAATCGCCGAATGTGCTATATTTACTTCATACCATTTTATGTCAGCTGTAAATTTTCTCCGAGCTTAAAAATGTTTTAATCCCATGTAAACGTTTGGTTCAACTCGATAGTGCACGTAATTTTGAAATGTCAAAAGAGCAGCATGCTAAAATTGACCAACTCTTGCACCGAGTTTGCAGCAGCATTTAACTTCATTTTCTAACAGTTTAACTTGTTCAGAGCCACACAAATATATTCAGCCATATTTTAAGCGTTAGGAGAATCAAACTTCAACCTTATGTAAGCCTTAATCAAGATGGTTTGACTTGTTCGATTGTGAAACGTTATAAAAGCTGAATGCTGGAATCGAACTTCACTTCAACCTTTTGTAAGCCTTGATCAAAATGGTTTGATTCGTTCGATTGCGAAACATCAAGAAAGCTGACTGTAATAATTAATATTTGGTCAATTCATGGAGCACTGAATGCAGCTGGGTTGCATTGTGTTTGTGACAATAGATATGTAAGATGTTACAACTGGGCCGCACTTAAGTTTTGATGTTACAATTCTCAGGGTTTTTTTTCGGGAAAATTTCAGAAAGTTTTTCGAGCTGTCAAATGTCATATCATGGACTCGCGTCAGTGAATATTAGTTGCAAACAAAAATTATCAACAATTTTAATAGTAATCATTAGATATTTTGCTATGTAATTTATTGGTTGCCCCTTTTTTATTAAAATACCTTATATGATCATATCACAACGACAAGACAAAACATGTAGTTTCAAAAAAATGAAATATTAAAGATCTCAGCAATATCTTTCATATGAACAGGTGTAATGTAGTTATCTTTCTTGATTTTCGAGTCATCCGGCGGCGGCTTATTCGCATCGAAAAAGTCTTTCGCCCAACAAAACTCAAACTCTAGCTCTGGCAATAGCTTTTCGAGAAATAATAATACATAATAATAATTGTCAAAGTTTGAGGTCTTAATATAGCAAGAGTGGTCGTAGACCGTCGACCGATTTGTACTTAATACTCTTTTGTAATAGGTAGGCAGCTATACAATTTTCCACATGATAAAATTGTAAAGACTTGTAAAATAAAATGCACGATTGGATCGCACGAACTTGCTCTTATGTTCGATCACATCGTATGCAAAACATTTCTATTAAAAATCTAAATACATTTTTAAAGTCGTTTTTTTACTTATTTTTTTATATATACAAAATTTCTTTCATTTATTGCTAGAAAAATTAAGATAAGAGAATCTTAAATAGTTAATAATATAAACAAAAGATTAAATAGGCTTAATCTAAGAAAAAATAATTCAAAATTCTGAAATAATTACCTAAACTAATTTGAGTTAAAAAAAAAGTACGCTATTTTATTTCTTGAATAAATTTGAATTTTTGAGAAAAAAATTTTAAAAATCTGTGGAGCGGTTTTTGAGAAAAAAAAATTTTTTAATCTTTTTGAATACATTTTTCAATAAAAATTCAAAAACGCCAATTCATAGGCATTCAGCAAATACTCGTACATACATAATTCCTGAAAAAATATATTGAGCAGTTTTGAAAATATAAATTAAATTTTTTTTTTTAAATACAAAAAAAATATTAATGCAAAATATTGGTACGCAGTATAAATTGGACAACCAAACACTATATATGTGTGAAATTTTGAAAGAATCGGTTGAGCCATTTTCGAGATAGTCGAAATCAAAAAAAAAAAAAAACCGTCGTATAGGCCGTACGTAAAAAGCTGCACTGATTTTTTTGAATTAAAATCGTTAGAGCCGTTTCCAAGAAAAAAAGCTTTAACGTAACGGGTATATGACAGGACCGTTATTTTTGAGCTAAAACAAATCAATTTCCACTCTGTATACAATACCTAAAGAACTCTATACCTTTACCAAGTTTGAAGCAATTTGGCCCATCCGTTAGGGCTGTAGGTGTCTATACATACATACAGACAGACTGACAGACGGACAGAATTTTTAGACCATCTTTTTTCGTCTTCGCTATCATTGTAATGTCTTGTTTGATTGTTATCTCAAAACTTTTTTTCGACGAATGCATAATCGCAAGTAAAAATTACACCGACAGTTTGCAAATCTAACAACTGGTTTGACAGTTAGTAGGTTGTATAACTGTCATCACTAAAACAAGTTGTTGACCATTATGTCAGAATAACTTGAAGGAGGTGTAGGTTAGGTATGTATATCTAGTACCTTCATATGTTATTCTTAGTAGGTATCACAGACCACTTATGTTTTGATAAGTATAATAGAAAGTGTTTTTATTGTTTAATATTTTTTTAAACCTCAAAGGCAAAGGGAAGAAAAAAACTTGACGCTTGAAGTAGGAATGCAGGTAGGTAGGTATCAGACTTCAATGAAATTCAATAAATAGGTATCTACACCTTTTACATTACACACCTCACTACCCTCTAGCAAAAAAAACATTTTACAAATACATACATTGAAACTGAGAATCATTGATGTTGACTAAAAAAACGTCCTATGTTCAGTATATGGATGTTGGTATTTATTTACGTCACATTACTTCTTACTTAGAATAAAGGATCCATGATGAAGGATTCAGCTACCTCACATGGTGGGCCCTTACTTGTAAGCAAAAAAAAAAAAAATAATAAAAACGAGTCACCATAATATTGCCTTCTAACATCGTCCGTAACAAAAGGGCATTTTTACTTTCCTCCAAGCCTTTTTTGCTCCCATAAAAACAGACATAAAAAAACACATTCACTTCCAAGCCGGGAATAATTGAAAAAGCTCCGAGCAGGGATTTTTAGCTACAATTTTAGGTCGCCATCGCCATCCTGTTTTGCAACACAGAATTCGTTAGGAACCCTGCAGCCTGAAAAACAAACAAAACAAAATTCCAGGAAAAGAAGCGCAAAAAGTAAAAAAGGAACTCTTATTTACGGTTTTGTTTTTATTGATAATTTTCCAAGTGGATTTCCCAAATAAAATTGCAAAAAAAAGGAATTTCTGGCAGCAATGTGAATGTACCTATTCTCTTTCACTCCAGAAGAAAAGGAAAAAAAAAATAAACAACAGCAACACCACACCACACTCTTAAGTGCATTACGCCATGCATTAAAGCCAAGACAAGGATTGAAAATTTATGGCAATGCCAACAGAACGAGGCAAGGAAACACACGAACACAAACAGAACAAAAAAAAACAACGACAAAAAAAAAGAAAACAGGATTAAAGAACGACATAGTCTGCATCAGCAGCAAGTCCGTTTCCAGGTTCTTTTTCTTTCTTTTTGGCTGACTTGTCGTTGCCGGGAGCATGTGGCAGTTGCAGTAGCCGGGGGGCGACCCCGACTGACGATGGTAGGTGACAAGAAAGTACAATTGGTATCACGGGCACATACCAACTTTGCGACACAAAAGCTGCAATCGAATGGGAGTAGAATAAACGTGATATGACATAGGATGAGAAGTAAGAAACCACAGCGTAGACGACATTTTACCAATTCAAAAAAAAAATATTGTTCACAAAAAAAGACGTCAAAAACTTTCTACAAGCCCCGAGAATGGTAAAGAGGCACTCATTCTACTTCTCGTTCTCGCAACATTTATTCAATCGTCTCTGGCATCGGAATCGAAATGTATGTAGCTATGTCCTTTCTTTTCCTTAAACAAGTCGTTCATAAGTTGATCACAGATGACTTGAGAATTAATTGAAATTGAAAAGGAAAAGTTTGGTAGGTCGTTTTTTTATATTTTTTTGCATAACAAAATTATTAGATGAAGAAGTGTAAAAAAGGATTCTATCGTCCTTTTCTTAATCGGACATAGGTATACACACAATACAACATACTTTTATATGAGAAAGATTATCCATTTAAAGAATAATGATGTGAAAAATGCAAAATGATTCATATTTTTTTTTTTTTTTTGTGAATGTGGATGTGGATGAAAACGAAACGACTTGAAGAATAGCGAGCTAGAAGATAAAAGAAAATAAAAATATCCTTTGTTGTCATAAATCATAAGAAGAAGGTTCCTTTTATCTGACCCAGACTGAATGGAATTATTATTAGTTTTTATATTGTGGCTGTGGGTTTCTTTTGAAAGAGGGCAAAAACCGCATTGTCTCTTCGTTCGTTGTTGAGTTTTTGGTTAACCATCATAATAATGGATAAAAACTAACGACGGACAGCTAGCTACCTATATGATTAGGTGGGGAAAGAATGAGGTTCGTGGTATTTAACTAGCGATAGGATACTTCTACCTACATAGGAACAAGTTTTGTATAGGTAGTCGTTAAAAAAAATTGAAATCGAAGCATTAATTACTTCCAGCAGGAAAATTAATATAGAAATAGATGTTGTATATACGATACATATTCGTGTAGGTATATATACCTACCTACATATGTGAAAAAGAGGGCTATACCTACTTATTAGAGAAGCTTACCGCCACATTTTTGGGATTCAAATTATCACCCGTAATTTTGATGAATTCGAATACCTAGATAGGTAGGTATACAAGGCAAGTTAGGGTTACCAGGTTGAAAATGACGAAAAGCGGGCATTGAGAGTTTTTTTTTGTGGGGACACGATAGAGATGTAACACCAGAATAAATCAAATGCACGATTGGATAGCACGAACTTGCTCTTATGTTCGATAACATTTTATGCAAAAGATTCTATTTAAAATCTAAATATATTTTTAAAGTCATTTTTTACTTTATTTTTTATACACAAAGTTTCTTTAATTTTTTTCTAAAAAAAATTTGTATGACAATCTTAAATATTTAATAATATAAACTTAAAAACAAAAAATTAAATCGGATTAATAAAAGCAAAAATAATTCAAAATTCTGAAATAAATACTTAAACTAATTTGAGCTCAAAAAAAGTATGGCATTTTATTTCTCGGATAAATTTGAATTTATGAGAAAAAAATTTAAAAATCTATGGAGCGGTTTTTGAGAAAAAAATTTGAAAAAAATAGGTATTCAGCAAATACATATAACTATAATTTTTGAAAAAAAATTATTGAGCAGTTTTCAAAATATAAATTTTTAAAATATTTAAAAAAAAATTCTTTTAAAAATACAAAAAAATATTTATTAAAAATATTGGTACGCAGTTTAAATTGGGCAACCTAAACCTATATACGTGTGAAATTTCCAAAGAATCGGTCGAGCCATTTATGAGATAGTCGAAATAAAAAAACGGTCCTATGGAAAGTACCGTTTTTAGATATTATTTAAAAAAAAAATTTAATCATATGATCGGTCGTATCTTAAAAGCTGTACTGATTTTTTGCAATCAAAATCGTTAGAGCCGTTTCCGAGAAAATAGGCTTTAACGTATTTGTTAAAGGCAGGTACCCTTATTTTTTGAGCTAAAAAAAATTTTCAATTTCTCCTCTGTACAACGCCTAAAAAAAACTCTATATACCAAGTTTGAAGCAATTCGGCCAACCCGTTTGGGCTGTAGGTGCCTATACTTACATACAGACCAACTGGCAGACAGACTGACAGACAAACTGACATACAGACGGACAGAATTTTTAGACCATATTTTTTTGTCTTCGCTATCATCGTAATGTCATGTTTAATTGTTATCTCACAATTTTTTTTTCAACGAATGCATAACTTGCCTTAAAGTACCTATAATCGCAAGTAAAAAGTGAAGGAAACAAATTTCATTCCGTTTATTATTATTAAAAGCAATCACAAAAATCAAAAATAATAACTTAGGAACTAAAATAAATTAATGGAAAACAAAAATAATTTACTTACTTCCTTAAGCAAATTAATAAAAACAAAAGCACCGTTACTTAATATTGTACCTACGTGCTTGTAAATTCATAACATAATTGACATTTCACTTGACTTGAATTTTTTCACTAGGTAGGTAACCTGTCATTTAACTTTTAAATACAAACGAAAATGATTTGCTTTTTTTTGTAGCAAGATCTGAAGTAGGACAGATAGCACAAAGCATAAACTGACAGATGAAGGATACTTTTTACGCGTGAAGTGAGATGTAGTTCATTGAGTGGGTGCGTTCAGCTTTGAAAAGGGAATATTTTTATATACCTACCTATTTAATGAAAATTTTACTACAATTTTGAATTCAAGATGTTTTTTTTTGTAATTTTTACTTAATAAGGAGGACAGAAGTTCGTATACAGTTGAGAAACAGCATATTATGGTAAGAAAAGCGGGGACGTCTGGTAACAATAATTTATTTTTGTCATTATCAACTTAACTCTTAACTCGATTGTACGCTATGGTAAAAAGCTCAGCCAAAAGCTCTATATTAAGATTTTCAGGGTCAGGGAACATAATAGAATCTATGGAAAGAGCTTTGATTCTTAGGTCTGTAGGAACAAACCTCTGGACATTCCAAGAGATGGTATAATCAAGAAATATAACTTGGAGAAAAACATCAGAACGGAGTAAGGTTCCAAAAAAGAAATTCCATCAAGTGGTACACTGATTGATCAAGAACAACTGAGGGGACTGGTTCAGGGGTTTTTCGGTCTAAAAACAAACTCTCTGTTACGATGAGACATTCCACTAGCATTTTCCAGGCAGAGGTTAATGTAATAGGCAAATACGCAGAGCGTAATCTCGAAAGAAACTACAGAAATCAAAACATTGTCATCATGCCAAATAGTCAAGCTGCGCTAAAGGCACTAAGCTCTTACTCGATCAGCTCCAAAACCGGTAGGGGAATCCGTGTGCAGACTGAATGAGCTAGGCAAATGCAACAAAGTCTCACTTCATTGGGTACCTGGGCATATAGGAATCCAGTGCAACGAAGAGGCAGACTCCCTAGCAAAAAATAGGAACAACGTCACCTTTAAAAAGGGACCAGGGCCCTATTGCGGAATAGGAGAGATTGTGATAAAAAAACGGTCAGATCCGAAGAGGAGGCCAAAGGTCAAATATTTGGAATATAAACCTCATGTGAATACAGGCTAAACTACTACTTCGGAACTACAACCAAAAACGGTTCTTATCCTGTATCAACCTAAGTAGGAACAAACTAAGGGTAATAACAGGCCTCCTCACTGGCCACTGTAAACTGAACAGGCACCCCAATATCTTGGGATTGGAGAGCAATGTTATTTGCAGGTTCTGTATGGTGCACGAGGAGACACATTACCAAAGATACAAATTTCTGGGACATCACCTAATAAAGGAAAAGGAACTACCCTTTTTGAAATACCACAAAAACTAAAGCTCCTCAAAGGAATTAATTTGGAGGACGTACTGTAAATGAGAAATCTCATCCAGTTCTATAGGGGGGCACAATAGATCTCAAGTTCACAGTGGATCAATACCCCAAATTCATACATTCATTCATTCAACTATAATTTAGGTACTGATTTTATGGGAAAAGTTGCCAGCATTAATTTTTTAGAGAATAAAATATACTTTTATTTTTGTCTGCGAGCTTTAATTTTAATGGCGCAAAATGTTAGACGATTTAGTTCACTTTTAATACGATACTAAATTAAAAAAGTTAATCATTGGCCTATGTAAGTGTTTTCAACATTTTACTAAAGTTAAAATGTAACTTTGACAGTCACAAATGTCAAAAAGTTATGTTCGGTTTCCTTTCTTCTTCTTTCGTTCTGATATATACCAAGAACATTTGTTTTTAGTATGATGCAAAGTGAAAAGTTAATATTAGCAATACGTTAAGTGTTATCTGCATAAAACCTGTTAAAAAATTTTCGCCAGTGTCATCATTTTTTTCCGAATGTTTTTCTTTTTTAGTTGGGAGCAGTTTGAGTTGTCAAAACACTTTGTTTGTGTTTCTTTTTTACTCAGAGCGTTCAGGCCCAATTCCGCAAGCGTGAATGATTTTCCGAGCAACAAATTTTTATTCAAGTCCAAGATATGGGTGAATAAATTTGCCTATCTGTTTACAAGTTTTTTGTCAAAATATGAATGTGTATACAAGGAAAACTCACACTTAGGAAATTGGGCCCCAGATCTCCGAATGTTTGTTTCTGTTTTCGTTCTGAACATGTTCATAGCGCGCACGATGGGTTCAAACAAGATCGACTGAGCATTCTGAGACTTGTGCTGAACAGACCAAATGTCATGATTGTATGCCAAGAGCGAAATGTGAAGAAAAAAAATACTCTTTTTTTTAATTAAAATGGCGAATTTATTTTTGTGTATGAATAATAATACAATATAATAATAAGACAGAAGTGAATTAACATAATATAATTTTATGACAGCCTGCGATGTTTAAAGTTGCGCCCCCTTTTATTTAATCAAAATTAAATATATAAATAATATATAACTTATATTATGTTCCATTCATTTCCGTCTTAAAAAAAAAAAACAAATAATCGTAAAATCGAAACAAATAACTGATCGTGAATGTGGTAGGAAGTTTGGTAGATAATTAAATGTCTTGCTCATAACTTTAAAAGAATATACATTATTATGAAGTCCGACTTTCAGAATACAACTATAACGCATGTATCAGTTTTTTTTGTACATTTCATCTATGTGATCCAAATTAAAATTCTGGCCTCTAAAATTCACCTCGAAAATATTATGGTAGGGGAGACATTGATAGTGCCTCCGTCACAGAAATTTTACCCAAAATCTTGTTCCTACTTATATATAATATTTTTGTTCTCCTTTTCCCCAAAAATAAATACATTCTATTCCGATTTCGAAATCAATAACGTGTAATCATCAGTAAATCAATTTTAACAGACTCAGACGTAGCTGTGGGTATGTTCGCCAACAATACATATGTGGTAAAAATTTAATCGAAATTAATAGAGCAGTTCTTTTGTGTAGCAAACATAATTGCATGGTAATTAAAAAAAAAACATAACCACATGCAAATAATAATTATACACACAAAATTGCCCCATCCGCACGAAGTATAAATTTGCTAACTTGAACAATTTGCATATTGCAATCAAAATAATTAAATGCACTCTTTTATTTTCGCAAAACTCCAATGAAAAGTACAATAATCAGCTCATAGTACATTACAGTTGGTAGGTTATACATATACAAACACAGTTATGCACAGTTTGAATTGAAGTTTGCGCCAAAGGATACAAAACAGAGCAGGACGAGGGATTGCAAATTAATTAATAGAACTCAATATATAGGGGCGCTATTTAATGGTATTGTATTCGGAAGTTTGTTCACCTTTTTCATTACTCGCTCTTTTGTATTGTTTGTCCTCATAATCCAACTCGCATAAATGATGACTTTTGAAGGTACCTACCTAACTACATACCTGGGACTGTTGAGGTGATTTTTACTCATCCGGATCCGATCATAAATATTAAATAAGCAGCTGGAAAGGTCGTGTTTACATAAAGGGTAGGGTGCCTTTTACTGATTTTTACCCTTTTTTTTAAAAAAAAGGACACCACATTTTATTTTTAATTCAGTAAATGGAAATGAGGCTAATTTTTGTATTCTCATAGATACTTTAAGCTTGGATGATTTAATGGTATACCATAAAAAGTTGCATTAAAAATTGTTTATACAAATCCTTAAATATAAAATTTGATTTAAAATTATTTATTTAATTATTTAATAGGTTAAATGTACAAGTAATAGCACACAAAACGCGTCTTTTATTAATATGATGTTGGATACCAAATTGGTCACGTTAAATTTAAAATACAAATTTTCAGGGTACTTAATATTTATATATGTATATTTAAATGAAATATGTTATGGAGCCGCAGGGAGACAGCGCCGAATGATATAACTCCGAAATCCTTAAATGAAACAAATCTCAAATATTGGTGTATTCTGTCATAGTTCATAGTGACGCAATGCCCAAATAAATGTGACATAACGCTCAAAATAGTGCGATATAAAGCCCTAAAAATGTGACATACTGCCCAAATATGTTTTTCATCATAATTCGTACAGAATGACATAAAATTCTAATTTGGGGGTGGCCGTGGCGCGATAGTTGTGTGCTCGCCTGTCAACCTCGTGGTCACAGGTTCGATTCCTGCCGTACGTCAAATACCAGGAATTGTGTTTTATTAATAGTATTTCGCACTTAGTCCACGGATTAAGTCGTTAACCTTCCCTAGTCCATGTTTATTAATTAGGGTGTAAGTGATTAAAGAAGTCATGTCTTGACATAAAGAAAACGAGATATCAACAACTGTGAAATCTTCATCTTCTCAGACAACCAGCTGCTATTAAATGATTGATGATTTAGAGCGAGATAGTAAATACTTACATATACAGGTCCTTGTTTCACATATCATAGGAATAATTTTCAAAATTCTACTGTATGATTGCCGTTTCAACGAATTTGGGAAAGAAAACTTGACTTTAAGTAAGTATTGGAAGAATTCGGAACAAAAGTTGTATGAATTGCGAAATATTGTCCTGTTCTTAAAAGCAAAATCTATCTATGTATTTACATCAATTATGATATACCTACAGGAAAATCTATTAAATTTTGTTGTGGTTGAAAAAGTGTTAGAATTTTGTTCAGCACAATTCTAATAACTTTCATCTGACCTATTATTCACACTATTGCAAACTTTAAATAATGTAGAAAACTCTAAAATATAGATTGTAGATTCCGAAATTCCTACCTTATAACAACAATTTAAAACTCTATCAATTTTGGTTACTTCAAAACCTTTATAAAGTAGGGTATAACTATACTTACCTAAAAGATAGTTCAATGACCGTTTAATTTAACCAATAAAATTGTAAAATTCAAAATAAAAAATTCCACTCACCACTTAAGTTAAAAAATCCAATAAAAGCATATGCCCCTAAGATCATCTTAAATCCGGAAACCATTTTACTTCCATTCAATAATAAATCCATTGTGGAGAAATTAATTTTTATTATCCTTTTCGAGGATCTATAGGTTTGATGTCTTCGTCTAGATAGGTAATTATTATTCTTCACAAATTCAATTATGTTTTGTATTTTTATTTGATCAATAAAAAAAAATCTTTTAAAAAGCAACAACAAGACTGCACTTTATTAACACTCAATCATTTTTTATCATTTTGTTAGGTGTTGGTAGTTGTAGTGGATGTGCTTTGAATTATAAAAACAAGAACCAGAAACGCAACACGGGCCAGGCCCAGCGAGAAAGATTGATAGATACAAGATACAAAGTGCACTGCACTTAGCTTATGGTGTGATATTAAAAAACGCACCTTTTTTTGAATTCGTTTTTTTTTTTTTTTTGTTTAACAAACCGTGGTAAACATCCCAACTGTCTAGATAAAGGAGGAACACATTAATTCACTTTTCCTTTCAAATAGGTATATTTTTTATATATCTATCTATAGGCAGATAGATACTCGTAGGTAGGTATTTGTATCTATTCTTCGCACCACAGCAATCGAATATTGAGTATGTTTTGTTTATTTACGTTGGGTTCGTACATACATACATATGTAGGTATATTCCTGTTTTTTTTTGTTAGTTTAGTTTGACGATAACCGAAAATGAATTGCCTCACTCATCACGCGTATCTATATCTATTAGTACGGTTCAATTACCTTACAAAAGATATTTATCTTAATTTCTTTTATTTATTTATTTATATTTTTATCCCCGGTTATAGATGCAACGGGCATAGAAACGGGCACACATACAATATACAAAAGCGAGTGAGGAGGGCTGCATTACATTAATTGATATTGAAAAGAACTTCAACAATTCACTTGACAAAGGTTCGGATTCGGAATTAGCTTATTCGCCAATACACCACACACACGACGGAGTGGACTTCTATAAATAATGCAAAAGCATACAACAAAACAACGCGATGCTAAAATATTTCTGACGAGAGAACGCGACCAAAAATGTGTTGTGGATGCGATAGGGATTGGGGTTCGCGGGGATCAATCAGTCCATCAATTAAAGTGATTCAACTTGCCGGCTTTTGAATACAGATGCCGCCACGAACACGACCGGCCATAAACTCGACAATGCAGATTGTTTATCTTTTCCAATTAATAATATAAAATACACTCAAATGAGTACCTGGTATTTATGTTGACCAGGTAGAGAGTTATCTATGTTGATCTTAGGCGAAAAGCCGGTTAAAAAACAAATAAACTTTATTTATGTTTTTTTTTTTTTTGTGATAAATTAAAAAGAAATCCAATTGAATTCACGACTGTGCGCTCATATTTCCAACCGTATCCGTGAACCGACTCAAAACAACTAAAATCTGAAAAACTAAAAGATTGACATTTGAGATTGATATTCGTGTAAACCGGGAAGAGTAGTACTTTTTTTTGAGTTAAAATATGTGTATGTGTACGCTGATGGGATGAACAATATTCCCTGTTTTGGATGTATTTGTATGGGGAATTTCGTGTGGTGAGTGCGGCTGGATGAATGCATGTTCCTATGAGACATTCTGCGATAGAGTTACCAGACACCTTCTTTTTCATACCAAAATGCTGTTGGTCAACTGTATAAAACCTCTGCCCCCCCCATATTAAGCAAAATTAAAAAAAAAGAAAGAAAACGTCAATTGAATAAAATTGCCATTAAATATTTTTAAAAATATTATCTGTAAAATTCAAAATTCTTTCAAAGCTGAACACATACACTGAATGAACTACATCTATGGTTACCATTTGCCCCCCTTTTGGGAGGACTGTCCCCTTTTTTTACGCCAAGATTTATATTGTCCCCCAAAACGAAAAATGACAAAGGGCGGCACAAATGTCCCTCTTTTTTACACATATGTAATAATTTTTGCACCTTAAGAACAGACTACAACTAACCTTATTATATAAAGTAAAAGTAATGCGAAAGCTTAAAACTAAATGAACAATGTTTTCAGTGAGAGTATTGCCAAATTTAAATATTCAAATATGCAATTCATTGTTATTTTAATGCTATTTTGAATCTATTATCTTCATAGAATATTTGTATACTATCTACTCTTTCCTATTTAAAAAAAAATCTTAGCAAGTCTCTAAATTAAAGCTGTGAATACTTCCATCATAGTTAATACAACTGAATACATCCATTTACTTCATTCAAGAAACGTTTCCCACTTCACATCACTTGTTTTATATCTATCAATACCAATACATGTTGATTCAATAATTTTTAGCCATAGTTATAAGTATAACTCTGCCATTTGTACAAGCTCCCCGTTTCCAAAAATATTCACGAACTTGGAGATTGCTGGTAAGTAACACCAACATAATATGTTATAAGTTAGTGTATATGAAAGGTTATTTTCTTAGGCCAGTTTAGTTACGGTCGCACGAGATGCCAAAAAAATGGCAAAATTCTTGCAAAAGAGAATCAAAACTCAAGCGCCGAATTGTTGTCACAAGATCATCCATTTTCAATCGCAACGGACGCATTCAACAAAAAATATTAAAATGTTTCCTCTCATTATTAAATATTATACTACAAAATAGGGAATAGAAACGAAATTATTTAGATTTTATGATTTCCCAGGTGAAAAGTCAAAGATTTATACAAATTTTGTTACTTCACTTTTTTTTGTTCGGGTTTTGTATTTTTTTTTATAATCTACACGCACTCAAGGGATTATGAATACCCTTAAAATGTTTCAACAAAGCGCGGGCGTGTGGGTGAGGTTAAGGAAGAGAAAGAATGATAGGAAAGATGTGTGGCGCGATATTCGGAGACTGTAGGTGGTTGTCTCAGATTTTATCTCCAGGGTTGGCGGCTGAACTAATGCGGAGAAATTTCCGTGTCTTATTTATCTATGTCCCTTATAATTCGCATTATTTTATTTAGTTCGTTGTCATATTTTATGGGTATGCTAGTTTACTCAATCACATGTTGTTAGTGTTATGCCTAAACAGCATGTAATGAGCAAAGCAGCAACTTATTTTATGACAATTTTTAGAATTGGTTTTTAATGGAATATAAGAAGACATAGACAACGGCAAGGATCGAACCTGTAACCATGAGGTTGACAGGCGAAAACACAACTATCGCGCCACGGCAACATGTTTTGTCCCTCTTTTTGCACATTTGCCCCCTATAAAACTCGCTATGTCCCACTTTTCTACATTTTCAATCTGGTAACCCTAATTTCATCTCACTTCACGCGTAAAAGTTATCCTTCATGTATAATCTTATGTTTTGTGTTACTATATGTCCTTTGTCAGTTTTTGTTAACAAACAAATTATTTTTGTTTGCAGTTAAAAGTAAAATGGTAGGTAATTGAAAAAAGTCAATTCAAGCGAAATATATAATATTGCTTGCAATATATTTATTTACTATAGTTGGCAAGTCTTGCATTTGGAAAAAAATCGAACTCGAGATTTTAATCAAACTTAACATTACGATGATGGAGAGCACCTAAAAAGGGGTCCGCAATTCCGTCTGTCTGTCTGTAGATCGATAGACAGCCTTAACTTCTGAAGCAATTTTCTTCAAACTTGGAACTTAAGCGTTTTGGGTGATTGTTAACATATTTTTTTTACGGTTCCTGCCATACAACCATTTTTTTATTTTCAACTTATTCATAAACGACTCCACGAATTTAAATCAAAATAAATATAGGAGGTCCTTCCGATTAAATAATACTACATTCCAAAGTTTTCGAAAAATAGTTTGCTTGGATTTAAAAAAAAAAATATTTTTTTTTTGAAAATTCAATATTCGGATAATTTTCTTTTGAAATTTTGTTTTTAACTTTATATTATCAAATATTTTTATATATGTAAAAAAATTAATTAAAAAACGACTTTTAAAATATATTTACCCGTTTCTACTAAAAATCTTGTGAATACAATGTGATCGAACTTAAGAGCAAGTACGTTCGATCCAGTCGTGCATTTTAGTTCCATAATTTACCGTTAATTTATTCATGATCCTATTATTATTATGAATTTACAAACGCGTATAATGCGATGCAAACGTGGTTTTGCTTCTTCTATCAATTTTAAGGAAATTATTTTGTGTTTCATGCACTTATCTATTTTGGTTGCGAATTATAATAACAAATTAAATGAAATTTGCTTACTTCACTCTCTTTTATTCTGGTATTATATATTTCAATAACATTATGTTTCCCCTGACGATGACGACCTTTTTTTAATTTTTGATATGGTAACCCTATTTTGTGTCTTTACCATTCCCAGTCAGGTACGTTCAATTTGATTAGTAGTGGTGTTTACTTTTTTCTGGTCTGGTTTTTTTAGTGGAATTGTAGCATTGGCATTGTATTTATATCTACATAGTACTACCATGGAACATGAAAATCTGTTTATTAGCGCGCCTGTTCAGATGGCTCTTGTGTCGAGAAATTTGCCTTTGCTGGCAATTGTTTGAGAGCGTGGCAGAGAAATAAAAGAGGGAAAAGAAGAGATGAGGTAGTTTCATTTCTGTTCTTATAGCAATACTGAATAAAAGCGAGAAAACCAAATGTGGTATATTTTTTTGACATCACATTTGTAGTTTACTATGAGGATAAGGCAAAGAGGAATATAAATACAATGAATTTATGAATGGATTTTATTTTTCGTTTTGCCTTAATGTAGTAAAGTAAGTAATTTTGTTACTTCCATCGCTTATTGATTCTTCATACGTGAATACGTACCTACAATGATACATACGTATTATAAGTTTAGTACTGAATTGTTGGGGTAATTTGGATGTGTACCTACATGTTTGGATTTTAGTTTTTTATGATTTGGATTTGGTGAAAAGAAGAAATTATTCTAACAAATTTTAAGTACCTAGGTATTATTTTATTTAGCCTTTTAGAGTTGATTTCTTCTGATATATGGTAGGTACTTTACCAAAAGCGGCTCAGTCGCGCTTAAAACAATCGTAGGTAGGTAAATTAACATTTATTATGTATAAGACAAATGTACTTACATACACACCTAACTATTCTTACTTACGATTATAGGTAGGTACTAGGCAAGTTATGCATTCGTAAAAAACAAGAAAAAAATTCTAACAATCAAACATGACATTACGATCATAGAGAAGCCTCGAGAAAAAATGTCTGTCTGTATGTATAACGAGCTGCAGCCTAAACGGCTTGAGCGATTACCTTAAAATTTGGTAAGTGGGTATTTGTTTGGAATTCCTCAGAGGGGAAATTGAAATTTTATTTTTAGACCTAAAAATAAAGGTACCTGCCATATAACCATTAAGGAAAAGCTTATTTTTCTCGAAAACGGCTCCAACGATTTTTTGCGTTTTTCGGTAACGGTATACATTGGATTTATCTCAAATTTTATATCTGAGAAGATCTAGGTAGCTAAACTAATTCTGCATATCAAAATTTTAATAAGTTTTTTTTTCTAATTAAAATTAATTTTTGAATTAATTTTATTTTTTATTTAAATAAGCTGTGGGTGATGTATGTCCTAGAAACTAGGTCACGTATCATGTTATAGCTATTATCTACTATAAGTGCTTTCCTGTTATGTTAAATTATTTTATGTTTTTTTAAACATATTTAAGGTTGTTAAGTATAGGTGGGTATTAAAACTTTAAAATAAGAAAAACTTAAAAAAAAACATATTATTAAAATGCAGTACCTATATTAAAAAAAACAGTAATGAATAAGGAAGTCTTAATAAACGTTTAGGACTTATTCCATATGGTGTGTGCAATAATACAACAGAATTTCTGATATTTCATATTTAAAAACTTAGTCTTTCGCTAAACCATCGAAGACGGTGGTTTACCGAAGGAATAAGAATTGACATTAAGATAA
Organism: Philhelius pedissequus; assembly: GCA_910595825.1. NCBI lineage: Eukaryota > Metazoa > Arthropoda > Insecta > Diptera > Syrphidae > Philhelius > Philhelius pedissequus. Next base: position 18,218,460 of record OU343163.1, on the reverse strand, counting down.
AAATGTACATGGACAGATTAAAATCAGGACTGGATCGTACGAACTTGCTCTTGTAGCTAACAACTTTAATGTTGCTAAACATTGACGCTGTTCGTAGGTAGGTATATCATATGCAGGTTCAAATAGAATAATAAATTGTTGAATGGTACCTACCTACAAATATATATTTAAATGGATTTATTTTTAATTATTAGGAAGGTAAAGTTATATTTTATGTACATACATACATATAAGGAACATATGTATGTAAATATGTACATAGAATAGTGAAAGTGAAATATATATGTAGGTGGGTATGTATCAGTGGCGAGGCGTGAATAATTTCAAAAAGTAGGTCGAAGAAAATTAGTCACCAAAAATTAAATTTCGGAAGTTTACTTGAAATTATTTCGTTCAATGCATAAGTTTGTATGAAACCATAAGGTTCAGCAATTTAAACCAAATTTGTTATACCTTAAGTCATTTAAGTTAAATGTAACAATGAGCTTAATGTATAATAAAAGCGGTTTCGCAAGAAAACTTTTTGGCGGATGCAAATACAATATCTTAAATAAATTTATTGGTAAGTTAAAAATTTGAGGGAATGTATCACGCAATATTTCATTTTCTAAAAGGATATGAAATGCTAAAACGTCAAGTTGTCGAAGAGAAGAAATTGTATACAAAGCTTTAAGTTAATTTTTTAAAGCTGTAAAATCAAAAAGCCCAGGGCTAAAATTTATTAAAGCAGATATTTTTTAATTTTGATTGGAAACTTCGAAATTATCATATTATAATTTACTAAGTAAATCTAAAAAAATAAATTCGTGAAAGTTTTATATCTTGTATTTATTTGGGATATAATATTGTCTTTTATTTCTAGCGTGTTTTGAAATCGCTTATGCTTTCCAAAATGGATTTAAATTTATTAAAAGAGTCAGAGCTATGCCAAGACTCAAAACTTTCGATTTCTCTTTTTGCAAATTCAACATCCGTTTGCTAATTTTGAACCAATTGTAAAGAAAGACAGTCTTAGCAAAAATTTCAGAAAGACTATTAATAAAAAAAACAAAAATCTAGTGTCACTAAAATAATTAACAAGCTCTCGGCAATAGAAAGCAAGTCAGTGTCCCATTCACTAGGGTTGTCTAATATTCTAATAAAAGTTAGAATTGTATCTAATCTACAGTTTAAAATGGCGTTAATTATTCGCGAATGATAATACCAGCGAGTTTCCGATAACCCAGGCTTTCGTGGGTTGGCTATTTGCTTTAAAAGTTTTGAACATTTAGTTGATTTGTTAAAGATAATGGACAATAGTATATATATATTTTTAAGTGATTGGAATTAAACTAAATTTAAAACGTGAGTTAGCCATTGGACAAGCATAAATGACTTTCTTTTTAACACCACCCACTTCCCCAGACATAGCTTCCGTAAGATTCGCCAATTAGTTTCTCCTTGCAGGAGAATATATCAAGTACAATGTTAAAAAATATGCTTTGTCAGCTCATCTGTGTGGCGAGACTCACTAACGCCAAGAAAAACCAAGAAACCTTTCTTCAATTCCGCCCTCCAAAAGGTACCGTAGAACAGCACTCCAAGCACTTGGAAAGTTGGAAAAAAGATGTTAAGTAAATAAAACATTTTATTTAAATTACAACTCCCTGTCAATCAAGTATATATATATACATAAGTATACTTTTGTTATAATGAAACGTTAAAATTGGAAACGATAAACCATCTTTTCCTGTTTAATCTATTTTCATGGAAGGTTGAATGTTTTTAAAAATTTTAAATTAATCAAATGAACCGTTTTCCAGAAAATCGGAAGCCAAAAAAAATGTTTTTATTAGAGGTACCAAAAATAACCATTTTTTTTTTCAAAAGAAAAAGATTACCAAAAAGTACCCTTTCCCTTTATCAATGAACTGATTAAAAAAACGGTGGATTATTTTCGAAAAAAATTCACTTATGTTGTTATGAGCAGACTCCATAAATATTAGAACATAATTTAAAATAAAAACAAGACAAGTAAATAAATATTAAATTAGAATTTATTCGCAAAAAAAAAAAAAACAAAATAAAACAAAAATCTTTATTTTTAATTGCGATACATTTTGTGTATATATTTAGGCACAATTGGGTAATGTAATAAAAAAATGAATATACTAAGATTTTCACCAAACTCAACATTCCAATGATAGAAGCTGAAGCGATTTTCTTCAAACTTGGTAGACACATACTTACATAGTTTTTTTTTGTTCATCATTATGAAAATCCAATCGATTGTTAGGAGAAAAGCGAACGTTTTTTAATTGAAGGATTTTGACACATGGACTGAATATTTTACTATTTAACTATTCTCTTAGTTATTGGTCGAAAATCCAACTCGATTTATTTTTTTAATAAATGTGTGAAAATTAGTAATAGAAATACGTTAGCTTTCAGTGGAATTCGCCGTTGGTTATTCATAATGACGACAATATTAACTTACGCAGGCAAACTCTTAGCTTTAGTGCATACAAAAAAGAACCATAGAATCATTTTTTACGATTTTCGAAATCCTCGATTATTTTATTTTCTACTTTGTTTATCGCTATGAAACAATTTTTTTTTTGCATTTTTGAAAAAAGTTAAAAATATTCATAGGCAATCTTCCAATACTGGTTGCAATAGGTGTGCACGTGAAATATAATTGTCCTACTGGAAAAAGAGATAAATGGTTTTCTATTAAATATCTGTTATTAATATATAATAGAAACATTTTTTAATTTTAAATTTAAATGTTTGTAAATGCATAAAATATTTTTATATGTAGGTATTCCTTTCGGATTTATTTACATTATATTTCAATTCAATTTCAAGGCTTGATATATAATGTAATATGTGCAATTCAAATTTAAAATATGTAGGTATATAGGTATAGAACCATTTTTCATATTTTTTACTTTATCATTTTTGAATGAACCGATCAAAATATTTTTTTAAATATAGAAATGCTTCTAAAAATGTATAATAATTTTGCATATTCAAATTGCATATTCAATTGATAACTAGAATACCTACTTTCTAACAGCTTCAATTCTTACCTTCATTAAAGTTGTTAGCAACAATATCCAGTTTGTACGATCCAGTAGTGGCGCATTTTATTATTATAAGAATGCATTTTTTCTCACCGCACGTAGGGACCTACATACCTAGGTATTTTGATCTGAAAAAAATATTTTTATGTACTACTATGTACTACTATATAGGTATAAAGATATTTCACACTTTTTTCACCCAACATCACGAATTAACTTCAACTTCACAAACAAAAACACTATCACACAGAAATAAAAAATACCGAATTGCATTTTTTTTACACGCAACCGACGGAAAAATATATTTCACACACGTACCTACAATCGCCAAAGAAAAATTACACAAAATCTTGGTTAAAAAAACCAAAACAAAGCGAAATATACATACCTATGTATATCCTAAACAAAAGTAGGTCGAACGGGATACTTACAAATTGAAATTGGGATATTCTTCCTACATAGGTATTTTCTCCAATTTATGATAAATGTGAAAGAAAAATGCAAAAAATATATTTTCTTTTATCCTGCTTTAGCTTTTTGCATTCTTCTCCCTCATTATCTATTTGTCTTACCTTATTTTTTATTTGTCAATCCTTCAAATTCTCGCTCTCTGAACTCTCTGAGAGTCTGCATAATTTGCAAGTTCTAGTTCCTAGCGGTGTCACCAGAGGGCGCCCCGGACGTTCCGCTTCATGATAGTACTATAGAATATATATACAATGACCAATGCCATTGTATATATATTCTATAGTACTATCATGAAGCGGAACGTCCGGGGCGCCCTCTGGTGACACCGCTAGGAACTAGAACTTGCAAATTATGCAGACTCTCAGAGAGTTCAGAGAGCGAGAATTTGAAGGATTGACAAATAAAAAATAAGGTAAGACAAATAGATAATGAGGGAGAAGAATGCAAAAAGCTAAAGCAGGATAAAAGAAAATATATTTTTTGCATTTTTCTTTCACATTTATCATAAATTGGAGAAAATACCTATGTAGGAAGAATATCCCAATTTCAATTTGTAAGTATCCCGTTCGACCTACTTTTGTTTAGGATATACATAGGTATGTATATTTCGCTTTGTTTTGGTTTTTTTAACCAAGATTTTGTGTAATTTTTCTTTGGCGATTGTAGGTACGTGTGTGAAATATATTTTTCCTTCGGTTGCGTGTAAAAAAAATGCAATTCGGTATTTTTTATTTCTGTGTGATAGTGTTTTTGTTTGTGAAGTTGAAGTTAATTCGTGATGTTGGGTGAAAAAAGTGTGAAATATCTTTATACCTATATAGTAGTACATAGTAGTATATAAAAATATTTTTTTCAGATCAAAATACCTAGGTATGTAGGTCCCTACGTGCGGTGAGAAAAAATGCATTCTTATAATAATAAAATGCGCCACTACTGGATCGTACAAACTGGATATTGTTGCTAACAACTTTAATGAAGGTAAGAATTGAAGCTGTTAGAAAGTAGGTATTCTAGTTATCAATTGAATATGCAATTTGAATATGCAAAATTATTATACATTTTTAGAAGCATTTCTATATTTAAAAAAATATTTTGATCGGTTCATTCAAAAATGATAAAGTAAAAAATATGAAAAATGGTTCTATACCTATATACCTACATATTTTAAATTTGAATTGCACATATTACATTATATATCAAGCCTTGAAATTGAATTGAAATATAATGTAAATAAATCCGAAAGGAATACCTACATATAAAAATATTTTATGCATTTACAAACATTTAAATTTAAAATTAAAAAATGTTTCTATTATATATTAATAACAGATATTTAATAGAAAACCATTTATCTCTTTTTCCAGTAGGACAATTATATTTCACGTGCACACCTATTGCAACCAGTATTGGAAGATTGCCTATGAATATTTTTAACTTTTTTCAAAAATGCAAAAAAAAAATTGTTTCATAGCGATAAACAAAGTAGAAAATAAAATAATCGAGGATTTCGAAAATCGTAAAAAATGATTCTATGGTTCTTTTTTGTATGCACTAAAGCTAAGAGTTTGCCTGCGTAAGTTAATATTGTCGTCATTATGAATAACCAACGGCGAATTCCACTGAAAGCTAACGTATTTCTATTACTAATTTTCACACATTTATTAAAAAAATAAATCGAGTTGGATTTTCGACCAATAACTAAGAGAATAGTTAAATAGTAAAATATTCAGTCCATGTGTCAAAATCCTTCAATTAAAAAACGTTCGCTTTTCTCCTAACAATCGATTGGATTTTCATAATGATGAACAAAAAAAAACTATGTAAGTATGTGTCTACCAAGTTTGAAGAAAATCGCTTCAGCTTCTATCATTGGAATGTTGAGTTTGGTGAAAATCTTAGTATATTCATTTTTTTATTACATTACCCAATTGTGCCTAAATATATACACAAAATGTATCGCAATTAAAAATAAAGATTTTTGTTTTATTTTGTTTTTTTTTTTTTTGCGAATAAATTCTAATTTAATATTTATTTACTTGTCTTGTTTTTATTTTAAATTATGTTCTAATATTTATGGAGTCTGCTCATAACAACATAAGTGAATTTTTTTCGAAAATAATCCACCGTTTTTTTAATCAGTTCATTGATAAAGGGAAAGGGTACTTTTTGGTAATCTTTTTCTTTTGAAAAAAAAAATGGTTATTTTTGGTACCTCTAATAAAAACATTTTTTTTGGCTTCCGATTTTCTGGAAAACGGTTCATTTGATTAATTTAAAATTTTTAAAAACATTCAACCTTCCATGAAAATAGATTAAACAGGAAAAGATGGTTTATCGTTTCCAATTTTAACGTTTCATTATAACAAAAGTATACTTATGTATATATATATACTTGATTGACAGGGAGTTGTAATTTAAATAAAATGTTTTATTTACTTAACATCTTTTTTCCAACTTTCCAAGTGCTTGGAGTGCTGTTCTACGGTACCTTTTGGAGGGCGGAATTGAAGAAAGGTTTCTTGGTTTTTCTTGGCGTTAGTGAGTCTCGCCACACAGATGAGCTGACAAAGCATATTTTTTAACATTGTACTTGATATATTCTCCTGCAAGGAGAAACTAATTGGCGAATCTTACGGAAGCTATGTCTGGGGAAGTGGGTGGTGTTAAAAAGAAAGTCATTTATGCTTGTCCAATGGCTAACTCACGTTTTAAATTTAGTTTAATTCCAATCACTTAAAAATATATATATACTATTGTCCATTATCTTTAACAAATCAACTAAATGTTCAAAACTTTTAAAGCAAATAGCCAACCCACGAAAGCCTGGGTTATCGGAAACTCGCTGGTATTATCATTCGCGAATAATTAACGCCATTTTAAACTGTAGATTAGATACAATTCTAACTTTTATTAGAATATTAGACAACCCTAGTGAATGGGACACTGACTTGCTTTCTATTGCCGAGAGCTTGTTAATTATTTTAGTGACACTAGATTTTTGTTTTTTTTATTAATAGTCTTTCTGAAATTTTTGCTAAGACTGTCTTTCTTTACAATTGGTTCAAAATTAGCAAACGGATGTTGAATTTGCAAAAAGAGAAATCGAAAGTTTTGAGTCTTGGCATAGCTCTGACTCTTTTAATAAATTTAAATCCATTTTGGAAAGCATAAGCGATTTCAAAACACGCTAGAAATAAAAGACAATATTATATCCCAAATAAATACAAGATATAAAACTTTCACGAATTTATTTTTTTAGATTTACTTAGTAAATTATAATATGATAATTTCGAAGTTTCCAATCAAAATTAAAAAATATCTGCTTTAATAAATTTTAGCCCTGGGCTTTTTGATTTTACAGCTTTAAAAAATTAACTTAAAGCTTTGTATACAATTTCTTCTCTTCGACAACTTGACGTTTTAGCATTTCATATCCTTTTAGAAAATGAAATATTGCGTGATACATTCCCTCAAATTTTTAACTTACCAATAAATTTATTTAAGATATTGTATTTGCATCCGCCAAAAAGTTTTCTTGCGAAACCGCTTTTATTATACATTAAGCTCATTGTTACATTTAACTTAAATGACTTAAGGTATAACAAATTTGGTTTAAATTGCTGAACCTTATGGTTTCATACAAACTTATGCATTGAACGAAATAATTTCAAGTAAACTTCCGAAATTTAATTTTTGGTGACTAATTTTCTTCGACCTACTTTTTGAAATTATTCACGCCTCGCCACTGATACATACCCACCTACATATATATTTCACTTTCACTATTCTATGTACATATTTACATACATATGTTCCTTATATGTATGTATGTACATAAAATATAACTTTACCTTCCTAATAATTAAAAATAAATCCATTTAAATATATATTTGTAGGTAGGTACCATTCAACAATTTATTATTCTATTTGAACCTGCATATGATATACCTACCTACGAACAGCGTCAATGTTTAGCAACATTAAAGTTGTTAGCTACAAGAGCAAGTTCGTACGATCCAGTCCTGATTTTAATCTGTCCATGTACATTTTTATCTTAATGTCAATTCTTATTCCTTCGGTAAACCACCGTCTTCGATGGTTTAGCGAAAGACTAAGTTTTTAAATATGAAATATCAGAAATTCTGTTGTATTATTGCACACACCATATGGAATAAGTCCTAAACGTTTATTAAGACTTCCTTATTCATTACTGTTTTTTTTAATATAGGTACTGCATTTTAATAATATGTTTTTTTTTAAGTTTTTCTTATTTTAAAGTTTTAATACCCACCTATACTTAACAACCTTAAATATGTTTAAAAAAACATAAAATAATTTAACATAACAGGAAAGCACTTATAGTAGATAATAGCTATAACATGATACGTGACCTAGTTTCTAGGACATACATCACCCACAGCTTATTTAAATAAAAAATAAAATTAATTCAAAAATTAATTTTAATTAGAAAAAAAAACTTATTAAAATTTTGATATGCAGAATTAGTTTAGCTACCTAGATCTTCTCAGATATAAAATTTGAGATAAATCCAATGTATACCGTTACCGAAAAACGCAAAAAATCGTTGGAGCCGTTTTCGAGAAAAATAAGCTTTTCCTTAATGGTTATATGGCAGGTACCTTTATTTTTAGGTCTAAAAATAAAATTTCAATTTCCCCTCTGAGGAATTCCAAACAAATACCCACTTACCAAATTTTAAGGTAATCGCTCAAGCCGTTTAGGCTGCAGCTCGTTATACATACAGACAGACATTTTTTCTCGAGGCTTCTCTATGATCGTAATGTCATGTTTGATTGTTAGAATTTTTTTCTTGTTTTTTACGAATGCATAACTTGCCTAGTACCTACCTATAATCGTAAGTAAGAATAGTTAGGTGTGTATGTAAGTACATTTGTCTTATACATAATAAATGTTAATTTACCTACCTACGATTGTTTTAAGCGCGACTGAGCCGCTTTTGGTAAAGTACCTACCATATATCAGAAGAAATCAACTCTAAAAGGCTAAATAAAATAATACCTAGGTACTTAAAATTTGTTAGAATAATTTCTTCTTTTCACCAAATCCAAATCATAAAAAACTAAAATCCAAACATGTAGGTACACATCCAAATTACCCCAACAATTCAGTACTAAACTTATAATACGTATGTATCATTGTAGGTACGTATTCACGTATGAAGAATCAATAAGCGATGGAAGTAACAAAATTACTTACTTTACTACATTAAGGCAAAACGAAAAATAAAATCCATTCATAAATTCATTGTATTTATATTCCTCTTTGCCTTATCCTCATAGTAAACTACAAATGTGATGTCAAAAAAATATACCACATTTGGTTTTCTCGCTTTTATTCAGTATTGCTATAAGAACAGAAATGAAACTACCTCATCTCTTCTTTTCCCTCTTTTATTTCTCTGCCACGCTCTCAAACAATTGCCAGCAAAGGCAAATTTCTCGACACAAGAGCCATCTGAACAGGCGCGCTAATAAACAGATTTTCATGTTCCATGGTAGTACTATGTAGATATAAATACAATGCTCCTTCTTTTCCTCTCCATTTTTGTTTCCGGTGGGTGGAAGGACACGGTAGAGGAAAAGTGGAATTTTCCAGTTGGAGGTTGGAGTGCATTTCTTTTTGTTTTGATTTTTGTGCAATTAATATTGAGTGAATTTCTTGATGTTTATGTTTACTTTTTTTATCGAGTTGAAACCGGTGTAGAAGAACAGAGATGAGTTGTTTTCGAACATGCCGCGGATGCATTTCCATATTTGCAGTTTTTAAACATATACACATATTGCACTTATCGAATAATGATGGTTTGTTTTTAGCGTTGCCGTTGAACTGTTTGCAAATCTAGGAACCAAATATTTAGGTATGTCGCAATTAGAAAATTAAGAATTAAGAACTAGGATTTAAAATAAAGATTTAAGCAAAAATACTTAAGAATAAAGACTAAACATTATTAGGAATATAAAATGAAGAAATCAGTTTTAAATTAACACCTAATAATAATAATCAAGAACCTATTTAAAATTTATAATAATTACTAATGCCGGATTTACACGACTGCCAAATTCGCAGTATTTACTGCCAAAATACAGCTGTCATTAATTTAATTAACGACATTCGTTTACACGAAACTAAATTAATGACAGATAAAAATACTGGCAACAACTGGCAGGAAAGAATGAGCAAGTTAATTCTTTATTGCAAATTGTCATTATTTGAAATTGTTGTCATTACTGAATTTCACGATGTCAGTATAATGCCACAACTTAACGAAAATTCCGGCTGGCAGTTTTTTAATGACACATTCTCAACCATTTACACGACAAAAAAATAATGCCAAGATTTTGACAGTAATACTTGCAATTTGTCAGTCGTGTATATCCGGCATAATGAAGTTAATTAGATTGTAGTCCTTTTTAGTACTTTTACTGTCTTTTTTATACTTCTATATTTTTATTAATGTCAAAAAATGTGTTCCCTTAGTTTTTTTTGTTCGAAGTGTCACTGTTTTAGGTGAGTTCAGAAAGAGTGTTCAACAGAAGGAATACCTATTATATCCTCAGAAATGTTTTATTGAATTTTCTGATAGAAGAAGTTCAGTTTTGTTGGGGTTTTTCTAATCCTTGCTTCTGATAAGAGAAGAGAGTGTTTCTCTTTAATAAGTTATGTACTCATTACATTTAATGTATATACATAACTCACTCAATTTATTCTCATATACTTTTTGAATGCAATTTCTCTCACAAAATAATTGCGCATGTCTCACTACCATGCTTCTGAATTTCGCATTTCGCCCGGCTTAGCTTAACCCCCTCTGCAATAAATGGGAAACCCCAAAAACAAGCGCAACCTTACACCATGTTGCTACAAAGGGATTACATTTATCCTGGATGTCCTGGTTCCTGGATACTGTTTGTCTGCTGACGGTACATACATTGTACAAGATAAAAATGTTGGTTTTATTTAAACCAAGCATGAAAAAAAAAGAAACTCCACGACACGACACACCAGTATCTCTTTATCCAACAAATACACTCGCATGTAATCATGTTGTTTCAGATTTGTTTTGTTTAAAGAGGATGTACATTATAATGTACCTATTATGGATATGTTGTGTATGTGCAGTTATGGTAGGTATTTTTATGATACAGGACCTTGACTTTTGATTGCATTAGGGGTGGTGAATATTTTGAGATTAATTTCAATAAAAATTATCATCCAAGTAAATATATGTATGTATGTACCTTGGGATCCCATGAGACTACTGAGGGAAATAGTCGATTGTCAAAAATAGTCGAAAATTTAATTCCTACAATTTATACTCAAAATTTCATCCCCTACAACAGACATATATGACACAGGGTTTTAGCGGTTTAGGGTCTAAAAAGCCAAATGTTCAAATTGGATAGGTTAAGTATAAAATTTGCATATAAGTTTATTATTTTTAAAAGAAAGTATATCCGGTAACGCACACCAAGACCAAAAAATTGCTGGCGGATGAATGATATATCATAAATTTAAATCCGTGGGTATGTTCAAGAACTATGTAAACGGAATGAACTTGCTTTTTAATGCTAACCTCACTTTAAATGTATACTATTTCAATTTATGCTTGCATTAAAGGTAAATAAAATTAGTAACATTATATAATAACTTATATCAATGGGGCATATTCATAGATGTTTGCTAAGTTGTTACTAGGTTGTTGCTAAACTAAACTCGAGTTCATGTAATTCATAAACAATTTAAATCCAATTCTTAAATAAAAACTCGAGTCTAGCGTTAGTCACGACGGATGTTTTCTTTAAGTTGTTTTTAATTCTAACGAACATCATAAATTCTTGAAAAAAAGTAAAATAAAATTGTGACACAAAAGTGATTTGAATTAAAAAAAGAAAAATGTCAATTAATGAAAACATTGAAGAAGATTTTGATATCTTGGTTGATTTGGAAATTATACTACAAGAAGACGAAAGCGCTGAGTAACGATGAATCTTATGAAAGGTATCGACAAAGACACGACAACATTTATAATTGATTTGATAAAAATTGAAGACCAACTAACTAAAATTGAAGGCGTCTGACGCCTTCAAGTGTTGACAGCATTAAGTTTTTTTTTGGCTACTATTGTTCACTCCTTTAAGGAACCCACAAGGTCGACAGGAGGAAAAATTCAAAACTTACCACATCGCTACCAGAATATATGCCTAAATAGGGAGATTAAATCCAAATTCCGATCTATTTTTGAGGGGCTGAAAGTTATAATTATAGCGAAAGAATGAAATATCTCATGTAAGAATAAACTTGTTATTCTTAGCATTATTATCAAATAAGTAAAGATTTTTTTTGCAGTTTTTGATCACAATCACAATAATGAAATATTTTGTATTTCCAATCCAAGAAGACGAAAAATCTTATGTAAGCCCGATCACAGCAAGAATATTTCGCCAGAATTTTATAACCAGACATTTAAATTAAAAAGATATTTTATAGAACGAAAAAGGAAAAATTAAATATTTTATTAAAACTTCATAAAACACGTCAAAATTAATTTAAGGTAAAATAGCTTTTTAGCCGTTTTAGCTTTTGAGTAGGAGTTTCTATTGCAGCTGGCAAGTGCATTTACATGAATAAAAAATTTTACGTGCAAATAAGGTACGATTAAGATAGGTATATCCAGTTTTAAAAAGGCTTATTTAAAATTGTCTTTTTGTGGAATTTTCACTTAATCATCAATTTTTCTGGAAAATTTTCTTAACAACATCGGGTTTATTCCGTCAAAACAAATTTTACATTTTTAACAAGATTTCATCTACTTTACGCACGCTATAGTAAGATTTGACATTTCTCTAACGCCAAATGCTATAATTTTCAATTTTATCCTTATGAAAATCGAATTTAAAATTTCGTTTTTATATTTTACAGCAATGGTATAATAAACTATAAATAATAATTAGATGCGTCTTATTATCACAATGATCTATAATTCGGAATAATTTTGAACAACTAACACGTACATAAAAAATAACACCATTTTGCGAAATTTCCAAAGAATAAAACGAGCACAAAAGGGAACACGAGAAAGAATCGAAAATTTCATGTGGAGTTAAACCCAGTTCGAATATTGAACCAAGGCTGAACCACGATTGTACGATTGTTAATTCAGTTAATCGAACATCAATCTGTGACAATGTCAATTAAATTATAAAATTTCAGATTGACATTTTTTTTCAAATCAGCAAATCCCTCATGGATTGTTTTATCCCGGACCAGTTTTCGCGTGATCGATTTTTTTGTATCCGAGATCAAAATCACATATCCAGATTTGTGTAGGGATTTGCACGTTTACGTACTTGCACACGCTAAATTTGCTGAAACGTCAATCGGTTTTGTTAACTCTACACTCTACAGAATACATAACCACACATATAATTAAAATAAATGTTGTTGCGTTGTTTTTGGAAAGAAAAATAGCAATCCCGGATAAAAAATCCCTATTGGCAAATAGAAAAGGACATAATAAAAATGTTGTATCAATCAAAAAGTATGCACCTAATAAAGTTCTGAACACATCCCAAAAGTAGCAATTAAGATTTATTCATGGACACGAAATCAAATTACAAATACAACAATGTAAACAAATAATAAATGGGTTTTGGAGAGTGAAGCTTACGAAGGATTTTCATCTAATCATCATCATAATGTGATGTTTGAAACATAAAGAACTGAAATGTTATTTATTTTATTTTTGTATTTGATTATACGATTTGTTACATAAAAATGGCTTTTAATTTCTACCACTTTTCTACCACCTTTTTACCACTCTTTGGCTCCTGCGAAGTTCTAACACTGGAACCGCTTGATGTTAAAATGAAATAAAAGATGGACCGATGATAAAACTGGCCACAATAGCATTCACACCGAACAACAATGATTTTCTGCAGATGCATTATCAATTTGCGGATTTCGTGTGGATTAGTATTGTCTCAAATCTGGTGGTTTTACTTGATCCAGGACACCTATCAGCGAACAAACAATGATACTGTTAAAGGTTGCTGTAACTTGCCTTGTTAAAAAAATCTCAACATGGCCGCCAAAATCTACCCGTTCCATTTAGGGCTTAACAGTACTTTTACTTTATGTTAAAATCAAATTATTGATTATAAAATTAACCAAAAGAATGTTCGCTTACAAAAAAAATTAATAAAGCAAATACATAATGTATGTACTGTACATCCACAGCCTTTAATATAGGAAGTACAGTGAAATCTCCCTTAGCCGACACGTCTCTTAGGCGGACACCTCTCTTAGGCGACATATTTTCTTGTACGGAAATTGCTCCATATAAGTTTCATTGTTTTTAGTTTCTCTTGGACGGACACGGACAAGAATTTCACATATGAATGACAAAATATTTTCTCTTAGACGGACACCAGAGCAGTATTGAACATGTCATCACGCTAATAATATTTTCAACGGCATTTTTTTTAAGTTGTAGTCTACATGGAGCATCAAATTCTTTTAATGTATCTAATGTAAAAATAAATGCGTGCCAGTTGCCATCCCAGAATGTGTATTTGAAGGATTGTAGGTATCTGTTGGATCTTTTTTATTAGTAAAGGCGGCTTTACATGGATCTGCATCTGCAGACTTGAAGAAAAGTAGAGCGGGCCAATAATATAAAACAAACATAAAAGTAAGACAGGGTAAACACTAATAACTTACTCGAACTCTGCTATAACTTTCTTGACACATCTCATAATCACATGTTCTTAGCGTTCAGGTATGTAGTTTTGAAAAGAAAATTTTCGCTATTTTCGTTGTTTTTAAGCAAACTGAGGTGAAAAGGTAAAAAAAACTTGAAAATTGGTTATCTGAACGGAAAAAATTATGGTGCAGATGAAAATGCTATAATGAAGATGAACATGTTCATCTTCACTATAATCTGCAATCTTCAGGTTCGTACTTCCTATAATCTTCATACATGAAGATGATCTCCATTTTGGTTTTCGCTCTCTATCGCACAAGTATGATTTTTTTTATTTTGTTTCCTCTTTTTTTGCAGATGCCAATGCAGATGAAGATGAAGATGCATGTAAAGCCTCCTTAATGCTCCGAAGCTTGTGACAGCAAAAACTGTTATTAATTGTTTTAAACATGCTGGTTTTGGAAAAAGTTTGAATTAGGAGGACAGTGAATTCGATCCAGATAATGACTTGCCCCTAGAAAATTTGAGAGAAATTTGAGAGAAATTTTCAAGCTCTTTTATGAATGCAGATTGAATGGAGAAACTGAAAGTTTTGTGTTGATGGATGTAAAAGATGACTTTGACATGATGCCAGAAATATTGCAGTTTATGGTGAAATCAAGTCTCGCAGTAAATCTGAGAAAGAGGATAACTTATTTATTCCTACCAAGAAGCAAACACAAAATTTAAAAATTTTTTCGGCCAAGAAAAATGACGTTGAAGCTGTTCAACTTTTGGTTCACCTACAGGCCAAATTTCAAAATAAATCGATCTTTTCTAAAACAAAAAAAAAATGTATTGATTTTTTTTTGAAAAATACATAAATATCATTAATACATCTTATATTTTTGCAAAGTTTTTAAAGCCTGGTTTTTATATGTATTTATGTGCTAAATCTAATCATTTTATTCCACGTGATGTGATAAAAAAGAACTGAAGATGTTTATTTTGTTGTTTTTTTTGCTGTTAATAAATTAAACTACTATCAGTTAAGTTAATTTTAAGAAAGTGAAGTTTATTTATTTTTGTTATCTTTATTTTCTGTTAATAAATGAATGAATGTGCCAACAAAAATTCTTTCATATCTTTCTATGCTTTTAATAAGTGTCGTGCAATTCAGGTTGCATTTAAAAAGACCTTAGGTCTTACATGCATATAGTTAAAATTGTTATTATTATTTTTTATTATTTTATTATATCTCTGCAAAACAAAAACAATCAACTGTTGAAATGGCTACATGGAAACAAGTTGATTGATGATAGGCAAAATACAGTGATGACGACATACACAGCACAAATACCTGCAATTTATCCATTACCGAAAATTCACAAACCAAACATGCTCCTAGACCTATAACGTCATCAATGAGAGTTCCTTGTTATGAGCTTGCAAAATACTTGGGGAAAATTTTACAGTACGTGACAAGAGATTCGGTCTACTCAATTAAAAGTTCTTATGAATTTAAAGATAAGGTAAATAATCTGGTTCTAGAACAAACTGATCTTTTAGTATCTTATGATGTTGTATCATTATTTACTAATGTTCCTGTACAACTGGCAGTAGCCATCATTAGGAAAAAATGGGAGACAATTAGTAAACATACACAGTTGAGCCAAACCAAATTCATAGAGTTGTTGGATTCTTGTCTTAAAGAAAACAATTACCTTCAGTATAAAGATAACTTATACAGACAAATTCATGGAATGCCAATGGGAAATCCACTTTCTCCTACCATTGCCGATTTAGTTTTGGACAACCTTTTGGACAATAAATTTGCCGATAGTTACAAACCAAAGATAATCGTCAAATATGTTGATGATATATTTGCAGTTGTTAATGAGGGGAGGTCGACAATATGAAGCCTTACTTCATATCATGAAAAAAAAAACAATTTACCGTTGAGATGGAACAAAACAGAGCGATAACGTTCTTAGACGTCAAGATTCATAGCGTTAAAGATAGACTCTCTTTCAATTGGTATCAGAAAGACACAGCATTTGGGAGAATTTGTCAACTTTAGATCCAATCAAGCAAAGCATATTTTTATTAATACAGCCTGTAATCTAGTTCAAAAAGTCTTTGCGTTGAGTGACCAGGAATTTCACGCCGCAAATGAGAAAATAGTAACACAAATTCTCCTAGATAATGGCTATCCAATGGAAATCATACGGAGCTTGATACTTCGCCAAAAACACCAAGTTCCTGTTAATAATCTGCAAAAAGAGAGAGGTATTTAAAAGAGTATAGTTTATGTTCTCAAACTGTCAGAAAACTTTAAGGAGACGGTATAAAATAGCACTAATGACGTCAGTTTAGCGTATAAATCCAATAGGACGCTGGCACCTCTTTTCACCAACATGAAAACAAAAACGGAAAAGGATAAGTGCACAGACGTAGTCTATAAAATTAACTGTCGTGGCAATGCGGAAGAAAATTGCAATCTTTCCTATATCGCTACAACGGAACAACTTCTTCGTCAAAGAATTTCCAACCACAAATCCGACATTAATTTAAAAAGCACTGGGAAGACAGCATTGGCCTTACACTCCATTGAGCGTGGACACAAACCAGATTTTGACAAAGTGGAAATTCTGGAAAGGGAGAATCATGTCTCCAAGCGGTATACTCTAGAAACGCTTCATATTATTAACAACAAAAACAATATGAATCGTAAACAAGACAGCCAGAACATTTCATCTGTTTACTGCTCTTTGGTGAATAAGCAGAATCCGTGACAATTTAAAGCCGACTAAACTTCAATCGAAGTGTTTTTTTTATATCATACATTTTTTTTTAAGCATTGCTTTATATTTGTCTTTCATTGTATTATTTATGTTTATCTGTAATACCTACTAAATGTAAGTTTGCCAAAATTTTACACTAAATGTTCTTATGTGTATAATATGTTCATTTTATTTTTGTTAATAAAAGATCACCTGAAGAAGACGGCAACGACCGTCGAAACGTCGGGAAAGGAAATGAAATTGTTTCATTAAAAAAACATTACGACCAAAACAGCCGAAAGAGATATATTTAAATCTCGAATTAAATTAAATTAAATTCTTAATTTTGAAAATTAGTGTTTTTGTTCGATTTCCCTTAAACGGACAACTCCCTTAGGCGGACAAAAAATTCTGCACCATGGATGTCCGTCCAAGGGAGATTTCACTGTATTAGTAAGAGCTAATATACATACTTAAATGTACGTGGTATGTCTGTAGTTCGTTGAAAAGTTTGATATTCGCGTTTATGAAACCGACCAAACAAAAATCGTTCATATTCATTACACACGCTTGTTCTTACCATCATCTTTTGGGGAGCAATCAGCCTAACACATTGTAGGTACCTATGTATATGGAACAGAAAATAAAATTGACCCACCACATTATCGTGCCTCCATTTATGAACATAGTAGATTTTAAAATGATTTTGCAACTCAATCGGCTTTTAATTTACCAACCGCAAAAATTCACTATAAAACCACCATCACGCAAAGGGTGCATCGCACGTGATCAGACAAAGCCTTTTTAAATCAGCTCCAGTGCTTAATCTACCCACCCATATACACACACACAATGTTCTGGGCCGTCAAATTTTGCATATATGAGCACGTTACAGTATAATCGTAAGTACATAGTGTATAGTGTAGTTTATTTCGAGTTTTTTTATAAATATGTTATCCTTCTTTAGTGTTATTTTTTTTTTTTAACAAATTGTTTACACCCAATGGTTTTCATGGATGGCATCACAGATTCACATCGTAACACAGGGTAAATATTATTTTGTGCAGCCAACAAATGGGCAACCATATGTATCTCCCTCTATCACTATGCGCTCCCGCTCATCAACAACAAAAAAGTGGAACTCATAATATGCCCGACATTATACGTAAAGAGGAATATTAACTTTAAAATTTATAGAATCAAGTCGTAAAAACTTATACTAAACTAAAATCCACCATTTATTACCAAAAATTCATTGTTGTTTGTTGTCCTGGAACCTGCAGCACCCGACTTTCTATAGGCGCTATATCCTCGCCCGACCGAGTAATGTCTTTATCGTGCTACGCTACACGCATGCTATCCTGTTGTACGAGTAATGTAGGTAATGGAAAGCTTCTTGTTTCGGTCGATTCCTGTGTGCTTACTTGCAATTTTGGTAGATACCTTATGTACTTATCATAAAGGTAAGGTATGGGAGTAGGCAAAGCAAACATGAACTCTGGATCATCAATGTTTTCTTTCCCAGCAGATTTATGGGACTTAAATTCAGATAGCTGTACATTGCTAAATTCAGTTCGTCCAAGTCGGTTAGCGTGTTGATTTGTACAGTCTTAGTAGCCGAACACAATCGGGTAGCTGTAGCAGCCGCATGTATAGCTGGTTGGTGATGTTTGCTCCAAAAACATAATCGCCCCAAAAAAAATCCCCAAAGACAAAATCCCCAAGTAAAAATGGAGCAAAGACAAAATTCTCAAGAAAAAATCTCACAAAAAAAAAAATCCCCAAAAAGTGAAAGTAGACAAGCAATAAAATCGCTCTATTTTATTTTTTGATTCACTACTCGCATTGTATATTTGGGGTCAAGTTTAACAACCCTTTTTATTGTATAATCTACTAATCGCGGTCATGGTATTAAACTACCCTTTAAATGTTACAACACAGCGCGGACGTGAGGTTAAGGAAGAGAAAGAAAGATAGGAAAGATGTGTGGCGCGATGTTCTGACACTGGAGGTGGTTGTTGTCTCAGATTTTATCTCCAGGGATGGCGGCTGAACTAATGCGGAGAAATTTCCATGTCTTATTTATCTATGTCCCTTATAATATGCATTATTTTTAATTCGTTGTCATATTTTATAGGTATACTAGTTTTACTCAATTACATGTTGTTAGTTCTATGCCTTTATAACTTTTTATTTTAGAATTTGTTTTTAATGGAAAAATAAGGGGACTATGGCAGGGATCGAACTTGTGACAGGCGAACACTCAACTATCGCGCCACGGCCACCCCCACTTTCTAATCCATTTTACTTTTATTTAACAAACAAAAAACCTGACTTCAAAATAAAATAAAATGCACGACTGGTTCGCACGTACTTGCTCCAATGTTCGATCACATTATATGCAAAAGATTCTGAATGGCAACGGCTAA
This sequence comes from Philhelius pedissequus, assembly GCA_910595825.1. Classification (NCBI taxonomy): domain Eukaryota; kingdom Metazoa; phylum Arthropoda; class Insecta; order Diptera; family Syrphidae; genus Philhelius; species Philhelius pedissequus. Next base: position 18,198,992 of record OU343163.1, on the reverse strand, counting down.
AAGTATTTTTAAAGCCGTTTTTCACTTAATTTTTTATATATAAAAAATCTTGATTTTTTTCTAAAAAAAATTGGTATGAAAATGTTTGATATTTAATAATATAAACTTAAAAACAAAATTTCAGAAAAAATCGCCCACCCGTTTTCGAAATATTGAATTTTCCACAAAAAAATTTTTTTTTTTTTCAAAAATCCAAAAAAAACTATTTTTCGAAAACTTTGAAATGTAGTATTAAGTATTATTTATAATTTGAAGGAGGTCCTGTATACAAATTTTGATTAAAATCCGTTACGCCGCTTATGAGAAAGTCGAAAATTAATAAAATGGTTGTATGACAGGTACCGTTAATAACAAAATATTTTTAATTTTTTTTCGGCTGAAATGTAGACCATACTCAAGTTAGTACACACACCAAATTTTATCAAAATCGTTAGAGCCGTTTTCGAGATAGTTAAGATGGTAAAAAAAATTGTATGGCAAGTACCATTATTTTTGGGGCTAAGACAACGATTCAAAAATTTATTTTGGACAATCACCTAAAAAGACGGAATTGCCGGAACCACTTTTTTGGTGTATGTCAACATTGATTAAAATATCGAGTTCGATTTTTTTCCAAATGCAAAATATATTCGGTATTATTTGAGATTTTGGAAATTACGGCAAAAAAGAAAGTATATTGGGCATTTTGTCCATAGGGCTTCTCCCCTTGGAGATTTCGTCTTGTTGGATATTATTTTTTGGGGGATTTCGTCCGATGTTGATTTTGTGTTTTGGGTACTTCATGTGGCTCCCATGTGTACTACTGTCAATGTAAATGTTGAAATATTATACGAAAAAGGTATAAAGCGCCACAATGGAGAACTGCAGCAACTAAATTAGCAATCGCTTAAGTTGGCTTAACTTTTGAACTGTCGCTAAAAGCTAGACGCTGAATTTGGGATAGGCAAATGGATTGGCTGAACTGCGCCGGAACATTGTAAATGAACATCTGCATGAGAGAGCGATTTCACTGACAACTAAGGTCTTTGGCGATTTTTTCACGGAGTAATTTTGCGGCCACCAATATCTTTACAGTTTTCCCTGTTTGCCTTCGATTTGGATATCCACAAATGCAACTTGGCCGCATAAATTTAGTTGCACGAGCTTCGCTTGTCACATTCGGTAAAGACGGTGATGCCGGAAGAGGAAGTTTTTGCTCCGTTAAAGTCGCGTCGATCGCTGCTTATTTAATCCAGTTAACGTATGATTCACCAGGAAATCTCCATGTCCCCTTCTGAAAATTAAGATCTGAGATGTAGGTACTTGTTACGGCAATGTGACGCGCCGACGCTAAGCTCATTAGCCTGAATCCGTTAACGGTGGTAGTCTAGTACAAGTTGTATTTTGTTCCTTAGGTCATCAAAGTGAGAAAATAGCGTCTTTCAATATTTTATATATTTTTTGTTTAAACAAAACAGGTTCATGCGACTCATCGAACACTTAATTGTAGTTTTTTTTCTTAATAAAATACTTAAATCCGTAAACATCAAAGGACTTCTGGTTATATGGTGAATCGGTGAGTCTTGGATTATTTGGTGAACGGTATCTCTCTTTCTTTTCTTACACTATCTAAATCTAATATGCATTCTCGTATGAAGGTTATTGTTTTCTTTATTTCAACATCATGAATCGTGTGTTTTTATGGAGTTCCATGGACAAGTTTATTTTTATTTTTTTATGATTCTCTTATCACAGGAGCTATATAGGGAAAGGTATTATACGACTTTTTATAGTCTACATGGAGATTTTACGATCTTTTAAGGGAATTAATTTAATTTTTATTGCACAAACTATAAAAAGAAAGAGTTTTTTTTTTCTTTTGTTTGAATGATTTTAATGTTTTAGGGTGCGTAACTTTGTTGTGCTTTATGGCTTGTTTAGTCTAGAAAGTTCTGCGGTGGGCACTCTCGACAAGAAATGTCGTAAATTTCTAATGAATATACCTAACAGCTTGTTGTAGAAACAAGAAACTTTTGGAAGAATTGTTTATACATATAAGAAAGTATTCTGGGATTTTAAATTGTAATAAAAAAATGTGTTGAGTTTTCTTTAAATTGGACCAGTTTACCGTTTTTCCTTAATTTTCGTTAACACTTAAAGCACCATACTTAATGAGCCAAGGCAAGAGGACAGCTGAAGCATAATTGTATACGTAATTCGCATACATATTCAATGGATAATTCTTTATTTTTAATGGAAGATTATCGAAAAGAATAAAGGCCCCTGAATGGAACTTTGAGGGACGCCAAAAACTTTATTTAAGAAAGCCAGATAACTTATCAACCCTTACGAACCTTAGCACCTTACGAATTGTTATATTTTGCTGAATAATAAGCTTTCGTCATTACTGCTGTGATACAACTCTGCTTATCAAGAAATCCGGTATGCTTTTGGATTTATCAGCATCATCAGTGACGTAAGAGAGCTAATTTGTTTTTGAAGAATTCTTCCAAAGACCGGACAAAAATTCCAACATTGAAATTGATATAAATTCGTCACATCTTGGGTTTTCACTAAAAGAAAAAAAGGCGAAGAAATTTCAAACGAAAAGAGAAGAGAAGTAAGAAACGTTAACATCGTCAAGTCCTCAATGTATTTTGACAATTAAAGTAGACCGGTTCTCGTGTAGACCTGTAGAAAACACAAAGCGGTGGAGGGGCGATCACAATAGCATTGCTCGCGCGATATATGTACATAAATGCAATGAAAATCTTGCTCACGTCAATACGATATCGCGAAACATGTTGTAGCGAGAAAGTTGTCAAAAAAATCAATAACAAACGTTGAAAGATGAAGCAAAAAAAGAAAATAATTTAAAATAATAAAATTGAAATTTAGTCTTTCTTCTTATTTTTTTTTTTAAATTAGGGATTCCGTATGTGTCATTCACAATATTTTTATAAAACCAAACACCAAGAAAAATTGTTCTTATTTATTTTTAGTCCGAATGAATGTTGAAATAAAAGTCAGTAATGATACGAAGTTGATTAGAAGATGAGGACGTATGACAACAGATACGGTTGTAACGTTGGAACTCCTGAATCACGATCTTGTAATGAGCACGAGAAAAAGATTTTTACCTGCGATATATTTTGGTATAGTACCAAAGCAATTATTGTATTTGGAAAAAAAATCGAGCTCGAGATTTTGATCAAACTTAAAATTACGATCTATAGAGAATACAAAAAAGTGGTTCTTGCAATTCCGACTGTCCATATTTACGTCGATCTACAGCCTAACAACTGGAGCAATTTTCTTCAAACTTGGAACTTAAGAGTCTCAGATTCTTGGAACTTAAGAGGTTAGATTCTTTTTCGTAAATCTTAAATATCTAGAAAACGGTTTTGATAAAAAATAATTTTGCACCTTGCCTTTTGGTCTAAAATTTTTTACTTGCGATATAGGTACTAAAGTGCAATTTTTGCATTTGGAAAAAAATCGAATTCGAGATTTTAATCAAAGTTGGCATTATTCCGTTTGTCTATCTGTCTGTCTGTAGAACGATCTACAACCTGAACCGCTGAACCGATTTTGTTTCAACTTGGTGGTTAGGCGTTTTAGGTGATTGTTCAAAATAGATTTTTAAATCGCTGTTTTAGCCCCAAAAATAACGGTATTTGCCATACAAATTTGTCTACCATCTTAATTATCTCGAAAACGTCTCTAACGATTTTCATAAAAATTAGTGTGAGTACTGCCTTGAGTATGGTCTACATTCTGGCTGAAAAAAATTAAAAATATTTTGTTATTATCGGTACCTGCCATACAACCATTTTATTGATTTTCATCTTTATCATAAACGGTTTAACTGATTTCGATTGAAATGTTTAGACAGGCTCTTATTTGAATTCTAAATAATACTGCATTTCAAAATTTTCGAAAAATAGTTTTTATGGATTTTTAAAAAAATATATTTTTTTTTTTTGAAAATTCAATATTTCGAAAACGGGTAGACGATTTTTTCTGAAATTTTGTTTTTAAATTTATATTATTAAATATTTAAAATTTTCATAGCAATTTTTTTTTAGAAAAAATTTAAGCATTTTTATATATGAAAAATTAATTGCGAAACGACTTTAAAAATACATTTGGCCTTTTCCATTAGGAATCTTTTACATATAATGTGAGCGAACATAGGTGTAAGTACGTGCGATCCAATCGTACATTTTATTTTACTGATAATGATTTGAATGGTTCCTGCTCGTAGAACTGTTTTAATTTTTAATTTGATTTTAGAAGTTTCTCATCAGTTTTTTATTTCCAAATGAATATAACAAACCAAATACTCGAAAGTAATATTTCACCATCAACATCTCAACGGATTTCGATCAAAATCCTAAATAATACTGCACATACTAAATTTTGTTCGAAATTTTGAAAAGGAAACCATTTCTTAATTCAATATTTCTAAAACTGGTAGCTTTTTGAAATTATATTATTAAAAAAAATCTTTTCTAACGATGTTACCGAACATAATAGTATAAGGATCAAGCACATACGTGCGATCTAGTAGTGTCTTATTTACATTTTTATTTATGTTATCAAACGCGATATCTCTTAACATAATTACAGAAGTTTAAAATCAGAATTTTGAACAAAATAACTGAATTAAAAAAAAAGAAAATTTCAAATCCAATTATAATAAAACCACATGTCAATTTTGGCCTCAAATAACTAGATCTATATTTTCCATGGGCCTCCTACAGGTAGTTACCCTTGAGGCAACAAAATCTCAATATTTAACTTTGGGAGCTCACTTTTATGAGAAACTATTGTTTATGTAGTCTACAGAAATTAAAGATGAGACAAATATATTACCGCTGAGAAAGAACTAAATTATAGAGGCTACCAGGTGGGCAAGCCCGTCCCTGTTAAAAAAGTACTAACTTTGATTCTATCAAAGTTTATATACAACGAATAGTACTGCCAGTTTGCAATCATTCAATTGGTGTGAAAGTTTGAATATATATTTTTTATCTTTCGCATTTCTACAGAGAAAACGTTCTTAAATACACCGCAGCCTTTCAGTCAAATATTCAGGTGTCTAATTCGCTAATTGAATCGGAAATTTTCTTTGGATTTCTAGAAAGGATAATACCCAAAAACCCAACAATCAATACCTGGATTAGATACATGTTTTTTGCATTAAGTTAGAACGTTTTCGCAAACCATACTTGCACAATAAAATTAATTTTACGAACGACTCGCAACAGTTATTTCACAAATGTTCTTAAGAAATGATGCTACTTAAAAAACCTTTACTATAATAAAATGGAATTCATTAAAATCCAAAACGTTATACCCAGCAAAGACTAATAATGCAAAACAATGAAATGCGAGAAAAACCTGCAAAATGTTAATTTTGAAACATAATAATGTTAAAGCTGAAATAAAACTGGCAGACCATTACTTCTAAACAATTAAATGAAAAATTACTAAATTGCAAGGCACAAAATTGTGAAATAAAAAACGCAACGAAAACATCTGCAAATGCATGCTGAACAAAATAAAAACTTCAGATCACATGAACGAATATAGGACAATAGGCTCCCGGAAATTTCACTAGAATTTTTTTTTGGAAAAAACGCAAAAAAATTCTTCATACAAAATTCTGGTTTTTTTCATAGGAAGTGTTTTTTTGCAATTAGGGCCACGGCGTACTAAAAGTATGATGAACCCCTGCCTGCAACCTCCCGCGCTTGGACCAATATAGGTTTTGGGGTGGGTACAAATTTGGGTATATGCACATTTTTTTTTTTGGATTTAAAAACTTCCAAAAAAATTTGCATACCTATACCCAAACTTGAGCCCACTCCATATTTGCCATATTTGACCAAGCAGGCAACAATTTATCTTCTGGCTTAGTTTCCATTTTGCTTCCAGCCTATTATTCCACACCTATCTGGCATTATTTCCAATATCTCTGGCTTATTATTCAAATAAATTCCAAATTCCAATTTTGAGCCAGAAAAAAAACTCTGGCGTTTTTTTCAAAAAAAAAAATCTGGCGCAACTTCCTCTAGCGTAATTTCCGGGAGCCAACCCCAATGAAGACTGATGAAAGAAATGTGCTCTAATCCCAAGATGACCATAATTGCAATTCCCCAAAGGGTTCATGTATCTAAATCTGAAAGTTTGCGAAAAAAGCATTTGATAGCTAAAACGATGATAATACAGTCAACACTTTTCGAATGTCACTTTACTCTTGTTTCCTCTTCTCAATTCATTCTGGTTTTTAAACCCCTTAAACTTTTCATCTAAATTACACAATTTTAAATAGATTCTCTCTCATTATACCGTCGGCCTCTCAATCTCACTTTGAAATTCACCCAAGCTATAAGAACACCAATCCGGTCGAATGGCAAAGAATGTTAATCAAAATCCCTGGAAAACGCAGAGGACACATAAAATCAAATAAAATCCAGAGGTCCTTTCTTTTTTTATATACCTACTCGTATACCTTCCTATCGAAACTTTTAAAATCAAAGGGAGTAAAATAACACGAAAAACATTGCAGGACATAAAAATAATAACCACCAATACACGAGTGCCAGCCAGCCACCCCAAACTTCACGCAGGCACATCAGGGTTTTTTCAAGTGTAAATTTGATAGCTGTTGCAACTTGCACCCCTAATAACCTCCAGGACAGTTCTTATTCATATATGTATACGAAGGACTGACAATGACGATGACGGTTGCTCATGAAGTATAAAAGTAAAAAGTAATAATATTGAAAGCCATATCCTTGCAACTACGACTCTACGTAACGTATAGTGCTTAGCTAAGCGATCGCTTCTAGTTATATGAAAATTCCAGTTTTCTATTGTGTGGCTGCATGCATCTGTGTTTATGTGGGGATTTTTATGATATTCCTGCGATTCAATGCCGCACTATTTAGGGTGAAAGCAGGACATTTCTAGAAAACAGCAGAAGCCAAGTCAAACTTATAGACAGACGCTAGACATAAATCTTCAACTTTATGGCATCAATAAATGTCGAGGCAGCAACGGATACCACCCTTCGTTTCGTTAATAAAAATGCTGCACGCCAGACCCAGAGAAGAAAAGAAAGGATTCTTGCCATTCCACAACAACAAAATAAAACAACAAAAACCACCCCAATATGGCCAATGACAATGTTAAGATATTAACCGAACATACCCCTCTGCCGACGGCCGTTGCCGTCATGATATGGAATGGATATATCCTTGCACTCGCCTCGCCTCTCCTGCTCCTGTATATTTTTTTTATTCTAATATGAATTTTCTCTTTGGAGAGCTGCTACTGCTACTGCTAGAAGCTTACAGGAAAGCCGGTGTCGGTGTCGATGTCGTGTTGGTTTGGTTGGTAGCAGGTATAATATTTAAGGACGAAAAATCGTATAGTTGTCGTTTTTGCTTGTCGACGACGACAACCAGAGCGTCATCATTGTTTTGCTGGGTCGTTTCGTTCATTCGGGTTGGAAAAATACAATCTGCGTTTATTTTTCCAGCGCAGGATTAAATCTATGATCCCACTATTTGTGTGTGAGCTCTTTTTTATGGGACACTCATTTTCACCTATAATAGAAAAATTACTCGACTGAACTCCACAACCAAAAATCCATAGCTACTCTCACATTTTATAGTTTCTAGTTCGGTAAGTGCGGAGAGGGTTTTTTTTGGATTATAGCCTGAGTATATGATAAAAGCCAGAATGAAAGGGGGAGTCGAGTTTCCGACGACGTTGACGACTATCACGTTATCATCCCATAACAGAACTCTCGTGAATAAATACAATAAAGTTGTAGTCTGTATGACCCCTATACAGGCAGGCACACTCTGGGAACTGAACTGGCATGGAAACAAATAGCGCACTATGCATGAATGTTATTAAAAGTTTTAATAGTAACCCAGCTTTTTATATGAAGGTACCTTCACCCCTTAGAAGTACTTAACAAAGATTAGAATATCAAAACAGAAAAAGAGCATTATTTAGTTGTAAGTTAGTTTATATGAATTCAGGTTCCGCAAGTGATAATTGAGAGGATATGTACCTAATCCTTTTAGGCCCCCTTTGGAAAAAATAAGCAAAAATTTAGGTAGGTATAAAAATATTTATTTTTGTTTTGGGATTCGGGTAACATTTTTCACGTTGGAAAAAATTTGGTTATTTCGAAGAATAAATTGATCATAAAGTTAAGGTTTTGCATTAGCTTGATGTCAAATATTATTTTTTTTTGTATAATATGTGCGCATTTAAAGGATATACCTACAAACTTTTGCTTACGAAACTTAGTACACTCCTGATGTGAAACGAAAAATCCCATATAAAAATTACACCAGGAAATTATAAACGAAAAAATTCCCTCTATACTTTTCGTTTTCCGGTACGCAGCTGTACTAGATTTCTTAGTACCATTCTGCGCTGTTTTCGTTCTCAATTTAATTATCTGGGAGCCGGGACATTATATTACGAAATGTTGATAATTTTCACAACTAGGGATGGGTACATATTTCAGTAAGAAGTATTTAGTAGCAGTTATTAACAGATAGCAATAACAGATTTTTGAAATAAAATTTAAAGCTTATAAGTTTTATTTTGTTTATGTTAATCTTGTTACATTAACAAAAAGTTATTAAGCTTTCATTATTTATTTTGTTTAACTCAGATTCTGGTTATATTTTTGATTTCAGAAGGTATTATTATTAACATATTTTTTTTAAATTCGATTCTGGTAATTATTACATTATTATTTAATTTTCATTACTGATTTTGCTACACTTTGATTGTAATTATTATGGGTGATTTCTGAGAAATAGTTTGACCGATCCCTAGTCACAACTTCTCAATTGTGTTTTTGACAGCTGACATAATTCTCCATAAACGATTTTCCGCTATGCATTTTAGGACTGAAAATTTCATTTCGCATCAGCAGAGTACTACTCGTATGTTGTTTTTGTTTCGTAAATTTATATTTTGATCTATAAATTGATTTTTTTAGTAACGATTCGAATACGTTTTCAAATTGATTTTTATTTGCTATAGTATTGGTGTATATTTGTGTCTACGAACCAGCTATCGGTATCAGCTGTCTTGTCAAACTGATGACTGTCAATTATAATACATGGTGGTGTTAGTAAAAAAGGGGTAGATCTGCCGAAAAATCCAGATCTGCAAAATTGATTTAAAATCAAAAAAATAAATCAATTTATATGGCCAATAGAAGGCAAATATTGTCAAAATCAGTTGTTTGACAGATCTAAATCAAAAATAAATTGATTTGTGTTACCAAACGATAACCACATTAGACTCAAATGATTTAATGAAATATCCCACATTCGTGTAGTTCGGTTTCCGCTCAAGGCTTGGTGGAATAAGATTGAGATTTTGTACACCCCTTTGAATTTGTAGCAACATCAAAAATTAAAACCTGTTCGTTCTGTTTCTTCGATTCGAATGAAGTGTCAATTTAATGATAAGTTTGCAATTTTGAAGCAATCAGTTCAACGCATTTTTAAAGCCCCCACCGGCAAATAATTTCCATGGCGGCTTCCGTTATCAAGGGTGGATTAGGGTGGCATTCAGAAAAGGAAATCCAAACTCGATTGATAGACTTTTTGGCGTATGCAAGCCCGGGAAAGCGGTTTTTTTTTTTTTTTTTTTTTTTTTATAACTTTGCACGCGCTCAAGGGATTATGAATACCCTTTATATGTTTTTTCTTAACACAGCGCGGCATCCGGTGGAAGAAGAGAAAGAAGGATAGGAAAGTAGGAAAGATGTGTGGCGCGATGTTCTGACTCAAGAGCTGGTTAATGTCTCAGATTTATCTCCAGGGATGGCGGCTGAACTAATGCGGAGAGAATTACCGCGTCTTATTTATTTATGTCCCTTGTAATTCGCATTATTTTATTTATTTCGTTGTCATATTTTATGGGTATGCTAGTTTACTCAATCACATGTTGTTATTGTTATGCCTAAACAGCATGTAATGAGCAAAGCAGCAACATAAGAACAATGGAATATAAGAAGACATAGACAACGGCAGGAATCGAACCTGCAACTATGAGGTTGACAGGCGAGCACACAACTATCGCGCCACGGCCACCCCCACAATTTCTACAATTTTGAAGTAAGCACTCAAGTTTTCAATCGACAAAACTGTTTGATTTATTATTACATTGGTGTGCATCACATTAGGCAATTGTGGATCTGTTTGAGGAACTAATTGGATTTCATTTGGAAGATATTGAGCTACTTGGTGTGTTGCCTATATCATAAACTTGCAATTGCAGGAGTTTTAAGATCATTTTCCATAAGTTCTTTAAGAAAAAGAAACTCTAACTTAAAACAAATCCGATATTTTATTTTGAAATGTTACTAAAAAATGAACGCCCCTGTTGCAATACGTGTCCCATTTGCATCGAAAAAAGTGATCAAGTTTCAATTTTTGGATTTTTTTAAAATTTCAATATGCAATATTATTTATACTTTTATGTAGCATCAGTATAAACAAATAATTTGAGATTCATCCAATAATGAAGAAGTAGATATCATAAAGTGGGTAAAATATTATTTTGTTTAAAAGAAGAAGTGCAGTCCACCACTAATTTAAATAGACGCATTTGTTATCGAAATTCATGAAGCAGTTTTGAAAAAAAAAATTGTTCTTAAAGGGTTTTTAGCAATTGTATGGTTGGTAGGTGCCGTTTTGTTTGTTTTAGGGACATTATGCTTTTCCAAGTGTTCGATAGAAAATGTTTAAGCAACTAGTAAATACAAATTTTCAAAGAAATTGGAGATTTTGCAATATTAAAAAAAAAGAACTTTGTTTTATTTAAATATTTTATTTTTTTTTTAATTAATTATGTAAAATTTGGCTTACAATACTATTTAAGAATTAAAAAAAAAACTAACCAAACTAACTAAATTAATTTCAAAAACATTGGAAGTAGAATCTGGAATTATTTTTATTAAAATAACATTACTCATGACATTTTTTTAGGAATGTTTTAAAAAAACTAGATGACAGTACTTATTTGATTTAAAAAAAATATATTAAATATAAATAAAAAAATATTTGAAATGAAAAAGATACCTATAAGCTTAGATAATGAAATATTTCCTAAATCTCATTACAAAGTCCAAACCGAAATGGAAACGCTGGCCTCACTGAACAAAATTATATATTAATTTGACCTACTGTTAATTCACTAAATTAAAAAAAATTATCAAAAGTTTACATAGTGAATAGGTATTAAGGAAAATCTCATTATTCTTAATTAACTTGATTAAAAGACAAAACACTTAAATTAATAACGCCAAATATAGCACAGGATATCTCCTAATAATGATGATTATCCTTCCTCTATGCTCTTGCAAAACACTTAAAAACCACCTTAACAAATGTCTACACCTTTAATTTGTGGCCACGCCAAATACCACAATCTAGCACTTCTTATAGACATCATACTGCGTATTTAGGTACCTATAGGTAAAAACCAAAAAATAAAACCATCAAGGCATGGCAGCTTGCTTTCAGGGATCAAGAACTTATTCGTTGACAATCGTCAACCATCATCATCAGCTGCGTTCATCCCAAAACAAAAACAAAACAAACAAAAAAAAAAACAAGCAAAAAACATAAATTCCATAGCATTGAAGCAAGGACTTGCACTTTATCCTTGCAACGAGGCATCATCCTTAAACATTCTTGAGAGCATTGTAAATTAGTGTGGTATGTTTGCATACAACATCTATAGAACCAACAACAGTATGGTAGAGCAGAGAGGACGACAACTCCTGCTCTTGTGAACTGCGCTTAAAACCATTCCACAAACAGCAACAGAGTGACACCCATTCTAAGGTGAAAATTACTGCGTTCCTGCCGGAGTATCAGAATCCCGCTATGTCTGTGCAGATGAGAGTATATATACAGGTTTGTATATAGAGTATAATGTAGAACCTATGCGATGGATTCCTGGATACTGAATCCAGTATGCCCCTTCAGCTATTTGCCATTGTTGGTGCTTAAAATTACTTTCCTTCTACGAGTTTTCCTGTTTTCCTCTCTGAATGGGGTTTTCTTCTATTTTTTTTGTGTATGTGTGTGTGTTGTTGTTGCGATTTTGTACCAATGAGAATTTCGAACTAGGGACATTTTTGTTCACCATCAACAAGGTTCATTTTGAATCGTACGGCAAAACTCACTCCTCTGCTACCAGTTAAGTGTCATATGTTTTTTCTAGCAGGTCCGATTTTAAAAGGGACACCAGATATATCAATTCCCAAAAACAAATTGTTAATTAATTTCTTAAAATCATATTTAATTCTAGCCTCGCGAAGTCAAACCTATTAATAAATAATAATTTACCAATAAGGAAATGTAGGTTTTGACAGTCCATGGCGGCCATTTTAAATTATTTACATTTGGCCAGTTCAGAAAACTGAGAACTGAATTTTGTTCTTTCAAAAAATTCATGAAGCAAACCCAAATTTTCTTTGACAGAAAAACTCAAAAATGTTGCTGTGGAATAGCAAACAAAGTGTCTTGTGTTCACTGATTGGGTTCTACAGTAGTTGTAATTGGAAGAAGATCACAATTGCAAAAAAAAATCATCTTCAGCAACTTTTAAATTTGTGAAGATTCAAATCCATACGAGGTCCAACAAGTGGCAATTCATCCTCAGAAAGTCACTGTTTGGTGTTTGTAAATGTTCATATTTATTCGAAAATGGCGATGAAATTTTCATCAACATTTAATTAGAAAGCTGCCTATTTTTGTAATATACAATGATTTTTTTAAATTGTTCACATTTCTTGAGAAGCATTTCATCCACTTTCCAATAAAAGTTCCTTAATTGGAAGGCAATTTTTTGACAGTTGGCCAATCCGAGACTAGAAACTTGCCTCACTTTGCCTGAACGTGGCCAATGCCATTGGTTTCCGTTCTTAACATAAAGTTGTAATCCCAACAGCTGTAAAAAAAGTTGTAATCCCAACAGCTGCACAGCTTTATGACAAGAAGCAACAAGAAAGCACTGGCAACTTCAATATGAGCAATTGAAATAAGTTGAACTTAAATTCAACCTTATGTGAACCTCTTTCCATATGGGTTGACTCGTTCGAGTGTGAAACGTCAAAAATGCTAAATGCAGCTGATTTCCGTTGTGTTCAGCCAGTTAGTCCCTGCTTAGATTGTGACTTTTTTCTACGTTAAAAATTATCACTCTATTAGGGGATGCCATAATTTTTGCAAATGGCGGCAAATGTCAACGAGACCTTTGTTTATTGCTGCAATGGTTTCTTGTATAATAAATATTTTGCATTAATAATGGCAAGTATTGTTTAAATAATTATTATTTATGAATAAAAAAAAACATGTTACTATTAATAATGTGTCTACTTCTACGAGTATATACTGCTGAAATTATTCAGCCAAGTAGAAGACTTAGCAAACTTATACTACTACTCAACTGATGAATCCAAGTGAGATCGCCGTGACGAAACGCAGCAAATTTTGGGGACTGAATGCAGTTAAAAGATATTTTGAATCAAAACTTAATATTTAAAAAAATATATTAAATAAACTCACTGTACTCTCGATATACTTGGTGGAAGTGGAATGTATTTGCCTTTTTACCTTTTCCAATATGGGGCCTCAGTTTCATTTTTCCGATGATGATGCATATCTAGGTACTTTATGGAAATCTGTGGATAACGCAGGTGCAGACGGAGCTGCATTTCAAGATATCTGCGTTTCGAGATATGGCCAACATTACACAGAAAGCAGCATTTTTGACGTTTCACAATTGAACGAGTCGAACCATCTCGAAGAAGCTTACATAAGGTTGAAGTACAGTTCAAGCTCATTCAATTCTATATATTGTATAGCTACGACAGCGCTTCTTCATTGCTTTCATTTGGATACATAAAAAATCTAATCTATACATGTACAATACTTTTGTTTGACATCTATTGGAGTTGCAGGTTGCAGCACTCTATTGTATTCAGTCAGTAAAGAGAAGTGGAATAATTATTTCGATTGACAGTTGCAACTATGTATTTCCGAAAATTAAAGCATTGAACGGTGTGCTTTATTTAAATCTACGCTTAAAATCTTATCGGCCCCTCCTAATAATATCCCCACACCCGGCCCTGCGAGCTGACACAAAACAGATGATAACTGTTGTTGGGCAGGAAAGTTTTTTTTTTGTGTGGGTCCAGATCCTGGGTAAGGATAATATGCATTAGTGAGAGCGCCAGAAGCAGCTCCCATCAGGTACTGCAGCAAGTGCATGGTGAATAATTTTCTTGGAATTTTCGTTCAGCAACCTGCTCCTCCATCATCAACATCATCTGCAACCTCCAAGTTTCATCAGCTCCAGCTTCTAGTTGTTGTCATCAACACCCCCAGCCCCCGTCATTCATGTACCACCTTTCTCATTCACCTTTGTTTGCTATTTGCATCCTTAATGTGAAAAGCAATCGGTTGGGTAGAAATCGTAATGAGGGTCTACCCTGTGCCTGGCTGAATGCCATTGCTTTACTACTATTGCTCGTCTGGTCCTGCTCCTGGGTGCACGGTCTCTTCACGCTCAAGTGCAGAAAAATACACATATTCGCCCTAACCGCGAGCGTTATTTGTTTGCTTCCAATTGTATATGTTTTATTTATTTTTTTTTCTGTTATATTGAATGTGTGTGTGGGTAGAATGCAGGTGCAGAATAGGTGGGTGGGTGGAAAGAAGTGTGCTGGTAAATAATTTGTTGAGCCTGCGAGACCTGGGCGCAGTGATTACTTAACGAGGATGTGATGTACAATTCAGCTCATAATTTTTTTTCGTCTTTTTTTTTTGTTCTGCTGCTAGCGAATTTATGTTGACTTTTCACCCTGAAAAGCCCTCATCGCTGAGGAGAGCGAGTGAAGGGCTATTGGGTGCCATGCATCAGATCAGTTTTCACAACACGGCCAGAGGAGTGCTTGTTAAAGTGTATATAAATGTGTGCATAAGTAAACACACAAAATTCACAGCAAAATTTTTACTTGAAAGCTTAAGTTAATGCTGATTAAAAGTCAATACACATACACACGACTGTTATACTGCCCAAGTATTTAAATGCAAGTGTGGCATTTGTTCAAAACATAACGAACTCAAATTTTGTAACAGTGCGATGGACGATTTCTTAAGAAAAGGGTGCGTTTGGAATTTAAATCACTTAAGACAATACCAGTTTATATAAGTTATAACAGTTGGCTGTCATAAAAAGTGTGAAATACACACTGCGCTTCGCACTGTTGAGGGCGACTAAAAGAATAACTAAGTTCCGGAAGCCGAATGTCCTTCTGACCCTGCGGAGCCGCATAAACTCTATTTTTTATAAATAAAAGTCTTTCTCAGTTTCATGTAGAGTACGAGATGTTTAGTTCAGTGCTCTTCGCATGGCTTGAAACAGAAAAAAAACATTCTCATAACGGCGGAGGAGCCTTGACTTAAGTGCTCGTTAAAACTGTTAGAAATTTGTGACGTGTGGAAGAACCCGCATATATTTATTTATCAAAACTCGATGCCTAGAAATCGTCTTTATGTTCTGATACTGGATAGATTTAAGTGTTTCCATTTGGAATTGGGAATATTTTGACAGTTCCCGGCGGCCATGGTATTTTACCTGTTGTCAATATTTAGAAACTACGAGTATAATGGAACGTTACAAAGTTGAAAAAAAAATCGTGTTGATGATGAGACTAAACAAATGCAAATTAATAAACAGTTGTAGAAATTTTTCGCCATTAAAAGTTTGAAATATTTACAGCGATTCGATCGGCTGTGAAAGAGAGAGATATAACAAACAACTCAGTTCCAGAAATATATGTACTTCCTTGGCACATTGAATGTCATATGCAGTACTTGTATAAACAGGGATGTAATAATTGGGCATGTCTAGAGCAACTTCCGATTTTGTATTATAAATGAGTTTACTTGTGACAACGATGAAAGTATTTCGACCATTTACTTATTTCGACCAGTCAATTATTTAATTTTTGGTGACCAAGTCAATCGGTTCAGTAAACAATCAGCCAACAACTGTACATTAAGTACAGAGAGCGACCATGAGAGTTGGCAGTACCACAGTACATATATTTCAGGGTATATGCTGTTCCAAGTGTCAAAAGTCAGACACCAGTTTGACACACATGGTGAAACTGCTAGTTGCAAGATCGGTAATTGTTACTTTTAAATAACAGTTATAAATATTTTCTACTCGAATTTTACAATTAATTATTCATCACTTTATCATCTACTATTCGATGTCATCGGTTCGATCAACAGAAAAATTTAGAAATTTTGATTGTTATTTTGATAACAGTTATTTTCGATCTGGTGTTGACTGTTACTGAGCACCTCTCACTGAAATATGGACCCATCTCTATTTGTATATGGATGCGTCAAAAACCAGAATGGATATTTCAAATCTCAGAGACCTTTATGTCATATATGACAACCAAATTTGGACAGCATGCTTAAGAGAATACCTTACAATATGTGTATTGAGGGTAGTAGCAAGCAATTCATCGCTAAATACCAGAACCACAAATAAGCCATACTAAGATTGGAAACCATCGTACGTTTCACCCCCCAAAACCCAATTGTTTACATTGTTGTATTTGTACATTTGGCACTCTATCCATGTATAGATGTGCAAGCGAAGAACAAAACAAAAACAAATTACTAGGGCTGTGTTATATGTGTCTGTAGGAAGAGGAACAGAAACAATTCTTTCGTGCGTTTTTATCAATGTGTCTATTGGAAGAGGAACGGTAAAGTTACTTGTGTGCGTGTTTCAGCTTGTAGGCAAATGTCAAAAGACAGCAGAGGTTTCGGGTCCTTATGTTATTAGTTTATGACCAGAACGTGGTTATGTCTGGATGTCGGCCAGTTCTGAACGGTTTAGCTGCAGGAAAATAAAATTAGCAAAACCAAGACCAACTATTGCAACCAACGAAGCAGTAACTCAGAAGTGCAAATGAATGTTGGTCCATCGACAAGTAACTTCCTGCATCCATTATAATCCTTCCCACTTAACGGTTTGCTCCTTCATTAAATAAAAACGAACAAAACAAAACGACAAAAAAAAAACACGAGCTGAAAAAACATCGCAACTAAAGTCGAGGCATTGTTCACTCTCGACGACAAGCCAACACAAAAACTGGCGACTCTAGAGAGTGTTCAACAAAAAAATCCTTCGGGCGATGATTTTCACCCACACGACGACGTCATACGCCTCCTCGCACCACACCTTCAATATATTCTATTTGTCAACATCATTGCTCAATTCAACTAAGCGCTTCACGACGATGATGATGATGGCGACGAGAACGAGAACACACGGAGGTATAGGACCAACTCCTAACACACAGAGTGAAGTTGAGACTTATGTTCCCGCTATATTCCGTTGGAAAAAGGACATATAGATACATACCACCTCTACTCAGTAATCGTTCCTGCTCGCGAAACCCTTTCCTGCCCCGTTAGGAATCCCAAGTGTGCATGCATACAGGGAAGGGATCAGCACCTCTTGGCCACTAGTTAATTCACACTCCCACTCCTAATGGTGTATGTATTTCTTGTCATCAATTGGCACTTAACGCATATTGTCTCCGCGGTAAAGTGGATGTGGATGTACTGTTATTCATATCCTGAATGCTGAAAGGAATACCCAATGCGATATGGTGTGTCCTCTAGAATAAATTTACACAAGTTCCCCATTTTCATTCGTTTTTCTTTTTAATTAATTTAAAAGCTGCTGGCTGATTCCTGCTAACTGCTGCAGCTTTGTATGCTGTGACGTGGTGGTGGTTGACGTATCCATCCTGGATAGGACACGTTTGGCACGGGTCCATTTCACGAGTTTTATTTAGGAATGATTATGAGAGTGGGAATGCGAAAGGGAATGAGAAGCATCATGCATTAAACTTGGGGATGCGATGAAGTCGACGACTGCTTGCTTACTTTTTTTATGCATGCAGTCAACAGCTTCTAAAGAGAGAGAGAGAGAGAAGGTCTACCATAGGACAATTGTGTTGTGCCAGGATGTTCTGATCTTGTATGGTACCTACTCTCTCGTTGTGTAAGGAACATTGAAAAAAAATTAAATTGCATGACAGCCATGCATTCTAAATAAGTTCATCATTCTTCGTGCCAGGACTCGAGAGTGAATTTACTTTTTTTTTCCTATTCTGTCCCATGTTTTCTTGAGTGCTGGTGTTGTTGGTAGCTGAACAATAACAGCCAGCACACTACCAGATGAGGCACATGGTCTCAAATTCGTCGGGAATAATAATTCCAATTCCATACAGAAGAGCACTTGGTACCTGTTTTGTGTATATCCACTCAAGCAATTGCCAATTGCTCTGAAGTAATAACAAATCGAGATAGATCCTTCGTATCACATCGTATAGTACTAGAATGAATGACGACGATGAGGCATGTGTGAGGATGTACCTCACCTCACCAACTATATACAACTTTTCGCAATGTCCTGCGGGATAGAAATGGAATAATGATGCTCGCGAAATTGCTCCTGATGCATATAAGAGTATTTCACGTTAATTAGCAAGGACATGGAAAAAGGTAATATACTATACCTACTTGGCTGTTCTTGCATTAGAATTTGTTATTTGCCTTCGCAGGACGATGCCACGACAACGACGACGTGCGTTCTCGAATAAAGGTATAGCTATGTACACATTATGTTTTCGAAATGAGTTTTCTGCACCTTGAAGGCGTAGATGCATAACAGTTATCGTGGATTTTAATTTTCATAAATTACACGGACGTGATGCGGAATAAATGCAACCGTGTTCAAGAATTACTCCCATTGTAAATGCGTGCATATACTCGTAAGGTTTGGAGTTGGGGTTTTTCAGGAATTAAAGTGGCATATATGAAAACCATCATCCTCCACAAGTAATTAAGTGTTTCTTCTTGGTTGATGTTTGTTTTTTTGGAAATTGCGTCGTGGACGAATTGTACGTGAGCCATACCTACGACTATTATATATTGAAACGAATGAATCTTAAATTCAAAAACAATCTAGGCAAATCTAAATCTATGTAATCATGTGTCTGCATTTTTGAAATCTAAATCAACATAACTTGACGACTGCGACTGGATTCTAGATTTTGGTAAGGTTTTATCGAATCTAAAATGCTTTACCGAAGCCTTATTGGAGCTGAAATGCTAGTTGGGATTGAACGAATTTGCTGTTGTATTTCAATTCTATAAAAATCTATCTGTCCCGATTAATTAGTGAAAAACATGGAGAACGGAGCATTTCATTAGGCTCCTTGCAAGATGCACCAATAATGTGTAGCCCGATGTCACTTCAAAAATTGTAACTAATTTTTTTTCACGAACTAATTTTTTTTGAGCCATTTTATTCAATTCCCCATCATTGTAGCTAAATTAAAGTAATCGTTAAAATTCTTTGCACATGAGACAGGATCTTGCGAATTGTGAATTTTGACATTTCACATGATCAATTGCTTGGCTGTGAATTGTCATAATCATTGTGTATTGCAATCTGATGTTGAGGATAATGAATTTAGGTATGACAGTTCGCAACAACTTGTTATTTTATCTAATTTTATGGGGGTGACCGTGGCGCGATAGATGTGTGCTCGTGGTTGCAGGTTCGATTATTGCCTTTGTCTATAGGCGTTTTTCTTTTTTAGTTCAGAGCAGAGTCTGAGTTGTCAAAAAATTTGTTTGTGTTTCTTTTTAACTCAGAGCATGCAGAGCTCCAAATATGTGTTTCTTTTTTCGTTCTGAACATGTGTAGATCGCACTCGACGTGCTCGAACATAATTGACTGAGCATATGAGTAAATTGCTAAGCGCACTTATGTGCGAACGAGCTATGTATGTGTGTCAAGAAAGAAAATGTGAAGAAAAAAATAATTAAATACATAAGTTGTCGAAAGAAGTTGATCGCTTGTTGATTTTCTGTATCGGGTGTGTATCAGTGTACAAAAAAGGGTATGTCTTGTGTTATATTGCTTTTTATGGTTACAAATGAAAATATATTCTGAATTATGGGGTTCAAACATATCAGTGTTCAGAGCTCGCTCTGTTTGGAACAAGTCGAACTCTGTTTATTGCTCTGCTATGAACGAAAAACAGAAAAACGCCTTATGTCGTCTTATTTTTCATCAAAAACTAATTCTAAAAAAAATTGTCATAAGATGAGTTGCTGGTTTGCTCATCCATGCTGTTCAGGTATAACAATAACAGAAGTGATTGAGTAAACTAGTATACCCATACAATATGACAACGAAATAAATAAAATAATGCGAATTAAGAGACATAGATAAATAGGACTCGGTAAATTCTCCGCATTAGTACAACCGCCATCCATGGAGACAAATTTGAGACAACAACGAGCTCCAGTCTTAGAACATCGCTCCACTCATCTTTCCTATCCTTCTATCTCTTCTTTCTTACGCCCGAGCTGTGTTAAAAAACATATAAAGGGTATCATCATAATCCCTTGAGCGCGTGTAAATTATAAAAAAAGCAGTATTTTCTATTAAAACTTATATACAGTTATTTATTACCTTTAACGAAAGCTTACAACGAAAAATTTGATCTATAGAAACAATTTTTGAATATTTAAATAAATCTAATATGTAAATAAATCTTTTCAAGGGGCAATTTAGCAAATATAAACAAATTTTTATTTTATAACTTTTTAAAAAAGAATTAATATGTCTACGTATTTAAGTTGAAAACATCGCGTGAAAAAAAATTGCAATATTTTCTACACAACCAATGACATATATGCCAATAGTCTGCTAACTGTCAAAAATAAATTCGCAATCCATAGGATCAGCATAAATTCCGTAAACCCTGCGAATTAATAGACACAGACATTTAACCTCAAAGACTCATTTTATTTGTTTGTGATTTATGACAAATCTCGGCTACCAAAAAGTGTATCGGAATGTCGAAGTTTTCTATCTTTCGCCATTTACACTTTGGTCGTACCTGATGTGCAAGTGGATGCTGCTTTTCATTCATATTATTTAACCGATTGCGATATGAATATGATCTATTCCGTTCGTTTGTATATATATTTTTAAGCAGTAATTGCAGAGATTCCAATTTATAGCAGTTCCGTTAAACAAGTATACGGACTCATAGAGTCAGATAATATATTTCCGAAAATTTTTAGTCATTTAATAACGGAAAACAGTTATAACTGTTAGAAACATTTTCCTTTTTTAGTCTAGAGCTGTCAAAATAAGATTTGTTTTCCATTTTTAAGCTTAGAGTGCCAGCTTGTGTCAGTTTTTTTTTTTAATCAGACTTTCTATGAGTTCAGAATAAATTTGACAAATGGAAGAAAAAACTGAGCGCGACCAACTCATTCGATTTTTCATATGATTTCTAGTCATGTGACATTACAAATGCTCAATAAATGTATTTCATAATAAACGACGTGACTCAGGATTTGCCAACAGTGTGACATAAAAGTACAGTTTATGCGGCCCCATAGGGTTAAAAGGACATTCAACCTCCGGAAATTAGTTGTTCTAGGAATATTTAACACTTTTAAGGGCGAACCACTGTTATAAATTGTCATTTCACTAATTTCTTCGCATAATTAAATCCGAGAGCTCTGGGGCCCAATTCCGCAAGCCTGAATAATTTTCCGTGTAAAAATCTATTCACTCTCAAAATAAGTGTGAATAAATTCCCTACACGTTATCCGTCAAAACAAATTAGTCGCACCCCTGCGGAGAAAACTTACTCTCTTCCACAAGATCATAATTCTGTCTTCCTCAGTGCACCAAAATGTCAATAAATGTCTTACTCTCTTTCACAATTATCAATACCCCCTCCCTTTATCCCCTTACAATTCATATCCAAATATCTTTTATAAATTAACTTCTATAATCTTTGAGCTGTGAGGATGTAAGATTTCAAATAAAAACTATAGTTTGGTTAGGATAACATCGGATTCAAATACACATACATGTAGATTAATGGTTTGATATCCCCTGCATCGGCGGTTCTTTTTTATTTGACGTTGAACGCGTCTTGTAATAACATTAATACTGAACCTCAATGTGTCTGCAGATGCAGACATGGATCTCGGTATAGAATCATATATAGCTTCAGACATAATATATCTTCACAAATAGGAGACTTATAATACGAAAGACTGAGTTTCATATTATGTCTGCTATATACTTACATCAAATCAAATTTAATCAAATCAACTAGAGCCGACTTGACTTGACTCCATTTGACTTAAGTTTTATTGGGAAAAACTCAACTTACCTAGCAAAAAGGTGAATTTCATAAATTGATTTTTTTTAAAGTATGTACGTATTAAAATGATTTTTGTCAAGCGTTGAGGTGAAAATGAAACATAATTTGCAATAATTTTATTTAACTAAAACAAAATTCTTCTTCATAATTATTTATAATCCCTGAAATTTGTTTCATAAAAAATAGGAAAAGGACTGCTAGGTGACAGTGACAGGTCAGAAATTGCAGGGGTTCACTCACTTATGTTATCTCGGATACCAAGCTATCGGAGTATATCTGTGGAAGAATCAGATAGGTTAGCTGAAAGCTGTCAAAAAATCATAACAAAACGCATACCAAATGAATTTTGCAGTCAGCTGTTCCGTACATTTGTTCTCGGATAGCTAGTTATTCCAAATTTGTTGGGATAACTCGAGATAGCTTTCCTGAGAACAGCTGTTTTTTCATCAGATGTGCTTTTGCACGCATTACAACAACAGAAAGTTATTCTAGATTGCTGAGAATAATTGAGTGAACGTCCCCATTGTAATAAGGAATTTTGACAATGTGTGTTTTTTATAAATGTCAACCTAACTTAGAGCTGCGTTAAACGTGCTCATAAAATTAGATTATTGATGGTAAATATAAGCCCAGATAAATTGCAGAAGCTATTTTCACAAACTTTTGACATAATTATTGTGCATCCATATTTCCTTGCCTGCAGAAAGTAGGGGAGTTAAAGAAACAAAAATTGAAGTGAGACAAATTTTTTTGAAAAAAACAAGTTTTATTGAAAAAAATTGTTTAAATAAAAAAAAGAAGTTTTAGGAATTATTTGATAATTATATTTGTTTTTAATTTTATGAAATTTTTTGTATAGCTTTGTTTATTTTCACAAATAAGATTGAGCATAACTTCTTGCGCTTTCTGATTTCTGATATTTGTCTGAAGTTTATGCACATTCAGTGACTACTGAAATACATTTACGAAGGCCTGAACATGTTCTGAAGAAAGAGCGTGTTCATTAATGTTACAAAGAAGAATGCGCCAGCGCAGATTTTTAGCGATATGAACACACCCAATTTTGACAAATTTCTCTTTCGGCATATTGCTGATAATGTTGTAAAATTGTGGTAAAAATTTTTTTTTCAAAAAGAGCTTATCAAAAATCGTTAAGGCTAAAGCTCTTTCTACACTGCAACCCAATAAGCTTGGTGAATATTGCGTCAGATCTTAAGTTTATATTTGAACAAAATATACAATTGTCCTATATCTGCTGAGAGAAATAACTATCTTCTCATATTAATTTATTAAGTTTAAATGAAAATCAAAATTGGCATCCATTGCACAAATTCAGCGTGGCAAATGCGCCAGAATAAGCAAAGTCATGAAAGCCATTTTGACGACGTATTCCGAACATTAGTCCGCGACTCCATTAGAAATATTTATTTCGGCCATTATTGCAGACACTACTACTAAAAATTTATATTTCTTTGCTATGTGGGCAAAAATAAATCGTGTAATATCATTCTTCTCCAAGAAGCGCTTTATGTACTTTACAATAGGTGTAATCTGCTTTTTTTAAATGAATTATTGGACTTTAACATGAAAATAAGCAAACTATGAACGAAATTGAATGTTTTGTGAGAAATTTGTGCACGATTAATGTGGGATGTCATGACTACATGAAATTTCTTGCATTCATTTATTTCAAGTGGGGGCCTAGGGTAATGACAGTGCTCTTTGATTGGAATTTTTTGAATCTACATCATCTCCTTAAAAAATGCCACAATGGTAGTTGGTTAGTTGATTTTCGCAATATCAGGGCCAAACCTCTACATTTTGAATAATTGTATTTTTTATGAAAAAAATATTATTTTAATCAATTTGGTAAGGTATTGTACTTGTGAAATTCATATTCGAAAAGCTGCCGCAGTGAATACTTCAAACGCCCCTTACATTAAAATATTCTTCGCATGTGTTGCAGCAGTAAAAACTCCATTCTAGCTGTATGCCGAACCGACTAGAAGCAGTAGCAGCAGCGGCTGCGGACGACGGCGTTGGCAGCATGCAGCAAACACATGTTCCACAACTCTTGCTGCTGCTTTTGGTGTTGTGGTTCTGGAAATGGGTTAAAAATAGAAAGAAAAAAATAAGGAGGTGGGAGGGCCCCAACATATCGAATTGTGCCCCTGTCTATGCATGCCTGTAGTGGCAAGCAGGACAGTGAATTTTCTTGAGTTCTGTGTTTGTTGCTGGCCTTTTAATGTCCCCCTCGACCTCTCTTATTTTACTTGTTTTTTTTTTATTTAAAAAAATACCGACTGGGCGCAAAGTTAAAAGCCATATTATACTCGGTTTGTGTACATCCAAAGGAGTTATTTTTGTTGTTCAGGTTGCATTTATGGATTTTCTTGTGGTTGAGGATTTGTGTTCACTTCTTATCCTATAGGTTTACTCCTCAATTTGAGAAAATATACATTTTATTATGGGAAGAGAGTTGCACTGCACATTTGAGGCGTATATCTACATATAGATGGTACCTAATAGTCAATGAGAATGAGGATGATGCCGATTGAAACGACACACAACACAAGTTCAAACGGAGGAGTTTTATTTACGGTGCGGCGAACATGAAAAGCCAAACCGACCAAAGGCATCTCCTCTTTTCGCATAGACATACAGTAAGTATTGTTTTGTTCGTCTTTTCATTTTCACTTGTTTTTGCTTTTTGTCTGATTGAAGTTCACACACTTCCTGACTTCAAAAGGGCGATATGTTTTGTGTTGCACTTTATGTGCTGACTGGCCCTCTATGGAGTCAGTCAAATGAGCTACAATGTAGCTTTATGGTAACATGGCATAAGTGTAAATGTTCCATAAAAGGCCACAACTTTTGTGTGTACCTTTTTCGATTTTTGATTTTTGTAGAGATTGGTTGGGTTTTTCTTGTGTCATATTGTGACCCATTTAATGGTTAACTGGTTATAATAGAACATGTATGGGCGTCACTAAGTCAAAAAACAGTTATTGACAATGTATAGTTAGATTGAACCCAATTGTGGTGACGTGTAAGTATCTCATATCGCCAGGAGCGGACTGAGGGTCTTCAAATGACCCGGGACTTTGACTCAGAGCTCCAAATTACAATTAGTTATTTAGGTATTTATCTGAAGATGGCAATGGCCAGTTGTTGGACCAACATCTTTACATTTGGTTTAGGGCCCCTTAGAAATGTGTACTTTTGAGTGGAAAACATCTCGATTTACCCCCTCATGAGTCTAATTTTATGATACAAAAGCAATAGCAGTCAAGAAACAAATTACTGCTGAGAATGACAACATATTTCTTACCGGCTGCGAGCCATTCCGTCCCTGCAAGGCTGAAAAGAGACGGTCAAATGCAGGTGATTTAGCAGTTTATTTCAAACCATCAAGTGGGATAGGAATGTGTATACTGTATTTTTGAAGAAATTTGGCGGAATGATTCAATGCAAACCATCGTCAATTATTTCCAGACAGTTGTTTTTTGATTGGATATTCGAACTGTTCCAACACTTTATGATGTCAATCGCATATAAAATAAAATTTTCTGAAAATTTTCAATTTATCATGGCCGACATGATATAAAGGTTTCATTTCATTTCATTTCATTTCATTATTTCTGTGGTTCAAACCATTGTCAAAAGAAAATTGCAAGATGGAACAGCGATCACAATGAGTCCCCGTTCACTTTCCTATCCAAAACATGGCTCGAGTGACACATTATACATATTCAAGGAATGTATTTAGCCAGCTCAGAAAACTGAGATCTCACAAATTTCTCTACGTAAAGAATTGACGAGGCGATCTTTTTTCCCTCGGTATTTGACAGCAGAACTGCGTAATTTTGATAAGGCCGATCATGTAATAAAAGAAATTGCTGAGATGTTATTTTGCTAAACTAGCGTATTATACAAAAATATGTTGTCAGATAATAATTGAACACGCGCCAGAAGTAAAACTTCCCTAGTTTGAAACAATTTTGTTATTCTATGTCAGCTACAACATATTGTAATTTAATGGAAATCGGTCAAAGAACATGACATTTTTAGGTGCCTGTCCTTACTTGTAAAAAAACATCTTCCATAACGACCCCATCATCCAATTGTACAAACGTCACCTTCGTTCGAATTTTGATGAATGGATTAGCAATTTTAAATTGCATTACTTATTATACTACTCCGTATATATAAATTTATGAAGTAGATACACTGAAGCACTGACAACGAGAACATTGACTTAAACATTACACTTATTAATATACAACAGAGAAAGCCATATAAAGAAAGAACAATATTGTGGATACACATTTTATTTTTCAGAGCATGTCGTGTCGTTTTGGTTTGACAGCTCAATAGAAAATTCTTAACCCCAACGCCACAAAATAAGTCTTACTTTAAAAATTGTTACTCACTTACTCACTTACTTGTTACCCTGACAATTTTGACTTCTTGTGTTCAAATCCAAATCCAAAGCTAAAAGCAAAAGGATGTTGTTATTTGCGTTTAACATAACAACATAACTACGAATAATAAAAATAATATGACAATTGCATTATTTTAAGTAATGTCAAAATGACATTTCGATACTAAAATAAATGTGTCGCTGCTATTCAACCTCAAACAGCATTTAGATTAAAATACTTCTATTCAAGTTTTAATAAATTATATGAATGACATTTCTGTGGTTATAGTCATTATAACTTTATACCTTATATTTCTGAAAATGGTGATGTTGAAATTAACCCTAGCGTTGTTTCATTACATGCGGTCTCCATTAGCGATGAATCTAGAGCAAGCTTTAAAGCATGCTTTATCAGTATCGCAAATGGAGACCGAAATCGCAGCTATATTTTTATAGCATGCTACAGATAGTATGCTTTTATCTCATTTTATTTTGGTGTTTCCAAATATCATTTGTTTTTCTACCAGCAACTGTTGCCTTCTATATTTTTCAGTAACTAAAAAATTATGCTATGAAATGCCCACCGAAAAAAATTTGTCTCTCCTTCTGCTATTGCTATTGCGTTTGGTTTTAAATTTATCGCTAATGGAGACCGCGTGTAATTGATATTCATACCAGAAACTAATTTAAACGTGAGATAATTTGTGTCATGCCTCATCACAAGGGTGGGTTATATATTCATCGCAATCGTAATAGCATCAGTAGGAATCAGATAACAGAATAACTGTCAAATTTTCGTGGGTTGCAATAATTGTGACAAACTTTAGGATGACAACAATAAAAATGACAGCTTCTTGACAGATTTCTTTTCTATAAGGTAGATATGCGATGAAAATTATGCATACTATGAAAAATGATATATCGATATCCACATACACTATTTGTATGATATCATGCTTTATCGCTTGATTTGGATTTATGGCTTGTGGAGACAGCATAGTAGGGCCAAATTGTGTATCATGAAATTAATTTGTTATTGTGAGTTCTTTTTCTACCATCAATTATTCCTCAGAGAGCGCCTAATTGACAAAGCATTTTCAAAAACTTTTGCTAAAACTTCTGAAGAAGATACCCAAAAATTCTAATTACATGGCATATTATGTATAGCGAATATAAGAATTATCCCTCTGATTGTTTTGGAATTACCCCAACAGGAAACAAAACTTATTTATTCCATCAAGACCAACATTGTAATACGATACCTTGATTGAATACCTAACACTACTATACTTGCCTGTTTTTATTTCCAATTCTGAGTTGTATCCTCTTATTATCCTCGTGCATACATTTATTGTCGGTGTATGTTTCTTACAGCATCACGAACTCAAGGCTAATCCATATCGAAACTTAGCAGATAATACCTACAACTTTTTCTAAGTTAGTCCACATTGTTTATATAAAAACACTTCAGTTAGTAGGCATTGTTTTTGTATTTTTTTTCTGACCCTCTTACATGAGTATGTGCCTCGTACGGGCGATTGTCCTTAAATTGAATTGAAGTTAACAGAAATGACTTTGATTAAACGCAACACGTTTGTAGACGTGCCTAACAAATTCATCCTTGAAACACGCTCATGTCTTCTTTTCAATAAAACACTTCCAGATAGTAAGAATAAAGTTGGTATCTTTTCTATTCCTTGATGGCAGGCAGTAGTGATTCGTATAATTGCGTATGACGTAAATACCTATAATATACGCAATTTTACTGTATTGCTCCATAGGGAAGAATTATTGGGTTGGTGTAGACACTATTGTCTTTTTAGTGATACTTACGCAATATGTATAATACATTCCTCCATGATGAAAGCCTCACGAGCTAATGTCAATACATATTTGAAGTAAAACTTCTTTTTGGCGTTAGGGGTACAAAACGTCTATGGAGATGTCAGTGATATGTCAAACCGACACGTTTTATGTCAAAAAATCGACTGAATTTTCCGCTACACATTTTGCTCTATACCTATCTAAAATAATTAAAATATGTTGTAGCTGACATAGAATTATGAAGGGAAAAATTTTTCAAGAAAATGAAACGTCTACATATGTTTTAAAATTTAGTTTAGAAATGGTTTTTAAAAGGCACTTATAATTGAAAACTCACAAACTATTTAACAAACAAAATAAAGTTAATGAATTAAAGGTCTCAACATTTTGTATACATATAAGTATAACACTATATAACAGTTACAAAATATTAAAAAGAAAACCATACGAATTCTTGTAAGACCTATACAAAACTCTGTCATTTCAAAAATTCTTACTTGATTTGTATTATTAAAATGGTTCTGAATTCTAAATCAAATCCGCAATCTCTCTCCGATTCGGAATTCCAACTATAATTGGAAAAACCGGCCAGTTAAAACCGAAACCGTTTATTTTGTTTAGGTACACCTGTTTCACCTAAAATTTTTTTTTCTCGCTTAAAACAAGTGTTTTTTCTGAAATCCAATAATCGGGTGAAAATAAAACAGTTATTTACATTGATATTTTCATCACCACCTATATATACCTAATATAAAATGTCTTTCAAAAAAGCTGTATTTGTTTCAAAGACCTTCATTTGTGTGTGTTCAACCTGAAACGTTATTCACCACTGCCAACTTTTCTTTTATAGAGTAATAAACTGTAGTGGTAAGAAGGTGAAATCATGTTGAACACTACTTTGTGAGTGCTTCTGGTTTCGATTCTGATTTTAAATCCAATTCAAATCAAAATCTTCTTTGGAGAATCAGAACTGTCATTTTTCCCGTGTGAACACTTTCAAAAAAGTCTGTAGTAAAGTTAGAAAGCTTCCGGATTGCCAAATAAAAATGACATAAGTGGTAGGACCCGAAAAAAAGAGGTTTTATTTCTAGCTCGTACACACACTCTTTTTTATGTGAAATATATATCGACGTCATTTAAAATAATCTAATGATAATATCTATCCACTCCTGAAAACAAAACGCTTCTACAGCTTCTGGTTCTCAAGATATTTCAATCCAAAATTATTCCCCTGATTGTCAACCCAACCGCATTTGGTTTGGTTGGAAGCTGATAACTCGGCAAGCAAGCCTCGCAAGAAGCTGCGGTTTTCAGTACTTGAAAGGGGTTAAAAAGGCGTTTCTATTGTTGGACAATTTACCGATAACAATTTTTTAAGATTTAAAAAAAAATCAAGGTTAACCCCTTGCGAAAAAAATTACATTTTCAACAATGTTTCCCAAACCCATCGATATATACACGAAACGAAAGGTCTACTATTAACAGATTGTGCTACATACCTTACGAAAACTCAGCGACAATATGCCTAAAAGGACATATCATATTGCAGTGTTAATTGCGACATTGACTCACTAGAATCCAAAACTGTAACAATTTAGGAAAAAATCTTAAAAACAAAATAAAACGAAGAACCAAGAGGAGTTAAAAGAAAAACGACCATACTTTAGTTCTTTTCTATAGCAAATATAAAAGAGATTCGCAAACCATTGCAAGAATTATTAATATTGATAATTATAATATATAATAATAATAATAATTTTGGTTTTATTTTAAGGGTGAAGTAATGTTCATATATTATTCTCAAGAAAAAAAAAAAACAAATACAAAACAAACCTATTAAAAATTTGAAATCCGAAGCACTTGTTCTAAATTCGAATATTTGAAATTATGAGAATGAAGAGGGCGCTGATAAAGATAAATCGGTTTGGAGATAAAATATCGAAGTATAGTAGGAAACAAAATTTTGATTTTCTACCATTAAAAAATGAGAATTAATGCGTAAAACAGAATAAACCAGAAGCAGGTACTTTACAGGCAACAGCGGCTGCTTTTATTTGAGAACCAATTCATTTCTTTGGTTAAAATTAGAAAAGCTCATAAATACCTTGGCATATATCATAAACTTACGTTAGACTTTTCTGTATAAATAAAAAAGGAACTTTATTAACTTTTATACCGTTGGAAAGTTGTTTTGTTTTGACAAGACAACTGTCAACTCTATATAATGGAGTAAGATTCATGAACGCGAATCAAGTAGGACTGTAAAAAATATACATATATAAACTTACACTAAATGTTTTCTTGGACATTTTCTTGAAAATACTTTCATAAATGTGGGAAACGATATTCAGTTGTTAGTTAAACAAATGACATTTCTAAAAAAAATGTGTTCCTGTACTTATTGAAACTGAAAATCTACGAATTTCTATTAAAAATTGTTAAATTTTGTTCATTTACACCTAATTTTATTAGATTAGATTAGATTAAGATTGATTTTTATTTACATTTCGCAATTTTTTACAAAAATATCATAGGTATAATCAATTAAATGCATGGCTTTGCCGTCTGCCTGATTGACAATGAATTTAAATAATTACTTTATATTTTTAATATTCAATAAGTTACAGTATTCATTTAAAGACATTCATTTATAATTCTGTTTCTATAATTAATTGCCGTTTTACAATATTTGTATAATTTAGATACGTTCATTTCATTAAGAAGATTTAAGGTTTCGTCATCCGTAAAAAAGTCACTACCCAAAAAGTATCTTCTTGTTTCCCTTAATATCGGGCACCTTCCAACAAAATGTAATATATCCTCACGCTCCGCCATATTGCACATATTGCAAAGTATTTGTAGTTCTTCGCGATGCGGTATAAAATTCAAATTAAGAAGTTCACCTCTTAGCCGGAACATGCTTGAAATTTGATCGATGGTGTAGTCATCTCGGAAATAGTTACGTTCATTAATGTTATAGCTCAATTTACTGTAGATCATTCGGTGTAATGAATTTGATGCCTCTTCCTTGTATGTCTCTATAGATTTCATCTAGACGAATAATCATCGTATACAACGTAGGCTTCCAAGACCTCCATTCACTAGAATTTATTTCCAGACCTGCATCTTGTGAAAGTTCAATCCAGTTTTTAAACCATCCTGACTTGGAGTGTATAGCATGAAGAGCCGCTTTTTTTGGAAGCCGATTATTTGGCATCTTAAGAACTTTGTTAATGTAGTCGACTTGTAGTTTTAATGTTTTGATAAATAGTGGAGATAAACCCGTTTCCAGAAAAATCATATAATTCGGAGTGCTAGGTGGCAAACGAAATATTCGTTTTATATAATATCTGAGGAGTTTTTCTACTGGTTCATATTTTTTACCACCCCACACTTGCGCTGCATAGAAAAGAATTGATTGTGAAACTGCTTCGAACACTTTATATTTGTTGCTATGTGCAATAGCCTTGTTATTAAAACACTCCCGCCATGTTACATTAATAGCTGTCTTAGCTTTCGCAAGCTTATCGGTGAGATGCCTTTCCATGTTAAGGTTATTGGTGAAATAGACACCCAAGTATTTGTAATCTTTCACAACTTCAATTTGTTCATCATTCAAACACCAATGTTCGTTAGACCTGGACCTGCCTCCGCCTTTTTTAAATATCATAACCTTCGACTTGTTAAGGTTGATCAACAAGCTCCATCGCATACAATATTCGGCCAGTCTATTTATCATTAGCTGGAGGGATTCTGGTGAGCTAGCAAACAGTACAATGTCATCTGCAAAAAGAAGAGCTTTAATGATGACTCCAGTGTACTCCACGCCCCCTGGTAGTGCTTCAGTTAGATCATCGATGAATAGCGCGAACAAACTTGGACTTAGCGCACAACCTTGTCTTACCCCTGACTCCGTCGAAAACCAATCAGATATAGTTTTGCCATTCCAAACCGCTACTCTGTTATCCATGTACAAGTTTCGCAGAACTCGGCCAAGCTTAAACGACATTCCTAATCCATATAACTTGTACATCAATGCGTTTCTGTCCACGGTGTCGAAGGCTCCTTTCAAATCGACAAAAAATGTGTAAAGTTTTTTACTTCTCGAAATAAACCAGTCGGCGATGCTATTGAGCACAAATATATGGTCTATTGTAGAGTACCCTGTTCTGAACCCCGCTTGAAACTCACTTAGTAAATTATTTGAATCTATCCAAGTGTTCAATCTTTTTAGTAGTATCGTGGTAAAAATCTTATAAGATGAGTTCAAAAACGAGATGCCTCTATAATTTGCCGGATCCTCTATGTTGCCTTTTTTGTGGACTGGAAATATCAGGGCATCTTTGAACTGTTGAGGAATATCCCCAGTTTCCAGAATTTGGTTGAATACTTCTGTCAATTGCTTAGTTAGCTCTTCCGTTCCATATCTATAGAATTCCGTTGGTATTCTATCAGAACCTGCTGCCTTTCCATCAGATAGTGAAATTAGAGATGCTTTAACCTCTTCTTGAGATATTGACGTTTCCAAAATGTAGTCATGGAATCCAGGTGGGGCGTACTGCATCATGCATGGGTTTATGGCGTTTGAGTTTAGCAGTTCTTTGAAGTGATTTTTTAATCTATTACAATCTAGCTTGGGACTGATGATGTATTTTGCTCCATTAAGTTTCCGGGCCAAGTTCCAAAATTCAGATGGATTATTGCACATGGCAAGTTTTTGCGCTTCAGCTTCATAATAAATTTTCTTTTTATCCTTGCACAGAATTTTGAAACTTTGGTTATATTTTATATACAAGTTTTTTGCGGAGGATTGATTACATCGTCTGTACTCATTTAGCCAGACATATGATAAGTTTCTTGCCTGCATACACTCTTTATCAAACCATGGTTCTTTATAGGTATTCTTTTTCTGCCAATTATTATTTACCGGTACCTGATATGCCTCTTTTATACAACTCTCGATATTTGTTAGGCTACTTTCATATTCATGGGTCAGCAGAAGTGTATTCAACTGTCGCCTATATATTGGGGTAGTTGAATTTAACCAATGCAATTTAGGCATTAGTTCTAAATTTATTCTTTCATCATTTCCCTCTTTTCCACCTTTAAATGACACAATAATCGGCATATGATCTGAGTAAGTTTTCTTTTCTACCTCGAAATCTGTTATAAATAAATTCCAATCACCGCCTGCAATGCTATAATCGATGACCGAACTTCCCTGCTTCCCCACAAAGGTGTATTCTCCCAGCTCATCTCCTTTACTCGTACCATTTTGAATTCTAAGCCCAAACGAGTTGCACAGTTCAAGAATTTTCGCACCTCTTGCATTTTTAGTTGAATCCTTAGTTTTTCTTCTACACCCCATCCGTTCATTTTCAGACCCACCTTCGTTTCCAACTCTCGCATTTAGATCCCCAACAAGCATTACGTTATCGCTGTGTTCACATGTCAAAAACTCTTTGATCTTTTCAAAATCTGTATCCCAGTGGTTACAATTGATATAGGTTGGTACTATCCGAAATCTCTTCTGACATATTATCAAATCCAAGCAGGTAATCTCACCATAAATCTTAAATTTGCAGTTGATATAAACCAAATCTTTTTTAAATCCAAAGATATAACCTCCGCTAGCTCTGCCTTTTGTGTGAGTTCTTATTGCCGGTATTATTTTAAGTTCAAAGTTATTAAATTTTTTCTCGTAATTGACGAGGCTACTATCAGTAATATAGGTTTCATACAAAAAAATTATTTCAAATTTGTTAACAAAGCTAAAAAAATCAGTAATGATGACAACATTTTTAAAATCTTTAAATTTTCTCCATTACAAATATTAATATTTTCGACAATAGTTCTTGATGGGCAGACGGCATTACAACTAAAAGTTTTGTTGTGACATCAGAGATGGCATGTGAGAACTGCTGTTATCAGTATGGTTTTTTTTCTGCCCCGGAACGCTACCATCAGAAATGTCATTTACCAACTGGTCTAACAATGACATTCCGCACCTTCCGTCACATTTTAGATTGTTATTGCTGTCAAAGTAAAATGATTTACCTGCAACCATCAATGTTTGTCCGCGTATTTGCATTTTTAAATGTTTGTTTTTCGCAAAAATTTCAGTTCGCAGCTTTATTAATTTTCTTCTTCGGTTTCGTGCAGCTGTAGGTAAATCTCTGTGAATCGAAATTCCGGTATTGCGTAGTTTAATCGTAGATTTTAATATATTGGCAACATCTTCCCTTCGGTTCAATCTTACGACGACGTTAGCTGTGTTACTGTTTGTCGAACGCAAGACTCTTGTTGATGCAATAACATTTTCCTCCTGTGTTTGCAAGAGATCTATGCAACATCTTTGCGCCTTCTCCCCTGCATCTTCGTCTCTGTTCAGCGGTATGTGAACCACTACATTTTTTTCGGTGGCCCTGGTTTCAAGAAATTCTACTTGCCGCTCTAGATACTTACAACGGGCTTCGAATTTCTCCACTTGAGCCTGCATAGCTAAGTTGCTGTCTTGTAGGTTGCTGATATTTTTATGAATGGCATCTAAATCGGCTCTTGTCGGCATGTCCTTCAATTTGTCATCCAATATTAGCGACATAGTTTCTTGAATCATAATCTTCAACTCAGAAACTTCCATCGTATTCCATCATATTATTTTTTCAAAGAAGGGTGCGCTCAGGAGAGAGAAAAATAGTTCCCCGGGGTTCTACAAATTCTACTCCAAGAAATTCCCTTGGACAAAATCTTGTTTCACACCCAACGCAAAAACTGACAAAGTGTCAATAATTGCCACCAATTCGTGGCAATTCCTTTTATGGGTTGATGTTTGTCATAAAAATACTGTGTTTGTCTTATAACGAGTTTCATTCAAATTTCAAATATCTCCTCTCAAAATGGAGATTTGATCTTTTCAATGAAACATTGTGTCCAAATTTAATTGCAGTATTGGCCGCGTTCGATGGCATATCTTAATCAATCAGATTGCTTTGCGTTGTTGTAACGCCTAAGGAAAAACAAGATGGTGAACTAAACATATGTTGTCAAACACAAATTTCAAGCTACCCAAAAATTATTATTAATTTGAGGATCGTTCCTGGATCGTTCGAAAACAAACCCGTTACTAAGGTATCTTGGCTAGCCTATCGGTATTGCACCGAACGCGTCCAATGCTGAATGACTGACACACACATTTCTGAAAAAAAACATATCTTCATCATCAGATGATAAAGAAGATGAAGGCAAAGCAATAAAAAAAACTCCACTAAATTTATAAAATTTAAATTATTAACTTCTTCATCTGTTATTTGTTTATTTTTTAGTTAAATTTTTTGACAGGTACTGGCACAATGTCACAATAAATTAATAACAAAATATTTTCCATTTGATGTTTGACAGAAAAAAACGTTTTACATGTATGCGTGCATTCACATCAAATCTGCCTACCCACCAAAGATCAGATCTTTCGTGTTGAGATCTGATCTAGATTTGCTCTTTTTGGTGGAATGAAAATCTCAAAATTCAAAAAGATTAAATCTTTTGTCAGAAAGAGCAGACCTTTTCTTGAATGAAACTCGCTATTACTGTAGCTCTCTAATTGTTGCAAAAAGATTTGTCAAACAAATGAAAAGTGGTAAACAAATTAATTTAATATGCAAAAAATTGTATGAATTACACAAATAATCTTGTTTATTTAATCTATTTCCGAATTAAATTTGTATTGTTAATTTATCAGATCTGTAGAATGTTTTTCCTCATACAGCACTTTTCTGTGGTGATAAAATTATCTGATTTTTTCTGGCTTATCCGGGTTGTTCTCCAATGCATAAGTTCACCAAATATCGTGTCCAAAACATTCAAAATCAAGTCAATATAAAAATTGGTGACATGTCATAACAATTTAATTATGGCTATTTTTATTTTTTAAACCCAGTATTACTTACTTCAGACCAATTGTCAGATTCCAATATATCGTTTCCTTGTTCTAATCAGTGGTTTTTAAAATTTTGTCATAGTGGCATACACGCTTCAACAACGTTACCAATTTCCACATCTGGGCCCTTGTTCTGTAATTCAGGCCATAATTTTTCCTCACTCAGTGCCCCTAAAAAAATGCATTACCTTAAATGTAATGCGATACCTTAAATGTTTAATTTGTTTGACTGGTGTTTTCAAATTGAAAAAGTCACTTTAGCATCTTAACGACAAAACAAACATTTTTTTTGTTTGATTATCGACGCTTTTTATCAATTCGAAAGTTAATGAACATGGGTCCTGATCCCCCTTTTTTGTTAACATTAATTCTGAACACTTTTAAATGGGTTTACACGTATTCCTGGACTACTTATTGAAAAGGAAACTAACTGCAGAATTCTGTTGAATAAACGCAGAAAATTACTATTTATTGAAGTTTTATGTATTATTTTATCTTAAATAAAATACTGGTTTACAAAAAAAAAAACTCGTATAGAAATATTATTATTTGTAGAACTTGAAAAATTGTGTAATCTTCATTACTTATCCAATCCAAGGATTTATAAGTTGAATAACTCATTCAGCTTACCTCAAATACTTATTGTGAAAAAAAATCCGTTATCAAATAACACAAAATTAGCTATTATTTCATTATGGTTTTTATTTGTTTAATTTTAATTTTTAGTTCTTGATTTTGTTTTTGTAATATTATAATATTATAGTATAGTAGTAGTGTTTTTTTTTTGTTTTAATATTTCTATATTTTACATCAATTTTATATTCTTTAAAACGTAGTAAGATTTTAATAAAAATTATGTTCTATAATACAACTAAAGAAAGCAATAAATTGTTTTTATTTCCTTTATATTTCCATCAATAGTTAACAGTGTTATATTTTCATATTTATTTATTCTTAACATTATATATTTTTTCTTATTATTTTCACTTTGAATGAAAGTGGGTTTTTTATAAATTATTTTAGTAAAGATTTTTTTTTTGAAATAATTATTTTCCTTTTGTAAATATATAAAATGAATCAAACATTAACAAAACCATTTTTATTAACAAAATATTTATTTTTCTCTTTGCTGAAGCAGTTTTTTGTTTATATTTGATTTTTTTTTTGTTTTTTTTTTCTTAAAAATGTAAATATATTTGTATATTTGCTATGTAAATTTAAATATAATTGTCAATTTATAGTTTTGTATTAATAATAATAAAAAAAATCATATAATTTATATTTTGTTTAACTTTTACTTAAATTTTTATTTTTTTTAATGTTAATATTATTTTTTTTTCATCTTCTCACAGTTAGCTTTTCGTCAAATCATTCGTAAATATTATAAACAAATACGCATACAAAAAATACAGTAAAACTTATCATGACTCTGGTGAAGTTAAAAAAAACAGTAGATGCTAATTATAGAATTTCTTGTTGTAAAAATTAATTGAACAAAGTCTTAAAAATTTTATAAATACAAATTCATATTTATGATTCAGTAAATCGTACGTGCACATATTTGCCAGGACATATTGGTAAACATTTCTCCAACCAAATACAATTTACCATTTACAATTATTTTTTTTTTGGTAAAATAATAGAATTTCACCTCAATTTCTTTTCAAGTCGATACTGTCAAAATTAATTTGAAGTAGCCAAGAGAATTTATTGATAGAAATTACCCTCTGCCGTTTTCGTTTGGCTGTTCAGAATTACTGTTTTTTTGTTACTGATTATACTTCGAAAACCTTCGATTGGCGGTTCCGAATTTATAAGGATTCCGAATTATTTAGGAAGTGAACATAGAAAACACAAAAGTTTTTTGTTAGATAATTTGTCAAAAAGTGATGATCCGAAAATCCATTGGAAAACGACATAAGGTTGAATCAAATTAAAATTCACCACGATAGTGTCAATTTTATGACATTTCGAAATGAGTATTTGTTTTTACACAAATTTTGTTAATTTTAAAGCTCATTATCTATTGTGCAAACTCTATTTAGAGTGCAAGCAAAATTTGTTTTGTTTAACCTGCACAATGTCAAACTCTACCTACACCTCCATATTGAATCTTCTACAAGCTTTAGCCACACTTTCACCATAGTCATATATAAATTTATTTCATTCACACATTCAATTCAATCAATTGCCTTCAATTTAAATTTATTTCAAAGCTTCTTTGGCCCGTTTCTCCCATTCGGCCCGACGTTGATGAATGCCCTTGAACTCACTCTCAACTCTGTTCATGGAAGCCATTGTAGCTGATCGCTCAATAGTCGCTCTTGTAAATGTAGTTGTAGTTGAGAAATTGTTCTGTTCGACAGAAGAAGTAACGCTAGGTGGCACTGATGACGAGAGTAAAACTGTTCCAAGTGACTGGCGTTCCAGTGGCTTTGTTGATAAATTATTATTGTTATTTGTCAAACTGTTATTGTTGTTGTTTGTCGTTGAATCAATGCTCTTCCCCATTATCGGAGACCCTTGAGAACCCTGTCGAAAGGGACCACTGAGGCGGATTGGTGGTAGGAATGTCTTCGTAGGTGTTCCAGTCCCATTATTATTTAGTGACTGTGTTTTATTGTTTCGGAAATCCGCTAAAGAATTTCGATTCTTGGAAATGTCACTGTCCGTTTTTGGCAGGCCGTTTTGTTGCTGCTGAATGGCCGAGAGTTTGTCGAGTTTTTCTTCACTGGAAGATTGATTCTCCTTGTCGCTGTCGACGCTGGGGACGAATTTCTTAATTGGTTGATCGGGAAGATCCTCATCTTTGATTTTTAGGGATCGTCTAGCAAAGACTTTCATCAATTCTGGTGTGGGATCGTCTTTGTTGTTATTGGCTGAAGGTTGAATGACGCCAAAGGATTTCTTTCGCAGAACCACAACAACAGGTTCCTCTTCCATGGGCATCTTACGGACTTCTTCTGACATAGATTTCTTTCGCTCAAGCTTCATTTCTTCGATTTTGCGATCGTGTTTAAGCTTATCCTCACTGAGGAAGAGCCTGCGGCGCTCATGGAGTGGAACATTATTATTGAACGGAGTATTTGTGTCGATACGTAAGATGTTGGTTTCCTCGTCGGAGGTCTTCTTAACGGGGCTTTTTGGTAGGGATTCATCTGATCGGGATGAGGTCGAACTATTCGAACGAACCATAGTGGTGGGTCTACTCGTATCATCTTCGGTCGGGGTTGGAGGCTTAACCTCAGAGATTTCAACGCTTTCATTACTAAACCGACGGGTTAGGTCTTCGTTGCTCTCACGTACATTCTTAGACAAAACCACGTTACTTTTAGGTCGAATTGGTTCAACTCGATTTAGTTGAATCTTCATGAATTCTGGGACACCCTTGTTGCTTGCGGATGACTCGATTACCGAAGAGCTTCGGCGGCTTCTATGGAAGCTATTTGATTTGGAAGAAGCAGTTGTCTGTGGTGAAGAATTCCTCTCTCGCAGGGACTTTCGACTTTCACTATCGGCAACAATTTTGGGTTTCTCCCGCATTTGCACTTTAGTGGGTGAATGTACGATTGTGGGTGCAACTAATGTCGGTGGAGGAGTGGCTGGTGTTGGTGGTGGAGCAGCAGGTGTTGCTGGTGGAATGAATAAATCTTTTTCTTCAGTTCTGAGTATTCTGTCAATTTTATTCTCCACTTTGGCAATCACATCAATCCGTTTGTTTGGCATCGGACTAATTGTTACGTTGGGCGCCAGTTTTGATGCCACCGAATCACTTATAGTTGCCGACTTTCTCAAGACACTGACAAATGGTGACTTCACCAGCATATCTATATTCTGTTCGATCTCCGAGATATTCGTACTACACGCCGAAGTGCCTAAAAGTGGAGACTTAGTCTGAATTCTTGACGGCATATTCTTGGAAGTGGTCAGTATTATGTTCTTTGTGTAAATTCCATGAGTCAATGGCAGATCACTGGATTTCTGCTTAACTAGGTTATTGTCATTGATCTCAAAGCCTAATGAGAGGTGTTTTTCATCTTCCAAGTCATTATCACTCTTCTGAGACAAATCGGGAAGACTTGGCACTTGAGTTCTCAATGATGGTATCTCTTTGTTCTCTTTTGATTCAATGTAGGTGCGAAAGCTCTTCGACTTTTCGACTGATTTTCCCCGTTTTCGGAGGTCACTTCCCAATAACATCTCAACAGAATCTGTACTCGAGCTGGTGTTAAAAGAATCATTTGAACGGGATATTTTCTGTTGGAACGCACTCATTCCGTGAATCTTTGGTTTCTTCTCAAAGTGTTCCTTATGCTGGTCCTTCATTGCATTAATTTCGCGAACGAGAGTAGTCGATTGGAAGCTCTCTTCTGTGTGTGACTTGGAGATTTTCGACAGGGCTATAGATTTTGAAATGAATTCTTCTCTCATGTGTGAATCGAACCTCTCAGAACTATCCAAACTTGTTCGGGAGTGTTTAAGATTAAGGTCGACATCCATCATCATCTGTTGTTGTTGTTGCTGCTGGGAGAGATCTTTTGGAATGTAACGCTGTCTAGCAGCAGGACCGGATTTCGGTTTGGCCGATTGATTTATGGTGATGTTCTCATTTGTAGCATGAGCCACCATTTTCTCAGATTCTGGAGAGAGTATGAAAGTATTCAACATTGCACTTAGGGCGGAATTTCCCGTGGAAAGGATATCCCTGCGGATGTCCTTGCGAGTTTCCTCAACTTTCTGTGAGTATTCAGTAGATTTTGTTTCAATAGTTTTGGAAGAGAGCTCAGTTGTGGTTGGAGGATTTGGCTTCTTGCTCTCTGGCTGACTGTCAAGTTCATCGGCAATTTTGCTGTTGCTGTTGGAGCTAGAGGATTTGGAAGCACCACGCTTTGAATTTCTGTAAACGAACCGACGGAAGAAGCCACTTTCATCATCCTTACTGCTCTCGGTTGTGGAGCTCTGTGCGCTAGACGATACTGATTCGAAAATGGAACTTTTAGTTACATTGCTACGCATGGCGTAGCTCGAGTTTGGTGATGGTCCTTTTTCGGTTTTCGAACGTTTAATGTTGACAGCTTGCTTTACTTCGGTGCTGTGTTGTTCGAGGATCTTTGCGTTGACACCTGGTGGCAGAGATCGCGATTTAGCTTTGTCCAATGAGATATCTTTGCAAAAAAAAAAATAAGTCAAATGAATAACTGGGTTCGAATATAGATATTTGTCAAGGACTCACCTTTAACTTCTAGTGTTGCTGACGCTGCCTTGGTTTGATCTTCATTGACTTCTGGAGTTGAAGGTAGAATGGAACTCTAAGAAAAAACAACATTTGTTTAAGCATTACATTTTCATTTGCTTGTTTT
Organism: Philhelius pedissequus; assembly: GCA_910595825.1. Lineage (NCBI taxonomy): Eukaryota > Metazoa > Arthropoda > Insecta > Diptera > Syrphidae > Philhelius > Philhelius pedissequus. The sequence continues at coordinate 18,157,098 of OU343163.1, read as the reverse complement.
TTTAAATAGAGCTCACCTCCAAAGCCCGTCGATGTCTGGTTGGACCCTTCTTCTTAACAGGCCTAACTGCCATCTTGTGCTTAGCAGCCGAATGAGAGAGGCGTTGCCAATTTGATGAGAAGAGTTCCACATCTTCCGATCGGGAATTGTCGCTAGAAAACTTACTCGAAATACTCGACGATGTTCGATCTGCAGCCGAAGAAAAGTCTCCCGAATGATTTGCTGTTGATGAGGGCAACTCATCATCGAAGTCAATGGTTGAGTTCATGCTAAGCATACTCAACGATGACACTTCACTTTGATTGGTTGTATTATTGGTTTCTCGACGTTGTGGGGTCGTGGGACTGCGTGGCAGTCCCAAATCTTCATCCGAAGCATCGGGTCGATTGCGCCGTTTACGGAGGACATCTGCAAGCTCAGCCTAAAAATATAAAACAAAATTTTAATTTTAATTAACCAATTGATAGTAGATGTGGAAATTGAGTATTTTTTTTGGGTTGATTGATATTTTTGGGGTAAAAAACAATCCTACCCATGTTTTCCAAGAGAAAACAAGTCTTGCTCGCAAGCAACTTCGGCCGATTTTTTCGGTTGTTGCCGAATTTATTTTCATTTTAAATGGATGTCTCTTGAATTCGATCATTGCTGGTTGTGCTTGGGAATCTTTTTTATGGAGAAAATGTTAAAACTTTTAAACAGGCTGGACATTGTTTCAATTGCAACTGCGAATTGTTGTTTATTGGTGTTGGCTTAAGAATATTGGCCACAAAAAAGCAAACATTTGGCAAAACTTTAAAATTTGAAATATTAGATAATTTTGGAATGAAACATTCCTTTTAATTTACACATACATATGTGTATCTATGTACATAAATATGCTGTTAAATGTACATACATATGTATATGTATACAGTTGTACATAAATATTTGAATAGTTTTTTCCTTAAATTGACAAAAAAATCGAAGTTAATTTGGAGTCTAGAATGAGTTATTTTATTTCCTTAAGTTGCCGAGCTTCAGTAGAGGAAGAATGGCAATCTTGGGTTAAAAAAGCGGATCTAGGATGTTTTGTTCTATTACTGATAGATCAATAATTTTCCTTAAACAGAATTTACCAACAATGTTTTTAATAAATGTCTTGCTTTTTGACTTTGTCGTTAAAATCTTCACTGAATTTAATTCATTTATGTTTTATGAGGAGTTTGATTTGCATATCGAAACAATGAGTGTATTTATGTACGCTCTTCGAAATGCACACTCATGTGGGGTGATTTTGATCTTTTTTCAGTGCAAACAAGATTATTTTCATTATTAATTAATTCAGTTATGTCAGAAGTAGAAATCAGAAAGACAGTTTCTAAAAATAAAGAACAATTTAGCCCGGCTGGAGCCAAGTGCTGTACATAAAAATAAAAAATGCTATACAGTGCAGTATAGTTTCGCACAGTTCCGTCAAATGTGATCTTACCCTAATTGTCAAAGACGTACTTAAATGGCTGTGCGAAAATAAGCGATTTTCAAGAAATTACAATTATGGCAAGTTTTACCAAAAAAATAACTCTCAGGTTAAATCAGAATAACAAAATACGATTCTATTATTCGTCCCATCTAGAACTTCTGTAAGCAATTCAGCGGTGGCCATTTTGACCTTTTCTCACTACTACATTTTCAACGCACTTTAATTTCTTACTAAATAATACAATATTGAAGTTGATCGGCGAGTTAAAATTTTCGATTAATAAAAATAAAGTGTCCGTCCGAAAATCCATGAAGAAAATCTAGCACAATAAGTATGAATTCTATCTTTTTTGTATTCTATGATTCTTTAAATTGTTGTCAATAAACCACTTTCTTTTAGTTCAAAACGTCAAATAGCAGACATATTTTTTAACGATATATTGTCAAGAATTAAAGATAAACCGAAACTAAATCGTGTTTTTTCATTATTGTTCTTGTAGATTACCTTAATCTCAAACAGTGTGTTCACCGCTTTAAAAGTGGATTAATTTTGACAGCACAATTTGAAATGCAAATTGTGTTTCGTTTTATCTTATGATATAGAAGTGAGACAGGCAGATCCATATTTGTTAAATGAAAAATTCACTCTTCCCATGAATGTGTTAATTTAGATACGGAAATCAAGATTTGAATGAGAATTCTTTTAGATATTCATTTTAGAAGATTTAAAGTTATAGAGTCAATCTTCAAGATTTATAGTAGAATTAGCTAAAGTTTTGGAATTTAAATTCAATCACTATTTTGCTTTTGAACTCAACAAAACCTCTTTCTTTGCCAGGGGAAAACGGATGAATCCTGCAATCTTTACTACATCGGCACCACCAAACAACTCTTTCAGCAAAGAATGGCGAACCACAAGTCAGATATTCGCCTAAAAAGTTCTGAGAAGACGGCACTGGCTTCTCACATCGTTGATACCGGTCACACACCAAACTTCGAGGGAGTGGAGATCCTCGCAACAGAAAAACATATACATCTAAATGTTACACACTAGATACACTGCATATAATTAACAACAAAAATAATTGGTCTGATCCAGACATTTTTTGGGCAGAAATTGGTAGATTGTCAAAACATGAAGAGAGGGGATAAAATTCTCTTATTGAGAAATAAAGTCCGAAACAGCTGTAAAGTCTGGAACAGCTTGAGCACAATTTTCTGCCAATTTTTAAACGTCAACACATTTTTTTTTTTAACTTTATTTGCTGTAAATTCACATTTTTTTGTCTTCAAACTAATTATTTTGTATTTTAGTGTGCCTAAATTAATTTATTTGTTCAACAAATATTTTTCCACACCAACTTCGTTTATGACAAACGTCAGTCTGACAATTGTAAATTTTCTGCCCACAAATTGCTGCCTACAAAAATTTATTGGGCAGGAATTGGCAAGAAATTGTCAGGAAGGGGAAATATTTTACTCTCCCAAGAGCGCTCTCTTCTGCCAAAAAACTACCAAATTTGTAAGTCTGGAACAGGTTTTGGCAGAAATTGGTGCCAATTTGTGCCAATTGGCAGAGTGTGGATCAGACCTAATATGAACCACAAACAAGACACACAAATATATATCTGCCGTTTACTGTTTATTAGTTTCTGACAGTAAATATCATAAAACATAGACTAATCTTCAAATGAGAAGTGTTCAAAATATGTTTTTAATCTGTTTTTTTTATATGTTTCAAATAGATTATTGTTTGGTATATTAAAAATCTTAAAATTTAACGTTATGTAGGTCATATTTTGTTCGTTTACTTGTATCAATATGTACAACATTATATCTCTTTTTAATTTTGTAAATAATGACACCCCTGAAGAAGACGGCAACCGCGCCGCACCGATGAGAATCAATTTTTAAAAATTCTCCAAAGTCCAAACAAAACCTCTTTCTCATCAATTGGCGTTTGTAAGATTAAATAGTAGAACGTTAAAATTATGACAAGGTTAACAATACAATTAAATACAATTTATATCATTAGGTGAAAATTTGTGAAAATTCTGCACAAAGAATTTGTTTTTCTTTGGATAAGAAATTAACTTTCTGACCGTTCAATTTTAAAATGGTGGCAAGTATGTTTTTGTTATCTTATCTAAAAGTTCACTGCACTTGAAAACTGAAGTTTTAATAACATAACACTGTGTCCTTTATTCTCCTCATCAATGGTATTTCCCCTCCATTTTTTCGAATAACAACACGCACTTATAAATAGTTAACGTTTGTACGGCAATAGGCTCTGGCATGAGATGTTGCGCCATCAAATAAGATGTATTTATTTCATGATCATGTTGAATTTAATACACATCTATTTAAAAATCTCAAAAGTGTTTTCTTTCCTTAAAGGAAAATATAACTTAAGTTATTTGTGATATTTATTTAAATCAAGATAAGAGTAACACTATTAGACAACTGACGAAATAGCCCACAAAAAATTAAAATAGATACTTATCAAGATTATTTAATAAATCAATTTGTAATAGTCATATTAGAAATTCTTCTTTTTTTTCAAAAGAGAACACTTCATCTGTTTGTATAAACAATCATTCAAAAATTCGATTGTTTAACACTTAGTGTCGAATTTAACAAGTGTAAGTTACTAATTAAACCGAGTGGATATTAATTTTCACTAAAAAAAAATATCTTACCGAAAATGTTAATATCCTAGTCATATTCAAAAAAACAAATTCACAAAACCAACATTAATTTACGAAACAAAAATCCTTATTCAACTGCACAACTTGATAGTTCAAATCTTACTAGCACATGACAGGCAAAAGTTGAAGGCTTCTGGAAAAAAATATCATTCATACACAAAGTAAAATGTACAATCCCAAATTTGAAGGAACTCAATTTTTCCAAGGAACATTACGATAAAGAAAATTCTAATCCTAAACTATAGGGATGAATATGTACAAGTACATGTACATGGATCCTATTATTGTTATTTTTTTTTTGTCTTCAAAAACTAAATGTTTAGATTCAGTAAGCATGTAAACACTACCGGCACACGCTAACCATCCATGAATATTGCAATTTTGAGTAAAAGGTGAGAAAGGATATGGTTGTTGTTCTTGTCTAGGTATCTAGGCAACTGTTTTAACAAACTCAAAAATATAATGTGCACAAATGAGTTGTATATACTTGATCATATAACGCAAAATTATTTTTTTTTAAATTATTTAATTAATTCGATCTAAAAATATTAATTGTAAAGAACATATCTTTCTAACTCGATGTAGTTACTCGTATTAGCGAAAAAGTTAGATGGCAGCTCATTCTCAAAAAGTCACTAATTTTTATATCGCTTAACCTACAATTATGGAATTCGCTGTCTTTCATCTTTTTAAGAACTGATGCACTGGCTTAACAGAGTGTGATGAAATAAATGCACAGTAATGTCATATGTGTAAATTGGCTGCCATTTTGATCGTGCATATGCTGAATAGCAGCAGCAATTATTAATTTCGTTCAAAATGCACAGGATTTCTCAACAAAATTTCTCAGTTTTAGTGTCAAATTTCTGCTGGAGTGAAAATGATATTTGACGCCATTTACGTAAATTATAGCACTTAAGCATTATGACATTACTTTTGCCTCACGTTTTACGAAAAACCCTTATAAATTCAATGTGATGAAATATATTTTTCAACATACATAATGTAGGATTTGCTATCTAAAATCTAAACCATGTAAAATACAAATGATGATAATAATAATTTATTCCACATAATTTGACATTTCATTTTACACAATTTGACAAAATATAAGAACCCTTTTGGAGGTCGTTGGAAATTTGATCTCATTTCATTTTGACATTAGTTAATAATTTGTGCGTCATTCCGATATTTTCCAGACTTAAGTTGGCGGACTGTCAAATTTCGAGGAATTTAAATGAAATGCTGTCAACGAGAAATAAAACACTCAAATTGTCGGGAACGAGTTGAACATAATAGAATGCTGAAACTGAAACTGAAGCTAAAATTTTGTATGTTCCCACAGTTTTCAGACAAAAAAAAAACAACGACAGACGTTTCTTTTTATTACAAAGCGGAGTCTGAATTGTAAAACAAATTAGTTTGGGTTTCGTTTTCCCTCGTAGCGTTAAGAGCTTCGAATATGTGTTTCTTTTTTCGTTTTGAACATGTTCAGAGAGCGCTGAGGCAATTTCTTAACAGTACTAATGTCATGTGTGCCAAAAGCGAAATGGGAGAAAATAAAATAATCTATAGAATTAAAATGGCGGAAAAAGTTTGCAGAATTTATTTTTTCAATGAATAATACAATAAGATGGAAGTGAATAAACAAAATGTCAATTAGTTACAGCTAATAGTTCAAATCTGTTTAGAAAAATAAATCAGAGTGTTCGGAGTTCGCTCTGTTCGGAAGAAAAGAATTCAGAACATAGTCTTTTCGTTCGAATTCAGTTCAGAGCCTTGCTTGAAATTCACTACTACCTAATGTAAACATTAATCAAATTGGTTTGACACATACGATTGTGAAACGTCAAAAATGACGCATGGAAAACTTGGCAACGCTTTGGCAGCATTCGTTGGCTGTTGCATTGCGTTCGCTCAATTTTGATGTATTCAATATATTGTAATATAAAACATAAGCTAATCATTGGTAAATAAAAATAAAATATTGAAGACCTAGAGATTACGTTTTGGGGGACTGCAATATAAAGAGAAAGTAGTAAAGATACTGTTATTACACGAAAATATTTACTGTTAATTTTTACAGAACTTTTTAAATAAGGAACGTTTTATTAAATGTGATTGCACGAAACGTTATTTCATTACGTTATGACAACAGAAACACACACAAAATTGTAGACTTTTAATTTAAATCTCCAATTCAGGTTCTTTTTTTAATGAAACCCATATTTTATCCTTGCATTCTAAGTTTCAACATCTCAAGTAAAAACATCACAATCACTGTCAATTTCTTTAGAGATGAGCCAGAAAAAAAAATCCCAAAAAATAAAACAATGAGAACAATCATAAAATATGGATGCAGATTTCCTGGTGTGTTTAGGTAGAGTAAATATATATCCAAAGGTAACCTACCTACCCTAAAATTTTCACGGTGAACACAATTTTCGTTTATTGTTTTTTTTTTCAAAAGCAACTTCTAAATTCCTCACTTAAAATTAGGACGTTGACATGATGTGTGCTGAAGATGTTAATGGACACGACAACAAGGATAATTTTCTTGAGTTAAATATTAATGGATTATATACCGTATCTACAGTGATGGTATATGTCTATATGCATGTATCTCGTGGTATAATTACCTTAAGATGGAATGAGGAAGCAAATTACCTTTTCAGTGTGGCATGTGGCTTAAGGAAAAAAAAACCGTTTGGGACTATGTATTTTAAATTTTCTGGCATTTAAAAGAAGAAGAAAACAAAAACACATCGTCTAGTTGAGGAGGTTTAAACATTTGTGGATTAATATAAATTTATCTGTGATGTTACAAGAAGTGAATTAGAAGGGACTTTTGTTATGCTCATCTTGGTTTATAATTTTTATGATTGTCTTGGGGGAGACAATTTATGTTAAACAGAGATAATTTTATACAAACAAATGTTTGACATAAATTTGGTAAATTTACTATAAGAATTCATAAATTGATTAATTAATAAGGTTTTTGACACGCTAAATGCTTGTTCGTCTATTATAGTCAATCAAATCTATTTATTACGGAAAATTAAAAAAATATATAATATACATTGGGTGGCGCAACTGCTCGTGGAGTACCAAAACATATAAAATACAATTATCAGTCTCAACAATTCCTGGTGCATATCTAAAGTTACTGTTCAGGCGGTAACCCTGTCATTATGCACTCTCACTTTATTTATTAAATTAAAGTCTGTTGTTAATACTTCATCGGGTTTTACAGAACAAAATCATAAGTAAATCAATATATAATCAATTTATTTAAAATAAATGACATGTAAGTAATTCTACACTGCCAATTTGACTGACAGCTTTTGCCAATGTTCCTTTTCTAATGTTCAATCAAAATTGAAAGAAATCCAATAACAATTAAATTTTATTCTGTTTGAAAATTCTCTATCTATAAGAAATCTTATCTATTATAGCTCCGTTTTTTAATTTAAATTACAAAAAAAAATTCTTTCTTATCAAAAAACTTACGCGTATATTATCTTAGCTTTGTTTATGTTAAACATTTAAGTAAATACTACGTTCTAAAGATGGAATGTTTGTTGACCGATAGCAAAAAACTCTACGTAACTTCCTTATCTAACTTCAACTTCTGATTGAATTATTATACTTAAGTGGACAGTGTTTTTTTTTTAATGTAAGTGTCAAATAAATCAAAATAAACAAAAAAAACTATAATAATACTTATCAATCAATTGGTGTATTTTATTTCTTATTATATAAGCCATAACCCATAAGTAAAAATTGGACAGCTATGGGCGATCTTGTGCAATGTTTACCTACTCTATACCCAGTCACTTATTTTTGAGCTGGATATATCAGCAGCACACACCTAAAAAAAATTATTTTACGGACCCATAATATAGTGCACAAAATAATATTTTATATTCCTGCCTAAAGCTACTTCATTCAACAGACAAGCACTCCTTTTTTGATCCAAAAAATCAATTTTCAATTAAGAAATAAATCCAAAACTCCAACACGCCCCTAATCGAGAATTTCCTTGAAACTTCACTTTGACTTACGAGATTGTAGGGGTGGCCCAAATTGTTTGGCCCTAGCGGCAGATTCTATAACTTTTACAAATGGCGGCAACTGTCAATTTTGTTTAGATATTTCTGAAGTAAATTAAACGACGCAAAAAAAATCGAGTGAATGGTTTTCGCCACCCTGTATGGCTTTATCATTAATCAAAGGTTACATATCCAAAGTTCTATTTCAAGAGATCACTCCCGAAAAAGCTCCAACAATTATTAATGGATTTCCATTGGACTCCAACCGGAAATATACCGTCAATATGATTGACAGGGATAACCCGCTCAGTTTGAAATTATGCAAGGCATAGCAATCATTTAAATTCTAAACGAACTGCCACCATTAAAAGCGGGACTGGAAAACTCGTTATGACACAAAATGCACCTTTTGGATCCATGAACTCCGAAACGACAGAACACCCAACAATCTGACTGAAGATCTCAGGTATAGATAAAGAGTGCATTGTGCTAAATTTTGCCAAACCGGCTCCGATCGGCTCGGTTTCACATCGAGATAATCGTACACAGATCGGTAACCAGTCACAGATTCAGATACTACCTATGTAGGCACTTCTTATGTTTATTTCGAGATTCAATTCAAAACACACAAAAACTACACCTTCGGCAGCAGCATGCGGTGGCGGTGTGGTGCAGTTATAGTGTTGGTGCCAGACGACAGATAAACGGTTATGCGTTCCATTTAAAGTCTTAGATACAATATCGTCTATACCAAATCAAGTTAAGAAAAGCCATACGAGGCTTATGGGGAGGGGATTCTGTTGTCGTTGGTCGTACCTATCTCTCTCTAATAATTTGAAAACGCGACACCGACACACCAGAAAGTGCAATAGTGGAACTGTTATGTAACTTTATGCAGAGGTCTGTCTGCATGTGGCTTATGCAAATTTCCATGTTTTGTTTTCCAGTGAGACCATATGCATAATCACCTGTCAGGTTGACAGAAGATTATCTTCTATCTTTGGAGCGTGTATATTTTTTCTGTTGTTGTTTGTGTTTATGTAAAAGATCTTGTTTTAGAAAAAACAAATGTATTAAATTTCAACACGTAGTATGTATCTTGTAATTTTGGTGATGGCGTATCCCCTGTAGGGAACACCTTCAGTGTTTTCCCCACATAACCGATTTATATCCATCCTACCTAAGTTTAGATACCAACTACCAACTTAAACGTGGAATAATATTATACATTAATTCCGGTGGGTTGTTAGTTGTTACCCAATTTGCATTCAAATATTTGTCGTTTAATGCAATATGAGTGACTGTTGTAGTTGCATTAGAAAAGAAAGAAAAAAATTAGTTAACGTTGTCATATGTTTTTTTTTTTGTTCGTTGTTTCGTACAGTGACATCTATCGTTATGTCACTCAAGCGTGAATAAAAGGAAAGACTGAATTAAATTCGTTTTCAATCCAATTAAATACAATGCGAGACAGATAACTATTTATAAACATAAGGTAATGTTGGTTGATGGCAATCGTGAACGGAGTTTTAGATATAGCGGTATCGATCTTGGTGTTGTCACTAAAAATTTGCGAATTTGACATCACAGCAAATTTGAGAGGGAGGCGGAACTACTGTTATATAATAGACGTCAAATAATAGCACAGGTGTACAGGATTTAAAATACAATACAAAAATGTTGTTCGCACTGGACGAACTTCAGCAGAACGAGATATTTTATGCAAAAAATTAGACTATATGCGTGGTAGAGGTATTATTTTTATATTGGGGATGGGAAGACACCAATCTATTTAATTCCAAACTTTTAGGAAATTTTTACAGGAAAAAAACAACATGCAAAATTATTGCTCATTTTTTTATATTGTGCGCGCACTTAAGGGATTTTTACTACCCTTAATATGTTCGAGCACAGTGCGAACGTTGCTCAATATGTTACAGATACTTTGAGTTAAAGGTCTTAAACCATGCATCAGTTTTACTTTAAACAACCCAATGTTAAGACAAAATTGTTTTTCCGGGATAGTTGGAGAGTTTGAACAAATAGGCCATTTTCAATATGCAATAAAGATAATTAATTAACTAAACTTTAGCACCGCTGTTTAAATTTCTGCCTATCTTTGACAAGTACATATTTCAGATTCATAGAATTATTCATAAACATTGTATTTTAATTTAAGCGCATTCGGACGTAAGGATATTTACACTTCACTTCAATCAACAACCACACTGTTTTTATTTTTTATGCTGACAAACAGTTTTCTATTTTTGATACATTATTTGACACAAGCCCATTGTAACTAAAATGGCTCGAAAATTATCTTATTAATACAAATTTACGCAACGTTGAATAGACTACTAATTACCGAAAATTCACTAAAAACAAATTAAACAGTGTTCAGAGGACTGCTGAGAGACTGCCATTTTTCAAATCGGTGCCTTCCTTTCGGCTGCCAAGCACTTCTTCCTTTAATCTACTGTCAAAGTAGTTTATAAATTTATTCATGTCTTGCTGAGCCGATATCTTTATTCTGCCTGAAATAATGACTACACTTTCGTAAATATTTCCGAACCAGTGCCACCTATACTGACTGTGGTGTCAATTAGACGAAATCGGTCTATAAATAAGAATTTTCGAAAAAAAACCGACCGCAGCGCCACCTACAGGTAATTAAAATAACCTACATTAATTGTTACAACATCCGATATCTGCTAGTGAAAGTCCCGTCAAAATCGGTCGCTCGGTTTTCTGTGATTGGCGTGAACAAACGAACAGACTGAAAGATGATATTATTTTGACTTTAGAAACAGACATTTTAATTTTATGTATGTATAAAGACTGTATCCACGACAGATGCGACAGCACTATAGGAAAAAAAATGTACTACGATTGTTGTTGTTTGATTTGACGTTTCTCCAAACGAGAAATAAGTTTTGAAAATATTCACGCTTGCAAATTAATAATAATATATTATGTAAGCTTTCCATTCATCGTCCTCTGGAAAGCACTGAAAAGTGCATCGCAAAGTCCAATGGAACGAACATAATTAAAACAGTGTTGCCAATTTAAAGTTTTATATATCTGCGAATAACACACTTTATATTCCACTTAGTCAGAAGTACTCTTGTCTTTATGGGTCTATAATTGATGGTTTTCAACAAAATTGATGAATTGCTGTTACTGTCATCAATAATCAACATTTTTGATAAATTGTGAATTTAAAGTTATGCGATTTTAGAATCTATATTGTGAATGCCTAGTCAATTCGATATTGTGAATGCCTAGTCGATTCGATGTTTTAAAAATGTTTAATTGATTTTATGGAGAAGCATTTCTTATTATAAATATAACCTCAAAATGCTGGTTAGTAACTACTTAATTTTTTCTATTAATTACTTATAAAATTAAAACAAAACTTATCATTTTTATTAATTGACATTCGCGGCATCAAAATTTGTATCAAGTTATAAATCTTGTAATTTATCAATCAATTGATATTTGACAACCTTTTGTTTCAACGTTCATCTGTTAATATGATCTTTTTGATTTTTCTTAAATTATGAACAAATAAAATATTTTAAGGAGGGAAAAAATGTGTCCACAGCGCGAATTACTTAAAATGAAAAGTCGGTAAACTTATTAACCCAGAGAAGACATAAAGTCTGAAGCATTGAAGAACGTTAAGGAGTTTGGACTGAACAGATACCCGATTTGTAAATAATGAATAAGATGAAACGGTGACTTGACATCAATTAAAAAAAAATGTTGCACTGTAGCTAGTTAGAGATTTCATTAATTTATTATTATTGAACAATAATAGCCTTTTCAGCTAAAGCTATAATATCAATTAGGCGCGACTGGAGTTGTGTGTTTAATTTAATTTCAAAAACAACAGCACACATATGGTGATAAAAATCTGCTAACATATAGATGCATTCCCAAAAGTCAGCACTTAATATAATATACTCTTTGTAGTATTCAATCAACAAAACATCTGCACTAATAGCTTAGCTATTGTTCCATAAAACAAAATTAATAAAATTTTGTTCGTCTTGCTACATTATTCCAAAAAATTCATCTCACGTCCCAAGTGCACCTACTAACTTGCATTTGAATTTAACGTGCAGTTGTTGTTAATTTCTGGTGAAAAGTCTACAACATGCATTAACCATTTTACCTACATATACATAATATAGTATAGTAGTGACACTATATCTTCACCACCATTGATTTTCAATTACAATCCGCAATGTGTGTGTTCCTGGATTTAATAGCTTCGATACTCTTTTTGGTAGGTATAATGACGAACAGATAGTTTTCACTTCATCACGAAGTTGAGAAAATTAGGTATGTGCATGTGCATCATTTCACATATACAATTGCATAGTATGCCGGTTTGAATAGTTTTTTTTTTGTTTCTTGTTAGTAGGCAACACCATTCCGCCATTTACCAGGCGTAGATGAGTATCAGAGACAACTTGTTGCATAGTGCAACAAGCCCGCAACAGAGTCACACTTCGCAGCTTACTCGTTTATTATTTGCTTTTGCTTTAAAAATTGTACACAGCAACCTAGATACAATGGAAACTCAGGGCTGAATTAACACAAGATTACAAAACTATATTAGCATGGGCCCTTGATTTACGAGGTTTAGCTTCCAATTTATGAAAAAATCTTAACTAGCTATGCTTTAAATCAGGAAAACTGGTCTCGGCATTTAAAATGAAAAATAAAAATCTTTTTGAATATTTAAAATGGATAAGTAAAACATTTCTAAAATCCTTCTGAAGCCTAGTAAGCTGCTGATGTGAAACGAGATTTCCGGGCGCCTGGAAATGCAAGCAAAATGTAATCGAAAACCAAAGCGGAAAAAATATTTTGGGAAGAATTCTGTCAAAAACACATTTGACAAGTTATCACTAGGCATGGAGCAAACTGTTAGTTTTTATTCTAAGATTTCGAATTCATAAGATTGCTCAAAAATCACAGATATTTTATTTATATAAATCAGCAATGAATTTCAAACAACTTTTTGTTACAATTTCAAATTTATACGATGACTCTGAAATGCATAATTAAGGGAATCACATCTGAGCAAAATATTGTAATTATATAACATTTTTTGCTCGATTACTGAAATTAATGAGGTAAGCAAGCAATATTTTTGTTAAAATAAAAAGATTAACAGAAGTAAAATAAATATTTAGAAATTGTAAATATTATTTCAATAACAGGTATTTTCGGTCTTCCATATATTTAATATTATTTCAATAATAGGTATTTTCGATCTTCAATTAGAATTTGTTATTGCTATCCCCTAATAATTGTTACTGAAAAATTGACACATTGCCAGTTGTGACAGTTGTTGTCAAAATTTCGCAAAGCAATTAATTTCGCGGGAAGTAAATAGAGAAAGAAAAGAGTGTAGAATTGTACTAAGTAATCAAGTACACCTATCCACTAAGAAACACATGTCATCGTTTAGCAGAAATGCATCAAATTTGATCTTCTCTTAAGGACCAAAGGAACGAATTTTATCTTATTCATTATCTTGGGCCCTCCAAATACTACAATCTCAGCGCCTTTGAAACCAATCGACAAAATACACTACTGACATTGGCAGAAGGAAAGTTTACATAAGAAAGAGATGCAAACTTTTGAATACCCAACAGGAGTGCTGTGCGGTAGGTCATTGTATAATATTACAAAAAAAAAGAAGTCTTTTTGTGGAATTATCGCTGGCAACCATCTATCTATTACTCCTGGACCAAGACTTACTTCCTGAATGTCCATGATAAAAGGAAGTAATTTTAGCTTCAACGCTATATACGAGTATCTACATTATGTATGAATAGACTTTTGGTACTTTGCTTGTGCAGTAAGTAATCTCTTTTCCTTGAATTTTTTATCTTTTCCTTATGGTTGATTAATTGAACGGACTGTTTCTGGGACCAGTTTTGTTGTTGTTGTTTTGATTGTCGTTTGAGAAAAAGTCCAGTTATCTCTCTCTCAAAAAAAAAAAAACAAACAAATAAAAACTAGGTAACTAATGCCAAACAACATTGCTACGTGTAGATTAAAATATAGGTTGGGAAAAAGTACTTCAGATTCATGTTGTTGTTTTTGATTTAGTTGGTCTACTCTACAGAGAGAAAGGAAACTCGATATACTTTTAGAATTGTGACACATAAAAATGATGCTGCTGGTGCTTCTGCTGATACAAAAGAGATGGTGATGCATTCTGGGAAAACTATAGAAGATGTGAAGGCTTGGTCTTAGCACTCTAAATATGTACTTTTCTACCTTCAATCACCAACACAGATGATGGAATTATAAATAATTCCCTTGAGGGCAATTTTTAAATGGGAGCAATAATTGTTGGTGTTCCATTTTGAGAGTATTGAGCAGTTTTTAATGGAAGAATCCTGATATTTTTATTAATAAAAAAAAACCAACAGGTATTAAAGATATACATATATATATATATTATATATCTATTGGTCGAATTGGTTTAAAAATTAAAATTATATCTAATAACGACAAGGTGTGCCATATAATGAAAAACCCCATCGAAAAATTGTCGTATGACCTTAATGAAACGAACGGAATGAAAACTCTACAAAACTGTATGAAATGGAATTGAAACTATGAAAGAATAGGTAAAACTCCTTTAGAAAAATTGTATTTTATATTTTCAACGTGACTAAAACATAATAAGTCTGCGAATTGTCAAACTTAAATTTACAATCCACATTAGAAACATTAGGTAAGTTCCAATAATTGTCGCACTCATTGAACTTGCTTATGTTCGCAACTTTTGACAGAAAAATAAATTCTTCATGTGAATTAAATGTCAAAATTAACAACAAATTCACAATCACTGTTTTTTGCCTCACGTAAAAGGAATTGATATGACTTTTTCTTACGAATGAGCACGAATTTCGTTGTTACGAGGCACTGTTAGTTTTTAAGTAGACATTGTTGAGGTCTGAGGCGGATGTATCCGCTGTACATCGATGTACCTTGTCAAATTTTACACCGAGTATTAGAATGTGATTTCCTAGGGTCTCGACTCCATTTGAAATATTTATTTCTGATATTATTGCAGACACTATTACTGAAATTTATATTACTTCAACCTACATGGGCAAACATTTGTCTTAGATAATTTAGATATCAATATTCTATGTCTTGTGAGAAATTTGTGCACGATGAATTTGGGATGTCGCGTAACATCAAATTTTATTTCTCCATTTATTTTTTTTTTTGTGAGAAAACAAGAAATAAATACAAATTTATGTGTGAAAAAAAGAACAGTTTAGACATAAGGGGCCTCCACAAGAAATATTCACTATATGAAAACTTTCTTACAATCATTTCTTTCAAGTGAAGACTTAGGGTAAAGATTATGTCATATTAGTTCATCCAGAACGGGTAATATTCATGCAGCAATTACACCAATGTACTACAATCCACAAAAACTCTGTTATCGCCAAAAAGTATTCGAGAAACACTCTTTCATCAAATCTAAGCTTTTGTACAAATGGAAACAACAAAACTTGCATTGGGTGCCTCTTGGATCAAAGCGTGAAACCTATTGCATTGCTGTTCTAGGGTTCGCCACTCTGGGAGCGAAAATAAAAGGCTTGTCCATGAAAATTAAATTAAAAATACATTAAACACTATTAAAAGGAGTCTATTGATTGACTTTGAAGTCATGAAGCAGCTGTAAATTCAACCAAAGAAACTTGTTCTTTCAGTCAAAAAAATACATTTTTTTTTAAATTCCAACTGTACAATAAAATAGCATGCTTATAATTATTCACTTCCATCCGTATGAAAAAGAAGAATAGGTTCCACAATTATTTCTACGTTCCACAATAGTGTGAACGTTACACAATAATTTCTACGTTCTACAATACTTTCTACGTTCCACAATAATTTTCCGTTCTACACGAAAAAAACAACTCAATTTGCAGGGAAAAGTTTACGACTTGGAAAGTAACTGTTTGGTTGTTTTTATAATTTAAAAAATAACTGAAATTTAAAATTCAAAATTCAAATCTTCACTATACAGAACTGTTAATCATGCTTAAGGGAAAAAAAACAATATTTAATAAGGCTATTGACCCAAAAGCCTCTGGGGTTAAAAATGATTTACAACATCTTAAAAAAAAACAGGTCAACTTGAAAATATCCATTGGAACTTAATAATTAGAAAGTATCGACAGAGACTTATAAGAAGAAGACAGATCATGTGTTTCAAAATAATTTGAGTCTCTTGTAGCTTAATAGCTTTTTTCTGTAATAAAAATAACCACTCCAATCACCAACAATTCGCAGTTGCAACAGATCAATTCTGCTTTAAGTCACTTTATACTTTTCTCTCACTAAACTATATTATATATGAAATTCAGAAGAATTAATTTAGCAAAACCCCGAAAGTTGTTATTATTTAATATTTTATTTATGTTTTTTTTTTCAAAAGCAAAGAAACAGAAAAAAAATAATTAAAATCAGTAAAGATACATCCGATCAAACGTCTCAAGACAAACTAACTTCGCAGAAATGGCCTACTGTATTAGATGGCATACAGCATACTGTAACTCTAAGTATGGCAGTTGCCAAGACTTCTTCGTTTACCACTGTTTCTTCTTTGCCGACACATCTTGATCATTGTGATGATGATGATGATGACGACTTTGCGGAGCCAATACAGACCCGTTTCCTCAAGTTGCTCAAGTCAAGTGGAGTTATTTTTTCAAAATGTCTATAAGTATCTAATCCTCATATATATTCGTCTATAGTTAAGATGTGCAATTTATCTTTTAACAATTTTTTTTTGTACGATATATCTATTAGAGTTTATTTCTTTTTGTTTATTAATTTTCCCCGATTTTGCCACATCTTCTTCTTTTTGCCTTGGGCTTGCAGTTTTTTTATGTTTAATTTTCTTTTTCAGTTCAATTTAATCCATTGGGGCGCTATGCCAATCTGGTGAAGAACTGGAAAGTCTGGTACGTTGGTTGTTTGAAAGGAAGACAAACTTGGCTTAAAAGTATAACACATCATGCTGGCTGATAGCTGATGGGTAAAGCAAAACAGGTAAGTGTACTCGTACTCGTACTATACCCTCATGATCACTTACTGACGATAGAAATGCAACTCAGTACTTAAACCCACTGAGCTCACATGACTTGAAAAAGAACACGTCAATACTTAGAGCTACGGTGTTGGTTGGTTGGTTGGTAATAGTGTGGATGTGCAGAAATGCAAAGTCGTGCGCCAACGATTGGTTTGGTCTGTTTCGTTGGTGGAATTTCACCTGGTTCGGGGTTCTGGTTTATTTTTTTCTTATTCTTTTAATTTGTGTAATGAATTCAAGTCAAGTGTGATATTGCAAATCATTCTATTGTGAAAACTGTGCCTTAGATTCTACTGCAACCCTTTTTCTGAAGTGAATTTATGACTTTTATTTACACCGTACAAGTAAATACGTCTAATCGATGATATAGCAATTTAAATCTCAGATGTAAGCGTCCTCGCAAGTGCACATCACAAAAGAAACCAGACACAAGCACAAACCCTCTTGCTTGCTTGTTTTTTTTGTTGAATTTGTTTATAAATTAAAATACAACGAGAATAGATTAATCTAATTGAATTGATAATGATGATAATGAAACCTCGCCTGCATTCCACCCATCAGCCAGATATATAGTGATGATATTTGAGTTTGGGTTGGAGACCTTTAATCAAGCTATAAACCCCCAAGGGATATTCTATTGTTGACACTGGTGATGGGGTTGTCCACAGAACGAAGGCATCATGATTGTTTATTACAATGCCAATCATGGCTGATTAGGGGACAGTCTGTTGTGAAAGATATAGTGTTGTTGTGTAATTTAATTTAAACAACCATAAACGAACACAAATACAAGTTTGATAAGAATTATTTCACACAATATGGTTACCTTGAGCCATTGAATTCATTCATATTTACGCCAATTACTCCGTTATGACTGTTTTCTGTAAATCTGGCGTACACAAATTTGACCATATACTCATATCATGAATATCAAATTATATCTAGTTAAACCAGAAATGCAATAGACTCTTAGCAAATTAGTGGGGTTCTACAAGGAAGTATTCTAGGGCCTGTTCTGTTCCTTATTTACATTCGCGGCATACGAATGAAAATTTATTCGGTAAACGTCGCCACTCATTGATATCATTTAGCGAACATTATAATATTGTTGGCAGCGTTGTCAATTTTGACAGTTTATGATATACTTTAACTTTGTGTTAAAATAAAACAATCCTTATTGCGTTAAACTCTTTTAAAATTTTCACGAAAACATATTTTATGAATGTTTAAGCAAACTTCAAATTATGTGAAATATACTTTCAAGTTTTGTGACATTGGCTGTCATAACACTGCTAGTCAACATAATAGGTTCACCGCGTAGACAACAAATAAGAGCTTTTTATCTCCTAAAAAGCTGTTTGTGGATGCAGTATCAAGGAGTGCCTTTTCCTGACCCATTGGTAAGAAAGTGGAAGCAAGAAAACTATTTTAACAGTAATTCTTTATAGATTTAAGCAATGCTTCCACAAAAACGGACTTTTTCCTTGGCTAAGAATTGCAGCTGGTGTTTTTTTTTTCAGTAATATAAAGTTAATTTTATTAAACAACTTGTTGAGACAAAATAGGTTCTTTCAAGTGTCTTAGTTTCAAGGAAAAAATACAAACCGAGTTGTAGACAGAACAAAATTTATAAAAAAAATATCGGACAAAAATCTAAAGATCTCGGAATGTAGTGAGCTATTTTCACGAAAAAGGAAAACTACGGTAAAAAAAAAACATGAAAGGATGGAAAAAGCCACAACACTTGCAGAATGAAGACTTATGGCCTGGTTGGCGTCTAATACTTCCCCTGTACTTATGTCAGCTAGAACATATTTCAATTTCAAGGAAACCGGTTACACATTTTTCTTAGAGTGTGTCGTGTCGTGTTGTCGGTTTGACAGCTCGATAGACATTGTTTCCCCCACCGCCGCAAAAGAAGTTTTTCTTAAATAAAAACATCGTCGGAAACTTGTGGAAAACCCTCAATTGTTGGCAAAAGAACTTAAAGTGTCCCAAATCTGAAACGCACGAAACTCTTGAAGAAACATCCGTTGAACACACAATGGAAAGAAAAGCGCCTGGATTTTTGCAGGTGACACATGACGTTGGAAAAAGATTGGCAACTTGTTGTTTTTTCGGACAAGAAATTAACTTAAATTAATATTATCGTGATATACGAAAGGGTGAACTATTTTTGCAACGCCATCATAGTCGTGAGAACGGAGTTATGGTTTTCACATCGAAAAATCACTTTTTGAGTTGAGTTGCAAAAACTTTTTGATATTGAACGGTACGGCAGTTTTATGTTTGCCTCTGTCTTATTAATAGTTCGGCAAAAGGTCACAGGTGAAAGTGCGTCCACAAAAGTTTTTTATATTTATATCCTTTCTTAGGAGAAAAAAAACAATTCTTTGTCGTTTACCGGCAGTGTATCTTTCATGTAATATTTTTAAAATTTAGATTTCACACTGGATTTTCTCTTAAACTTTTTTGAAATGTGTTGATTCATTTGAAAAATAGTGTCGAAAGACTTAAATCACATGAATCACATCACAACCTGTATTTAATTTTTTTCACACTAAGGAAAGACCCTACTAAAAAAAATATAAGAGACTCTCAGTTATGTAAGTACTTAATTTACATTTGAATAATTTTCGCACATTTTCAGTTAATTAAAAACATTCCACAAAAACTCACACACAAAGTAAAGCTAAAGTATTCATTTTCTTTCACAACAGACTGTATATGAATAACGAACATCAGAAATTTTCTGATTGCCAATTACTATAGTTACGTACGTTACAAACATCACATAAAAAGGTGATTCATGAATTTGAAATGCGCTCGACTTGGTATTGCGCAGATACTTCTAGCTGTGTGTTGCAAGCTATTAAAACAGCACTATACTCGTATGGAAAGAGTGAGCTATTGTAGATTTAGTGATTGTCAGTCATGTAATCAAAATTGATTTTGATTAAAATCAATTTGCCATTGTGGACGACATGATGAATGTATAGAAAGAATCATCGTTACTTTGGCAACGTTGCACATTAAAGCAAGATAATAAAGACACCCCTGCTGGTGTAAGGGTGTATATGATGAAATGGCGTTGTTTTGAAAGTGAGAATATAGATAGTTATTTTTTTTTTTTTGATTAAATGATTAGCCGAGTCGGGTTGTCAATTATTTGCTTTGAAATTTACTTACCTTAAGTACAATAGATAAACTGCTAGCTGTTGCCGATTCAGAAAATACACTATCGTGCGATTGTGAAAGACCATCCCGACTGAAATCACTGGAAATAAAAAAAAAAAAAAACCAAATTAAAATAGAGGAATATGATTATATTCACAGCAGTTACCCGCCTACTTCGATGAGCCCACCCTCCCGCATGATTTAAAAAGGAATTTAAACTTATTTACTACATATTACAATTTTTTAAATTATTTGAAAGAAAACTTCAAATTTGAATAATTTTTTCCAAACTTTAATGATTTTTTTTGTTTAATTAGTATAACAGTCATTTGGATAGTTCAGAAAACAGAAATCTCTCAAATTTCGGTACGTTTCGATTGAGGAGGCGAATCAAAAATGTTGGCTCCTCAGTATTTGACAGCAAAAAGGTGAAATTTGTATGTTCATACTATACCCTTTTAACGGGTGCCTGTTGTTTCGTCTTTTTCACTTCGCATGTCGTTGTTTACCCCTTTCTTACATCGATTTCTGTTTACTTAGTTAATATTTACTTCGTTTCTGTATCACTTTGTTTTTGAACCATTTCGCCCTTCGATCACTTCCCATTTCTTTCTTTCCCTTTTTACTCATTTTGCATTTCCGTTAAAAGTACAATGATTTATTTAGGTCTAGGTTATCTCGCCAACGGTTTAGTTCACATTTTGTTTGTTATTAGAATCTATTATCTTGGCGTGGGTCCATTTTGTCTTCAGTGTGATTATAACCGTGCGCGAGAAGCATACGACTAAACAAATTATTAGAAAGTCTGAAAATTAATAAAAACAATATTTGTAACAGTTTAAAATCCCTCTTATTCAAAATCCCCGGTCTATTAAAATCCTCCTTTTTAAAATCCCGTTTAATCCCGCTTAGTCTGTTTTGTATTTTGATAAATATTACACCAAAAACTTTGTATACACCCAAATCTTACCCCAC
Source organism: Philhelius pedissequus (assembly GCA_910595825.1). Taxonomy (NCBI): domain Eukaryota; kingdom Metazoa; phylum Arthropoda; class Insecta; order Diptera; family Syrphidae; genus Philhelius; species Philhelius pedissequus. Next base: position 18,135,583 of record OU343163.1, on the reverse strand, counting down.
CCAAAATCCTATATAAGGCCCAAGCAGGGGGGTTGCAGGGGGGCAGCATGGCCCCCATTACGCGATGTTATTTTTGCATTTTGTATTGATTTCAAAAGCGGTAATTTTTTTTTTGTATGTAAAGAGACCAAGGACATTAAAATTCGCGCGAATTTTAATGTCCTTGGTCTCTTTACATACAAAAAAAATAAACACGAAACAAACGTTAGCGAAGTAATCGAAATCGAAATGAACAAAAAATTAAATAATCGACAAACTAAATTATAAAAAACGATTTTTTTCAAAATAAATGTAAACAAAGTAATTGAAAAACATTTTGATTAAAATGCTGAATCAACGAAATGCGAAACGACTAAAACGAAATAATACAAAAACGAGATGAAAAAAATGAAACAAACCATACCCCTTTTTAACACCTAACCAAAACACCGGTTTTCGGCAAAAAATTAAAAAAAAACCGAGAACAGTTCACACTGCACATTTACGTGTTTTTGTCTGACATGCCAATGGTTTTTATACAGAGTGTCTTCTAACTTCTAAGTCAACAGCTGGGATGTAGAAAATTTAAGTAAGGGATAAATGCTGAGATGTAGACATTTTAATCAATTTTGAAATCCAATTGAGGGTTGAATAGTTTCATTTTTGTCGCATTGACTGGGTTTTCGTGAAAACTAGTTGTTTACGAAAACTTGTGGGTAGGTTCACAAAATTGTGGTTTTGGCGAAAACTGATTTGTTTACAATTTGATTCTGTGCGAAAAGACTTTTAAAGAAATTTATGAGATTATATTTGTTTGAACTTGCGTTTTTTACAAGGCCATTGTCAGACGTTCGTTTGACAAAGTATTTGCCAAGTATCTGACAATTTGCTGAACAGTTTTTTTTATTATTGCTAGTGTTATGACTTTTGATAAGTTCAAAATGAGATTTCAACAAATTTAACTCATTCAAAAAGTGAAGATTCAACCGATTTTTTTTTCAGAATTTGAAAGCAAAATTGATAGCATTATTTAGATTACTGAGAATTGTGAGAATTGCTATGTTCAGAAGACTAAGGCGACTTAAAAGAACGTCAAGTTTTTAGTCTCTGATTGGCCAGCTGCCATCAACAAATTTCTATCACCAAAAATTCATTATAAAAACGGTTATGCGATATCTAAGATTACCGACTAAAGCTTTCTCGATAATTTAGTAACTTTTCAAATGTATTATATTTTTTTTCGAATATCCCACAAGCAATAATTGTGGTAAATAGTTGAGGTTGTATGACCACTTATGTGGAATATTTGAAAAAAAAAAAAAATAATATTTAAAGATTCCGGCCTTTTAATTCCGCCAGTTTAGTCGTACATTTTTTGAAAACATAAAAATCGGATTACTGAGGCTTTCTTAACAATTTAGCAAGTCTAACTCTAAATATTACCGGGGAAATGACTCCCCAGAAAATGTGTTCTCCCGGGAGTAGAATTCTCCAACTATGTATATGATTTCCCCGGGCTGACTATTTTTCCGTTCGAAAGCGGGAAAGAGAATTCGAATCAGCTGTTTCACAGTAATTGACTTATCAAAAAAAAAAAAATTAAAAAAAATAACTTTAGGGGAAAAATAATTAATGCAATGTGAAATGAATACGTAATTAAATAAATAAAGTGAAAAATTGAATAGATAAGATCAGCTGGGACTTGTTCACTGTTTCTGACTCAAAAATAATTGAAATATTGAAATTTTATATGTACATATATTTTGTCTGCAAAATGCAAAAATTTAATTTTTTTCTCAATCCTTCAGATAATGTGCCGGGACCCGGGAACAAATTAAGGGCAAATGTGAAAAAAGATGTCCCTTTTCTGACACTTAGATTGTCTACTTTTTACCCCGGGTATTTTTTTCATATTCGAAGTGTGTTTAGAATAAAGAATAGGGAACCATTTCGCTGGGAATTGTCATTCAGCTGATTATTATTTTTTTTGTCGAACATCCCACAAGTGAGATGTGAACAATTTGCGCACCATTGAACATAATTTAAAAATTCTTTTTCAAATATGTAGCTCAAACTAAACAATTAAGGAAGCTAATTGACATTAAATGGGGATTTGGCGAACGTTTTTAGATTTATAAAAATTAAAAGTGATGTTGAAAAATTTTAACCATTGATTAAAATATTTCTGAAATGTTATGACTAGGGCTATGATTTTCATGCAAATGCATATTTTGGTTTGAGAAACTTTAGAATCAAAGGAATAAAATACAAACACGAATTAATCAATTTGCTTTAAAATGACATTTAATCGTTACTGCATATTTTTGCATATTTTATTATAAATGCATATTTTACTTTTAATTGCATATTTTCAAGAATAAATGCATATTTGTGAATATTTTCGATAAAAAAAAAACAAAATAATCTTGAAGTAAAAACTGCAAACGTGCCGTTAAATGTTTACCTTAATCAGTTTCTGAGGTCAACTTTCAGGACAGCTTTTGTCCATATTCCATATTACATGCCTGTTTAATAAATTGAAATAATATTTTTAAGTTTCCCAAACGTGTGTTTTTCTGCATGCGTATTGACAGGGAAATGTGAAAATTTGTACAAATTCGTACGAATTTTCACGTTACCAAACTCACGTAGTTTTAGTTGTGTATTATATGACAGCTGTTGTTTTTGTTCACTTTTGCATTCACATATACACTCTCCCAAATCGTAATTTTTCTTAGTTTTACTTTTCAATTTGTTTCTGGAGGAGTGACTTGAAAGAGGTAATTTTGTGGTCTATCTATGTTTTGAGTTTTGTTTGACAGTTTTTTTTTTGTTCTATTCTAAAGTTCCTGGATTTACTTTCATGTCGATGATCTTTTGTTAATGGTTGTATTTTTTTTATATAAAAGTTCAAAAATTTAGGATTTACTTTATCAGGCGATTAATTTCAGATCTGTAGTTATTTCAAAAATAATGCCGAAAGCGAAGACGTCATTGAATGCAAATCTGAAAAATATGTTTCGGACAACACGCACGCTTTCACAACCGATGCAACAATTCTTTTTATAAAATTTGTAGCAAAGGTGTCTCCTTCGAGAAAAAAATTAAAATTGACCAAAACGCAAATCTATTAAATATACGGAAATGAAAAAAACAATATAGTTCTGCAAAATCGCAATCACAACTCCATTCGTTTAGAAAAAACAAAAACAATTTAAATATCGATTTATTTAACGCTTATTGCAGCTGATTAATTCTCTAAGAAAGCTCAATAATCCCAATTTTAAAAAAGCTTTACATTCGATTCAAGGCCGTTTTGTGGCCAATGTTGATTTTTCTGTTTTAATTAAAATAAAGACTTTTATTTTTCGGTTTTTATGGATGTAATTTTGTGTTCCTCTATAATAAACACTGAATATGTTTTATAAACCTAAATACTACTAACATCATACAAATGGGATATGGTTTTAAATGCATACTTTAGGTACATATTTTACATTTTAAAGATCATATTTTTTATTTTTAAGTGCATGGAAATCCTAGCCCTAGTTATGACCATTATTACTGATAAAATTTGAATATCCCCTTTATGTAGGTGTGATGTTGGGATATTCGAAACAAATTATGTACTAAGATCTCGGGGAAATATATTTCCAGTTGTATAAAGCTCGATTTCTTGGCTCCATGAAATTACGCAAAAAAAAAAATAATAAAAAAAACTACTTACAATATTTTGTTTTTTGTTTTTTTTTTTTGCGAGGAAAATAGACCTAAATTTGTTGGCATTTTTCCCTAAAATGTTGGGTTTTTTTGTCATATTTTTGTTGGGCCTATTGAAAGTTTTTTGTGTAACACTTATCTTCTTTCTGTATTCGGCTTTATTTCACAAGCAATGTTCGGCACAATCTATTTATTTTTTGGGGATAATTTCCAAAAGCGTTTTGGAATTTACGTCAGGAAAAGCTGTTTTTCTTGTCTTATTTCGAAACAAAGTTAGGAAATTAATCCAAAAAGTTTATATTTTTCGGAGTAATTTCCATGTTCACTTTTTGGTTCTTTTTCCTAACTTACGGTGTAATTTCCGCACATTTTGGGGAATGTTTCAAAAATATGTTGCGCGTTTTTCCAAAATTATTACTCTCAAATTTGTTTTTTCAAAATAGTTTTGGGCGTAATTTCATGGAGCCAATCTTTTTTATTTTAACGAATGTCAATTTGCATGATAGTGTACCTTCCAACTTTCTAGTTAATGTTACGTTTAGGAAGTTCCTCAAAATTTTAAGTGTCAATTTTTTAACTATTAACACACATGTTAATTTAACATTATTTAATCATAACACATTTATCTTTATCTTCTTTAGTTTTTTTTTCTGAAATCAATAGACTAATGGCATTAAGTGCGGATAAAGCATGAGTATATGTTTACTTCCGGCAAACCTGAATGATTTACAACTTTCACGTATACACAACTTTGTGTCTACTATCCTCTTGAACACGTTAACAATCTTACTTAATTATACACAAAATAAGATTAATCAATTCTTTTGTCAAACTTTAACCAATTAAATAGTGCACATAAGTACTAATGAATCACAAGCCCGGAGCTATGAGAGACGATTGTGAGGGTCATTGTGGCTCCATATTTTGAGGAAGACCAAAACAAAATGCATAAAGTTTTCTGCTTAATAGAAACAAAAGAAAGTAAATAAATAAGAGTTATAAGGGATTCTGTTCTGAGATGGGATGGGGAGAATCTGCATTTTTCAATTTCACGTGGATAAATTCGTTGGCTAGTTTATAAGTTCATTGATAGAGAAATGAACTGATTTTGAACAATATTGGTTGTTTAATATACTTATGAAGCTTTTGATAAAGTGGTTATCTATGTATTTTTTTTCCTGTAGTATTTTCGTACAGTTCATTTTTCATTCCATTTTGACGTGAAATACAAAATGGTTGCTGCTGAAAAACAAGATTTTTGTATTGGTCTTCAATGATACAACGAAAGTTTTACAAAAATAAAGCGACAAATATTAATGGAGAGTTTCACGAATTTCTTACAAAATACATTAAAAATCGGACTGAACCACTAGTCCACGGCATTCGGCGAGAAATTGTGTTATTATATTTTCATTGCTTTTATTTTTATTTGCAAATTTATATAAGCATTTTTAAAGGCATTAGAAGGAAAGCTTTCTTATAAAACTAAATTCCCGATATGCATCCACATTATTCACCTGTTGTTACTCCAAGCCTATCTCTTGGTGATCCATAACAAATATAGAGTTATATGAGTCTAAGGTTAAGCCCAACCAACTCAGCTGGGGCCCTTCAAAAAATAAAAAGAGAATATTTGTCAAGCTTATTTTCTACTCGTTTTGAGATGCAGCACTTTTAATTATTCTATCGGAAAACACTTTCCCAAAATTGGGCTTCTGATTGGAATAACAGTAAATATCGATAATAAATTATAGATAATAAAAGCATTGTAATTTTTGGCCCTTTGAACACCAGTCCGTCCCTGACAAAAGCCATATTTTAGTGGAAGAAATTGGAAAAACCAACAGGAACAAAATCGAAAGTTAATTCTGAGCGAAAAAAATGCAGACTTCTCCGAAGAATCTGCTACAATTACCAATTTGTTGTTCCTTGAACTACTCAATTCTATTTTTTGGGAATTTTCGGGTTCTGTAAGTAATTTTTGAAAATGTAACAAATTGCCACATGTCGATTTAATTCGATATTTCGGGCTTAACAACCCGTTACCCTTTAAAGTCTGACAGGGATCGAAAAATCATCTTAACCTAATACACACAAAAAACGAATCTTGTTTTTGAAAATTGAAGTTTTTTATTTTTTGAATTTATTTAAGTAAGTTCTTATGTAAGTCACAACATCAACATTCATTGTTGGCTTTTTTCTTTTATTCTTCGATTCCCTCTCCCTCTTTTCTCTTAAGGGGAATGAAATTTTAGATCTAGACTATATCTTAGTTCAACTTCTTCCCTTAAAGCGCACTACGAAAATCCAGAGAACGATATCTAGGATTTATGAGTATGCATGCCGTTAGAATAGAAATCGATCATTTTTCCACTTCCGGAGACTTTAAGACGTCAAAATATAGTATGTTTCCTACCTGTCAAGTCATAAACTATCAAAATCGATTGAGGGATCGCTTCGATTTAAATGGATTAAGAAACTTCTACAAAATCAAAATTTTATCTTGGTAATACGGCTCTTCAAAGGTTACTTTGCAGCCTATTTTGTTAACTTTATCAATCACAGCAAAGACTAAGGATGTGACCAAGACCGAGACCGAGACAAGACTGCATATTAAAATTTTCACGAAAAAAAGGTGAGGCCAAGATTGAGACGAGACTTTATTAGGCGAAACCGAGACCGAGACGAGACTAAAATTTTTCGATTTCAACGAGACCGAGACGAGACTAACAAAAGTCTCGCCTGGTCTCGTCTCGTTGCCAGCCCTACTCCTTCACTGACAAACCGCTTTTGAGTAAATTCGAAAAAGCAACTGAAAAACTGGAACAATATGTCCCCTTCATTTTATCTGTTTTGTGTCAAAAGTCAAAAAGAAACATTAACCCCAGAAATTAAATTTTTTGATACGTCCCTGCATTGAATGTAGGTAGAGTATAGTATAAAATCTATCCAAAGATACACGTACGAAACAACCGACGACATGACGGACGCACGAAAACGATGACGACGAAGATGATGATTATTACTTTTGTAATCACAAGTCTCTCAAGTAACCTAACACAAACAAAAGATTGCTAAGCAAGGGAAATGCTGGTAAACAAAACACATTTCCCCCGACATTCTTCATTACGGAACTCATAAGGTATACTCGTATATGGAAACTGTTACTGCGCGCCATCTTACTAACTTAAACCTAGGCTTGCTTGCGACCAACAACGCAACGCGACGACCGTCTTTTTATTCAACTAGACTGTGATTAATGTTAAGATTGATGATGATGTAGTTGCTAGAAGAGAAGAGGGGACATTTTGAGAAAATTGCACAAAATAGCACTTTTGAGTGTTGCACATACAAGTTGCAGCAGTAGTGTGTTCCAACTACCCAACCTGTGCCAAAAGTGTTTTCCCCATAATCAAGTCTGTTTGTCGGGTGTATAAGGAACTTGTAGCGCTTCCCACTACTTCATATAGGGCCACACCAAACGAACGTTATTGCTCATTACTCAAGTGGTGTATGTGCAGGTTTTGTGTTTTTTAGGAGCACTACACACTGAGGTTGTATATGCAACAAAAAAATTGTAGACAAATTGAAAGGCATCGAGGCCAGAATAAAATGATAAAAGTTTTTTTTTCCTGGAAAACAAAGGAGTCAACACAACAGAAAGTTTCTATGGAAATCAGGACAGGACTTTCCAACCCCCATGTTGAATTATTGTGTGTAGGGGTTCACCAGTTGCTAGGGACACGTGTTCCAGAAATTAGGTCAAATGGGACATACATTATAAGTTGAATAAATACTCATATACACTAACTGCATTTAAATTGAATTGAATGTGGTTGAGCTTCAATGTAAAATTCAACCAGATGACAATGGCAATCAAATTAAAATCAAGCTTAATTTAGAGCAAAGCAGGATTGAAGGAATTTAAGTTCAACAAAGTTCATCGATCCGAATATCTTCATAAAACCAAAACTAAAACTGATTCTTTGCAGTAATGATTTGAGTTCTATATATGTATGAATCAAGATTCAAGAATAAGAACAATTCTCATTTCAGTCAGTACCTATATACCAATATTAAAGGTTCTCTTTATTCTTAATGTGGCCTTACTCAGGTCAACCCTAAAAGTTTCCCTTTTCAATTCTCTTGTGTGGAATTGTGGGATTTTGTCTTTAAGCTTCTATAATGAAGGTATAGAATATAAACTTTGGTCCTTATCCTTACGTTTGGACCTGAAATTTCTATTTATTACAATCTTTACTTTCAATCCTATATGAAAATAGCTTTGTATATGTATGAAGTTGGATGTATTTTCCTTTTCTCTATTTGATTTAACTTGATATCGAATTTCAGACAAAGGATCAATTCAGGTAATAAATTAGAGCCGATTACAGTTTTTCTTTCTTGAGATACCTACATACATGTATGAGTATCTAGTATACAATTTTAAATTATATTCCAAAATGGGGTTAGGTTTTTGACAGTTCATGACGGCCATGTTGCTTATTTTACAGTTTTGCGTTTTTAATTTTTTAATCGCTAAAATCAAACCAGCATGGAAACGTGCAGAGTCAAACACTTGGTGTTCTCTTTTAGCAATGTCCAATTAACTGTGTTTATATGGTCGGCCATTTCCAGTCTAACTCTCGCCGTTTAATGACCAAATTCGATGAGATAAGTTCAGTACGCCAGTACATCAATAAAAGCAGGCATTGCCCAACACCTCGAAACTGTCAGTCAGATTGAGGACAGAAATGAAATAAAAATAGACTTAACATGGCCGCCTGCAAGTTAATGCTTATATCCCACAGAGGGCATATCCACACTATTGGGGTAAGATAAAAGCATAGAGCGTTGCTCCAAATCACACCCTGGTACAAAATCAATGAAAGGTAAAGGCCTGACCATTTCATATTGCTATAAGGCGAGGCCTATCTAACACCTCTACAGACCTTGTAATTTGTAATGTTCCCGCATTTGGAGAAACTACAGCCACCACGATTTCCCTCTAGGGGGGCTACCTCTAAGACAGCCTGGCTTCAAGACATCTAATGCATACTAGCAACAGAAACAATTAGAAGAATACGTCACATTCTATTCATCGCAAGAATTCGACCTTTCGTAGAAATCAATTTGACGAATCTTTTTTAGCGACTGGGGCGCTACACATCCATATTCTCATCCAGATCCCCAGGAGAAGAAAAAAGCAATTTCAGAAAAAAAAAACATCTTCAGCTATGGTGACCGTTTTTACTTGAAATAGGGCAAAATCGAAATCGAGATTTAATCAAACTTGGAATTACGATGCTTGAGAACACCAAAAAAGTGGATCCCGCAATTCCGTCTGTCTGTCTGTACACTAATCTACAGCCTAAATAGTTGAAGCGATTTTCTTTAAATTTGGAGTTTTAGCTCACTCTGTCAAATAGATTTTTTAATCGTTTTTTTAGCCCTAAAAATAACGGTATCTAGAAAATGGCTGCATAGCAAATTTTTCGAAAAATAATTTTTTGAAAATTCGATATTTCGAATACGGATGAAGATTTGTTTTTACAATTTATATTCTCAAGCTTATAACAGGTGTTTTTTTAGACGTGTGGTTTTCAATCTGGCAGTACTTTTTTCGGAGTTGGTATTTTTGACAGCTGTCACTTGACTTATGCTCAGTTTGCTTTGCCATTTCATAATGAATAGACTTACTCCTGAACAACGTTTGCAAATCGTGCAAATTTATTACCAAAATAATAAGCGATATAGTCCGATTTTTACAAGAAAATTTAGTTTAGCGAGGGCCTGTGGCGTGGCCTCCAAGATCGTGCCATTTAACACCGCTGGACTATTTTTTGTTCTGTGAAGTCGCTTGTCTACGGGGATAAGCCCGAACGGATGGATGCCTTGGAAGAGAATATTCGGCACGTTTTTGCTGACATACGGCCCCAATTGCTGGAAAAAGTGGTCGAAAATTGGGCCTCTGGGCTGGAATTTATTCGAGCCAGCCGCGGCGGCAACTTCCCCGAAATCATTTTTAAAACATAATGACAAATCCTTATCTTTATAATAAAGCTAAATTCTTGGTCATAACATTAAATTATAAGCGTTTAATTTCTTCTTGAAAACCACAGGTCTAATAAAACACCCGTTATTATTGAATAAATAAGATTGCCATACCAATTTTGTTTTTTGAAAAAAATTAAATAATTTAAGATTTGTGACTAACTTAATCCACAAGCTGGTAATGCATTAGTTAAGATCAATGTCTGATATCGCAATTTACATTTCAGCTTCTATAAAACTTCGGTAAGTAATCTTAGTTTCTATAAGGCCTTACCGAAAAGAAATGGTGACGGCATTAAAGGTTCGCAACTCTTCGCAAGCGATGTTGCCATTGAGTTACCGATCGATGGTGAACAATTTTGTCGAAGTCACCAATTCAAAATGTCCGCTAGATATCCGTTTTAAAATCTGAGACAAATAGTTGGAGTGCGCTGGGCTCTACCTATATCAATTACTTATTATTTGACTGGAACAAGAAATGCATCAGTAAAACTGTTTGATAAAGTGTGCGAGAAATGAAGATACACCAAAATAACGTTGTCCGCCGATATCAACTGAATTAGTTTAATTTCAACCTCTATAAAGTTTCTGAAGATTGTAAATTACGTCCTAATATGCTGTTGATATTCATCTAAGATTCTATAATTTCTTTATTAACGACAAAAAGGAATTTTTAAAGAACGGTGTAAAAACCAAATCATTCAAAGTTATCACAAGTAATTTCTTGGAGATAAGAGAATAGTAACGAGTGATATTCAATTTCCTTAATCTTCTTTTCTTTTCTTTCTTTCGTTTATGATACTCTAAGTGCTGTAAAAAAAACAAGAACTTCCATAAAGCTTGCATTAAATTGTTGGAAGAAGAGAATTTCATAGTTGAAATTATTGGAAAGTACGTGGCACCTGAATTTTCTCTTAAGTTTTTGTGAAACAGTTAAAAGCATTACAATTTATTTATCTTTCTTTCTTTAAAGCTTCTCTAGCGAAATTATGCAATAAAAAAAAAAACATTTAAGCTTCCTTCAAATGATAAAGCAAAGGAATTTGAGTGCTCAGATATACAAATTTTATAGAAACGTCAATTTCTCTCAACTTCTTATTAATAATTTGTATAGTTATACGACACACAAATATTGGTTTAGGTACATGAGTCTAGAGGACAATAGTTCACAATAAAAATTCCACAAATTGATATATTTAAGACCATCTCTAAATTGTAAACATCGGATAACTAATCAGACCCAAACATACCCTAAGAATTAGAAACTCAAATAACCTTAACCGCTGTAAATATATTTAGGATTTCACTATATGCATAGTTGTACAAATTAATAAGAAAATATATATTAAAAGTTCCCACCCGGGCGCCATTTTAATAAAAGTCATAATTAAAAAAATTGTGTTGATGTTTCATTATAAGACATGAAAACAAATTAAATTATCTTCCTAGTTTTTTTTTAAATGAATATTCACTTCCTTTCCCAACACACTGTTATAAAGATTAAGAGAAAAGAAGAAGAAAAACTCACCTATCGACTAAGCGTCCTTCGCTTAGACTCCTTTGGCTATCAGTCATCTCACGATTGCCCTCGAGGTCATGGCTTGAGTCCGTTCCGGTGCTTTTAAGTTTCGTATCGCGAGCCATGGTGCTATTTCCTATTTTATCCTTATTACTGGCAAAAAATCCACCCGACAGCGATGTTCGACCATTGAAAGCGCCTGGCAGTACACCGATACCACCGCATGTCCCCAATATACGACCCGCAGTTGTTGTAGTTGAAGTACTTGTGGAATATTGTTGCTGGTGATGCTGATGATGTAATGACGTAGAGAGTGACATTGCACCGCTGACGTCTGACGACGTGTGATGTTGCATGTAATTGTAACTATTATTTGGCGACGACGATGCAGTTTTGTTGGTGGCACAACTATGACTGCCAACAGCTATTACCGATGGTGATGGTGACAGCGATAGGGGTGATGTGGGCAATGATGTTGACGAGGCTGATGTCCCGGCATAGCCGTGCGCAGGTACGGATAAGGTATTTCCAGCAACGGTGGGTGGATTTTTGGTCAAATGCTGTTGATGTGGCTGTTGTTGTTGTTGTTGCTGCTGATGTTGCAACGGCGATGATGGTGATGATGCAGACAATTGATTTGTATCCGCGACAGAAGGGGATGACAAGTCGACACTGGTTAGGGTGCGACGTCGAAACATTCGACGCAGATTTCTTAAGGGATGAAATCGTCGACGTTTTTGTTGCTCTAAAAAAGAAAATAATAATGAAAACAAAAAAATTAACGGAAGGTATAAAACAAATCAATTGGAAATTTTGCATAATATAATTCAAGGTTACAATAAATATGTATGTATAGAAAAAAAAACAATATCTATAAACACCTTGTTGCGATACAAGCCAAAGCTGTTTACATACATTGTATGTAGGCTTGAGAAATTGACATTTGAGAATAGCTGCGATAAGTGTAGAAAAGTTACAATATTGGAAAAAGGAACATATATATTAAATGAACTTCCTGAATTTTCATTCACTCACTGTTGCTTCTTTATTTTGTGGACTTTCAATTAATATGCAAGCATTTAAAAGGTATTGAGTGGGGCGTAGGATTTTTAAGAAGCTCTCACTGAGTTACTCGGTTTGATAATGAGTTAGTAAAAATTTTGCTGAAATTCACTACATAAATCTTCTAAATTCCCTAATAACACTCTTTTCGAAGCTCCATTAGAATGTATAAAACAGTCGCCTTAATTTAACTTTCGCACTCTCTAAATTTTGAAAAGAATCAGATACAAGGAGTCAGGGACAAAGAGTCATAGTGTATAGTATAGGGAACTAACCTTAAATGCGAGCTTACTACTTATTCGGATTGTAAAATTGATTATTGATTATCCTGGCCAAAAATTAAATCGAAATAACTTATGGTGTTAAATTATTCAATTCATAATATTTTGGTGCTGATTAGTACATGCTACAATCTTCATTCCTCGTAACTGATTTACACCACTTGTAAATTTTGTACTATAGTAGGTGCTAAAGGTAAAAAATATAGCACAGATAAGTAAAAGAGGGCACTGACAAAGCATGTGAATTTCCTTCAATTTCAATTTGTATTTACATTTATTTTAATATTTTATTTATATTATAAATATTTATATTATATTATTTATATTATATATATTTTTATTATTTATAATTATTTATGTATTGTGTTTATTTGTGAATTACTCAAATTGTGTATTCTTCTTAGGAAGATGTGACCCCCTCATTTACAAAGTTAAAATATACCATCTCAGCTGAAAATAAAATTTTTGTTTGTTTACGAAATATATACATTGTTTCTATACCGATTTTCATTGACTCAACGAACAATTTGTTTGGTCAATCAAAATTTAAAACATTTGTTGATAAAGGATTCATTGTCTTAATGAAAATTCAATGCTATTTTTATCAATATTTGATAGCAATATTGGATCAAGGAAAAATATTGTTAATAGATTTGACTACTGAAATAATTTCATTGAATTAATGAAAAATTCATTATTTATGAAACGGTTTTATTAACGTACTATCGATTATTTACTGACCAAACGAAATTCCATCATCAACGTTTGAATTTTAATTAAAACTTATTGGCTGAATGAAATTGTTCGTTGTAGTACCGTAAGCATTTGTTGGGTTTGGCTTACAGGGATGTGCAATTTTAATTTTAAAATTATATTTAAGAGGATTTCTAACATAAATTGATCCTTCACACATATTAATATTATACACTACCTTCCGAAAAAAAAACACTTTACACATTCATTTATTTGAGCGCTTAAGTTTATTTTACTAATTATCCGTTAAGCAAAACAACAAATGTACTTTCTTGAAAGCAACCTACAATTCTATAAACCTTAAACTGCATTAACAAAGGGAAGTACTTGATACAAAAAGTAAAACCTTAACAATATAACAACAGCAACTTAGAGTGCACTTGAAATTTTGTTTTCTGCAATATTGTTTTTTTTTAAGACACCTAATTAGATTTTCTAATGGGGATTGTAATCTTTTCCTAGAATTAACTAAAATGTGTCCATTTATTTCAGAACAGCTTAGTTACACTGAATACTAAAATACAGCCAAACTCGGTTAAATATTATACGGAATGGTCGATGGTGGTGTTTTAAAAAGAGGAGTCACAATTTTACAAGGATTCTATTGCAAAATAGAAATGATCAACTTGACCTAAGATTCCCTTTGGTTTTTAAAAAAATTGATCTCAAATTTATTCTTATTTATTCTTTTACTTAGCCAAAATTAAGATTAATTCGTGTTCCATTGATTATTTCAAAAAAAGGAGTTTTTTTTTGAGTTTTGAAAATTGAAAATTCCCGCGAATTTCGGGAAGTGAATTTCGCTTTACAAAAATCAACTTAACCTTTTAAGTTTGATAATTAATTTTTTTTTCCAAAAATATAACATTTATAAAAAAAAATAAAACAAAATGAAAAATGTAGAAATTCACAATCGCAAATAACTAATGTCGAAATCATCAAAAACAAACTGATCATTTATAATGAAATAATATTGAATTCAAAATATAATAATCATATTCAAAATGACATTGTTTACGACGTTAATTTTGTCAAAATAAACTTAAGTTCGATTAACGGTAATCCAAAACAAGGAAATGCAAATTAACACATCCAACATTATTGTTAAATGAAATATAGTCAGTAAGCAGGTTATAGAGAGTCTTAGCCGAATTGTATTAATTGTTCGGACATTTTTAGAAAAAAAAATAATTTCCTATAAAATGCATGCATAATATTTAAATTTTGCACATACCAGAAAATGGCTAAGTATGTTTATTAATCTTCCCAAAACCGGACTTTTAATTATCGCATTTATTATTGTTATTAGTATGCAAAATCTTAATGCTAAACACATCTGTAAGAAATCTAGATTGACGAGAATAAACCGTCAAGACTTGAAATGCAGAAGTATATTTCTTTTGGTTATCTAAAAAAAGGAAGCTGCAAGACATTGTTGAATTTTATATGAACAATGGGTTACAAACAGAAGTCCTGTTAACTGTACCGTCAGATTGTTGTTTTTTTTTTGCTGCAAACCTTGCCCAGAGCAATAGAATTTTTATTGCAGGGTACCCAATTAATGGAGTATATACATAGAAATAATGTCAATCTGCAATTGAACAATTTGTTGTAGATCTTTAACTACATAGAATCATACAAAATCTCTTCCAATAAAGCAGATAAATGGCCGTAGAAATTAACATAAGTCTGAACAACAGTCATAGTCTACAAAAAAACAAACATTGGCGCAAAATTTTAAACGATTTAGTAAGATGTTAAATAATTTTTAGTATTTTACTAGGTTAACAAGAGGATTTTGCTAATTTTAATCTTATTAACATTTTACTAAAGTTAAAATCTCCGAATAGCTACTTTAAATTTTAAGTATTGTACTAAATCCACATGTCATTCTGATAGTATATCGGCTTTGCACGCGGGAGGCCCAGGTTCGAGTTCTGCTGGTGTCAATTTTTTTTTTATTTTTGTAAATAATGTAGTTAAAATGAAGGAAATATAAACATCGAATGCTTATTTAGAGCACATGTTGGGTTTCTATCAATATATAATCAATTTACAACGCACAAACACAATAATTGTGTTCATCAAAATTCAAACCCAACAAATGCTTTGCTATCTGCTTAATTAGCATTTTACTAGTTAACAAAAGGTTTAAAATTTATGAAAAGTTAGTAGACTACTATGTTTATAATAAACTGGTAACTAGTATCGTGTTAAGGCCTTAATAATAGGTTGTTTAAAATTTTGCGCCATTCCTTTTAAAAAATATTAGGTCTGCATATATCTGTATGTACAGCTTAACGAATCATGTCGTGATAACGCTCAGTTACAAAGAAATCTTCTAAAATACTACAACAAAATGTAAAATAGACAACAAAAAGCCTAAATGGACTATATATATGTAAGTATGTAAATGACATAAGCTATTATATCATCAGGTTTTGCGTGCCTTACACGGCTTGACGTTATGTTTACAAGTCCGATTTCAATGATACTGTATATTCAAAAATACTACTCAGTGAATCTTTTTCTTCGGCACTTGGATTGAGTGATGCAATATGTCATGAATATAACAAAATGTCTGCTATTTGACATTCGCTAACCTATCAAAGAAGTTGGTTGTTAGCGAAAGAATATATATGAACTATGACATTTGACATTTTACAGGAATATAGAAGTAAAAAAGATAGGGTCCATACATATTGTAGACATTTTCTACATAGATATTCGAAAGGGGAATCGTTAATTTTTATTAATAAAACATTTTAACTGGCGGATTAAATTTTATTCCATGATTCTGAAAGGAATTTATTAATAGGGTTGTAGTACTATTTGTTATTTTTTGGCAAGGTTGAGAAGTTGAAAAATAATAGTAAGAGTATTGTCCGATATGTAAAGAAAAGTAATTGTTAATAACCTTGTGAGAACAGATCCTATTAAAATATTTGAATAATGATATATTCCATTTATAAAAATGAATTTCAGTGGTGAGACCAATTCGAATTATGTTCAACAACTAGTGACGTAAAGAGGATGGACTTAGCTTTGATTCCTATTGATGGTATCTTATTTGACATATTCATATTCAATATTCAATGCTCAAAAAAAACGCACGATTCAATATCCGAGTTAACAAAATAAATCCAAATTTGGTTAACCCTGCAAATAAAATAACCCCATAAGTTAACTAGAAAAAAGTATCTTATACTACGTTTCCACCGACCACTAAACCGAGATTTAAATAGATTAAGCTAAATCTCGTACAAATCTTATATTTTCAATCGAACTACCCTATATCCATATCGAAATGAACATATTCATCGGGAAAGTGAATTTTTCTCTTCGGTTGACACAGATGAAGCTGCCTGTCTCACTTCTACATCATAAGAGAAAATGAAACGATATATGCATTTTGAAAAGTGCTGTCAAAATTAATCTAAATACTTTTGGAGCGGTGGAAACACTTTTTGAGATTTGTAAGTCTACAAGAGATTAAAGTTCGATGGAAACGTAGTATTAGTGAAGGAATTATTTTAACTTTCAATTATCACATCTATCATAATCGATGTGCGAACGTATGGATATCTTCATTCCACTATCGAAATGGAGACGGCGACACTATCTAGTTCGTCCATTCTACAGTTTTGAGCTTTAGTTTTAATAATATGGGTATTCATGCAACGAGATAATTTTCCGCTTCGCAGAAAAATATAATTTTCCGCCAGACGTTTGCATGAACACCCTCTTATAATTAACTGCGTAAATGTAGGAAATAATCATTATGTTCCTTGAACTAAATTTATGAGGTTTATTTATTCTCTTTCTACATAAAATTTGTGAGATAATTTTATCTGATTTGCAGAATATTTTTCCATACAAACTTTGACAGTTCATTTTTGCGGAGATAAAATTATCTGGGTTTAACGCCGCTGCATGAATACCCTTAATATTTTGACAAGAATCTTTCAGAAATATTGTTACGATAGCCCGAAAGCAGCGAGACGCCTCGATGTAGTTGTGCACATAATTTGCCATGGGGCGCACTCCTTCGTGCGTAAGACACCCTGACAGGAGCTACCACCGGCTGTTAGTTTCAGCATAGCTGATACGTTCATAATGGAAAAACATCGTCAGCCGTATCAATTTGTGGTTGGGGTTGAATGGAAGGAATTGGCATGAAGTTTTTTTTTGTGATGAGGCGAGTCCTAGTGGATGTGCGAGATCCCCCCTATATCCGGCGAGCTAAGCCGTGCTACGACAGCATGCCACCGTACCTTCCACTAGACATTCGGACCCTTCCATTTCCCGTCCTATCCACATCCCTATAGCCAACCCATACTACGCCCCGGTCTTCATCCTTTTGCTCCGTTACAATATCTACTCAGTTAATCTAGAATATTATATCCACATTTTTTGTCAGGATTTGACTCTGACTTAGCTCTGAAACTAGGATAATCTTCCACTGTAACAAAGGCCCTTAGCCCAACAAATTTACACTTATAGCACAAGTCGCTAAGTTTTTATATTTAAATTGGTTTAAAGACTTTTGAATATGTTTTGAATATACGTTATTCTTTTCAATAAAAAAAATATAAAAAATAAGATTTCAAAAAACTGATTCTTGTTACTTATTCCCACATTCCTCACATTACATGAACATTTATTTCACCAGTGCCAACACATGTTATTTTCTATCTTTTGATTCCTTCTCGTTAAGGCCGTGCAATTCAGTATGCAGTAAAAACCTTAGGTCTTACAGATATTAAAGTTACAATAATTATTATTAAGATACAAATACAACTAACTTTGAAATTTAGTGAGAGTTTTTCAAAATGTTATATATATACACAAAATTTGCTTAATAAAACACTAATACAATATTTTTCTTTTCCCATTTATCAATATAAAATTTATATCTGTCAAGAAAATTGCACATTAATTTCAAAATCCTGTTTACGATTACTGATTCATGTTTAGTTAGGCATTTTTGTTGTTGTTTGTCCTTAGCAAAATTCTGAACAGAGTTCGAGCGGATGGAGTATGCTATGAATTTGTTCCGAACACATCGATCACCGAACACTCTGATTTGGTTTTTTTAACAGAACTGAACTGTTAGCCGCCATTAATTGACATTTTGTAAATTATCTTTCATCTTAATTTAGTACTTATTAAAAAATACCGTCTGCCGCCATTTGAATTGAATGAGTATTTTTATTTTTCCACATTTCGCTCTTGGCACACATGTTGACATTGGTTTTGTTTCTACTCAGAATGAGTCCAACATATCCGAGCTCATCGACCACTCTCCGAACATATTCACAACGAACAAAGAAACACAAATTCGAAACTCTGAACAGAATTTGTGAACAAAAGAAACACAATATTTTTTTTGACAACTGCCTGGACTAATGTCTTTTCGATTGGATTTTCAGAGTGTTCTACAGTGTTTCGATTCAAATCGAAATAACGCATACACAATTAAAATTCGCCGTTTCAAAAATGGATTCTTCACACAATTCTTACTTTTGTCGAAATAATCCGACGAAAAACTTTTCATGTATTTGTGTTCAATTTTTACTTTATTCCGAGTAACAAGAGTGGAAAAAGAGCAGCCAATCGCAAATGACATCAGTAAAAAACGCCTAATGTTCGTGTTTCGAATTTTGGGTACATCAAAAAAAGGACAAAGGGTTAAAAATCGAAAAACGGTTTGTGGTTAAGGCAGCCTAACAATTTTTTTTAAATCTCCCCCAAATAATATGCAATAAAAGGATCATCAGGAATCTACCGAAATTACAATTGAATACAAACAAAAAATTGAATTCACTTACTCAGGTTGGACTGTATGAAAACGGCAAACAACATCGTAAAAAAATGTGCACTGGAGCTGGTGTCGTAAAAATTGTATTTTTTGCGCGTGGGAAATGACTGTGTTCTTCGTTATTGTATCGATTATGGTTGCAAGTGATGTAGAGAGGTTGTTTTGCACTAAAATGCAATTAGATACTTAAAAGTTTTGTCGTTGTGGTGTCGTGTCGTCGCGTCGGTCGGTGTGTTTTCTTAATTCTTATGAACCAAGAGTGGGTTTATTATTATTTTTTTTTTTTTTTTGAAGTGCATGCATGCATGCCTACATGTAGATTGCGTCTTTGTCTCTAGAATCAGATACAGATACTTTTCATACAAATGACCTTGATGTAAGTGCACACTGGTAGGTATAATATGAATGTACAAGAAACCAACATTTCAGGTGGATGGCTTAACCAGCACAGCTTGTATACACACACCTAATTGTGTGCGAAGTTTGATTGCAAAATAAAGAAATGAGGTGTGTGACTATTTTGCACAATAGATACGAATTGAATGAGTTCATAATTATTTTAAGTATTTGTTGGCTTGTGATAGTTTTGAGTATAATAATTTATATTATTTTTGTGCTCTGGAAGTTACTCGTATACGGATTTGTATTTGTTGTTAAATTGGCACGCTTTGTCTTTGCATATTCACTGCTGCCATTGATTTAAAATATATCACGTTTGTGGAACGGATGCAGTAATTCTAAATTTGGTGGTGCAAAATTTCTGTTCGAAGTCGGCACAACTTGGGTTTGGGCCTGGCACCATCTAACTATATGGATTTGGGTTAATTGCGTTGAGTGTGGGTGATGATGAAACCAGAAAACAATATAAGTTCAATGGCCGTATAGTATTATATATGTACTTAATTTGAAGTTGGCATAGGAGCAATAATTTCAGGGAACTTGATTATGGATTCTATGGAGAAATTTAATTGTTGTTACGAGTAAATATCCACATATTAGGTCAGCACATTTTTAGACCAATTATGTATACTGATGGTATAGTGGACCCCTTAAATGTACCATCAGTAGACATCCATACACATCTGATCTCATCTGATTACTTGATTGTTGTCATTATGTCTTGCAGTTTTTGAACGTGTTTTGAAATAATTGTTCAATTGCGATTATTTTCGAAAAACAAATTATATTGTGTTTTCGACTATTCCGCGAACGTATAATATATATGATCGACTTGAAAATGAAAGTTAATCTACTTAATTTTTTTTTAGTGAAAATAAATTGACAGTGTATGAGATTGGATGGGAAATGATAATAAGCCTTAAGCGCGTATGTAATTTTTGTAAGCGCAAGGGGGTGATATTGGTAAATTATCAAGGGATACGTGAAAAAAGTAAAATCATACCATGAACTAGCTGTTAAAGTTTACCAGGCGTTGCTGTTTCTGGAGAGAAATGGATGAGTTGTTGAGTTCGGCTCAAAAAAGCCATACCTAGTTGGAGTGAAACGTTCACTTTAGATGATAAGAGAGAAATCGTATGCAATAGAATGTCTCTGGGACACGAAAACTATATCAGTGAATTTTAAGCGTTTTTTAAGGGTAAACATTTTATTTTTTAAATTCGGTTATCATATTGAGGACAAAGAAAAGTAATACCAAGATGGAGAACTTTCTTACGTTTCGCACTTCAAAAGCCATTTGTTTACGTTGTTGTATTTTTAAATTTGACTTTCAATCCATAAAATGAACAGATGCAAAAATATCAGTTTTATTCCACACAGATGCAAGACAGTCAAGTTTCACAACGGCAAACAAAAATAACTGCCAAAATTTCTTCATCCTTGTATTATTCATCTGTGATTGAGGATATCAGAACTACTTTCCACAATTTTAATTACAGGAAAATGAATGCCGTGAAATGGCGGGCGTGTTCATAGAATAAACTACAAAAATCACAATCTACAGGGTGATTCTCATAAGGTGTGACAAAAAGTTAAAGCGCTTTGAGTTTGAAAATAAATTTTTTTTCAAAAACAGTTCATTAACCGAGATCATTTAATGATAAAATAAAATAAAATAAAATAAAATAAAATAAAATAAAATAAAATAAAATAAAATAAAATAAAATAAAATAAAATAAAATAAAATAAAATAAAATAAAATAAAATAAAATAAAATAAAATTAAATTAAATAAAATTAAATTAAATTAAATAAAATTAAATAAAATTAAATAAAATTAAATAAAATTAAATAAAATTAAATAAAATTAAATAAAATAAAATCAAATTAAATAAAATTAAATACAATTAAATAAAATTAAGTAAAATTAAACAAACTTAAATGCTTAGCTGGATTGCACGTACTTTCGATTACATCGTAAGCACCAGATTCTTAGTGAAAAGCTAAATATTTATTAGAAGTAAGTTTTTACTTAATTTTTTTATATACAAAATTTCTTCATTTTTTTCTAAAAATTAATTTGGTATGGCAATTTTAAGTATTTAAAATTTTAAATTTTAGAACATAACTTGAAAAAAAGATCGGATATATGGCAGGTAGCTTTAATAACAAAATATGTAAAAAAAGGCAGGTATCGTTTTTATTTTTGATGATTTAAAAACCTATTTGAGACAATCAGTTCAAATAGTTGTACAAGCAGACATACTGAATTACGGGACAGACGTTCTTGGTGTTCTCTCCCATCGCAATGTCAAGTTTGATTAAAATAAAATCTCGAGTTAAATTTTTTTCCAATGCAAAACTTGCCCTATAAAAATTAAATCGCATGTAAAAAGAGATTTCGAGATTTACAAAACGATCACCATTTTTTTTTATACTTTTTTCTTTTTTCTGTAATTTTTTTTTGAAAATTGTCCCTCCCGACTAAGCGCTGGCTGGCCCTCTCCCATACGATTTTTTCTTGCCTTCATCGAACCTACAAGCTTTATGTTTTAGTCATACCTTATGCGAATCACTCTGCACAGCAATGAATATTTAAACGAATAGGCTATACAGCGAATGTCATTGGTGAAGACAAAAATAAGAGGACCCAAGTGTCTACCCTGAGGAACGCATAAATGGAAGTTAGTGCGATCCAGAGATTGACACGTTCATATAACTCTTGATGGCGTAAATTAAGAAAGTTAAACGAAAAGACTAAGTTAGAAATATTCCCTACCCTAGGTAAAATAGGATATCCGGGAAGATCCATTACTTTTTTCAAAGTATGTACGAGCCCATATTTCAAATTTTTAAGTGAATATGGTGGTGATTTCTACGAATTTTGTTTAATTTTTCTATCGAAAAACTGGACCATTCACCTCTACAAATTCCAAATCAAACATTGGATATAACGTCACTGGCCACTACTTGTTTACAATAATAATGCTATGGACCATTTACACGATTAGGTCATTAATGGGAAGAAAATTAAGTTAAGGCAATTTGTCACTAGAATTTTATCAAGCCTTGCTGTGGTAAAGACTGGAAATATTTCAATTTTTAACAAAAGTCAACAAAAGCACAATTATATTTTGCCATGTGTCGTGTTTTTTTGTTGCTGCTGTTGTCTACTATAGTAATCTTCACAAGCCCATCTCTACAGATCGACCACTTTAAATAATTAACTGATTTTATTGTTCGTCTTAAATGAAAAACAAACATAATATTTTTCCCAGGTTATATCAAATAGCTTTCTTTCAAATTAAATTATGCTAATATTCTCACACTCCCCCCAACCTCGCAATCATCTCAAAAAAGACCTCTAAAACCTATATCTGAATTATTTTGAGAGCGCTCACACGCGGGCCGTTTTCACACAGAAATTGCGTGTCAAATTTTAACTCACCTTAATACAAACACTAATATTTTATAGCTCAGTATATTAGCACTTAATACCTCTCATGATTCTAAATAAGATTGCAAACATATTCCCACATGAAGCGAAGGTGAGATAAATATTAGCGATAATCCTCTAATATTTCAATACGACACGCACGACGACGACGACCGATGCGACGCGACACCAAAGCAAAGAGACTTTTAGCCATCAAAATTTTTAAAAACACGTTGTGTTTTCTTATCTCATCGGGCGGCGGCCTTCAGGTAATCTATATTAAGGTGGGAGCTAAGAATATAGGAAAAAGGTGTTGGAGTACAAACATAGAATTTACGTATAATTTCAAGACTCTCGTAAATTTTAACCGAAACCGATAATGGCTGATAATGGCTTTCTCAAAACCGCACAATTCCTTTAATAGGCATACGACGAAGTTAATGCCTTATCAGTACAGCCAATCATGTCGGCATATCTCTCTTTAAAATGTCAATATTTTGATTGCATATTGGCAATAAGAAACAGCGTTTATCTTTCGTTTTGATCGATTTTTATTGAAAAAATATACACAAGCCAAAGAAGCACAGCAAGGGTAGACCAATTTGTGCTTTGTAAAGACGGGAAGTCGTCAATCGGTGCTAGGGCATGTGCTTTATAAAACAGTTCCGTCTACATATGTATATACAACAGCCAATGGTGAAATGAATATATTGACAGAGAACTTACATATTGAGGACTTATGACGAAAAACACCGATATAACTATTTAAAATCGAGGGCTTTTAAGAATACCTTTTCG
Organism: Philhelius pedissequus; assembly: GCA_910595825.1. NCBI lineage: Eukaryota > Metazoa > Arthropoda > Insecta > Diptera > Syrphidae > Philhelius > Philhelius pedissequus. The sequence continues at coordinate 18,111,762 of OU343163.1, read as the reverse complement.
TATGTATCCGATGACATTCTGTTGCCTTTATTGATTTGATTATGAAAGAAACTTATTCAGAAATATTTATTTGCACGCAAAAAAAAAATGAGGAAAAAAGGTGATTTCCTTTCACGTAAGTTTGAATGGTAATAAAATTAGGGTGTGTGTTTTCGTCTGGAATTCGACTAAAAGGGTTGGTAATAGGATTAGAGCATTTCTTTCATTTAATCAAAATGATGTCATGATAGTATAATTGGGGTGTTATGATGTGAAACTTATCATAATTGAGTTTTTGCCATAAATATGTTATTATGATGAAAGGATGGAAAAACTGGTATAAAGATATTTGCGTACAACGCTGGGCTTCTTGAAATTAATTGGCGAAATCGATTGGCTGATTGGATTTTGTTAAATAAAATTTGAACACAAGACAAACAAACATAAAATTAATTATTTCATCATTTTTTTATACCACGAACTTGATCTTGTAATTGAAGGCTGTTTAATTGTTTAAGATTCAAAGAGGTTACGCTCGAAGTAAGGCAGTTGGTTGGTTAATGAAAAAGTCTGTAGACACCTTTCAATTTGGTAACACTATTAGTGTGTTATCGCTTCTGGTACTTTTTTTTATCATATCAGACAATCTTCGTTGCTCAGTTAAAGAAAATGTTCCTAAGAGTAGCCTATATGGTACTACTATAGAAAGGCAACTGGAATTGTGATTTCTTCAGGATATTTGACTGGTCAATATATAACCTGTGTTTTTTTTAGCTGCATGAGAAGTTTCGATGGCTGCTGTCCATGAATCAAAGAAAACAAGATTAAAACACTTCTTTTTTTATTATTTTATTGACGTCATCAGAGATCGAAATCCATTAATCCATATCGGACAAACAACAACTATTTCACTATTTTTGAACTCTGGTGACGTCAATAAAATAAGATCAAAAAATAAGTGTCGTAATCTTGTTTTCTTGATTTATCGTTATTGTCTATGGTTTGACAGTTGAGAATGTCAAACTCTGTTGACATTTCAGTTCAGTAAGGTTTGGTTATTCATCATGAATCGTTTAACACCGGAACAATGCTTCCAAATTGTAAAATTTACTTTGAAAAAAAAATAAATCTGTTCGCGAAGTTCATGGAGCACTTCGTCGTAGAATTGTGTTTAGTGATGATAACTTTTTTGGTCAGCTGAAGAATTATCTTGAAGAAAGAAAGCTCTATATTTATCTTTAATTCGATTTCGAAGCAATAGCAATAACGATAGGAATCGATGTTTTTGGACCAATTACCTATCGAAAAATTGAACCAAAATTGTATCAAAAGCAATTGATATAGAATTTACAAATATCTTCTGTGTTGTTTTATAAATCACCTTTCAAACCACTCACTACAAGTCGAATTGAATGTTTTTTTTTACATTTTTTTAAATGGTGTACCACAGGGATTAGTTTTATCTTCGATTTTGTTTCTTCTATTCACAAGTTCAAGAAAAATGCCAAATTAAGGATTAAGTCTTTTTAATTGACTTTGTTCACCAAAACCTTTAAACGGGTTTGGTTACAATCGCTTTTTATATAAAAATTGAAACCGAAGCAAGTACCGACGTTTTAAAGGAATATTTGAAGACATACTTCACGAATTTATTTTCTAGGGAATCACATAATAATATTATAAATTTGAAGAAAATTGGTACCGACGTTTAGGCTGTACTTTGATTCGAAGTACAGTTCACTTCTTCAGACGCATTCCCAAAAAGTCGAAGTCGAATTTCGACTTGTTTTTTCTATTCGTAATTAGAAGCAGTTACATATTAAATCTCAGCGGATAGCATAGCTTGCTTTAAAATTGAATATAAGTTTTTTTTAAGCTCAAGCTTCTTAAAGAAGTCTTTTCGACGGGAAATCATTAGAAGAAATCGAATGGGAAGAAAGTATACCATGGCGGAAGTGTCGTCAAAGCATGGAAGCAATTAACAAAATTAATGAAAATAGGAAAACTTGTCTGTTTTTTTCGTTTCCTATAATGACGAACTTCAGTGGAAGGCCACCTTTATTAATTGCATAAAATTAAGATCAAGAACTTTATGTATAAGCTGATTCCACATGATGAATTTGCGTCAAAATTTGACAGGTACCCTTAAAAATATAAAAGGCCGTTTCGTCGATGAAATTCGGAGTGATTTATGCACCAGAAACATCGAAAATTTGAAATTCTGGGGTCCAATTCCCGACAAAATATGGGTGAATAAATTAGACTATCTGACTATTGTACACGTTATCTGTCAAACAAATTGAATCTCACCCTTGCGGAATCGCAATTATGTATATGCACCCGATTTTTTTTATATACGCAGAGAAAATTCACGCTTTCGGAATTTGGGCCCTAAAAGATTCCGAACTTCCTTCCTGCGAAAATGTACGATATTTTAAGAAAACCTTTCAAATCATACAGAAAATTTTCAGAGATAGAATAGTTTGCCCAGGCTGCGAATTTTATTGCTAGAAATATAGTATTTGCTTGTGTCATTCTCGTGTCGGAGTTCTAGGTTTCACCGCTTTAGTCATCGGTCATAACTCACCGAATGTATTATCCTATGAAGAATTTACATGTCTATATTCAAGTTCATACTCATAAAAGAAAGAAAACATTAGTCAGTTTTTTTCTTAAATATGATCGAATGACATTCAAAAATATTTTTGTATACAACCTCAAGCCAGCACAAGCAAACAGAAAAAAAAGAAGTTTAGTCTTTTTGTTTTGTTTTTATTTTGGATTATAAAAGAAAATAATATTCAATTTTTATTGCAATTAAAAAAATCTGACATCCAAAAAACAGGATCCAAAGACAATTTATAATATTAAAGAATAATGAAAAAATTCCACACCAAAATATTAGTTGCCTGTCATAATGGTATACACATTTGAATTTTAAATAATCAACACAATTATTATCATGAAATAAAACAGCAAACATGAAATTTATGTAACAGTTTTTAGAATACGGCTAGAAAGGTTTTTCTTCAGAGATTTTTATCGTTTTAAAATAATGTGGACTTATAAACCTCATTTTAGAGCTTTGGCAGCACTGGCTGTAGCGCTGTCTGAAACCATAGACAAATAAGATAAAGAGCGGAAACTTCGACGTCATTCACATTTGCCTATAAGCTGAAACACGCAGACACGTAACTTTTCCGTTCATTTTCCAATAGACACATTGCTAAAAACGCACAGAAGAACCTTTTCTGTTCAGCTTCCTATAGAAACATGGATATCACAGCCCTAGTAATTGGTTTTTGTTTTGTTTTTCGATTACACATCTATTCGTGGATAGTGTCAAATGTACAAATACAACAAAATAAACAAATGGGTTTTGGGGGGTGAAACGTACGAAAGTTTCCAATCTTAGTATGGCTTATTTGTACCTGAAACTAACGTGTGTTGTCTTCGCAATAGTGGATTTGTGTATTTCAATATTTTGACAGCTATAAAAGTTCCTGCTCCAGTTACAGCTTCGCTTCGTCTCTATTGTGATCAGTTAAGGTACAATCACTATAAGCTAGCTGTGCCAGCGATCCGTTAAGTTTCGTTCAATTATTCAAATTTAACAAACAGCGATCTCAATCTCTGTTCATACATATACCTAAATGAATTTGACAATGAACGTGAATTTCAGACAAAAATACCTATACATAGGAGACACAACATTTTACAGTTCGCACAGTTGGTTTGAATCCGATTGTGAATCAATTTAATATTTTTGAATACCTATGTGTATTTTTCTTTAGAAGAATTGTTGCATTTTCTTTTGTATTTGGAATTGTGGATCACAACGCAAAGTCAAAAGCTTAAGCTTTTTTTTGTTAATCCTGATCTGTTCCATTTTCAAAAATCTTTTTTGGACAACATTCAAAATATTAGTAGGGCACTTTATTGAAATGCATTAATTTGAAATGTCATTAGCGTCAAGCTTGAAACTCTACATCAAACATTTACCTTCAGTTAAACGTGCAAAAGCAAATCTTTAATATTTAAATTACTTATTTTCGTTAAATGTATGGTAATTCCGGACATAATAATAACGCAACTCTCAAATACCAAACTTCCAGTTAAAACAATGAAAAAAGTTCCGTCTAAACCCGAACACGTTCCAAGACACATTATTTGCTAATCGATGCGACTTGTTTTGTGAAAACAAAAATAAACAAACAAAACTAACTCGTTCTGGGTTCATAATTTTACTTTGTTTTTAGCTTTGTGCAACTTGGTAAGTAGGTAAATCGCACGTGTTTGGTGTGTATAGTGGAACTGTTTTTGATTTCTTGTGTAACGGGAAATATGTATTAAGAATATTGTTGTTTTTAACACTCTTGTGTCCAATGACGTCACGTTGTTCTGAACTGTTCTGGGCACAAAAATGCATTTTTTTTGCTGTTCTCAATTTTTGTGTGTTTGAAAGATGGCAAGAAGTAAGAGGAGTGAACAAAATCACCCTGCTCGGCATTTGAAGAAAACTTGTTCACGTTTCCTTTTAAACTACAATTGTACAATATGTCCCCTTTCATACAGGGCAATTAGTTGCTGGAAATTTGTTTGGCGTTTTCTTTTAATTGCTTTAAAAATCTCCTATACCTTTCACACAAGGACACAAAATTGCTGGAGATTTTTTTCGTCAACTTTTAATTCTTCTTGGTTTGAATATTGCCCTACAAGTAGTTTAGAAGGGAATGTCAAAAAATTTCCTCAAATCGCTGGAAGGGGAGAATTTTTTGGCAAATCAGTTTCCACGTGTGAATAATTGGTATATGCGATCAAACTCAGAAATATTAAAAGAATGAAGCAATTAAAAGAAAATTTCAAAAAAAATCTTCTGCAACTAATTGCTTTGTGTCAAAGGGGACTTTGATTCTCAGGTTGAAGTTTACCAAAGCAGATCAGAATATACAGAAAAGTGGGAACTTTCAAAATCATTTGTTTTCTTACTTGTTGGTTTGTGTTTTTAATTTCATTTGTGGTTAAACTTAATCGACTCTTCTTTTATTATCATAATTATTTATGTATTGCTAATTAAGTCAAAAATTTACAAAATCTTTAATATTTTTGGTTTTTCTTGTTTGGACATTTGGCGTTTATTTGACTTTTATTTTTTTAGTGCCATGCAATTAAGCTTGCATTTAAAATACCTTAGGTCTTACAGGCATGTAGTTAAATTAAACAAAAAATTGTTGAACGCTTTTCTCTCTTGGTTTTGTGCTGTTTTGTTCAATTTTTGACAGCTGGAAAATCAGCGAAGAGAGATTAGAAATTTGACCTATGTATGTCTTCTGAAGGTGATCAGTATTTGCAGTCGAATTTCGGCCAGAATATGCGACAATGGAAATTTTAGAAATTCTAAATGTTATGTTTCCCGGCGGACTAATGCATATTTTTTAGAAATTTAGACTATCAGGCGATTGATTCTATAAAAACCACATTCTCTGGAAGTTTTCAAAAAAATATATCGCCCTTTTTGCAAACCAAAAGCTGATAAAATTTGTCCGGTTCATGAATCATAGACGATGATTTCAGTAACAGACACTATTGGTTATGTCATTCTAAATGTTAAAGTTAAAGATACACGTTTCTTGCGATTGTGATTCATGTGTAGTGTAGACAAACCGGAATCTGTATATCTTCGTCTAATGAATTTAATTAATTACTAAATAAACACAAACAAAAAAAGGAATACATCACAAGGTTTAAATTAAAAAAAAAACAGCTTTTCCATTGCTAGAACTTGGAACACATATATGTACTCGTACATACATACATACATAATATAGACATTGTTTAATTGTTTTTATTTTTTAACACAAACCAAATGTGTGGGTCTTTGAGTCTGGGTATTATATTGTTTTGAAATTTTGTCTATAAATGGATTGTTTACATCATTCGCAGTCACATTTACAATCAATTTATTAACAAAAAATTATAATACAAATAAAAAACTCAATGATCATTGAACGTTATTGTGTGTCATGGAACGAAAACAAGTTGAAGCAAATTCGTTTTGAGATTGCTGGCGTAGAAAAAAACAGACACACTAAATGGCGCACGAGCATGAGTAGGAGTCTTAAACGTATGGTTTGGATACATTGTTCGTGTAATTAAGGCACATTTTAACAACAAGCCCGGATACATGATTTAGTTGATAAAGTTTTGTAGGCGAACTAAATTTAGAATATTAAATTTCAATCACGACAAAGCTTACGAGGTACTTGTAAAATGAGTCTTAAAAATGAGTTGATGGATGGGCGATATTATAGTAGAACACGACATATGAAAAGGTGTTCTAAAAATGGTATAATTATGCGACGCACGTGGGATTATAAACCTTCATCAAAAAAAATTGTCTGCAACTGAGAAATGTACTTTCTCAATGATAAATTCAATGGTAAAATTTCAGCAAAACCTCAAAAGATGAGACTCATTTGTGACCGAAGGTGTAGGTTTAGAGCTTCGGGAATCAATTACACACATCCGTTCCAGCTACTCACCATTTTTCCTTCAAAAAAAATACGGTTGCTTTGATTTGTATTGATCGTAGAGGAAAAGTGTGTAGTTTAAAAATTTAAACTGGCCCCTTAAAGTAGCCCTAAATAACGTATATGCTCGCCGAACCCTTTCCCTCTTTTTAGCCTTTCCCTGGTCTAACATTTACAGTCACAGAAGTCAAGAATCTTTAGTTATCAATGTTTGCTATTATTTTCTGCTTTAGCTATAGAAACTTCTTCTTGCAACTGAATGCGTTTTACGAAAGTTTGCTTTCATCAGTGGTCCCTCTTCAGCAGTATATTCTTTAACGACTCGATCGACTTTGTTTAAATCGTATGACCTGTCAATTCTAGATAAGTTAACTAATATTTTTCAATCCTTAATCACTTCTAGTTAAAGAATACCAGATGAAGTAATTGTTATCAGGTTGTTCAAAAGATCTGACTTATCCTTCAGAATTGTATGATTATCGTGGGGAAATAATTTCGTCGTGACAATGAATGATACGAGTATTGTGAGAATTATCTACATTAAATATCGTTCAATTAATATTGTTTTGTATTACTTTATCAAGAAATATGTGGAAGTACAATTGAAGCTATCAGTATGGACTGCTAACAAGAATGTAGTCTGCTATCGTTAATTGTATCTTTAAAATTGAAATGTTTTGTTTTGTGGAGTTAAATTGACATTTTAATAAGGAATTGTTTCAAATTTTTTAATACAGTGTGGGACAAGGGGTACGTTTAAGAAGTCCACCAATGGATGGGGTAGAAAAGGAGGCGACGCACGTTTCATTTTGCCAAATTCTGTTGGCAGAATAATTTGGGCTTGAGAGCTCGGATGTACGTACTCTTTTTTAAATATACCCTTCTACCATCGCCACTCTCATGGTAATCAACAAAAACATTTTTCATTCAATACAAACCCTCCAGTCACCAAGAGTCATAGCTTGGTATATTTTGTTAAAGCTTTCCCAAATATTGGACATAATTTTTGCCCCACCCTGTATCTTCCAAAACTTGACATGATTTGCCTAAGCCTCTTACTTAAGACGTTTTTCATTACTAATACTTTCCACAAGCAGTTCAGACACATAAACCCTTCATAAATAAATCAATTAATTAAGCTAAGTAGGTATTATGACGAAAGTAAAAATATAACCTACAATCAAGGTAAATTTAAACAACCTTACCATTGATATCTATTCGATTCTTCTATCTATCCACTGGCATCGAAGCACAAGACTGCAAGAGTATCCTCATTAAAGTAATTTCTTCAATAATTACACGCAGAAACCATAGAAATTCACTTTAAGCATTTGTAATGACATTAAATACTCAATTTATGCACACACTTACACAAAAAAAAAAAAAAAAAACAGAAACAATCAAATTCATCACATCCCACTTCTGATCAAAGTAAAAACAATCGATATTTCACTTTCATCGATCAAACAATGCATTTTTTTTAATAAAATTTGTAAATCAATTTTTTTTGTATCACAACATTGAAAATAAAATTTCATAACAACAGTACGAAGGCAAGATAGAAAACTATCAAATTTGTATTTCCATGGTTGCAACCGGATCGATAAAAAAGATACAAATGAACCCGCTCTTAACACGCGACATAAACTATGCAGGTTTATCTAAACAATGAAAAATGAGTAAAGTGGTTAAATTAGTTATTATTTTTATTCGAATAAAAGTCCATAACATCCGCGTTTGAATAAATCTTCACTTTATCGGGTTTGTTGCATCTTCAACTGGTGACAAAAATGCGAAGATACACACATCAATGGCTAAAGCCTCGCGCTTCGTTAAATAGATGATGTATCTTTTGTGTCATGCGATTATATATTGAGTTGAGAGTCAAGTCATAGAAATGATACTGATGACGCGATTTGTTTTGAGCCCAAGGCCCGATTTAAACAACAACAACAACAAAAAAAATTACATAAACTCAAAGGGCGGCGAACCACACTAAATTTATTCACTAAAGCTTTATTTGTATCTTTTTTTCAATTGTTTGAAACAATTGAAAAATCTCAGATACTTTATCTGAATCTGTTAATCTGATTTCGGAAAAAAAAACAAGTGGTTTATTAATTAAATTTTTTTTATATTTTTACTTAGCACTACCGACGATTACGACGACGACGCCCGTAATGACAGAACCTTTCTCTCACCTATTCACCAGGTGAAGTAATTCAACTGAATGAAAATCAAAAGCGAAATGCTATGGAACTCGCATTCGTCGGATTGTTGGTATATCTTGTACCTATACAACTACAAAAACAACAACATGAAAGATACGACAACAACATGTGGTGTATCGTTCGTCTGTCGTCGTCAGCGTCCATCGGCACGACGTCGACGTTGTTAGGACTTGGCACTGGGAGTCGGCGTGTTGTTGTGTATTGTTGATTTGTTATTATTTATTTATGATTTTTTGTATTCTTCGATTTTTTTTGTGTTATGCTATTGGCGGGGTTGAGCTGTTGTTCCTGTATGCACCATCGATTTGGGTAATGTATCGATGATGATGGAGAAAAGGCTTTAAGAGTTAAGAGTTAAGACATGACACGACACTCAAAGAGGTCTCATATTGTATAGGCTTTAGTAGAGGGGTAGTAAGTATAAGCAAATTGTATGGAGAACAAAATATAAATCGAAGGCAGAACTTCTAGAGCCCTTCAAAGAAGGAAGTGAATTTACAGTGGTGCTCAAAAGTATGAAATTTATTTATTTCGATGAAAATTTGTTTACGATTTTTCTGAGTAATGATAGGAAGTGATTTAAAATGCTCGAAGTTTGAAGAAAAAAATAAGTTTTTTTTTTCAAATTACTCGTTAATTTGGTTCTAGTGAAAAAAGTTGTAGTTACTTATTATAGGTCATAGATTTGAAGAAAAATGGTCCTCCAAAATATTGGGATGTAATACAATTTTTTCAAAAAAATGTAGTAAACTTATTTTTTTGTATGGGGAATTTTTTTTGTTTTTAGTTATGTTTGTAAAAACATGTTCTATTAAAAAAATCAAGTTTTAAGTGTGGAACCGGAAGGCAAATGCTGCCATCTTAAAAATAATAATTTATTTTTAATTGTTTAATAACTCCAAAAATCTTTATTTTTCTCAAAATTTTCTAATAACAACTTGTAGACAGTACAATTATAAAAAAATAACATAGTAACGACTTTTGCATGTAAATTGGTTCTTTAGTTATAGCGTTCCAAAGTTTAATTGTAAAAAGGGAACTATGAATGAAGGAATTTAATCTTTAATTCCATTTTGACGAACAATTAAACTTTGTATCGTTACCCCTTAAAATATCACCAAATTCATAGTACTTTTTAGGAAATGCTTAGTACGTAGAAATGAAGCTCTCCACCAAAATTCAGCTTTGGCAATAATTTTTCGAAATTTCATCATGACTAAAACACCGCACCATCGCAAAAAACTCTTGACATGGCCTTGTTTTGCAGACACCTTGGCCTTCTTCGGCTTTGATTCACTGGTATTTTGTGATGAATCCAGGTTTCAGCCACGGTTTCGAAATAGTGCAAAAACGCTGTTGAATTTTTTCTGAAACATCGCTGAGCACACCTTTGAAGTTGTCAAACGATTGCGTTTTTTGTCTATTGTGAGCAAACGTAGCAGCCTCTTGCTGTAAGGTTTTTCATCTCCAAATATTAACGTATCTAAAATCGAAATCTTTGAGTCATGTGATAAGCCTGTGGCCTTTTCAAGCTCGCGCACTTTCATTCATTGATCGTTAATTATCAAACCGTGGATTTTGTCGACCATTTCTGGTATAGTGACCTTAATTGGGCAACCAGAATGACTGTACCGAAATAAAGTAACCCAGTGGTTGCAATCAATGGAGGATAGTACCCATAATACATGATTTCGATTTTTTATTTGGTTTTCGTGATGGAATTTTTTCTCGCAAAAAATAGTGTTTAATGAGCACTTGAAATTCACTATACAAAATGGCTGACACAACAAAACTATTTCAAAATTTGGGTGCATTCGTTTGAAAGATGATTCTTGACAAAAAAAAATGATAAACATTTAAAAGGCAAGATATTTAGGAATTTTTCATTGATTTGTTTACAGCATGTAAAAAAATTTCAAGCTAATTAAAGTTTTTAAGGAGTTAAATTAAATTAAATTCGTTACATAATCTACAATTAACAAAAGCAAATAATATTTCAGGCTATAGAATAATTATATAATTTTTCAGTTTAAAATGTTTAAAATCATAACAAAGCATCATTTAATATCATTCTATTTTAAATCTCGAACAAAAATTAATTTGTGGCAAACCGCAAATGAACTAAATTTTCGCAAATTTAAATACAAATTAAAAGAAGAATATAGATACAACATATAATTTTAAATATATTTTTTTTTATAAACAACAAACAGACAAAGAAAATGGAAAGTGCTTACAATGTCATCACTAAGTGCTAAGTTTAATTTATTAACCTAATAAAAGCGAACCATATAATTAAACAAACACGCAAAATGTCTTCGGTTTGGAATAATTAACAATGATTTACTAAGAGGGAAAGTTTTAATTTGAAGACGGTTGAATAGGTCAAGTACTTATCGAATACTATAGAAATAATAAACGAGACGAAAGAATGGGGTAAGCCAGAGCTCGAATTCAGAAATGGACGGACAGAAATGCTTCTTTCATTTAAATTTATTATTGGAAAACCCTTTATAAAAAATATGCTATGAGTCTTCTGTACAGCCCACCGGATTTAAGTATGAGGTAAGTCTTTAAAATTAGCAATGTAAGCAACCCAGTCTATATTTTTTTCGGTACGAAATTTAACAAACCACACTGTACCACATCAAATGGTATGGATTACCTATAGGCATGTCAATACCTTATTTAGTTCGTTATCAACATCATACCGATACACATACTCGTACATACACACATCCAAACCTGCCATCTATCTTCTAAGAGGTTTTCCAATGCATTCTTTTACTTACTGCTCTAAAGTTCACTCTTGCGGTGCTGCAAGTTGAAAGTATCTGAAACAGAGGCCTTTGCTCTGATCTGCTGGGGTACCTACTGCTGTGGTCGACACTACTTAGTTCAACGCGCGCGCAAAAAAACATTAGCAATATGTGTTACCACAGAAACGAATACGAACAAATACGACGACGACAAAGTCTATGACGCATTCAGGTGATGGTAAAAGAACAAGAAAAATACATTTGTATCTATATAAGGAAAAACGTACTAGATACTCTGCATCCGTAAGTTTGAAATAATGCCTTCGGTACACACAAAACCACAAGCAAAGACCAAGAAATTACTTCCAACTATCTGAGCATTGAAATATAGAGAATTATAATTACTAAGTAAAAAAAAAATTCATTTTCGTCTTCTTGTTTTGCATATAAGATACCAGATACAGTTCCAATTGCACGCACCATTTTCGCCGAAGGCTTCGTCTTCTTTACTACTTACTTTAGCATCATGATGTAAGAAGCAGGCCGGCCGCCAAGCCTGATGATTGAGATTCCGATTTCGAGTTCGTTAAACGGAAATATTTATTGGATCGATGCACACACAATTGCATGATGCTCTGTGTGTGCTGCTGCTGCTGCTGTTGGAAAAAGGGATAAAGATACACAGCATCTGCGAGTGCAAGCAAACTCAAACAAAAAAAAAAAAAAAACACCGAGCCCAGCAATAGTGGTTACAACGAAAAAAAAACTAGAAAACTTGATACAAAACGGATGAAGTGGTATTGGTGAAGACCACCAAAGGGTCTTTGCCCTGATGTCGAAAGGGAAAACTAAAAACATGAAATTGAACGGATATTGAACTGAACTTGTGGTCTGTTTTGTTTTACTAAAAGCCAGAAGGGTATAAATTGGCATATAAAATATGGGCATGATAAAGAGCCACCAGAAAGGCGTTGCATGGATCTTGTTGCGATATAAGATAACCTGGATTAGCGCATCGACATCACAGTATTAATAGTTTAAAACTTGGCAATGGAATTCTCAAAAAGCCAAGCGCAATACTACTTAACGGAAGTTCGAGCTGTCTTGAAAAAAATTTCCATTTTTACTTGCGATATGGGCAAAATTTGGCTTTTGAAAAAAAAAAATGGAATTCGAGCCCCAAAAATAACAGTACCTGCCATACAAATTTTCTTTCCAAAAATGAAAAGTCCTAATTTTCTCGAAAACGACTCTAACCGTTTTGATTTTAAAAAAATCAGTTCACAATAATATAGAACTGGTCTACATTTTTGTTCAAACATTTTTTAAAATAAAATGTTATTAATTGCACCTGCCATAGAAACTTTTTTTTATTTAAGTTTCATTGGATTCTAAATAATACTTCTAAATTTTTGAAAATGCAATTTTTGGTTTTTTGAAAAAAAAATGTTTTGAAAATTCAATATTTTGCAGACTTGTTAATATTAAAATATAAAATATATATTATTAAATTCCTAAAATTTACAAACAAATTGTTTTTTTTTTAGAAAAAAATTTACGAATTTTTATTTATACAAAAATTAAATAAAAATTATTTTAAAAATTGATTCAGTTGTTCCTACTAAGGTATGTTCCACATCATTGGAAAATTGCTGAAGTCATTGTTATACCCAAACAGGGTAAGCCACCAACAGAAGTAACATCTTACAGACCAATATCGCTTATACCAATCATGGCAAAAGTTTTTGAAAAACTGCTACTGAAAAGGCTTAACAAAATAATAAAAGAAAGAAGACTAATTCCGAGCCATCAGTTTGGATTTAGAAATAAATATTCCACGATAGACCAAGTGCATCGAATTACGGATGTCGTGGAAAAGGCACTTGAAGAAAAACAAACATTTGACAAAGCTTGGCACTTCGGACTTGAGTACAAACTGCATAGGGACCTTCCCAGGCAGTACTACGAAATACTGAAATCCTACGTTACGAACCGACTCTTTAGAGCACTAAAATTGCAAATGCTGTCGATAAAGTTAGTGATTTGACGCAGAAATGGCGTATCAAATTAAACGAACTGTAATCAACTTTAAAATTCCCCCAATGCGATTCAAATATAAATTAAGATAGTAAAATCATTTGTCGATCTTTCATAGATTGGTCCTGATTTCACCGGTGGTTTTAGTGCGGTAAGAGGCCCACACTACTCGGTACCTATACTTACCGAATGTCTTTTGAAGATTTCAATCGGTTAAGAAAATAAAAAAAAAAAAGTTGTTCCTACTAAGAATCTTAAGCAAGAATTACACTGTCAAAGTAATCGGTCATAGCGTTGACGCTCTGACGTCACCACAAAATTTAGTTGCACTCTGTCACCACACAGTGAATGCCTTTATCGGAAAATTTGTGTCAATGAAGTAAATAAAGTTTTCGTCAACACATTAACAACATTTTTGGTTGACAATCACAAGACGTGTCACAATTAAGATAAATGCTGACGTAATTTTTACGTCAGTGAGTCAACGCGTTGACCGATTACGTTGACCGTGTAACTCTAGCTTTATGCTTAGGTACTATTTGATCAAGTATCAAAGTAAGTACGTGTGATTCAGTTGTGCATTTTGTTTTTTTAAACGTTGGTACGCATTGTTTATTTGCGACGTTTTCGATAACCACTTCACATATATCGATGAAAATTTGTAGAGAAGAGTTGCTTACAAAAAGTGATAATATTATTTTTTATATAAAAATTTTCAAAAATACCATTTTTTTTTTTGAAAATTCAATAACTCCAAAACGGAAGATGATTTTTTATTTAGGATCTTAGAACAAATTTCAGGATATTCATAAATGCATACATTTTAGAGGTTAGCATTGTGATCTTTAGATTAATTGTGCTATCATATAGAATTAGATGAGACTGCTCTCGTTCAGGGTCTCCTCATGGAGCCTGCAGACTATGCACGTTACGTGATTTGCACTGCTCACTAAGCCAACAATATTCAGATGTCTTCTTATATTACAATAATCAGTTAAGAGGTTCATTATAATTCCAAGAGAACCTATTTTGGTTATAATTCCAGTTTAGTTAGCAGTTTTTTCTATCTAAGCTTGAAGAGCCTTTCCTTACTTATTGATCATTTTACCTCATTTAAAACAATAACATATTTCAAGGGAGTTCTTGCCTCCATTTTTTGCTATGGAGTGTGAATCTCCATTGCTCCAGGCACTCCGCACATGTTTTTTTTTCTTTTTTACTTTTTTGAAGTCCAAAAATAAAGATATTAGCCATACAATGTTTTTGAATCAAAAAGGTCAATCTTATTTTTCTCAAAAACGCCTCAAACGATTTTTATAAACAAATTCAGTTAATGAGTAAAGGTTAGTCCTCGAGTTTTTTTTTTGCAAAAATGACTAATTTTGGTTCTTCTAGTAGAAACTTTTCTGGTTATCAATTTTCTGAAAAACGGCTCAGTTTCATTATTTTCTGAATACGCTCCTGAAAAGTTAGGACACAATATTTCGAAAATGACTTATCCACTTCCTCTCTACTTTGTATTTAGTAGTTTATTGACATTTTCTTGAGCACTTTAAAAACTATTATCATATAAGATAAGAGAAAAACATTGGTAAATGGTAAAACTAATAAAAAGATTTAAGATTTAGAAGTTTAATTATAAATAAAATATATACCAAAAATGGATATATAGATTAAATTCATTCGTTAAAGCAACCAGACTTAATATAGCTCCCATTTTAACGAACAATTAAATTTTGGTACGCTATAACTTAAGAACGAATTGACATACAGAAGTCGTTAATATATTATTTTGTAGATAATTTTACTCTCTTCCATCTGCTTCTAGATTTTTTTTTAGAAAAAATATAGATTTTGGGAGTTATTAAGCAAAATAAAACATGTTAGGATTTTTAAGATGGCAGCATTACCCTTCCGGTTCCACACTTAACATTTGTTTTTTTTTTTTCATAGAATATGTTTTTGCAAACATAAATAAAAACAAAACAATCCCCACTCAAAAACATAAATTTATTAAATTTTGTTGAATAAATCAATCAATTGTACGATTTTTTGCTCCGCACCAAATTTAGGGTACTTTTTAGGAAATGCTTAGGGCGTTCAAATGCATATTAATAAATTGCATACAGATTCTAAAAAAGCATAAAACTTCTTTGTCAGCAACTTTGAGAGCCCCCAACCTTCATCGCTCTTACCGATTTTTCTGCCAAACGAAATTCTCTCATTTGCAGTGTAGGCACCTTAAGTAATTTTGAAATTGAAGTCACAAAATTGCGCTACAAAGAACACTCATTTTGTAAGGAATGTAAAGATATATAAATTTTTACAATAATGCAACAGTTCAATCAGAAAATTCTCTCTTAAGTATTTAACCTTTTAACCCTGAATAAAAATAGAAAGATGTAAATACCAATCAATCAGTTTATAACCTCGTTACTTTTTGAATATATTAAATTTTACGTTTTCTAAAGTGTCAATTTTATTTCAACTTGACAAAAGTATACACACACAATGTGTCTGTGATGCTGTGTGTCTCAATCAATGTCACTTCAAAATGTCGCCTTCCAATATTCCAACTTTCAATAAAAGCACTTTGTTGAGAATAAAAAAGCAATGCGATAAGGATCCACTTCAATTGGTTCTTGACCTAACTTCACCCTTTTATTATTATTTTTTTTTTTTTGCATACCGAGGGACACACACAAGAGTGTCTTCCTTTGCACTTTGAAATACTTAGAGGTATGGGTTTTTTCATGATATAAGGCAATTTGTGTGGAACAGAAAATAAGATAACACAAGGAAGTGAAGGGAATTTTTTTTTGTTCTTATTGTATTACTCACCAGCTGAAGGAGCATTATTTGAAGATGCTGTTCCGTCCACCGGTGGCAGAGAAAGAGCTCCAGAATCGTTTCCATCCATGTCTAAGGGTGGAGAATTTTCTCGTACACACGACATCAGGCCAGATGACATTCTGAAAAATACACACATAAAAAAGGAACTTCATTAAAACGACAATAAGATAAAGTGGCTTTTAATTTAGGAAGTGAAAAAAGTACGCATACGCCACGGTGTACTGATATGTAATTTTTTTTTGCTTAATGATTTATTTTGGAAAGCCCTCTCATTTATCATTTTATTTTAAAATTAATATTATCTATGGGTCGATCTAGATATACACCCTTTTCGATCAATACAATCCAATTATGAATTACATATTTGCATTTGAAACCAATTCCCCAAGCTTATATTCGATTTGACCCACAAACCATTCCAATTATCATTAATCAACACCGATCCTAGTTTTTCTCCTTTTAAATTTTTTTTAAAGTCTTAAATTATCCAACAACAAGAAAAAAAGAGAATAATAATTATAATTGTTAAAATGTTCGATGAGAAGTAGAACACTGACAAATCAGCAGATATGAATAAATAGATTTTCCAATGCTCACTTTTATGAGTTTTCCAAGTGCATCTTTTTCGCTCATCTGGAAGTCATTAAATTCATAATATTGGGAGCTAAATTCGAACTAAGAAAAAACTAATCTAAATCTGCTGCCGAGATGAGAGAAAAAAATAAAATAATACTTTATCTGAGTGGGTTTGGCTTTGAGATGATTATTTTCTACAAGACAGATAAAAGCATATCTTTGGGATCCTTTTTTTAAAGTATAATGATACCATTGACAGCAAAAAGGAGATGACTTTTTTTTAATTTATCGTGTGAATGGATTTTCCATCAGGATGGTGGTCATATTTTCTTCATGCAATTCAATGGGGAAAAAATTAAATAAATCATTTCGCAAGGTACAAGGATTTTTCTTTGTGGAAAAATTGCAAAGATGAGCATGTATATTTTTATTCGACTTTTTTAATCCGGTCCGTGTAGATAGATGTCGTCCCTAAGGATAAAGCTGACATTAAGAGATGGTTTTCTTTACATTCAACAGAAATAGCTTAAATTTTTTTAAAGGGGTGAAATATAAATATATGTACAGACAAATTTATGTATACATCCAAAGGAATGCAATGGAGGTATTTGTTTCTATGTTTGTGGAGTTATAGTATGGGACGTAATGTTACATTGCATAGAAAATGAAGTTGTAGCAAAGAACTTAAATTAATATGGTTCATTGAAAGAATTGACAAGAAAACAGTAAAAAATATATATTAACACAATTTTCTTTCAAAAGAAGTTTTTGCGATATCGGAACGCTTTTTCGCTTTTTTTGATGATATGATATGATGTTGATGTGATTATTTTCTGTCGAAAAACCCATTACGCAATCTGAGAGTATGTATTAAATTTTCCCCTAACAAATTAATATTTTCGAATTTATGTGTTCCCTTTCGAGAAATTGATATTTGAAATAAAAATCGTTTTTTTATCGTTTTTCAATGTATGTATGTATGTAACACCAAAAAGTATTTTCTTAAAAAAAATCATTATGGAATCTGAATGGCATTATATATTTTCCAAGAGTAATGTCAAATCATATGTCAAATTGTCGGAAATTTGATTCTGAGTTTTTTTAGGCGACAAATTTACTTGCGAACGCACTTGGAATATCTGAGAACGCAGTTCGCATAACATTTACTTTGCAAGACACATTAACTTCGAGACAAATTAGGTGAATAATAAGCTTGGTATAAAGGCTTTCAAGATTCAGCTGGTATAAAAATTGAAGCTTATTGAGCACGGTTTCTATCTCGGTGTAACTGTATCTCGTAAAGATTTTGTGGAATATTTTAAAACTAACCATAAAATTCCAATGTATAAGCACCTGTCACAGCGAGTGACGTAGACTGTCAAATTGAAATGGACAGCTGTCATATTTTGGATGTGGAGAATTGTCAATTTATAATTTATTATTTCGTTGCCTTTAAAAATGCAAAATATTCACGCTTCGAACGCAGCTGTAAAAAAATCAAGTTCCGGAAGTCGGAAGGCTATGAGACACACCATTTTATAAAAAAAAAAACAAAAAAAACTGTTATAAATTGGGATATCTGGAGTCACTTCATTCAATTTTAGTTCTGTTTGTTTTCTTCTTTTTAGCAAGATGGGAAGCAACTGTCAAACTACAGGAGTTGGAAAAATTATCTGGTACCTTGAAACAAAGTAAGCAAACGGAAATTTGACACATTTGTGTATTAAACGTCAAACGTGACACCCCATAGTTTGTCTTTGTAATTGATTTAATTTTATTTTTGTTTATCATGTCTATTGAAAATAATTAGATATTTTTATTAGTTTTTCATTAAAAAAAAACCACAAGTTGTTACACCAGCTATCCCGATAAATTCGTATAGTAAGAAATTTGCAACTTTTGCTCCTGAATTATGACTTTCTTTGGGGATTTCCAACTTTAATACGAACTTAGTCAAAGAAAATTCTCCTTCCAGCATTTCAGGTGACATCTTTCTGGTCAAATCATTATCATCATCATTTTTCATAATAAAAAAAATAGAATTGCGAAAAAGAAGAAAGACAAAGGATTTAAAAAATTATTCACTGGCAGTTTCTGATATTTATTGTGGAATTTGTGCTACAGAGAAAAAAAATACACTACCCTACTGCGCTTACTGTCTCACGAGGTTTTTTAAGATCCTTATAATATAGGGTTATCCATTTTGCGGTTTCAAAAGTATAGGGCTAGAATTCGACAATTTTTTTTTTAGTTCAAAATCTGACATTTACGAAAATGGATCGCTTAACTATCGCACAATGCATAAATATTGTTAAAACCTACTACAAAATGGGTGATTCTGCCACAGTCACATATCGTGCTTTAAAAGGAGAGTATGGTTTACATAATCGTCCAACTACGCAAGTAATTGGAAAAATTGTGAAGAAATTTAAAGAGACTGGATTGGGTACAGATATTGTAAGGCCTGTGCATCATTGTTTCGCTCGTACCACTGAAAATATCGCTGCTGTAAGTGAAAGTGTTTCCGAAGACCCGAATGTGTCGATTCCTCGTCGTTCTCAGGAATTAGGACTGTCTTACGGCACATTATGGCGTATTTTGCATTTGGATCTACACATACATCCATATAAAGTCCAGCTCACACAACAATTGAAACCAGCTGACCATTTACAACGTCGTAGGTACGTCGAATGGGTGCTTGAACAACAGGCGGTGGAAGGCGATTTTTCACATAATGTCAACGTGCAAACTTTATAATAAAAAAAAATATCGTGAACAAAAATATTTTATATGTGTTTTATTTACGTTTACATTTGAAACCGCAAAATGGATAACCCATTATTTCTTGTTTTTTTTACATTAAGTGCATTAGACTTTGACTAATGTTTCATCTTGAACCAACAAATAAATTATATGTTTTAGTTTGTGAGCACTTTTTGACCTAGATCATGAATATAACAAAACACGAAACAAACAAAAATGAATTACGATATAACATAAGTTCTTATTATTTTAGGTATTACAACGATAAAGCTTTTTAGCATCTTTTTTTTTCTAAATAGAAAGATGTCAGAGTGTCTGAAAATCGACACATACATAGCTCAAAAACTATTAAGAAATGCGAGATATATATATAGTTTGTGGTATTTAACATAGTTTTCAAAATGTCAAAGTACCCGAATCAAAAATTGTCATATAGCCCAAAATGATTCTTGTTTTAAATTATAATTTTTTTTGGTTCCATTTTTTATTCCACGTTTACGTTTTCTTTTTAAACGTGATTCTTTAAATTTAATAAAAGAGCGAATGGAATCAATTGTCATGTCTCAATAAATTGAAGAAACAAAAAGTGTTGATGTCAGTTTTGACAGTTTAAGTGGGTGGTGGTGATCTACTCTTTACAAATTGACAATCGAGCATAGTATATTAATTGACAGATGGGCGATCTGTTTGTGCACGGTTGACACTTGGTCCTAATACATGATGCTGCTGTCACTCGTTTCAGAATGACTGAGTGTCCCAATAAATTTAAACTCATACTCAATGTGTAAAAGTAAATATAATTGATTTCATTTTTAAAATCCCAAATAGGTTTTTCGTCAAAATATAATGAAACCTTAACTTGAATGTACATAGCAAAATTTAAATAGATACGAATACCAAAATACAAATTTACTAAAATTTTAGCTTCACCTATTTTAGCGGTTGGGTAGCAAACAAATATTTTAGGAACAACTAATAATTCCAAGACATAACTATTCTACATGAAAAAGCCTATAGGTGCCTGCTGTGTACCTTAGCCTGCCTCAAGGTTAACATAATGTAGGTATGTTCAAACAAATTATAATCGAACAAAAACATATATGTTTTCAAGAACATGGCTTCTACTCCGACAACATTTAGTTCAGTGTCATATTTAATGCTAATAGGTGTTATCTAAAAACTTTTGTTTGTTTAAAAATCTAAAGTCTAGTTCAAGAGATATGAAAAAACAAACAAAAACACCAAATTAACAAACTTGTATTTCAGCTACCAAAAATTAAAACTATTTAATCTTCCAATATAAAGATAACTTCATAATAGTTCTCTGTAGACGAACAAGTTTTAGCAATTGGCCTGCGGCTTAAAAATGCCAGCGTTAGTCATAATAACAAACAAAGCAAATATTAATTAATAAAATATATACTATCCGCTAAAAGTTTGGTTTTTAAACATGCGCAAGATTGAGTTTTTTTTTACTCCTTAGGGCAAGTTATTGGTATAAAAAAAAACTTATTTTAAATTTTCGTTAATAACTGCTAATCATAATATGGAATATATTTTTATATGGATGATTTCTCTTTATATAAAATGCTACTTTTCCTTGGTTTACTATACATTTTCTTAAATGAACTTCCACCGTCATCACAACTAGAATTAAAGCCGACGAATCTTGTTTCAACTCAATACCAGTATAAAAAGGTTCGACATCACATGTAAGCGAAGTATGAAAATTGAGTTTATAAACGGTGATTTTTTAAGAGCTTGGTTTTTGAAAATTCAAAAAAACACAGAAACTTGTAAAAAGTGAATGAAATTTTTATTTGGATCGATAAATCAATTTCTGCCATTTACTTTTTAAAAATAATTTCACTTAAATGTTGCCCGCGGCTATCGGTATCTTTCTCCATTGACCGTAACCCTGCGGCCTTCATCGTCCTTGAAGAAGTACGGCCCAATGATGTCGCCTGCCCATAAACCGCACCAAACAGTGCATTTTTCGGGATGCATTGGTAGCTGCTGAATTGCCTCTGGCTGCTCTTCACTCCAAATACGGCAATTCTGCTTATTCACGTATCCATTTAGCCAAAAATGAGCCTCGTCGCTGAAGACAATTTTGCGATAAAAACACATTTTTCACAGAGCACGAATTTTGATAATAAATTTCAATAATTTGCAAACGTTGTTCAGGCATAAGTCTATTCATGATGAAATGGCAAACAATACTGAATCGAAATGTCAAATGTTCGTGGAATTTGTCATGTGTGGTCTGTCAAAAATATAAACGTCAAAAACCAAGTAGCAAAAAAATCACCCTTATAAACGCAGTATAAAAAACTTGTACACTATTTCTTGTCCCATCTAGAACCCTTGTAATTAAAAATGAGGTGTCCATTTTAAGAACATTGTATTTGTATTTGCGTAGTCTAAACATGAATTTGTTCACTGACAGATGATAGTAACCATCAGATCGATAAGAAAATGATTTCTGCCAACATATCGCACAACATCTGACTCCAAATTTCCTAATTTCTTCTTCAATACCACCTTTTAAGACAACTAAAGCTTATGATTCCATGTGGTAAACGTGAAAGTTCAAAAACATAAGGGAGGAGTCTGGCACAGTTAGATTTGGTAGACAAGTTCAAATCACTGCTGGTAGCTATAAGTTACAGCAGGGATGTTCTCGATCGAACGAGCGAAACAGAGCTTGCGACATCTATTGTGAGCTCATCCAAAAACTTGTGTGAAGGACTGACTTGTTGTGTAGGACAAAGAATTGAAGAACAACAAAATTTCCGCCATATTAAAAAAACGCAAATTGGTAAATAAACAGTTACAATAATTAAGCGTGTTTCTTAGGTAATGCATCTATCTACAACATAAACGTCAAAGCATAATGACATTTCACGCCATCTGCTAAAATTATGGCATATTCACAGAAACACCGTATTTTATTTCCAGCTTTTAAACATTTCGTAATTTTTATTAAAATAACAAAATATGTAAAGTCATTTGATAAGAGCAATTTCAGACAACACATGCATCCAGTTTATTCTTGTTTTGCAAAATAAATACACAAATAATCACCCCCTACAGCAGTTTTGATGCCCCGGACGATGAGCTACCAATTTATAATTCATTTTATGTCAACTTAAGCTGAGGTCAAGGCTTAAATGGACAAACACAAAATGATATCCACAAAACCGCATAAAATCATATACTCTATCTGGGAACTGACATTTTAATAAAGGCGAGAGATGTGTATGATTACTATAGTAGAGGCGCCATCCATCGTCGCATCGAATAAACGAACACAACACAAATTCACAATGATGGCCGTCGATGTTGGATGATGGTGATTATGCGGTGGGGGTTTACACATGACAATTATCGTCATCAACATCCAAGTTCCATGTTTGTGTCAAATAGCAGTCGGTGCTGTATGTAACGTATGTACCTATAGTCTGACACTAGTTGCTGCCAGTCTGACTACGGACTGTGACATGGTGCAGCAGGGTTGTTAAGCTCTGCAGTTGAGCCGTGGTATGGCGGATTTTCTAAAGGCAGATATATGTATTTATGGTGTAATGACAGAGAGTGTCAAGTAAAAGGAGGTGTCACTGTCGTTTCAATAGAGACATGATCATGATTGAAGTGTGAATACCTACTTTTTTTTAGTTTTTTGATATCAAATTATGGTGTATGTGATGTTGATTGTTCAAGGATTCATATTCACAAATCATAAAGAATTCAGAGGGCTCTGATTGAATATTGAGGAAAAAAAACAACCTCCAATTTCTGGGATGAAAAGAATAATTTCTGTCCGTCAGTCAGTTCCAAGGAATTAAAACTGCAATCTATCTCTCTTCGGAATTTTATTCCAGTTCAGTTATAAATGCATGTATGTATGTATTGAGGATTTAAGTGAGAAAGAGTATAATTATAACTTTGTGGAATTATGAGGCAACAAATATGTACATATGCAAACCTGTCAGAAATTCTTTTCTTATTTTATTTCGCTAAATCAAGCTGGACAATATCTTTAAAAAAGGATACCTTTTATTTGCGATATAGTTACCATAGTGCAGATTTTGCATTATGCAAACAAAAATCGGGAGATTTTGATTGACATTACCCTGATGATGAACACACAAAAATAAGCACTGCAATTCTGCCTATCTGTCTGTTTGTATGTCGATCTACAGCCTAAGCCGCTGGCGCTAGAGCGATTTTGTTCGAGCTTGGTACTACCAAAAATAATGGTATCCGCCGTACATTTTTTTGGTAAATCGTAAATCGTAATTAACTCTATTGTTTTAATATTTTTTTCACATAAAATGTTATTAACTGTACCTGCCAATTAACCGTTTTTTTTTTTTGTAACAAAAACGAATGACGTTTCAATTTTTCTTATTGAACTCCGAACTTGCCCAGAAAAAAACTTATACACACTACGAATATTTTTTCGTGCAAAACAGTGTGGAAAAATCTTTGAAAAAAAATTGTCTCGCCAACAATTTTTTTTTAGTTCAAAAGAACTGTACTATACTAGTGACTTTAGGCGAAATAAATAACAACGTACCTACTACACGAGTTCACTCTTACCTTATCTGATCACCGTTATTTTCGTTTTCATCTCGAATCGCAAAATTCTGTCACATTTGCTAATGGCGGCAACTGTCAGTTAAGTTTTATTTCCATTTGACACGCCAGCAACTCATGGAATGCTGTAATCATCAAAACTGTTAAGACTACTGGTAACTATTTTTTAGTCGCTTAGAAAAGACAAACACTTACCAGCCAAATTATTGACTCGATTCAAAACTAGTTTTACTTTAACTAATTTTGAAACAAGCAAATAAAACCTACTGACTTCGTAAGGACTGGAGCGTCACATGGCAAGAAAAGCATTGAAAAGCTTTGATAGTGTTCTTTCCGGTCACGGAAATAATGCTGGAGTTTTTAACGACTCCGCCGTCCGTAATACAGGACTGATGACTAACGAATTTAAATTGCCGGTAATTGATACATAATTGGAAGTGAACGACAATCGTAGCTCAATTTTCCCAGATTTATTCTATTTTTCACAGAAACAAATGCAATTGATTATTATATTAAGTAATTTTGTAAGAAAAAATTCATTTCATTCAAAATTTCACCAAAAAGTTTCCAATTATTTTGAGACTTTGATTAAACATACATAAAAATGCATATGCAACGAGATAAGCTCACCAATTGTGTAAAAAGATAAGCTTACATAAAAGTTTGCGTGAACGCCATTTTTATAATTATTTGGGTAAATATTTGGTAATTGAATTAGCTGTTTCGTTAAACGTCAAATACCTATGTGTCAGAGTCAGATGGGTCCGTTCAGATTTCCCAAGCCAATGCAAAATCGAAACGAGACATTCGAAACGACAATAAAATTGTAAGATAAGCAATAACCGTGTTTCGTTGTTTATGCCCGGATGGAAGAAAACGGCTCTAAAAATTTACGAAACGTAGCTTTCTTAATTGCCACATAATATGGGTTCAATAGTTACAGAACAAGGGGACAGTTTCCGAACACACCCAATTCTAAAAGTCACATTGGTGTTTGGGATAAGATTATACAAATAAATTTGTATAAGTTTCCTCAGTAGATTGCTTATAGATATAATCTTTTACAATTTTGGTAAACCGTTTCCCATACAAAATTTGACAGTTCATTTGCCAAAAGATAAACTTACCCAAGAGATAAACTTATCTAGTTTTACGACGTTGAATGAATGCCGCTAAGTTCTGTTAAATTTCCCTTTAAAAAATGTTGCTTTCAAAACTCTGTTTTTTAAAGATCTATTTTACGAAAAAAGATGTTTTTTTTCAAAATTGAAATAAACATAACAGAATTTTGTGAAATATAATAGACTTTGAAGAAGCAGAGTTTTGGAAAGACAGAATTTTAAAAATCAGAATATTAAAACAAAATTTAGTGTTTTCCCCCATTCGTTTGCTTTAAAAATGACTTATCGAAAATATGCTTTCGGATTTCTCTTATTTCAAGAAATCATAATTAATAAAAAGCGTGTGTGATCCAGGAATGAATTTTGGAGTATACGTGAAGAATGTAGGTAGACTTATGAACAGTGCCATTTTTCGTACTTCCGTTGATTTTTAAATTTACAATAAAACATTTTCTTAAGAATTTTCAATGAACTTAGGTTCTAAGCTTATATTTTAAACAAAAGAATTGACTTTTCAAGCAGAAAATCAGAGCCCATATTGCGACAGTGTTTGAGTTAGTAAAACTATAAAATTGAAAGCAACAAGTTCGTTTTAATTCGATGTAATTGATGCTCCCTGAGGTTGTTACCATTATCATCTTCAAAAATAGTCCTAAATATAGACACCTTTAAACCTATCCCCCATACAAAACCCTTAACTTTGAGTTATTGTTTTCCAACTTTCAATGGCATATCCTGTTTGTAGAGTATTTTACATCCGTTAGTAAAAAGTGGTCGTAAATCAAACTTTTGTGTGCACAATTTCATTATAGTTAACGCGCAGCAAAGTACACGATTTTCTTTTGTCATAAACAGAGCCCTCTTTACATTACACACATACACATACATGTGTAAACACCAAAAGAAAATTGCTCCCAACAAAACAAAGATTTTGCTTGGAAGAGAAAAAAAAACTAGGTTAATCACCTAAGCAGACGTAATTTCAGTGCATTTGAGTCATTTCGAACAAAAGCCACAGCAGCAAGCTCTCCCACGCACAAAATCAAGCAGTAAACAATGCTCCATCATTTCTCCAGCTTGGCAGAGTCGAGTCCCAAATTCAGAAACCCGCACCCTTCTATTTCGTTTGTACCCGTGCATGTAACATATAACTTAGAAACAACACGAACTATGTGTACATGTATATGTATATACATTATGAATCAACAATAAACCAAAAAGACATTTTACAAAAAAAAGGCTGAAACCTCTTTTCCGCCAAAAAAAAAATAAAGAAATAAATCTAACACCCCGTTGAACTAGTTTACTGTTGTTGGTGATGCTCGCTGCCATCTTGAACTTTTTAATTAGAGTCTCCATTGCAAAAGAATGACAGTCACCCTGAGCGGGAGAGGGAGGGCAAACTGAAACCACAGTATAGTATATTGGTGCACCCTATGACAATTAAACAACAGACAGTACAACAATTGATGGTTGTCAAGTGTCAAACGAACTTGACCTTTCTGACAGGAAAGGATAGCTGTACTATACACAACACTAAAAACCGTTGCAATTGTTGGTGTAATAAATACCTTCGTGCATCCGCATCAACAAAAGGAATTAATGGAGTATGATAAATGCGGCCATTTTGAATGAAAATTAATTTGCTTAATAATTTAAATACGTACTTCCGCCACCGCCGGCCGATTGACATGAGTTGTGTCCTGTGTGGCATTTTATTCGAGTTCAGCTTCATTGAATTCCAGAGGAGATAAACGAAAGCAATACAAGAGTATTAATCAAATAATAGTGAACAAAAACATAAAGTGGACGAGTAATATGGAGAACGAAGAATAATTTTAATTGATCTTTTTTTTTGCAATAATTATCCTGGTAAGACGCAATTATCTTGATGGGGAAATTAACTTACGCGAGAGTAAAAGCAAGTTTGGATTATCCAAGCATTCGGTTAATGGGAGTGGTTAAGCCAATTTTACGAGCACTTTTTATTTTCTAAAGTAAACTTATATATTTTACATCGAACAATTTATGGGTTTCTTCTTTGAAATTACATCTTTGGGAGGATGAAGAACAATAAGTCGGACTATAGAATGGAGTTAACATGGATTAATGGTTTGCCTGAAACTACCTTGAGGCCAGGTAGATTTAATTGTAGAATTGTTTGTTATTTCTTTCAATTAAAATCGATGAATTAGACGGGGAGTTAGAAATGTTTAAAAAAGAAATCAATATCAGGCGAATGTAGGTCAGGGGTGAGGCCTTGTATAGCAGTTTAGTTACAACTATCAACATTATGTATAATTAAATTTATATCTAAGTATCAATAATTATACCTGTTAAAGATTAATGAAACAACAAGAAATAACTGTTATCGTAAACAAGTATTTTCTCAGGATGAAGAATTGTTTTGTAATAATGTTCTATTATATTAGAAAATTGAAAGGAAAAGAAAACATGCACAATATTTGTCTTAAGGAATTTAATATGGCAGATGAAGAAGAGCATAATAAAGCAGTAGTTTATAAATAATAATATAAGGCCCGTTTGCTGATACACAACTTAAGCATTTAAGTTCTAATTAAGCACTTATGTGACAGTTTACGCAGAGGAAAAAGTAGCCCCTAAGCGTTTTAAGTTAAACTTAAATATTTATGATTCGTATCAGCAAACGGGGATAAGGGTGCTAACAAAAAAGTCTTAAAACAAATTTATAAAATTATCCATTCCACCTATTCATTATGTGAATTATGAATCTTAATTTAATACAAATCGTAAACGCTGTTTTAAGAACATTTACACACAACAAAAACAATTGTTGTAGGGTAACTACTTGGAAATCGATTTTTTCCCCTTGGAAATCACATAAGAATATTCAATGCCAAATTTGAAGCAACTACATAAGTCTACTTGTTTATGATCCCTATCCATTAGATGTTTAGACCGAGAAACAATACGACAAACATTTCTCTTTTGTAACGTTAAATTTGGTCATAACCAATAAGCGAAATCATGTCTAAATTTGCTCATAGAGTTTTGAAATTTCGAAATTTAACATTTTCTTAAAATTCCAATTATTTCACAATACCGATGTGGGGTTTTCATGATGAATAGGTTAATTCTTAAATGTCATCATATGATGAATATTTCTTTGCGATCAATGCAAATAACGATATTTCCCTCAACGCCAATAAGGGAAAAAGAGAGGGTATGATTTCTTATTTGACATTTGAAGTTGACACATGAAAGTGCAGATGGCGTTGAAAGAATTACAAAAAAAAACAAGCATAATGTTGACGGTGCAAACACTGCTATTATAAAATATCAAAAAAAAATCGGATGATCCGGAATCGTATTACTTGATTTATAAATGTATAACCCCCAGTTTCACAGTGCAAGTTTAAACTCCACTTTTGGTTTAAATTTCAGATCAACAATTTAATCGGGTTCATAGTGTCGTTTAAGCATTGAACTGAGTTCAATTTGCAGTTTAAGTTAACAGAATATTCCGCCGTTTAAACTTCAGTTCAGCGTTTGTATTGTTTTTTTTCCGAAAATATTATGAATAAAACAAAATTTTTTATTCAAATGTTATCCAATTGTTTTAGTGATTTTGAATATTATTTTATTTATTAGATATTCTCGTTGTTTCGCGTGTTTTTTGTATCAGAGAGAGAAAGGGAGGACGAGGCAAGAAAAATATTGCCTACTATTTTTCATAAAATATAGTTAAACGAAGTTCAACTGATCTGAAGATCAGATTTCACGGTATAACCAGACGAATTAAACCAAAAATTAAAACTCAGCTTAGGGTTTAGTTGATCTTAAGTTTAAACTCCCACTGTGAAACTGTTGGTAAGACATTTTTGTACCGATATATATGGGTATTACGAAGTATGCAATAAAAAATAATTTGTTTTTAGTTTCACTCTGATCTTTAAGGGAGAGTAGATGGTAATTATCTACCTGGATATCATAAGTTAAAAGATACCTCAATGATCTACGAAAATTCTTCCCTACTCCTAAAAGTATTTGGAGTTTTTTGTAAAACGCGACAGATCATTACGATTATTTTAGTAGAAATCTCACAAATGGAGCATTTGGGTTAGAGCAGGGCACTCACAAAGAAGGTGAGAAGAATTGTCTCCTCCTCTCCTCTGGCTTTAGCCAATATTTTGGATAAGCACATGGTCCAAAATCCTTATAGTTTGTTAACATAAGCTTACATGAAGGGATGGCTAGTATTGTTCCACTTCTAGGAAGCTTGGCAGCTTTCAAATTTCCAGGAATGTTTCCATGGACACGCACAGAATAGAGTTAATTGTGGAACTGCTGTTTCAATCCCGTGATACATAATCGACAGCTTAGTACATTTCACGAGCTTGAAGTGCAAGAGGGTTTTGGTTTAATATTAGCTTAGTTGTCTTCAAAATACTGATCAGTTGTTGGTACTAGGTTTTCTTTAAACAAAGTTCACACCAGTATTGGCAGATCATTGGAAAAATACCTTTTTGTGGGAATGTTGAACTCAATTTTACCAAAGGGAGGTCTAACTAGTTTTTGCGAATATAGAAGATGGAAAAAAGGAGCGATATATAATTTTTAAGAAAATGGACGACTGCATCGTACGAACTTGCTCTTGTAGCTAACAACTTTAATGTTGCTAATTATTGACGCTGTTACCGTAAAATTTTTAGACATTAATGACGTAGATATCAAAAAATATGTTAGTTTAGTTCAGGTAGATTTATAAATTTTTTGTGTGAAAATCAAATATAGAAATAAATGGATGAAACAAGCAATTTGACTTCTAGGACCAAAACGAATATATGCAGAAAAAATAAATAAAATAAGAAAATCGGTGGATTGCTTTGAAAAAAATAATATTTTTTGTACACAATTTTTAAAACAATTTAAATAAATGAATGAATGAATGAATGAAATGAATTGCAAATAAATCATTAGCACATTTTTGAAAGGCGATTTAAAAAAAAGATTTTTTTTATTTGAATATGCAATATTATTTCTTAATTTTAAGTAGCACCTATTAAAAGTATTAAAAAAAATTTAATCGATTCATCGAAAATATTAAAAGTGGTTCTTTGGGAAGAAGCATTACTAACAACGCCAAATAAAATAGTTTTTATTTAAAAGTGGACTTCACTTATTTAAGAACACAGATTTCTTTACCAAAATTCTTGCAGCCGTTTTTTGGAAAAAAAATTGTAACGGTCTCTTAACATTGTTTTTTTGTTTTTTTTTTGAATATTCAAGAAAATGCCACAAAACTATTTTCGAAATATTGAGTTTTCATTTCAATTGTTTTTTTTTTTAGTTCAAAAAAGTTTTTGAATTTTGATTTTTTTTTTAAATCGTTGGAAAAAAATAACATTTACCTCTTTGATATAGCAGGTACCGTTATATTTAGTCTTAAAATCAAAAATAGCTTGGACATTACCCAAAAATCAAATAAAATACCTATATTGCAAGTAAAAAAAAAACTATTTGTAGAAGAATAGGGAATTTTCAGATACAGGAAGGAATTTCTATTTAAAGTGCCCCTCAGCACTGGTGTATACCCCACTTTAGATGACTAACGCCAGCGCAAGCTTCAGGAAAACACACAAGGCATTCGAATTTCTGGTAGTTCGAAAAGGTATGAATCTCCGTACAGCAAGCAAAATTGAGTTCTTTGAAAAAAAAATATCAAAAAGGTATTAATCTTTTAAAGCAGCTATGAATCGCCTGAATCGGTTCTTAGTATTTATGTAATTTAATCAATCACTCACTTAGAATTGGAAAATTCAACTCTGATTTTTATTTGATTTTCCTGCTTTTAGTGATGAATGAGAATTTATTCACAAGTCATTTGTTCCAATTTATGTTCAATTTAAATCCAATTTGACAATCAAAAACAAAAACAACTCCTGGCTGACGCAAAGCACATACTTACTTTATCTGTAATCGAAGCCGATACACTGTTCTGAGATAGCATATATTTCATTCTTTCAATCACTTAGTACTTCCCCATACACACACACACATGTGTGTTTACATGTCATAGCAATTGAAGAACAATTGTTCAAACATTTTACTTTTTATTCGAGGATTATTTATTTGAAAAAACATCTCAACCACAGAAATATAGAAAAATAAAACCAACTTAACGTGAGCACGTATATCGTACTTTACGTTCGAAATCAGAACATTGACATGTCACGTATAAATGACGATTGCAACACAGTAAAGCTGTGCGGTTTTTTTTTATTTATTAAATTTTTTATACAATTTTGAAAGTACGTATGCTCCCAGGATTTTGTCCTCAATCTGTTTTCAAATACAAAAATAAATAAGAGAAATATTTTTAACCTATTTTGGAAGAATGTTGAAGGATTTAATGATAATTCTGTGGCCTGATTATGATTGTTTCTATAAAATGAATGCGAGGAAGATGTCTTACTTTTTTCTGCTGTGTTTTTCTGTATATTATCCTTGAAACCAAAAAGAGAACAAAAGTTTCATAATTTAACTTTATAGTATAGTAGACAAAAAAAACCCTTAAGGAGAAGCAACTTAATGGATGCCAATTAGAATCATGTTGCAGAGTTTGAGTTTAATTAAGATGCTTGATGACACATTTAAAGTTGCTTTCATCGTAATTCTCCATAAGTTGACTTGCAAAATGTAAACTCATATCATTCATCGTCTTGGCAGCCTCCAGAGACATGGTAAAGTACTACATATAAATATCTTCAAGGATGGGAATTATGTAGGATGGAATGGATGAGTGTAGGTATATGTGTAGATTGTATTTGACTGTGACTATTCATATGCAAAATGTATTGCAAGCTACAGTCAGTATTTTTAAAGGATTACATTTGCAAAGGATATTTCAATAATACAAATGCAAGAACCAATGATGTATTATCCATCAATTCATCATTTATGAAGACGAACGTGAGTATTCCTTGAAAACATTTCTATTGTTGAAAATTGCAGGGAACTCAGGCATTGAATTTGTGCACAATTTTCAAATGGGTTCTTCTGGTTTTTGTTAATTTTTCATCAATTTTTTTGCAAATAATACTTGAATGAGGAGCAAGAACTTGTTTAAAAAAAAAAATAAAATAGAGACAAGGATATGTTCCTCAACCAATTGATTGATTTGCAGTGGGGTTTTCAGACTTCTTTATGTCGAGTAGTCTTATAAATAATATATAAAAGATATACAATATGGTAGTGCATAACCTTTGAGATGCTTCCTGAAAACGGTCGAACACCTAACCAACATCTTAGAAATTCGTAGAAAGAGCCAAGATGGATTCCGACAAAATTCAGAGCTTGACTATCAAACGAAATAAAATGGAAGTATCAGCCAGGAGAAAAAAACGTTTCTGGAACGCCAGAGTCTACAGAGAGCATCTGAGTCAGTGGATCTTCCAGACACCAACAATCAGTTCCACAACAAAAAAAAAGGTGTGAGATGATGTATACTCGTATGTGTTTGAGAAAATGTAGATTGTAAGACAAGATCATCGAGGCAGGTCTAGAAGAAAAAAACGTATTCTGTTTCCCAGCTTAAGTACATCAAAGAACCTAACGATCGGAACACCATCGACAGGTTTTCTAAAAATTCAAGCTACTCAACTCATATTTAAAATCAGAACGCAGGCTCATCGAAATAGTGGAGGTAATCTAGAAACCAAAGATCGGCCAGATATCGAGCAGCATTTCCAGTAATTCTACTCCACAGTAGGTACAGAGAAATTCCACATAGAGTGTGTTTTTTTTATATTTCGGATAAGGAATGAAATGGATGGAAAAGACGAACGAAATGTTTATCCAGAATGGAATGAATAAAGAAACAAAAATACTATCCGGAATAGAAAAGAAAAAGATGACATCAATCAGCTGTTTGAAAGTGATGTGATGATAATAAAAATAAAATGCTCGACTGGATCGCACGTACTTCCTCCTATGTTCGATCATATTAAATGCAAAAGGTTCTTAATGGAAATAACTATAAGTATTTTTAAAGTCGTTTTTCACTTAATTTTGTATATATAAAAATTTTTAAATTTGTTCTAAAAAAAAATTGGTATGAACATTTTAAATATTTAATAATATAAATTTAAAAACAAAATTTCAGAAAAAATCGCGCACGCGTTTTCGAAATATTAAAATTTTCAAAAAAAAGAAAAATATTTTTTTTTTTCAAAATCCAAAAAAAAAACAATTTTTTGAAAATTTTGAAATGCAGTTTTTTTTTAGAATTCGAAGGAGATCCTGTGTAAAAATTTTGATCGAAATCCGTTGAGCCGTTTATGAGAAAGTCGAAAATAAATAAAATTGTTGTATGGCAGGTACCAAATTTTTTTCGGCCAAAATGTAGACCATGCGCATGTTAGTACACACGCCAATTTTTATTAAAATCGTTATAGCCGTTTTTGCGATAATTAAGATGGTAGAAAATTTGTATGGCAAGTACCGTTATTTTTGGGGCTAAACGATTCAAAAATCTATTTTGCATAATTACCTAAAACGCCTAACCACCTAGTTTGAACAAAATTTGGTTCAGCCTTTTAGGCTGTAGATCGTTCTACAGTCAGACAGACAGACAGACGGAATTGCCGGACCCACTTTTTTGGTGTTCTCTACCATCGTAATGTCAACTTTGATTAAAATCTCGAGTTCGATTTTTTTTCCAAATGCAAAACTTGCCCTATAGTACGAGTACCTATATCGCAAGTAAAAACAGGTATCGCTATGGGGAATAGTAAAAATTAAATATTATTGATTTATTATTTAATGAAAACTTAAATTTGATTATTGTTTATATATTTATTTCAATAATAAAAGTATAAAAAATGTTTGGTCATCCATTTTGTTTACTTGCTTGGTTTCCGTCTTTGGCGGTGTCATTTTTTCTACTTTCATTATGAGAGGATTATTCCGAGAATATTCCTTTCATTCCGTGTTTAACATGAAATAAAAACAATGCATTCCAAACATTCCGGAATGAATAAAGAAACAGCAAAATAGTTTATCCGGAATATTCCGTGGAATAAGAAAACGCAAAAATGGTGTTCCGAATATTCTGGACATCCCAGAATGAATAAAGGAACACAATCATAATGTAACGATACCTATTACTAGTACAAACGGATATCTTCTAATACGGAGAAGATATTATGAATAGGGCACATGAATTACACCTTCAAACACGTATACCAGGTGAACAAAAGCATCAAGCTCGAAAACTGGCCTATCAGTTCCATTTCTTTATCGACATAGAGGCAACTATACGTCCACTAAGAACTATCAACATAAGATCAGCCAACAGATCGGCCATAGAACAAATATTTACAATGTTGGGAGTCATAGAAAAGGCTTACGAGACCGAGAATAATTTCGGTTACAGTCTCCGGACCGACGAGAAGAGACTAATTGAAAAGCACCCGAGACGAGACCGTATTTTTGGTAACGAAATTCGCCAAGAGACTCGCTGGTCTCGGCGGTCTCGTTGGTTTGGGTTCAGTTTTCGTTAAAAGAAATATTTTTGTATTTAATTATTTTTTCGTACTAATGTTCAATTTTTATAATATTCATAAGTTTTTATTTGCGAAATATTCTATGCGCATTAAAATATCAAACCACATTTTATGTACGATTTATGGAAGCGGGTCAAAATTCTGGCTTCACAATACATTTCATTTTCATTTCAAAAATCATTTTTTCATTTTCTCTGCTTTTCAAAATCCTGCTTCTCAAAATTTTGTCCGCCAAGAAAAAAGAAAAGAATTACCTTTTTTTTAAATTTTTCATTCACATCTTTTATTTACAATAGCAAACGGAATAAAAATAAAAAAAACAATCCCTTAGGCAAGCCTAATTATGAAAAAAAAAAAATACAAAAAAAAAATCTCTTAAGAAAGTAAGACTATGCTCTGCTTATCAAGACTCTGCAAATAATTAAGAAAACAAAGGCTTGAAGAATGTTAAAAAACGCGCGCTTTTTAACATTTTCCAGCCCTTTGTTTTGTTTATGATTTGCAGAATTTTGAAAAGCAGAATTTAGGCGAGCAGAATTTTAAAAAGCAGAATTTAAAGTGCAGAATTTTGTTAAAAGAATTTTGACCCCGGCAGAATATTGACCCCAACCCACGATTTATGTATACAATGTCATTGTCATTGGTATAGATGTCGCTCATTTTTCAAACTTTATTTCCACCTCCGTAAAAAGGTGACTCTTAGGTGACACTTGGAGAAAAATATAATCGAAACGTCAAAATATAGTTTGTTGCCTGCCTATTAAGCCATGAACTGTCAAAATCCATTGAAGGATGGCTCCGATTTGATTTTTTTTATAATCTACACGTGCTTATACTACCCTTTAAATGTTAGCGCTGGCTTGAGTTTAAGGAAGAGAAAGAAGGATAGGATAGATGTGTGTTCCATTTAAATGGATTAAAAAACCTCTACAAAATTCAAATTTTTCCGAATTTATTTTTTGCTCCTCAAAAAGTTTATTTTAAGCCTTTTGTGTGACATTTGGAAAAAGATATTATCCAATCTTCAAAATATACTATATTGCCTACCTGTCAAGCCATGAACTGTCAAAATCGATTGAGGGATTGCTCCAATTTAAATGGATTAAAAAACCTCTACAAAATTCTATTTTTATGAATCTGAACACACGTCTTACCTTACATCTTTTATCTACCAAAGAACACGAAAGAAACCAAGACTAAGAATGAGACCAAGACCGAGACTTCACATTAAAATGCTCACGAGAAAAAGGCGAGACCAAGACTGAGACCGAGACGAGACTGAAATTTTTCGATTTTGACGTGGCCGACAAGAGACTAATAAAAGCTATGCGTGTCATTGCCAGCCCTTGATTTAAAATGGATCCTTTTGATTATTGAAAACTGTTGTTTTCCTTTGGATTGACTTTGCGGTGGAAGCAGATTGCGTCGGCAAAAGAAATTTTCCCTCGGGTTGGAATTAGATTTCTATCGTCTTGACCCTGGTTCACATCCTCTAAGTGAATATCGTAGGACGTAGGGTTGATCTAAGTGACTGGCAGCATTCATTGACTAGCAGCCCGATACGCTTCAAGACTGATTGATTTATCATCCATCTTCAATTCCTTCGGTATTTATTTTTAAAGGGACAATCTTATACGACATCAGTCTTGCATTTTTCTAAAACTTAGAATCAATTTTTCACTGATTAAGTTTCATTTCACTTTGTATACATTCTTAATCATCACACCTCCTAAAGCAAAAAAGATTCTTCTTAACTTCTCAATGATTTCTAGACCAAAATGTTGCCAAATATTTCTTCTCAACTTTAATACCGTAAGCCAGAAAATGTGGCATTTAAAAATAATAAAAAAAATGATAGTCTGCGAAAGGAAACCATTTTTTTTTTTAAGTCGCGGAAAAATGACAGGACTAGTCTTAACTGTAATTCAGATTTGACAAATGACCTTATAACGATGTGACAAACCTTCCACCTTGTTTGGCTTTTTTTCGTGTTTATTACCAATCCCAAAGCTTTTACATAAGAAAATATGATTTAAATAAGAAATCTCTTCGTGAGTGCTAAAGCAATCAATTAATATTTGTAAATCACTCCATTTATGTCATTTGCAAATCCCTCAAATCTAACACATGTTCGAATACCTCATCATATCCATTTAATTTCAAAGCTTTCAGAAATCCATCTTTTATCGCACAACATGTCACTTCCCAGAAACCAGAATATCGATTTGATTTTCTTTGAGATTTTCTCCACCCGTCATTTTATATGATTGTTATTATTCATGGGCTGATGAATTATTATATACATTCTCTATCATCAGGATGGTACGTAAGACAGGCAGAATAGACCAGGACAAAGCCTTTGACATTTTAATTAGATTCTAGGAGTGTGTACACACGTGTGCCAGTACCTGGTTTGGTTGGTGCATTGAATGCGGACAAGTCTTTAATAAATGGCATTCCGCATTCCGTTTTGACACTTGCACTGTGTATGTGTGCGTGTGTATTTTGATAAAAGACTGTGCTGTCATTGCAGTTGGTGTTGCATGCATGCACATAACGGACAGTTAAATGGATGAAGAAGACTGCGGGAGCACGCATGTTATGTTCTCGGATTCATGGCTTATAAAAATGTCTGGCTCTAGACTGTGTTGTGTATCTATATCTCGTCTAACACATGCGGGATGGTCGCGTTCGACCTGTTTTACCAGTTCCAAAAACTCAAACAGAAACACGAACTATGCAATCAAAAAGAAAAAAAAAAGGTTACTCACGGTTCACCGGTCGGTCGGTCCGTGGTGAAGATACCTGCCTAGATGTTCTTATGGATGTTGATACTTTGCCCTAGGTTTTGACATCTCGTTAGTGAGATGACAACTGATATTGGACCCCTTGGCATTTGTCTTAAAAAAAAAAAAAAAACTTGAAATAAAACACACCACCGAGTCCGATATTATTCAAAAGTACTCGGTTCTATAGATTTGACTCTGTGATAAAGAGTTCTGTGTTTTGGTATCAATTTCATGATTTTTCATTTCTCAAATGAGTGGATGGCTTGAGAATCTTCACAGACATTGGTAGGAATCTTCTATTAATTAAATTGAAATTTCAATGAATCCAAGTTTCAAGAGAAATAAACTTGAACGTTTGTTTACAGAAAGGATTCACTTCATTTTAAACTTAAAACTTATTCCTATTCAAACAAAATGTCCAAAAGCTCACATTAATGGAAAAGTTCCTAACTCACTCTAGTGAATGTGGGTTTTGATTTTAATTTTCTGCTCTTAAATTGATTTCAGAAGATTATGCACTCTCATTTTGAAGGATTAAATGAATATTATATGGGTTAATTTATATGTTCATAAAATCCAACTTTATATACTCTCAAAGTAAACTGTGTCCATTTTATTTTATTTTCAACCAGATATGCGTTACCAAACAACCACATAGCCACATTGGTAGATTTTAGCTATACTCATGGCCGCAGTAGCATGGGTACGAAAATAGAGAGAATAAAGGCGCCAACGAGAAATAATATGGGGCAAGTGGAGTATTAACATTTTTGGGGGAATATTTGAGGTGTAAAAATCTATGTCGGTGGCGGTATGGTAAGGTATAAACGTGAGTCTATCGTATTCATTCCGTGTAAGGCGTTACAGCTAAACGTTCCATGTGGCACGTTGCGTTACGCAAGATTGCATTTGACACCCTGTTTGCATTGTTAAAATTGCGTACTTTCCACATTGTGTTTACACATCTTAACCGTGAGTCCCGGCACTCAAACTTTTGCTCACTTAGCAATTATCAACGAAGAAGATCAAGAGATTGAAATCTTAGGAGTTGTTATCGGAGTTTTTGAGAAAATTCGAGTTTCTGAGATTTTTGCATATCTGAACGCAACCCTTACTTTTTACTGCCAAAAAGCTTAGAATGGATTTTTTGTGGGATTTGATTGTTCAATTATTTTTAATTTTGAACTGATAATTAAATTGTTATTCTAATTTCGCTGCATCAAATTAAATGAAAGCAATTTCTGGGAAAAATTATATATATATTTTTTTTTTTAATTTGAACTATATGCCTGTAAGACCTAAGGTCTTTTAAATGCAACCTGAATTGCACGGCACTAGTTTGGCACAGTGGATTTGAGAACCAGATATTGACTGTCTCATTTTAAACCATGCGCGGCATCCAATTAAAATTGGATGTATAGAAAAGGATGCGCCTAGCGTTGGGAGCGAACCCACACGTCCTAGTTAGCAATCAAGCACTTTAGCCACTGCGCCATTGCCACCCACACTATTCACCCACATCGAGACTATAACGCAAATTTTGCTTTGGAAAAAATCGAACTCGAGGCTTTAATCAAAGTTGACATTACGATGATAGAGGACACAAAAAAAGTGGGTCCGGTAATTCCGTCTGTCTTTTTTAAACAGGATCTCCTTTGAATTCTAAATAATACTGCATTTCAAAATTTTCGAAAAATTGTTTTTTTGGGATTTTTGGAAAAACATATTTTTTTTTTTTTGAAAATTCAATATTTCTAAAACGGGTGGACGATTTTTTCTGAAATTTTGTTTTTGAATTTATATTATTAAATATTAAAAATATTTATCATTCATTTAAATATATAAAAAATTAAGTGAACAACGACTTTAAAAATACATTTAGCGGTTCCCATTAAGAATCTTTTGCATATAATGTGATCGAACATAGGAGCAAGTACGTGCGATCCAGTCGTGCGCATTTTTTTTGTTGTAATCGGTGATTGTGTGTTTTAATTCTTACGGCTAACACATCGTACAATTGCAAATCCCAAGCAAATGCATTCTCAGAACTTATTACGACAACCTTTAACTTGCATAAGCGCATCGCCAGACAAATTGAATAAATGGAAATCTTTTTTGGTAATCGAGGTTGCGATTTTCTTCGCACGATTATTCGTTCGGAGTAAATCACATTTAGTTTGAATATGAAAGGAGGTATGTATATCGAATCCAGAATGTATACCACTTTTTTAATCGCAGCGACAAAATTGTCTAGGTACGCATTTTTGATTTCGATCACACGATTTAAATATAGTCAATATAGTCTCAATGAAATTAAGTACATGTGCTTAAATGACCCATGTCATTTTATTAATACCAAATACCATTGTTGGCTGCGACAATTTTTTTTTCGCAAATCGCAAGTTCGTTTCATGTCTTTAGACTTTTACAAAAACGTATGCCAAGCTTTTTAGATTGTTCTAACGGATTTGAGAACCCGTTGCCGTGGCTTACATTCATTCTCTTTCAATATGTTATCGGCACACATTTTCGCAAGGCCCTATTTTTATTTTTTTTTTGGCTCAGGCTCTTTCGAGGATCGACGTGGCCCTGGCAGCTGCATTGTTTGGGGTTCGAACCAAGATAAATTAGTTTGAAACTAAAAACCCAAACAATCGTACACACATATATATGTTGTGTGCATACATATGAGAGAAGCTAAATCAAAGTATGTATATCTGGTTCTTTTTTTTGTGTGTTTCAAGTTCCAATATTTGAAAATTCAAGTTACCGCACGACCGCATGTGGATAAAAGACAGCTTACCCCATTAAATACACTGTTTGTGCACTTTAAGCCAAACCGAACCACATAGACAACAACTGACGACGAGTCTGTTTTTTTTTTCTACTTCTGAACTGTATTCTACCTACATATACATAGAATCACTGCACCAAACTTATAAACATACTCGAACGTTGGAGCTCGTTACTGGTTTTGGATGTAATGTATTCTGTAACTTGTATTATGTCAGAATGAACATAAACCAACTTGAAAGCCAGTGGATGAAGTTACGGATAAAAATGGTGAAAATATATGGTAGACGCAATTACTTTGTTGCCAAAGTTAAATCTAAAACAGTCAAATTGGTCGCGTGCAGTTGTTGAGGCTTTAATAAAAATAAATTTAAGGCACTACATAGAGTTTGTGTTGCATTTCAACTAGAATATATATGCATAATAGTCGAGATTATAATGAAACGTCATTGCAAAGTGTCATTAGGGCTGTCAAAATAGGAGCATTGACATTTCTGAGTTTGATTTTTGATGTCATTTTTTGCAAATTTTACCGAAAAAAAAATTATAATGAACTGAGAAATGGAAGACTTAAAATTGATTTTTAGAGCCAGTTGTACAAATATTTAAAATGTGGTTTAGCCTTGGTTCAAGATTTTAATACAATGATTTCGAGGAATTAAGTGAGCTTCAATCATGGTTAAAGCAGGTAAGTGGTTGTTAACATATACTTGAACGCTGAACGTTGAATTTAGTTAATCAGAGAATACCAGCTATTTGATCTGTGGTTCATCAATTTTAACTCACCGATTTCGGCGGATAAGCTGATGTGCAACGATAGTTCAACCAATTATTTGGCCTTGAACCGAAATCGAGAGTTTAAATTGCTGAACTACGGATAAAATGTACAACCGAGAAAAGTAGAGTTTATACGGACCTGTAGGGTTGAAAGAGCATTCGATTTCCAGAAATTGGTTGTTTGATTTAGTAGACCCACCAACAGCGTGAAGCCCAGGGAATATTTAATACTTTGAAAAAGAACTATTGACAACAACTTAATAAAGAACTAAAGAGAGTTTGAACTTCATTTCAACCTTATATAAGCTTTCAACGATATGGTTTGTCTCGTTCGATTGTGAAATGTCAAAAAAGCTTCAAGCTTTTGCAACATCGAGTGCAGAATTACAAATGCGTCAATATTGTTTGTGTAACATCGAACTTTTTTGTGTTCAATGTTTTGACAGCTATTCCACCTGCAGCTATATTTACATATTGTGTTCATTCAGTAGTAGGTAAGTCAGAAATTAGAGCTTTTAAGTGCCCTTGGTAATGAAGAGTTGAAAGCTCACTTTAGTTAAATGTCATAAGCCAACACAAATTAACTTTAAAAAAATCATTTCAAAGAGAAGTCACCCCTAAATCAAAATCCAGTTAAGTGAAATAATTCATATATATATATAAATATTTATAGCTCTGTTCCTGAACTTTGTACACAAAAAGTACGGACAGATTGTCATTTTGTCATGAGTGGAATTACAACTCTCTCAGAGAACAACAAAGTTTCACAAAAGTACAGTAACGCCTTAAAGAAAAGTTTTATCAGTTTTTTAAACGTCAAAATAAAAGCGAAGTCTTGAAAATGTGTAATAAGGTTTTTTTGGAGAAAAAGTTTGGTTCTTAATAACCCATTTACGAGTACGCTATCACAAATTTTATTTTTTTGCACGAATAATTTGGTTATTTTCAACTTTCTGGACACTGACAGTTTGTTTTTACTTTCTTGGACAGTCTTCATAATGTTGTCTAAATTTCTTGGAATAAAGTTCACAGCCTATCGTGAGTATTTTGATCTGTGAAAAACTACTAACATTTGCTGTTCGAGAACAGAATTTGACAGTTTTCCGTAGAAGTTCGTAGATTTTCCCATTTTGAGGAAGTATTCCTTTATTTTGCCAAATGTCATTTTCAGTTAAGTGAGGTGCGCCCAATAGTGGTCAATTATTATATATACTTATGGATTTTGTCCCACGTTTGGAAGGATATTATTTGAAGCCGTTAGGTGGCGCAGTTATCGAGACACAAGGAATTTGAGGTATTTCAATTGGATTCAATACAAAATTAATTTCAAGAAATATATTTTGTAATTTATATTATTACTTTTTAAATTTGTACTTAGATAAATAAATATATATACTTCAGACATTGACCGTCTACTAAGAGTGAAAACCACCAACTTCCATCTTTATTTGTACAAACCGTAAGATGAGTTCAAAAATTTAAAACGTAAAAAATGAGGTTAATTCAGATCTGAACATTTTTAGTAGACCTTAACGTAGAGAAACGCACAATCTTACATCTACTGTGAATTAAAAATTCTTCCTGACAATCTTTTGACAGAGTTAAGTATATATGTGCTTCATTTTAACGTATAATTTAATTTTTTTAGTCGTAAGTGTTCTTGGTTGATTTACACACGTGTGTTATAAAGTCACACAAAAAAAAAATAACTAGAATCAACATCAAGCCTCAAGGCACAATACAGTAATACAAACATACTTGTATGTACGTAAATCTTTAAAAACAAAAATAAGATTAAACTTTCATGTAGGCTCCAACGATTAAGATGAATGAATCCAATTTGCAGAGGAGCC
This sequence comes from Philhelius pedissequus, assembly GCA_910595825.1. Lineage (NCBI taxonomy): Eukaryota > Metazoa > Arthropoda > Insecta > Diptera > Syrphidae > Philhelius > Philhelius pedissequus. Next base: position 18,068,551 of record OU343163.1, on the reverse strand, counting down.
AACGATATGAGACGAATTTTATCTGACACGAGTTGGAAAATTGTTTTGATTTTTTATATTTGGTATCTTTTATTTGGTAATCTGTGAGTGTTAAACGCGTATATTCCAGTTGAATAGTGAGGAACGCGGATAGAAATTATATTTATCAGATGTGGGTTAGGTATAGGACAGGAGCAATAGACGAGAGAAATCAGTTCAGTTCAATTGGATTTGACTTCGTTTTGTTTATGGATTGTTTGTTGATTTATATCTTTCAATAACAACAATGAAAACTTATTTATGTTAAATGGATTAAGTTGAGTTTATTGTTGAATTAATTAAAAAATCAGGAGTAATCCGATTTGTTAAAATATTTTTTAAAAAATGGTGAAATACCGAGTGTAGCTTCGGCTGTGTGGCACGTAGCGCCGTCCTGTTGAAACCAAATATTGCCAATATCCTCCTCTGCAATTCTTGTGAATTCTTGGGTGTATCGGCTTTTCAATGTATGCGTGCGGGTTTTCTGTGCCCCAAATGCGACAATTTTGCTTGTTACATACCCGCCAAGATCAAAATGAGCTTCATCAGAAAAGATGATTTTTTTTGGCAAAATCGGCATCTTCTCTAAGTCGATCGCAGGGCCACTTAGCGAGCGTTGTTCAAGCGTATACACAATCATATTCGTTCAGCGGAAGCATACAACTAGTTATCTGTCAAATCAGACATGAGCTATGTGTTACCATTCACGAAATAAGCACTAGTTGAAAAAAAAAAAGTTAGATGGCGGACCCGTTAGTTTTATCTGTTCTGTCAAACTAATTGTCAAATCGCAAACGGTGTCATTTTTATATACACTTTAAGACAACGTGACCAAGTTTAAGAAGTTTAGTGTCAAAATGTTGATTCGGTACTTTCTGGCATTCGATCTATCGAAAAATTATGTTCAGCAACAATGCTGTGTTTTGGTTCAATGGTTATGTCGTCAAGGATATTTGTCGAACATCAAATGAATATAGTCCACATGAATTTTTTGAAGTATCCCCACATCCCGGTAAATGCAGTTTGGTGTGGAATAGTGGTATACGGGATATACTTACTCGGAGCAGACATTATTTATTAATTATGGCGTCAGCAGTATTCACAGTAGATGTGAACCCAATTTAGAGAAGCAAGTGCAAAATATAGTGAAATGTTCCAAACATTTTGCTTGATAGCAATTTTGTTGATAATTTTTTTAAAATGATTTTAAGATCTGTAATTTTAAATTTAATACACATTTGAAATTTTCAACATTCCAAAGTCAAAATCTTTGAATGTTCAAATTTCGTACCGACCTAAATTTTAAGACTCACATTTTAGAAAATATCAGTACGATATTGTACTAGAATTTTCGTGGAAAATGATATGTTGTGTCAAAAGTGTCAAAATCAAAAGGCCTACTGTGTGCCCAGATTTAAGTTTAATACGGTGCTAATGTGAAATTAACATTTCCATACAAAAATAGCACAACTAAATTATAAACGAAGACATTCCCTCTAATTTTCATTTCCAGTACGATAAAATATATTATTTGAGCAGATTACTGTAATAGATTTCTTAGTCCAATTCTCCACTATTTTCGTTCTCAATTCAATTCGCCGGAACTTTAATTGCTGCCTGTCATACCTAGGGATGGGTCAATATTTCAGTAACAGTTATTAAGTAACAGGTGTTAGCAGAATTTTGTTTATGATCCTGTGATTTCTTTTATCGTATATATTTGAAATTGTACAAAAGTTGTGTCAATTTAATTGCTAATTTGTAGCTGTGACCCTATATCGGTTATTTTTGAGCAATCGTATAAATTCGAAATTATAAAAGAATAAAAAGTAGCAGTTTGGCTAGTCACTGTATATTTGACAGCTGGCAGAATTGGCACCGGAAAATTTCGTATCGCATCAGTAGGCTCGAACTAGAGCTGGATCGACAGTCAAAATACGATCAATCTACGTTAAAATTTGCCCAAACTGATCATCAAATAGGTAAATTTATTTATTCGTAGAATCTCTTGCTCTCAAATCAAATTTAATGATCCAATAGAACTAATTGAAAATCACAACTTCCACAAATAATTTGAAGGTTATAGTATCAACGCGGATCTTAAAAAAAATGGCAGGCTACTGAACTTGAATAGAAATGTAAAATAAAGCTGAACGAAGTACAGAAACTACAAGTTTTGCATACGAAAATAAACCTTGTCTATGACTGATATGAGGATAGTATACATTTTTGGATAGACTTTAGTAATAATAAGAGTTTTTTTGACACCCAGTTATACAAAATAAAAACCCTTTTTTCTCGTGAAATTAAATATATATATATTTGCGCAAAAAAATGATGAACAAAATTTTAGTTCAAAATAAAAATATAAAAAAGGAAATCAGAAAAAGACATGACATTTCTGAAAGTCAATTAAAAAAAACTTGTTTCATTGGTCATTGAATATGACAGTTCTTCCTTTGAAAAAAAAAGAAGAAAAATAAATGTTTCTGAATTAAATTTCCATCAAAAACATCAACTACAAAAAAAACCACATTCGTCACACAATTGACGTAAAAACACATACCAACATTTAACTGGAACTCGAAAACTGCACCTCGTCCGCACAAGCACTCCGTTCTTTTTTCTCCTTTGAGCAATTTTCTATTATTTTGTATTATTTGTTCGTATCAATATCTTTCACTTGAATAAAGATCAATCGCAATTCATTTCATTCACTATGGGGCTAAAAAAAGAAATCCATTTCCTTTACGAATTCGATGTCGATATTTTTATTTTCAATTTGCAATTTCCTTCCCTTATTCAGTTTTCGTTTTTTTTTACTAATCTTTGGATTTTTTACCTATACTCGCACAGACGGTTGGTTCCATTCAGAGCATTTGTTAGCATTTTTCCCATGGGAGAATAATTCTCTTTGTCTGTTGGGAAAAAAAATCAATATCCCACCCTCAACGAACATACAATTTTTGAGCAATTGGTCTGAGATAATGACCCACCGTGTATCATTCACATACTTTAATCCGTTTTCGTCCTTGACAATCAAATTTCTTTAAGAACTTCATTTTATTTCTAAATTAAAAAAAAATAGTTAAGTGATATTTTTCATTTCATCAAGGATATTTTAACAAAAAGAAAAAAAAACACTTATAAATTATTCAAAAAGGACCAATCCCGATTTCAAAAGGACGACCGACGAGACCACAGGAAAAAAAAACAAAAACACAAAAATCATCCAGCGAAGAAAAGATGTTATGACAGGAGTATAATATAGATACAAAGATATCGACCCGAACTCTGTCAGTGTGCCACCACGATTGACAAGGACGAGAGCGTCATAGGAACAGTATCCTGGTTATAAGTTTTTAAATTGTATATTTCTATCCTTCGCAGCAATAAGATTCATCGCATCTCCCATCTTTAATTCTAGACACGATGATGTTTATACGCAAAAAAAGAGTCTTGTTGCTCACAATATTTCAACTACTACATTGCCAAATTGTACTATTTGTGAGTGAGAGAGAAATGTGCAAGGGATGCTGCTCATTTTATATGAATGCTGATGTTGATGATGGAGATTGGAGAGTTCACTCAGTTTCAACTTTCAACTACAGAGCGGCGGGCGGTCGAGATTGGAGAATGTTTTGCACAAGGATTTTATTGTTAGTGCGAGTTGACGTTGTTTTTGAAGGTCAAGGAGAGCGGCGAGAACAACGTTCACAAACACCAATGAAACACACACATTCTCTCATACACATTCACACGCACGAACCAACCACAAAATATGGGTGAAAATCCGATGTGGTATTGAGGTGTTTTTTGTTGGGGGGATTTTTTGTTAAACCTACCCCAACCCATTGTGAGATGGAGCTAGTGCGGGAGGTAGGCATTATGCCGTTCTGCTGACCTACTCAACTACATTTCCAAATAAGGAAAAACACAAATAATGATTGAAATTGGTATTTTGTGCTCTCTGGCTCATATGAGCATTTTTGTTCTCTCCAATTCCATTGTTCTCTTTGATTTTTTTTTTGTTATGGTAATTTCTTGTGTTTGTTGTTTTTAAAATACGAAAATGATAAAAATGACTGATTTTTTTGTTTGTGAATAAAACTTCAAGGAATTTGGTAAAATGTTGACAAGAATCCATCACTAAAAATATTGCTGAACATTTCAACCTGAAACATATACACAAATGTTGAATGAGCGTACATTCAGTATATTATGGATTGGATAATTCCTAGAATTATTGTGGCAACGCGTATTTTCAAGGCTATTGCATCAAATGTCCTTGCAGTTTTTTTTTTAAACAAACATAAAATGGCATCAAGTTTTAAAGTAGTTTATGTATAGCTTGTAGCTACTAGTTGGTGGAACATACTTCAACAAACTTTCAAACAGCTGAAATGTGAATCCGAATACGTGTATGTATTATAGTCAAGGTTATGATGAGAACTTTTTAGCATATGCTTTTAAGGCTCTTCCGATTTAAAGTTCAAGGTTGTTGTTTGTGTGTTTGCATTAATGGTTTAAATATCAGTATGACAAGAAGGATTTTGTCCAGGTCTTTTTGACTACTTAATATATATACTTGGTTTGTGGTTTTCAAAAGAATATAAAAGATAATTACAGGTCTTTTTTGCATAATGACGCGCGCTCTAAAAGGGTGTTGACTACCCTTAAAATAATCAAGCATGGCGAGCGTTAGTAGAAGTAAAGGGTAAAGCGTTCCACATTCGTGTTGTGTGGCTAAAGAAAGAATATCTGTACTCGACAGTTTGTCTGAAGTTGGGCTCAAAAGGAAAGCGATAAAATAATGAAAGGCATGACCTCAGCTAGATAGTCGATATGCTGTCGAAGCCATTGATTCATTCGGAGCTGTGTAATTTTCCAAATTTGCCTATCAATTTCCTTATAAGCTGACACATTTCATTAAACTCATATTTATTATATTTATTCTTATCTGGATACATATAACATTTGAAAAGCCATTAAGAGCCGATTTTTCAATCTCCAGATAAACATCCAGTTAGTTGGTAGAGGAATAAACTAACTTGACTCTTAAACAACCGGATAACAAGCTCTAAAACGCAAAATAAAATATTTTTTACTTAAAATTGGGCTGCACTTTTAGCTAAGAACACATACATTTTTTTATTAAAATTCTTGGAGCCGTTTTTAAGAAAAAAAATGTTTAAGTGGGTTTTATCACAATTGTATCGTAGGTACAGATTTTATTATTGTTTTCGGAAAATAGTTTTTTTGAAATATCCAAAATGATGACAAAAAACAACTACATACAAAATTTCGATGAAATCAAGTGATTCGTTTTCAAAAATAGTAGCACCATTTTTTTGGTTTACGATTTTCTGGTAAACGGTTCATTTTATTTTTTCTTAAATTTTTTATGAAGAAACTCCCAAGAATCTTAAGCAGTATTTTGTCAGCCAAAAATTTTCAAAAAATTTTGGCTTACAATACACTGAACAATTTTCCAGAAAATCGTCAACCAAAAAAATGGTGCTACAAAAGATGCCAAAATTAACCATGTTTTCTTCCCCCAAAAAAAAACATTTTCTCTTCCTTAATTTATTTATTTTTATTATAAAATCATTTTGAGTAAAATAAGATTTGCCTTTTTAGCTAAGAAAATGTATGGCAGCTGCCGATATTTTAGGTTCAAAAAAACAATATCCAACAAGTTTCTTCTGAGTTTTTTTTCTTGTTGATTTTTAGCAAATAATAATTTTTTTATTTTATTAAGTTTGGCCACGAACTACGATATAAAAAAAAAACAATAAACCTATTTTGACAGTTTTCAACATGCTGTAGATTGAACCAATCTTACTTTCAGCACGAACAGAATCTGTTCTGAAGTCGAGTAAAGTGTTCCAATGTTTCACTAAACGTCAAATAAAAAAATAATCCTGCAAAAGTTGTACTTTTTTATCCGGAACGATTTACAGCAACATAACTGAACACTTCTTATTAAGCTTATTGAATTGTGAGTATTCGTTCGATTGCGCATAGTTTTGTGTAAAAAAAAAACTTTTTCCACGAAAAATTTAGAAGGAAAACACAAGTTTTGGATATTAAAATCTCTCCAAACTTACAAGTTACATATATAAATATAGATGAACTAAACAAACACAACTTTTACAATATTTTGCACTCAAACAAATAATGTCAAAGAACACGGTTTCTGACACAAATTCTGATCCAAAAAAATAGAGAATTCATTTAAAAATAAGAAAAGGCGTGTAATTGTCTCGTATAAACGCTTTCCGAACTTTTTACCCATGAAAGCTTTTGTGGTCAAATGTGAAAACAAATAAGCTATAAAGCACTGAAATAAGTCGGGATGTAGTAGCTGTTGTAGCTCCAGTCAATGCTACAATAGTTTACCAACTTTTAACTCTTGTGTGCAGCTTTTTTGATAGTTCATAATCGAACGCGTCAAACCATTTCGTTCAATGCTTATATTAGTTTGAAGCGAAATTAAGGTTCTTTTAAATTCCAGCCTAAAGGCGCTAAAGAACTTTTAATCAGCTGACCCATAAAATGACAATGAAAAAATCAAATGTCAGAAATTTGTTCAGCTTCATTGTTGGCAGACATTTTCTATCAAGTCAGTATTATTGTATATATACAACTTCAGTCTTGAATCAGCTGTTCCTCATTACAACAACACCAATCTTGCTTTCTTTGGTTATGCTATAGAACGCGACCAATCTCTTTCTAAACCCCAAATGTCAAGGCGCAAAATGACATTTACAAAAAATGTGACACAATCACTTTAGTTTTGCCCCATTCTTTAGAATGCGAAAGAAAATCATTCATTGTTAACAGAAATGCCAAGATATAATATTAATATTTCATTTATCCTTCTTAGATAAAAGAATTAAGAATATTGTATTCAGACCTCCCCTGACTAATATTATATAATTTTTTTTAATAATAGTTCTCTCTGGACTCATTGCCTAAGCTTTTATTCATCGTGGTCAGTAAACTGAAATTTAATGTAACTTCGAACAGCATTCAATTTCCTTAAAAATAAAAATATCACCAAAGCGGGTCAAATCATTGAACCATAACATAAAACTACCATCTATTGAATAAAAGAATAGTTAAGACACAGCGACCAAAAGATAGAAAAAGAAGAACATCCAACTTTACCCTTCGCTCTCTACACAGTTAAACCCCAAACAAACTAAAAAAAAATCAACATGTAAAACTCCCGGAAATATGTATATATACGCTAGACTGGTCAATTACAAAAAAAAAACAACTATACAACATTCTTTTAAAATAGATACATTATGACGTTGAAAATGGAATTTTGCAAAATTTATTTTCATGAAGTTAATATACTCGTAAAAGTCATTGGAAGTATGGGTAGGGTATACTCGACTTGAGAGGGTATTTTTTGATTCATGCTTATAAGTGCCACCCTCTTGTAATTCAAAATTCAAACTAAAATTTTGCCAAACGCAATTCCTTAATTTATTAACATTAATATATAACTATATATATATATAAAAGCTTTTGAGAGGAGTCCTTGAGGCATTTGGTATTGTACGCACTTGGAGACTAATATTCTTATACGTAAGTTCCATTTGGGATATTTGCCAAAATCTGTCTTTCAAAGATATGTACATGGTCGCATTATCAAATTGGAATATCAAGGAGTAGATAAAGGCTCATCTTCGGTGGGGGCACCAAGCGGAAATTAATTGAAAACTTCACCATTTACGCAAGGCTATGTTCCGTGGAACATACATTAAATTTTGTTCAAATATTTTTGACAGAAAATTAAAAATAAATCAGTTATAGCGTATTATTTTGAAACTTGAACAAAATAGACAAGTTTTAATTAACTGATTTTGTTTTAAATAATAATCGTACCGTACTTCGTTTCTATCGAATGTTTAATTCGTATAATGTCGTCAAATTCAAGGCCCCACTATAAATAAAGTGCAGGGCACCATCTCCCCTTAATACGACCCTGTATAATCTCATCCAACAGACAATAATGATGATGATGGTACTGATAAATGAAATGAAATTGATTTGTTTTACTTTATTTGCTTTTAGTGGAATTTAATAAGATCTGGAAATTGGATGAGAAGAAGATAAAGGGGTATAAATTCAAACTCTGGGAAAACAAACAGACAAACGCAATCAGACAGTTTCAATTAAAATTTTATTAGTTTATAAAATTAATTTTGATAATAAATCATTTTTGATGGCAGACCAGCAAACCCCATCACTTACAAGTGCTTTGGATTTGTTAAACATTTTCGTTGAATTTTGAATTTATGTATGTACGAGTATACTAGTACTGCGCCTGAAGGCAGGTGAATACATATTTTATGTTCCTTACCTAACATCCCGCAAGACTTATGGTATATGTATGAAACAATTTGACTACTCTTCCACCCAACTCATTCAGGTGTAAGTGAAGTGACAAAATTGGCAAATAAACTTTGAAGTTTAAGGAGGTTGTTTTTTTTTTGTTGCTGTTGTTGTTGTGTAGGTAGGTAGCTAATAAAATGTAAATTTGAGCAAAGCCGATACACGATAGGAGAAGAAGTCCTTGGAGGTTCATTTGCAGAAAATGATTGAAATGGGCGGGTAGTAAACATATTTTATTACTTCAATTTATCCGAAAAAGGTGTCTTCCTGAATGCCGATGTTATACCTTTACTTGTTAAAGTGAAATGTCATAATTTGTGGATGTATTGCGAGAAGATGTCATTATTTTTGATGAGATTGGATGTTCTATTAATCATCTGTGCGGTCCAAGGATTTGAAGGATACTTAGATAAATTAATATGTTGTTGGTATTTGATGCAATTTACTACAAATATGGCTACATAAATGATAAGTGATTGGTGGTAAATATGTATTTATTTATTAATATTATCTATGTATGTATATTGTACTAGTTGACACACAATTTAATGTTGTCAAGTTGATGAACTCTACTTATGTGTGGGCTTGTCTTTTGATCAATCTTATGGTTGACGTTGAGTTAAAATCAAAAGATTTTGATAATTTTCAAAGTTGATGTGAAAATCCTTTCAACTCAGTTGAACTGTGTCTATCGAAGTCATTTGACTAATTTTTGTCAAACAAAGCCCATTTTAAGTAAACGCCAAATTAACAAGACGTTCGATATGTAATTCAACCTTCAACCTTATTTGGAACTAAATTTTGCTGCGATTTACGAATTTTGATAACTTTTTAAACTAAAAACAAACAAAAATTTACTCAAAATGGAAATAAATAAAATATGGACGACCGGATCGTATAAACTTGCTCATAAGTTCCATCACATCGTAAGCACAAGGTTCTAGTAGAAACCGTCAAATATATTCCTATATAAAATTGACAAAACAAAATTTGTTATACCAATTTTAAATATTTTTAAAAATGTGAACTTAAAAACATGATTTCAAAAAAAAAGTCTTCCATCCGTTTTCGAAATATTGAAAATATTTTTCGAAAATTTTCTCCTATATAAAAATTTTGATTGAAATGAGATAGTCGAAAATCGAAAAAACAGTTGTATGGCATGTACCGTTAAGAACATTTCAATATTGACCAAAATGTATACTATACCAAGCCTATAATAATGGTGCACTGAAATTTTTATCAAAATCGTTAAAACCGTTTTCGAGATAATTGAAATTTACCATTTTTTCCCCAAAAATTGGTATGGCAGGCACCGTTTTTGTGGAGTTAAAAAAAAAAGATTTTAAAAAAGAATTGAGCCAGGCACCTAAAACCTTTAAGAACTAATTTCCGAACTATTGAGTTTTCAACACAAAAAAAAAATAATTTACAAAACTGTTTGAATTTTCAGGAGATTCTCCATAAGAAATTTCAAAAAAAAAAAAAATTACTGTTTTCCAGAAAATCGATAACCAAAAAATGGTTCGGGTAGAGGTACCAAAAATAACCATTTTTTCAAAAAAAAAAAATTAACAAAAATTATATTTTCACATCATCACTGAACTGATTTTTTTTTATAAAAATCGTTGGAGACGGTTTTGAGATTATAAGATTTATCTATTTGGCTAAAAAAATGTATGGCAGGTGACGGTATTTTTGTTTAAAAAGAAATAAATAAACGTGTGGGCATCAGGAAAAACATTATTTAAAAAGTATGATAAAAATCCATTCAAGTTTGGCTGTAGATACACGGACAGACAGACAGACAGAATTGCGAGACCCACTTTTTTCGTTTTCGTATCATCGTAATGTCAAGTTTGAGAATATCAACGGATGTGTAATCCGACTAAATTTGGTATATTTATGCACTGCCACGCCCACTTTTTTGTATTATGTGGTTTCTCGAAAACGCTGTAATTTTTGGAGACGACTCAAATGATTTAGTTGACATTCGCAGAGTTAATTCTTATGCGGAAGAGAAAAATATAAACAAAAATTTTAGTAAAATCCTTTCACCACCACGCCCATTTTTTGAAAACAACTCTAACGATTTGAATGAGCATTCAAATTTTGTTTTTATAAGCATTAAACAAATTCAGAAATGTTTTAAGTAAGATGAAACCATTTTAAATAATTTTTCAGAGTTTATTTAAATTATCAAAAAAATAAATAAAAAGTTTGATTTAGTAAAGTCCGCCCACTGACACGCCTACTTTTTTTCATTTCTTAGTTTGAAAACAGTTTTTACAATTTAGATGCAATTTTCATAGGTTGCTTTTATAATCAAGAAAATAAATTAAAACTTACATGAAGTAAAATCTATCTGCCACGCCTACTTAAGGCGTGGTTAGGGTAGAAAGGTTAATCGACTTTAGGAAATTAGTTGTTTCATTCAGCCCCCCAATACTTTAAGGGCTAAAAACTGTTACAATTTTCTTTAATATCATCCTGTTGAAATTGCCCTACATTGAAAAACTGCAAAAGTCCTTTAAGTACTAACTTGATTTCGGGCTCACCAAAAAATTACATTTTTCAATTTTATTTCGATATTTACATTTACAATAAAAGAGTAAGTTAATACCTATTATTGGAATATGGACAGTTTTTCCTCCGGGAACTAATAACACAAGATTTTCATGTCAAATTCTAAATATCCTGAGTAAAGCTTGGTCTCCCAGGCACTAATAATTTAATACGAGTGGTCACCAAGCTACTTTGTTTTAAATAATAATTAAACAAAAAAAGGAATAACCAAAGTTGAATAACTAATTTCGCTACATTACTCCTGAAATAGTTTTAGTTAAATAACATACTTTATATAACTAACAGATTGTATAAATGTATGAGTAACACTTACCTTAAAAATTTAATCTAACTTTTTTTTCATTTGAATTAACAATATGTATAATTCGGTCTATTGTTTTGTTAATTTCACAAAATAAACTTCTAACTGAAGCATCTTTTTTCTCTGTCAATTCTCCTTTTGTTTTTAATTTTTAGTGAATCTGAAAAGAAATAGAAAGTTTAGATGTTTTGAATTTTGTTTTTTTTTTAAGATTAGCAAATTGTATTTTTTTTTCATTTCTATTGTCCAGAAGAAAGAAGATTAAACAATAAAAAAAAATAATAAAGTCAAAAATTCATTGGAGCAAAATCTAAAAAAAAAAAAAACAATACACACAAAGGGGTCAATGATATAACGCTCTTAGGTATACAGATAAAAAAACATCTAACCACGTCTGGATTTTTGTATTTTCTAAAGGGCCCAATGATTTTTAAATTTTTATTTTATTTTTTTATCTTTGAGCACAATAATTTGTTTTTACAATATTAGAGTGCAAATTTGCTTGTGATTTTGAAAAATTTGCTGAGCCATTTCGGGAGATACCAACCAAAATAAAGACAATTGACACAAAAAGGTATTGAAATCTATTTATAAAATAAAATGTCTCTGCGATTTGATATTTATAAACTTATTTCTTCATTAACCCACCGAAAAACTGATTTAGAGAAGGAATAAGAATGGGCAGACTTTTAAGGACCATAGAATAGAAAAAGATAGAGTTCATATTTTTAGTAGTAGATTTTTGGGGCGGAACCTTTATTTTATTTAATTATAAATTTTAACTCGTGGATTAATTTTTATTCTATGATTTAGAAAACTCGTCGATTAGAGTTTGAATAAGTGGTTTTTATTAATATGGATGTTCTATAAAGGCCTCAACATGTCTTAATCCGGCCTTGATTCTATCTATTGTTTTCAGTATAATTAATAGCATGCGGATTTTATTTTATTTTTCTTTTTTTTGATTTGTTCGTCTGAAATGCTACGCTGCGTGTAATTAATTAATATACAAAGAGGTGTCAGTTAGGGTTTCTGCATGGTAGACCATCAGCAAAACGCCCAACATAAATTGCGGTACTAACGATTATGGGTCCATCCAACAATACAAAGCCTGGTCTTTAAATATTCACGGTTTCTAATTCAACTTTATTGTAATTATTTTAAACAAAAGATATAGAAAGATAATTTAAAAAAAAAAATTAAAATTATTAAAATTTATTATTTCCTCATTGGTGTAGTTTGAATAAAAATTAAGTTAATAAATTCAAAGTTTAGTTCATTTTACAATAAATAAAACATCTGAATGCAAATTATGAACTGAATTTGCACAAATTCTGCGGGAAACAATTTTGTAATAAATTATTTAAAAGGCAATGCAAAGAATTAAAAAATCTTTATATTTTAGCAAAAAATCACATTATGTGATCAACACAAAATTTATACAAAAAAAAACATTCAGAGAGATGAATAGTTCGGAATTTAATTAATGGACATGATTGTGTTTACTTAATAATTAGGTATGTCTGTTTTATTAATTCCAGTGATTTTTTGGTAATCAGTTCTTTCCTCCAAGAGCTAAGATCTTCTGTTGGCTTTCATATTTTTTTTTTGTTTAATACATTCTTTTTTTTTATTTTTATTTTATTATTTTTTTAAAATTTTTTTAGTTAGGACAACCTTAAGCTAAAAAAAGAGACAGCCAAAAATAACTTTTGACAAGAGAATATCTATTGGTAAAAAGTTAACGTCAGTTTTGATACCTCTGTTTGATAACTTTATCGAAAAACTTGTATAAAACACAATTTTTATTTATAAATAGTTTAAAGTGATTTCGGAACTGTGAAATTTCGGAGGGGGAACATAGTATTTGTTGTTCCACACCCTTTCAAAATTGCCAGTTGGCACCATTTCTTACCAATTTCTGTTCCAGGTTATAAATTTAGATGAAAGAACAATTTCTGCCGAACAAATTTTTGTAGGGAAGAAAATGTGACAATCAAATTTACAGGTTGACTTTAGTGATACAAAAAAAACGTCTTTTGGTTGTTGTGGTGCTGTTTTGATCAAGCTGTTCCAGACCCTCTCTTCAAAATATGATTAGCTGTCATTTTTGGCCAAAAAAGTCATGATCATACCTTTGATTTTCCTGTATTCACTTCTTTCATCCGGCCACGACTATTAACAACTATTCACATGAGTGCGACCAACAACCAATCAATGAATGAAGGAACAAATAAATGTGATTTAAAAAAATTTCTTCACAAATTCCAAGCTTATTGGTAGAAATATAATTTATATTAATTTTTAGATACTAAAATTTGCTTTTTAATTGTCAATATAAAAGGGCATTGAAATGGAATCTGATTGTTACAAACTGTCAAAACTTTATTCGCCTTCCCCATACCATCCACACTTTAACGAAAAAATTGGTCGTGCACTACTCGACTAACCACAAATTCAGAAATTGTCAATTATAAGACGTCATCCGCTAAGAAATAAAATAAAAAGCAATATGAACGACATATCAAAATGTGTAAACATTCGTTAAGTCGTTGGTCGCTCTCATTTGAATAGGCCTTTATAGTTCTACCTTAATTTTACGTTTTCACCGAACGTTAACTTCTTGTAGATTTACAAATGTGGTTTTCCATTGGCACAAGAATAAAATTCGTTTTTGATACGAATCTATCAAAACATGGATTTTGACAATTAAATCCTTCCATTGGGCCACAAAAATTAATATTTTTTTGAATCAAATTCTCAGATCCGTATTTTTTGGCGAATCTACCCTTCTCTTACTAACACTACTAAACACAAGTACAATTGAAAGCATTTATTTAGACAACTACCAGTTTCACAGACGCGAATATAAGCCAACACCTTCACAAAAAAAATTAAATCCAAATAACGTTCCATTCGCCACGAAAAAAATCAAATTCCGCATCAAATTCTCCATTTACCAATGGAAAACCACATAAATCTCAAACAGTGTTTTCACCGCTCTAAATGTAGATTAATTTTGACAGCAGTATTTAAAATGCAAATGGCGTTTCATTTTATTTTATGATGTAGAAGTGAGGCAGCTATAGAAGAAGTGATACAAGCAGTTTCGTCTAGTGTCATACTGTCAATCGAAGCGAAAAATTCACTTTCCCGATGAATGTGTTCATTTCGATATGGGAATATGGAAGTTCGATTTGTACATCTGTTGGCCCTATAAAGATTTAAATGATATTTATTTTAAATCTTCATCTGAGAAGATTTAAATTTGTATAATAAATCTCGAAGATTTATGCATCTCGGTTTATTGGTTGTTGAAAACGTAGGTTTTATACGATTTATATACATATATTTCAGTTTGCTTACTTCGATTTTTTTGGAATATAGTGGGATTTTATAAATCTAACTTGTTTTTAGAGTCTGAAAGAGTAATAGGAAAATTAACAGCAGTTAAACAACATGGCCACCATGAAATGTCAAAATCTATCCGTCTCTCTTTACCTAAGCAATTATTTAATGTTAATCTACCTCGTTTCTGCACTGAAGGCCTTTGAACTAAAATATTGACTATTTGTCTGGTATGTTTTTCTTTTCGTATATTATTCACTTAATGTTAACAGTTCATAATTCATCCCCAATAAAACAGCCTAAGTGTACTTCGTAGAAATTCTGTTTTCCCAAATGCCAAAGGCCCAAAATCCTCCATTCCAAAGATCATTGCTTAAATGTTTCTTCTTATTTCAACATTACATTAATGTGTCAACACAATAATGTAGCTTTTGATATGTTGGCACCGGTTTGCATTAATATAGCGCTTAACAGGCTCAAGAAGTCTTATTTCCTTTGGGTTTTTCCTGAAGTGAACTCTCATCCAGACAAAGAATAACAAAGTATCTCTTTATAATGTATATCACACTTCTTGGCAATAAGAGAACATTACATATTTTGGCTCACACTTAAGTGTTAATAAACTTTTTTTTCCAATTTTCTAAAATTCCATAAACTTAGGGTTATACATACATATATGCAAGAGCAAGGAACAAGACTGAGTAGAATCTACGCCATTATCATTTCCATCATGAAATGTGTTGAACATTTAAAAATAATTTTTTTTTTGTTTTAGATTAAGTCTACAAAAACATTAAGGTTGGAATAAAATATATAAGAGGTTTCTTTTCGTTTTTCTAAGACTTGCCGCATATCTTACAAGTGAGAGAAAAATTAGACGAAGAAAAAAACACATTTAGGTGTTTTGAAATGTTATTTCACATAAACAAATTGTTCTCATGGTGAATTGTGAATTGATTGTGAAACAGTATTTAGTGTGAAGTGAACTGAAAAATATCTAAAACTTTGTCTGTTTTGTTGTTGTATTGTTTCATTGCATAGTTTATGCAGTCTTGCCAGCGAATGTGTGTTCAATGTCTATACATATGACTTTGTTATGAATTTATGATGATGATTTTGATATCTAAACAACTCAACAACTTTACACTTTTTTTTGAAAATAGAGTAAAGAAAAATGAAAACAAAATAAATAAATAAAAAAGACAGCTGCAATTGGGCAATATTTTCGAAATAAAATCATGATTTATGATTAGTTTTGGCTTTTAGGTTTGTTCGATGCTCACACTGATGAACACTTGGCCGCACTGGATTTGCACTGAAGTGTTGGAAGTCATACTTTTTTTCTCATAACAATTAAAATGTATTTGATGATTTTTTCCAAATTAAATCCATCGTTGGATTCAAGTAGAAAGTAAAATAGTTTCCAACAAAAAAATATCTTTTTGCGATGGTCGCCAATTTAAATGGTAAAAACTAAATATTTTATTTGAATTTTGTTATTTCCTATCGATTAACATACTATCAATAAAATAGAAACAATTGTATATGTATGCTATTGTCCAACAGAACAAACAAGAAACAAATTTGTTTGACAGTTGATTTAAATTTACTAATAAACAGTGCCCTCTGTGGCAGTTAGCAGAGAACATCGAACAAACCTTTTAGTTCAAATTATTTTCGTTTTTGATTGGCTGTTCGGAGATATTCTTTTTTCACTCCTATTACTCCAAAAAAGTTCCATTGGCTGATACGTTAATGTTTTCAATGTATTTTTCTGTACTTGATTTCAATAAGAGAGTAAAAATATGTGTGTTCATATAGATTCAAAGTTTTTCGTCGAATTTTTGTCAAAAGTAATAATTGCATGAAGGAGCCTCTTTTTTTGGATGGCGATGTTCAGTAGTAGAACACTCCGAAAATCCAATTAAAAACGACAAAGGTTATAGCCTTCTTAACAGAAAACAATTTCTTTGCGATAGTTATTTTTGGCAAGTATTGGATTCGTGCACGACAATATTTCGAGGTTTTAATCAAACTTAAATATTGAACGCCGAATTTTCTGAGTGGAGAATTTATGTGTTATGTCTCGAAGGAGAATTTCGAATATTTGCCTATACCCCAACGGCTTTTCTCGAAAACGGCTTAAATTATAGACTTCGTACTTATAATATCTGGTCTTCAGTATTTACATAAAGGACGTTTCTTGAGCTAAAACTTTTTTTTGCCGCGTCGGGTAAAATTAGTCTATGAAGCTGTGAGTAAAACATATGTGAAACTAACATTTTTTCTGCCAAAAACAAACTGATTTTTTCGTGACAGATATTACTTTAACTTTATACAAAAATGTATCCACCAATAAATATTTAAAAAGACATCTTTTTATATAGCTAAAATTTTGGACTTCCCATGCATTTGGAAGAATTCTTGATTCTTGAACAGAATGTTTGCTTATGTTGTTTTTTTTTTAATTAGTGTCAAACTATATCACGAGGGAACACATAAGAAAAATATTTTCTTAAATCACGTCGTGAAAAGATTCGTCCAATTGAATTGGAGAATTATCTTATAATTACAAAACGCTTGCAATAAATAATGTCACGCTCTCGTCTCATTTTCTTGCGCATTTTAAGTCATTCTATTCTTAAATCTTGTTCCAATTTCGGAGATTCTACTTAGGTAAATTATGAAAAAAAAAAATTATTTTAAAATTTGGGAAATTTCGATTCCAGAGAAATTCCGAATATATTGTTAATAACTTGACTAATTTTGTTAAAAAAAAAAAATTTATGTGTACATAAATAAAAATAAAATCAAAAAAATATTTAGTATTATAGGCATCTTTTATTGAATTTGAATTAATACAAGTTATATCTCCAATACCTGCGAAGTTATAGACTTGAATCCAATGAACAATCATCATTAGTATTTTTTTTTAAATAGGTGTTTTATTCCGAAGTTTGTTTCACGCAAATTAAAAAAATAAAATTTACTTAGATATAAAAATACAATATAATGAATGTACTAATCTACAATCATAAAACTTATATTAAAATACGCCCTTTTTTCTTAAAAATGTCTTTAATAATTTTTTCGATAGCAAACTATTAGTCCATGTAGGTTTGGTGGTTAGATTATATGGTTGGTTTATCTTTCGTTAAAAATCGATAAAAATAACTTTTAAGTTGTAAATATTTGATGTATTTCTTTTTTTTTTACATTTCGTGTATAGTTTTAAAATATTGTCAATAAAATGGTCTTGTGGCGCAATGGATAACGCGTCTGACTACGGATCAGAAGATTCCAGGTTCGACTCCTGGCAAGATCGACAATATATTTTTTTTTTAATTAAAAATCAAAATGAATTAATTAATTTATATAAAACGTTTTCCAATAAAAATGAGTAGATATTGACAGTTAATGGCTATCTCATAAATGACTCTACCGATTTTGATAAAATAAAAATTCTTTGTGCTTTTGTAGGTATGTTGTTCTCCAAAAATGTATAAAAAAAGCTATAGAATCATGTTTTTGATTTTCGAATTGCTACAAATAATTCTGCATATTAAAATATTCGAGCCAACCGTTCTGTTTTTACTTTCAATATTTTGAAAAATTTATTAATTATGTTGTTGAATATCTATTATTAACTATACTTAAATTTGACATAACAAATTTTTTTACAAAATTTTTAAAGAAATTTTCTATACAAAAAAATATTTCTAAAATTTTCTATCAACATTATTCCAATATTCCAGAAATTAGACGTCATTATTTTAGCTGTAGAAAAAATAAAATGCACGACTGGATCGCACGAACTTGGTCTTGTAGCTAACAACTTTAATGAAGCTATCCATTGAGGTTTAATTATTTAGGTGTAGTTATCCTATGCAGGTTTAAAGCCTATGTAGGTAAGATTACCTATTGTCGAACGGATGGTTCAAGGAATAGTTATATATAAATGTAATCTTTGGAGCGGTTTTTTAATAAATTATTTTTTTATGTATAAAATTTTGAAAACATTTTAAAAAAAATTGAAACACCATTTTGAAGATATTATTAATATACATATAAAATTAAAATTTCAAAAAAATTCTGTGACTGGTTTTTGAAAAATCGATTTTTCAAAAAAATGTTTTATTTATTTTTTAAAAATCGAAAAACGTTCCTTTTTGAAAATGTTCGTATGTAGTTTTATTAACAATTTTATGGAGGATTTTAATAAAAAAAAATTATTGTAATCGGTTCATCCAATACTGAGAAAATCGAAAATATGAAGAGTGGTTCTATGGGAAGTACCGTTAATAAGTACGCAAAAAAATATTTTTATATTTGTAAGTGAACTGAACTAATTTAAGAACACACATATTTTTTTAATTAAAATTCTTGGAGCCGTTTTCGAGAAATACATATTTTTTCTTAACGGTTTTTTAACATTTGTATGGCAGGTACCGTTGTTGTTTATTTAAAAAAAATAGTTTTTTTTAACTATTCAAGATAATGTCAAAAAACCACCAAATACAAAGTTTTGAAAAAATCTATTGAGTCGTTTTCGAAATTTTGAGTTTAAAAAAAAATTAATTTCCAAGGAAAAATTTTGGTATACAATAGTGTTTAAGCTTTCTAGGAGCTCTGCGTAAAACATTTAAAAAAAAAATCAAATTAACCGTTTCCGAGAAAATCGAAAACCAAAAAAATGGTTGTACTAGAGGTACCAAAAATAACAATTTTTTCCAAAAACAAAATTGTCAAAAGATACCCTTTCCCTTCATTAATGAACTGATTTTTTTTTATAAAAATCGTTGGAGCCGTTTTTGAGAAAAATAAGATTTTTTTTTGGCAAAAAAAAATGTTTTGTGGCTACTGTTATTTGTCGTCTTAAAAAAAATGAAAAAAAACGTGTGGGCATATTACCGAAAAAATAATATGTACCAAGTTTGAAGCAAATCCATCGAACCGTTTAGGCTGCAGACTCGAGGACAGACAGACGGAATTACGGGACCCACCTTTTTGGTATTCTCTATGATCGTAATGTCATGTTTGATTGTTAGAAAAATTAGAATACATAACTTGCCTTAAGTACCTATAATCGCAAGTAATAAAAAGATATCTCGAAAACGCTTGTTTTGAGCAATACAAAATTAGCTTAAGACACATCTTTTTTTTTAAGATACACTAAATATTTATAAATTATTGTTTTAAATAAATTAGACCTTGAAGTCTTTCTCTCGACGCACTAAAAAAAACTCTCGCATTAACTTGGATAATCCCACCCAGGTGCTGATTATATCCATATATACGTACCCATAATATTTAACTGAATGACTCATGGAAAAAATCCAGTGTTTAGTACATAGACATTTTGATATTTACAAAAGACGTTCAAATGTCATTGAAGCATTAAAAAGCCTGTTTTTAATTATGTTTACGTATAAGTGCCTACTAACAGCTAAAAATGCTATAAACTTAAATAAAAGCAATTTAAACAAAAGTAAGAGTTTCTCATCCCGCCGCGCGCCGTGTTGTAATTCAGTCATCATAAGCCTTACGCCAGATTAATTTGTTAAGTATAGCAAAACCATACATAATTTTGCCTTTTGTTACCACAACCAGCTTACTTACAAATTCTCTCCGTCAGTCGAAAACCGACCAACAAAAAAAAAACTCTTTTATTAATTTCGCTAATTGCCTTAAAAATTCATGAAGGCCGAGTAATTATATTTTCCAACCGGTCGACCTAAGTACACGCAAAAATTAAAAAAAAAAAAAAAACCTGCTTACCAATTAAAATGTTTGTTTTTGTCCATATAGGCACTAAGGGTGCGTTCTAATCCTTTAAAACCCAGATATTAAACATTGTGGTAGGGTCGGTGTGGTGGAAAAGGGTTGCAATTTTTTTTTTATTAAACACATCATCCATAAAAGGAAATAGCCAACAATCGAAATATATATATGTAAGTAAACCTTATGCTTGATCAATTTACTATTTATTTAAGTCACCAGACAGGTTTATTGAACTTACGTAATCATTGTGGTTCGAGCATTATAGGGTCGAGTTGGCGGTGACAGTATTTATAATATAACTCTTTCTAAACCACATCATTTCGTTCAAGGGGTGTAGTCCAACGTAATTTTTGCCTATAAATAGGAAAAGACAACTACAATACTCTTAATGAACTTAAGACTGGATGGTTGAATGATTAAAATGCCTCTTTCACTTACAGTTTATTTAAAGCTACAAAAACAGACCCTGTCACCGCACAAGGTGAGGGTAGATACTATTATATATGTATAAGGAAGAGTGCACATTTTTTTTGCACGTTTTTAATGCGAACATCGGCTTGAGGAAAAAGAAATGCATATTTTTCTTGCACATTGTGTCGTCTGCTGACATAAGGAAAAATTTTCATTTTTCTTATTTATTTTTAATAACAAAAAAAAAGAGATGGCAAAAGCGGGAAAAGTTAAGAAAGGATTATAACTTAGTTCTTAAAGTTGTATTTTTTTCTTTACTCATTCCCCGCCCGAAAGGATTACACAAGCATAAGCTTTGAAAGTGAAAGACGAATGTTTAGTGCCGGATTTTAAACTTAGACTAAGTTTGATTGCGGATGAACAGTGTGTGCGACAAGTACTTATACACTAACTAATGCTAATTTGAAGATGCATTGATACTTAGTAGAAGTCGACTAACCGTAGAATGGTATTAGTAAATGTTTATCATTTTCACTTATTAGTGCGGTGAAGTGACTTGTCACAGATTAACGTAGATAGCGTTTGCAAAATAAAAAGCATATGAAACGTTTGTTTAGAGATAAAACAACATGGCCGCTATAAACTTTCAAAATCCGTTGCAAAATTCTATAGGTCACTGAGCTCTATAATACACTGAATAGTGGATTAACTACAAAATATAACTGTTCTTGTGACACCAATTTAAGATGACATTTGTGAAAAAACTTCACTTTTTGACGTCTATAATTCACAAACAAGTAGTACTTTTCTACATTCCACCATTTATCCTATATCGAAATTTTCAAAATCCCAGCTATTGACGTATGGTAGAATTTCTTAATTTTGCAAACAAGCTAAAATAAACACCAGCTGAAGAGGCTTAAAAGCCAAGCGAACATACATTTTTGACGTTTTTAAATATCAAGTGTATCATATGGAATAGTATGATACTAAAAAGATAAACAAGCCACTCGGTTTCCTTCATTAGAAAGCAACAGAGATTTTTAAAGCAATTAAAAGAAAACGTCAAATTTCCAGAAATTAGTTTTGCAGTGCGAAAGCGGACATATTTTTAAAACAAAAGAAACATTACTAACAGCTACAAAATGAGAAATTGAAGAGAGCTTGAACTTCACTTCAACGTCACAGATTATTAATACCAAGATGGGAAACTTTCGTACGTTTCACCATTCCATTTGACATTCTATACATGAATAGATGTGAAATCCAACAACAATGTGTGGGGTACTGAAACTACACCCAGATGCAAAAGTATCAGTTTCATATTGGTACCAGCTAGTAGACAAACCAAAATAGCTGCTAAAATTAGCATCTTTTTATTGCTCATCTGTGTTCAACGTTATGTAAATGTTTGATTAGGTCGATTGTGCAATGTTAAAAAATATATTCATACAAACGATGGCCAAATCTTGCAGCAGAAAATGCACCTGCTTTTCCAGCTCCAGTTGCATTCAGAGTCTTTATTGTTTTCACTAATTAAAGTTATAAGTTGTCAATTGAGTGTTATAAATTTAAACTGTTATACAGAAAATTAGGCAGATTTACTGTAACAGCTTTTCCAATGGGTTCAACTTTTGTGTATGAATACGCTTTCGAGTTATATATAGAGATCAGTGCCTTACTTATTTGTTCCAATTCACTATTGTTCCACAGTTTGTCCGTTTCATTCCACCTACTTCAAACTTCCTACACTTCAGTTTTAATTTACCGTGATATATATATACAATACTGTAAACATATGTAAAACCATTAAAATCTGGTAAATTTCCTAATTTTTTTAAAACAATTTCTTTTCAATAGAAGAGAAGTTACTTTGCCATCAGACTGTCATATTAGGAAAACCTCCTGTCAAAGTGAGAGATTATAAGTTTCAAAAAGAAATCTTGAACACAGTTCGCTTACATTTTTTTCATTTCACCCAAAAGAGATTATACATGTATTTTAAGTTGTAAACGTACTTACATACATATATTCTCAAAGTCCTAAAAGTGTTGTCAATTGCGAAAAAAAACTTCAAAAAAACTAAAGTGTGTCTTGTAGCCAAAACTTTTGACAAATTCTCAAGGAATGATAGCATACACAATTTAATTATAAGAATCTCACTTGGGAGTTTTTCCTTTGTTTAATATTTCTTTTTTTTTTTTTGGTATCTTTACTGTGTAAAACGTCAAACATTTTATGGTAAGTACACACGTATTTAAGAATAAAAATAAAAGCATTTAGGGTTAATTAATTTTCGCAGAACATTAAATGTGATTAAATTTTATTTGGTACTTTAATTTTAAATAGTCAGTTCAAAAAATCAATGAATATACTCTAGGATTAAAGTTATTTTACTTGCATATACATTTAACTTATTAAATTTTAATTGATGGGATAATGAATTCATGTTTCGAACTGAAATTTGGTTTATTTTTCGTACGAATAAATGAAATATAATTGAAAATTCTGGAATGTGGTGTCTGTTAAGCGAAGCTATCCCTAATCAAATTTAGATCCCAAATATTGATTTTTGATCTTAAAATTTAAAATATAAATCAATTTTTTGGGAGTTGAAAGGTAAAAATTGTCTGTTTGACAGATCTGGATTAAAAAAAAAACATTTTAGTACCGTTCCATTCCATTATCGCTTGACTGTGCAGAATGTTTTACTGTAATTCCTATCGCTGTCAAATTTTTGACAGGTACAGAACGATAAACAGTTTGAAGTTACAGTTATAGAAATGTATGGTTAATAAAAATTGAGCAAACTTCAAGGTTCAGGCTGTAGGTATTCTCAAATAAATCTTGGGTGGGTATAGTTCAGATAGAAATACATATATACGTGCAAAATCCATTTTGAAAAGCCCGAATTGAGCTATTTATATCTTTAAAATTATTAGTCTTAGTGAAAAAATTGGCGAGACCAAACATTAAGGCAATTAAATAATCTCTTATTGGTTGATATGTATGAGTACATTTTACTTCCGATATACATATGTATATGCACATATGTACATTACATGTAAGAAAAAAAATTGAGAAAAAAATCGAACTCGAGATTTAATCAAATTTGACATTACGAAAAATGTGGGTTACGAAATTCCGTCTGACTGTGTTTCTGTTTGTAGGTCGATCTACATCCTAAACCGCTAAATCGCTTTTGTCCAAACAAGCTTTTTAGCTGATTGGCTCGATTTTTTTTCTAATATTTTTTAAGTCCCAAAAACAATGGAATCTTCAACACAATTTGTTGTACCAAAAATGGTAAATCTAAATTGGGGGTGGCCGTGGCGCGATAGTTGTGAGCTCGCCTGTCAACCACGTAGTTGCAGGTTCGATTCCTACCGTTGTCTATATCTTTTTTATATTCCATTAAAAACCAATTCTAAAAAAATTGTCATAAATTACTCGTAAGTTGCTGCTTTGCTCTTACATGCTGTTTAGGCATAACACTAACAACATGTGATTGAGTAAACTAGCATACCCATAAAATATGACAACGAAATAAATAAAATAATGCGAATTATAAGGACATAAAAATAAATAAGACACGGTAATTCTCTCTGCATTAGTTCAGCCGCCATCCCTGGAGATAAATCTGAGACATCAACCAGCACTTGTCTCAGAACATCGCGCCACACGTCTTTCCTATCCATCTTTCTCTTCTTCCACCGGATGCCGCGCTGTGTTAAGAAAAAACATATAAAGGGTATTCATAATCCCTTGAGCGCGTGCAAAGTTATAAAAAAAAAAAAAAAAAAAAATCTAGAAAACGGCTCTATAGATTTCTGTTTTTAAGAAATCTGTGCACTGTTATAGAATCAGTCAACATTCTTTTTTAATTTTTTATAATAAAATGTTATTAACGGTATTTTTTTCGACTTCCTAAATAACGGCTCAATGGATTTCGATCAAAATTCTTATACAGAAGGTCGTTCAAAAACCGAAATTTTCGAAAAATATTTTTTTTTTGGTTCGAAAACGGGTGGACGATTTTTTCTGAAATTATTTTTCAAATTTATAAATTTAAATATTTAAAATATATATATTAGAACATTATTTAAAAGATTTTATATATAAAAAATTAAGTTAGAAACTCAAACAAAAAAAATATATGTAGATACATACGTAATATTTTTGAGGTTATGCTTTTTGTCAACATTTTAAAAATACGTATTGCATTTTCAAATATTGAAATCTGAACCAATTTCCCTAAATTTCAAATCCATATGAACTGAGTATAGAGATTCTTTCCCTGACCGCACTTCACAAATAGGAATATAACAAGCTTTTCATTGATCTAATTTGTGCCCCCGATTTCTATACTAAGACAGTAGGTATCTTCAATCCGATTTTCCTAAATGTGTTTTTAAATTTTTAATTTGTTGAAATGAGTGCATATAGTAACTTTTAAATATTAAGATTAGAATCGAATGCAAATCCGCCACACAGGAGGCGTCCCGAAAACCTGAAATTAGGATTTTCTGTTATGAAAGATCAGCTAAAACGCGTGTTCTTGTTTTTATTACTTTTCCTGTACTAAAATTTAAAATTTCATTAAAAATATGTACAAAAACAAAATTTGCCATACACACGTGTCAAACGTTCAATTTCAAAGCATGACCTTCCAGTGTCAGTGACTTCTTTCAAAAACTTCTTTAAACAAAACAGTTCTCTCTCGGTTATCATATTTCTTTTCTCGGTTGCCAATCGGTCTAGAATTCTGTGTTTATCCATTCATTATACAAATGATTAAGTTCTTTCTTATTTTTTCATATCTATTTTTTTATCATTGTGAAGCCATTTTTTATAACCTTGGCATTTATGGCAAAACACAAGAGATAATAAGTCTTCATTCGCTAAACAAAACAAAAACACAAACAACTTAAATGGAATGAGATACTTGTGTTCGGATATTATCAAGAACAACAGCAGTAAAAAAACACCAACAAAAAACTACAATATTGTGCAGCCACAAGTACTTCCTCTATTTTTTTTTATTGGGATTTATCTTAAGCTGCATAATACTTTGTCTAGTAAAAAAACAAAAAAACAATGACGTTAATCGTATTTAAATATAAAGGAAAAAAATGTAGAATGTAAGCGGACCGCCATAACCCAAGACGAGGTTGTTATAATCTAAAACCTTAATGTACTAATGAGTTGTACTAAATTGCATTCGTGTCTTGTTGCAGTAGAACAATAAATAAGATAGGTAGTAAAAATGTTGTAAGTACTTATTAAAATAACTAGAACACTATTTAAATTAAAGTTCTTCATTTCAGGTACCTATGTATTTATATATAAATTAACCGACAATTGGTGGAACGTATTAAATGATTGCAAGAACTTAATTCTAAATATACTTGAATTTATGATGAACAAAAATGTTGCATGGTAATCATGCTACCGTTAGTATAGCATCTTTTTTTTGTAAATGGCGGCAACTTTAAATTGTGTGTTGGAGTTTGTGAAGTAAACAGAAAGAGATGCAATGCTACTTATAACTTTTACAAATGGCGTCACAACTGTCAACTTTGTTTTGACATTTGTTAAATAAATAGAACGTAAGTAATTCAAGGAATTATATACCCCTTAAGATTCCTATAGTAACACTTGGGACTCATTTTTCATTTAATAATTCGTCAGTGATTTTGCTATGCAACAGATGGCTTCCATTTCACAGCCATTGAAACAGGGTTATTGTGACGGAACTATGAACAGTCATAACATGTAAATTAAATAAAACTACATATTTAATGATGCAACAGACAGTGGAGACTTAGTGCCTAGTGTCGTCATTTGACAACAATGGATCTATACATTTTTTTTTGGATAATCTGAGCGACTAAGATGAGAAGCACTAAGAAAAATGTGCTCAAAAGCTTCAGAATCACAAGCACCCATAGACTTTCATATTCCCAGATACCCAAATTATTTACTTTGCCATGTAAAATCAGTTTAGTCCAGCCGCCATTTTTGACTAGGTAATTTATTTATGTAAATTGATTGACGATTTTATATTGCTGGTAGAAATGTCTTGATTTAAATTAAATATAACACTTATACCAAATTATAAATTACTGAAATGTTGAATTAATATATCTTTATAATTTCATATTACAATTTATATATACGTCCTTTCAATTTTATTTGCATCACGGAACGTTTTAGCAGGATAAACTTATCATTTGGTCAGGAAATTGTTCCAAACAATTTAAATTCCAAAAATATAAATAAACGTGCCGAACTCTTAATTTATTTCAATGAAAAGAATCTCCATTTTTTACCTAGTCAAAAATGGCGGCTGAGATACACTTTTTTATGTGAAGTTGAGTATCTCTACATAAAAATCTATCCAAAATTTACTGAAAGCCCAAATAATATGATTTCAATGTTGACAATGGTAACACGATCATTCCAACCATTTGCTGTGATTTAGGTCCTAAATACAGCAGCAAAATAAATTGATGCTTAGAGGACTTAATTATTTTTTTCACCAACCTATAACAAACCCTTATAGTAATTATATTGAATTTAGAAGAAAAAAATCTACAAACAAAAACAACTAAGACAGAAGGACGACAAAATGAATGGGTTCGTGGTCAATGAAGAAGCAACCATTACCGGATGGGATTTAAGAATCTAACAAAGACTGAACAACAACAACAGCGCAGCAATAACCGACAACAAAAAAAAACCGCAAAGAATGACACATTGGAATAGGTTTAATCTATGAGATATGTTTATTGTGTATACGGATCGGATCAGATGCGGAATTCGTTCATATCGCGAACATATAAATTGCTTATTATTATGTCGCCGCTTTTTTTTCAAGACTTTGAGATTCTATATGTATAATGTATATGAACCATCAGAGAAC
The DNA here is from genome assembly GCA_910595825.1 of Philhelius pedissequus. Lineage (NCBI taxonomy): Eukaryota > Metazoa > Arthropoda > Insecta > Diptera > Syrphidae > Philhelius > Philhelius pedissequus. Next base: position 18,040,769 of record OU343163.1, on the reverse strand, counting down.
AGACAACACAGGCATCTGCACGGAAATGGAAAGCGAATTGAACAAGAAGAAGAAACGATCCCCCTTGCAACACGATGACCGGCTACCGGCTACCGGCGGCGGCAGTGGTGAAGGCCTAGTATAGAGTATAGTCAAGCCTTGTGGCTTTGTGTATCATCAAAGTTGGTTTGGCGAAGAGTTAGTGAAGCGTTAACATGTAACAACAGCCAAACAAGAATAAAAAATACACAAACCAACATGGTTAGAGGAGTGTTTTGTTATAGTATATGTACGAATATGGGATGGGGAATTGTTCTTGCCATGGGAAGTTGGAGGCAGTAATGAGCTTTTGTAGCTCCATAACCATATATGGTTTGGAGTCATTGTGCGATGTGGAGAATATATGAATATTGAGAACATACAACAAAAAAAATCTCACACACATAAAGCACCATGGAACTAAAAAAAAAAAACAAAAACAGAAAAACAAAACCTGCCCAGAACTAAATTTGACAATTGGATTGTTTCTTTTTTTGTTGTTAAATTGATCAAGAAAAACGAACATTTAGGTAAAATGATCTATGGGCAGATAGTTGAACAGGTGATTTTTGGGTGCAGTAATGAAACCAGGTTATTCAAAGAAATTTAAATTTAATTAAAAAGATATACCTTTATCTACTATTCTAATGATGAGAGCAGTGACCTTTAATAGAAAGCACATTTTGTTTTGTTTTTTGCCTTAAAAATTAAAATACCTATCTTCTTCGTTTTTATACAAAACTCTAAAGTAGGTCATGGAAAGAATTAAGTAGGTACCTATAGTTGAATCTTTTATTTGACAACCACTTAAAAAATAAATGAATCTTAATTTAGAAAATATTTGTATTTTATTTTTCGAATACATAAACGACAGTTTTTTGAATTATGGGATAACTGTGTCTACCTTTCTAGTGAGGAATTTTTTTTGTTGAGTATCTTTAGGCTTCGGGATATTAGCACTTTATGTGGGGTATTTGCAGAAAGAATTGCCATCAAAAAGTTCTGCTAAATTCAGTAAGTAATGAGCTATAGAAACATTTTAATCAAATTTTTCGAGGTCACTAAACCTCATTTGTGGGATATTCAAAAAAAAAACCTGTCACAAAATGTCAACTAGTTTTACTAATTAGTCAGCCATAGATTTTATGAATTTACTTTAAAAAAAATCACATCTATGGCTAAAAAATTACTAAATTTAACTGAACCTTTCTGAGCATTTAGATGGTAGATCTATAATATTGTTTGAAAAATCCCACATAAATGAATTACTAAAAATTCCAGAGCACTGCACTGTGTTCCATCCTAGGCCAAAATAAAAAAAAAAAAAATAAAATGCTCCTATGTTCTATCGCATTATACGCAAAAGATTGACAATAGAAACGGCTAAATGTATTTTTAAAGTCGTTTTCATTTAATTTAATTTGTATATATAAAAATTCTTATTTTTTTTTCTAAAAAAAAAATTGGTATGAACATTTTAAATATTTAATAAAATAAATTTAAAAACAAAATTTCAGAAAAAATCTTCATCTCGTTTTCGAAATATTGAATTTTCAAAAAAAAAAATATTTTTATATTTATATTTTTCGAAAAATTTAAAATGCAGTAATATTTATAATTTGAAGGAGATACTGTATAAAAATTTACATCGAAATCCGTTGAACCGCTTCTGAGAAAGTCGAAAATCAATAAAATAATTGTATGGCAGTCACCGTTAATAACAAAATATTTAAATACATTTTTTTGGCCAAAATGTAGATCATACCCAAAGTAGTATATACACCAATTTTTATCAAAATCGTTAGAGCCGTTTTCGATATAATTAAGATGGTAGAAAAATTTGTATGGCAAGTACCGTTATTTTTGGGGCTAAAACAACGATTCAGAAATCGATTTTGGACAATCACCTAAAACGCCTAAGCACCAAGTTTGAACAAAATTGGTTTAGCGGATTAGGCTGCAGATCGTTCTACAGACAGACAGGCAGACGGAATTGCGGGACCCACTTTTTTGTTGTTCTCTATCATCGTAATGTCAACTTTGATTAAAATCTCGAGTTCGATTTTTTTCCAAATGCAAAACTTGCCCTATAGTACCTACAGTGGCTCCCAGCTAAATGCATGATGCACTAACTTTTTTTTGCTGAAAAACTGAAAAAGGTGGAGAAACACTGACAAAAAGAAAAAGTATAAATTGTGTAGTGATTGTTACAGAAAAACCTTTTAAATAACCTATGAACTTCTATGACTAAATAAAAATAGAAAAACATAGTATTTTAGGTCGATACCGTTACACGGTGTATCCACCTGCTATACTTTCTAGTATACTACCTGCCATTTTGATAGAAAGAAAGAAAAATAGAATGCTACACAATTTGGCATTGGGCATTTCATAGCATACTATTTCAATTGCACAAATGTCGCGAAGGAATACGTATCGCTGTGTTCTTGCTCTAGTAGCATTACAAGACTTAAAAAAACAAAAGGAATTAAGCAAAAAAAAAACAAGGAATTAAACAATACACACACCACAAACGTTCAATAGCCACAAACGCTAACCTCAAAGTGAAAAGGACAGCTAAATAGTATACTATCGATAGAATGCTGTGAGCTGTGCAATGTCTAGTATGATTTTTTTTATAGAATGCTATTTGTGGTCTACATGAACAATTTTCATAGAAAATAAGCTTACTAGAATATCTAGATGTTGGAGACTCCATGTTGGATTTTTACCACCCAAGTGATTCCATTGCCAAAATCTGTCATGTTAGTTTTAGTGCCCAGTGAACTAGCTCTTCTACATTTACAAATTTTCTTTTAAAACTAATCGCTGACGTATTTTTTGTTTAACGGAAGTATTAAAGAACGTAATATATTTTTTTGTAAATCATTTTTGAATATAGGAATGGAGGAGTTAGGATGTCAGGGTTATAAAATTAGCTATTACACCCCAGAATCTGTAGAATCACTTCTAAGTTAGGTCAAAGAGATCATACACATAATTTTAAGTTAATTTGAACTTTTTTTTAAATGGGCGTGTCAGTGGGTGAATATAATTTTGAGTCATTTATTATATAATATATTTTATCAAGAGTGAAAAAATCCTAAAAATCGTTCAAATCTATCACATATTATCGAGCTAATAAAAATATTCAAGAACAAAAATTATCAAAAAAATCACAAAAAGGGGCGTGTCAAAAGATTTAAAACGGGAAATGGATATAAAAATAGCATTATCTGTAAATTTGTCTGAGAATACAATAACCCAAATTCTTTAGAATTTTCTGAATTATATAACAATTTTTTTAAACAGTGGGCGGTTCAGTAGGCGTACTTTTTCGGTCTACTATTTTAAATTTTTATACAAATTTATTTCAACAGAGATATTCTTACAAGAATTCTGATCGACTGCCATTAATAGTTTTTACGAAAATTATTTTTGTTTAAGTAACGATATAAATAACTCAATTGTGTTTAGGGCTTAGGTATTCTTCTTTCTATTTGTTTGATATTCGAACATTCATTGTTTGGCTCCGCCATTATGAATTAAAGTGCAAGGCGTCTAACTGATACGGGGTGGCGCACGAATCGTGCTACAAAAATAAAACGTAACAACTTTTTTTCAGTGTGAGTAATCGGCTTATTTTTTTTTTATTTTATAGGCTACTATTTAGACTTATCAAAATGAATGCTTGTGATACTGAAAAAAGGATTTGGATAGTGCAGCGATACCATTCTTTGCAGTCCGTCATTTCCGTTCAAAAGGAATTTAGGCTGGAGTTTGGCGGTACTCTCCCTAGTAGATTGACCATTATGAGGCTGGTGAACATGTTTGCCGAATCTGGAAGCATCGAACGAAGACCGTATAATCGAGATCCCAATGTTCGGGTTCAGGATACAATCGTGGCTGTTGCATCGGCAATACAGGCAAATCCAAGTGTTTGGACTCGAAACTTATCGGGCCAAATTGGAGTTAGCAGACGCTCATTACAACGGATACCTCACGATAACTTAACTTGTTAAACCCTCAGGATTTGCCTGATCGCCTGGAATTTTGCCGAAAAATGATTGCAATGGCCGAAGAAGACAACACATTGATATGAGGCCCATTTTATTTTAAACGGCAATGTTAACAAGAAAAATTGCCGTATATGGAGTGAATATAATCCAGTAATGGTCCATAAGACGGAACTGCACCCAGAACGAGGGACTGTGTGGTGCGCCGTTTCGTCAAGGTGTATTGTCGGGACACACTTCTTTGAAGAAAACGGTGTAACACAAACTGTCAATGGGGGCCGTTATTTAAAGATGTTGATCCAAAAACTGCACTTTCCGCTGGCCCCCAAGGTCACCTGTCCTGACTGCACCAGACTTTTTTTATGGGGTTATGTCAAGCAGGAAGTGTACAAAACGAAACCCAGGAATTTGACTGAATTGAAGCAGTACATTAAGACAATGATTGAGGCGATCCCAATTTCAACTCTTCGGGCCGCAATGAACAATTTTCTGATCAGGTGCCGCATATGCGTGGATGAGCGTGGAGGTCATTTGCGATCTATCATCTTTTAAAACCATTAGTTATTTAAAATACAATTTAATTTTTAATCCAATAAAAAAAATTAATGAAATACATCGATTAAAATAAAAGTTATTTCAATTTCTTATTGTAGCAAAATATATTTATTTTTTTTTGACGTGGGAAATAGATGGGGAAAAAAGAAATTTAGTTTGGGAGAAAAGGGGAGTTTTCGGATTGGTAAAAGTTATTTCCCTTTAAAATGCCGCCCCTCGCACTGATCCCGACGTAATCACATATTTTATTTTACAAAAATTGTATTTCCTTTATGTAGAAGAAGCAGTTAAGAGTTTCTGGAACACCCTGTCCATCACATAAAATTCGAACTCCGTTTTACGTTAATTCATTTAAAATTACAGAAAGCTTAATTACAATTATACTTGTATCTGTTTGGAAATATCTATAAGCATTCTCCATTGAAATTTAGATATATATACCAACCACAACAAAGATGTGCTGTGTTTGTGTTATTTAATCTCTCGAGTTGCAAGCATACGAATCGAATAAGAAAACCACGAACTGGCTAACTCTAGTGTTAGGTTCGCCTCGGTTTTGGTCTTCGTTGTGTATTTTGTGTATAATCTTGTCCATAGTACCTACCTACCCGCATCTTGAAAAGAGAAATTCAAAACCCTTGAGCAAAATTGGAGTGTCTTTGACGAGGTCACATTGCAGTAGGTATTATGTTATATGTGTGTATAGGAAAACATGATGGTATTCGTATATTCGGATGTGCCAAACATAGTCGAACAGATAAAGACCATATTGTGGTCAACAAAAATGTCGGTTTTCAGAATTGTTTTCATTTATCCACATGAAGGGAGGTATAAATTTAGTTTTTTTTCGAATGAACAGAGTTATGGTTAAAAAAAATTAAAACAATTTAGAGGATATATATTAAGTTTTTTAAAAACATTTTTCTTATCGCTGTATTACCGGGAAGAAATAATATTTATAAATGTGAATGTGGTTAAATTTAGTTTTAATTAATTTTAATTTTATTTGATATCAAATTTGCTAATAAAGGAGGGAAGCGATTTTGAAAGCTAAAACATTTTGCCATAAATGCTTAATTCAGCTATGTTCTCGTCAAACCGAACTGTCATCCGAACTGTTGACGACCGACGTATGCGTTTTTCATAGTAGATTTTGAATTGTGTAAAAAAAAATTGTTTTTCTTTTTTCACTCTGAGTGTTAAGAGCTCCAAATTTGTGTTTCTTTTTTCGTTTTGAACAAGTTCGAAGTGCGCTCGACTGAGCTGAGCTTTCTAAGTTAATTGATGACCAGACCATATGTCATATATGTCAGAAACGAAATATGAAAAAAAAAGAATACTCATAAAATAAAAATGGCGGCAATAGGTAGGTTATTTTTTTTTAAAGTGGGGCGTTCACTCATTTATTATATAAGTTATCTCTTATTTGTGAACGATTGACATCTGACAGCTGTCAAAATCCAGAACAAAACTCTCAAAATTAATTTCGTAGTCAGCTGTTCTTTACATTATATCGTTAAATCGCTAGTGAATTGCAAATATTGGGAAAACTCTAAAAAGCTTTAATGGCATCAGGTGTGCTTTTGCAAAACAACAAAAAATGATTACATCTTCACAAATGTCGGAAATGGATCGATTTGCTCGTGCTGTAGATGTGTTTATGATATTTGGCTGTGAAATATAATTGTCCATATTACATATACCTCATTTGCTTGCTTCGACGCATTGTAAACTTGTATTGAGTTGGAATGAGCTTCAACCAGAGTCGAGTCGAAATTTGTGCTGAAAACCCGAGTTGAGTAGTTAGTTTGGCATAAACGATCTGATTTGTCAACTCAACTATAAATGGAGTATTACTCAAATGACGATGTTGCTTGTAAACGGGGAAATTAAGTCGAGTTAAATGCAGTACGCGTGAGTGGTACAATTCATCCTCGATTCAAAATTTTAACCCTACTGTTTTATCTTGGGCAATAATGTTTTACCCGGATCCTGAACCGCCCTAAGCTTCAAATTAACTCGCAGAAATCGGTGGTTAAAATCTTGAACTTTTACTGATCCATGGTTCAAATAATTGTTTAACGTTAGCCTAGCCCAATTTCAGGGTTAAACCTGAGTTAACTAAAAAAAATATTTTTCTGTCAATGTAAGTTAGTTAACTCTGTGTAGATTAACTTACTAGATCTTTCTAAAAAAACGCTTGTTAAAAGCATCCATAGCAACGTTCGAATATAAACGAAGGATTTTCGTGGTACCATACGTAGATTTCGATAGATTTTTCAAAACTAAAAGTTAATGAAGTCCGATTTTAACTAAATAAGAGATAAATCATTTAAAGAAAACAGATTATCATAAGTCTCCCATTTAAGAAAATATTCTGATAATTTTTGCAGTACCAAATTAATTGCAGTTTAAAATTTCACCCAAAAACAATTTCTTGTACAACACTCATTTAAAATCAAAATATTCCCAATCAACGTTTTATTATTTTTTTTTTTTTTAATTTTTTATTAAGAACAAAATACCGTCAGAATTATCATTATTACTTTCACCAGCAAAAGAAAATCCAAACAAACAGAACTCTCGCACGATTTTTAATTTTTTTCTTATTTATTTAATAAAACTGCTACCGGGGAACGTTACCACCATTAAATTCTCTAAGTCTGTCTCAGAATGTAAGCCTGCTTGCTGACGCTGCGCTGTGAATATAATATACGTTCTCAATGTTTAATAATATTCGACCTATATTTGTTTTTGTCTTATACATTTTCAAAACAATTTGTTTGTTTAGGTGGCGCTCTTTGATAACGGTTGCGGTGGCATCGGAAAGGAGAGACAAGACCAGTGAGAATGAATATTCTCATATTAAGCTATACCTACATTATGGAATGGAGGTAAGGCTGGCTTAATAGGCTTAAAGAGCAGCGTGCAAGGTCCCAGCCCCTCAACTTCAACTTGATATTCATATGTGTGAAGGTTTTCAATTAAAAGCGAATTCGAAATCGAATAATCATTGTTAAATAAAAACTTCCAAAGGAATGCGAAACAGCGCAAAGCGTGAAGCCAGAGGTAGGCGAAACTAAAGACCAGACATAAATGGTGAAGGTGAAAAATTTAGAACAAGTGGATCTATTATTATTATATTTTTTTTCCGCTTAGGTTTTCTTATTTGGTTTCTATTTCCAGCTTGTTAGTTGCACAAAGGAACCAACCTCATGGATAAAGTTTTTTTCTTTTTTGTTGTTGTTGTTGTTTATTTTTGTACTTTTTCTTGTGATTGAAATGATAGGTAAGGGAGTTTGTTTTTGTTTGTAAGCTCTGAGGGTTTTTGAGGAAGTTTAGATATATGTAGATTATAGAGAATTTGCTTTGCAAATTTATCCTTGGGATGAATTTTTATGAAACTTAAGATGGAACCCAGTGGAATGAAACGAACAAGAGTGATGGAAAAAGTTTTTTTTTTTGCAAGAAAACGAGGTTATCCGAAAATGAATATTGCTTTGAAAATATTTTTTCCTGCAACACTTCTCAATGTCCGTATCAAGGTGAAAAAATAGGGCAATCTTTTTCTGATATGCAAGTTTTGAATTTATTGGAAAGTTAATTTAACAAGTGGTTGTCAAATCTGACAGTATTTTCAGATCTGTCAGTTCATATAGTTACGAATGTGTGACAATTACTTTTCAGACAATTTTGCCAGATTTAAGTTCGGATTTTGTGTATGATTAGAAGTATCCAATTGTTGGGCGTCATATTAGTACTGAAGTGCTCACAGATATCCCGGTTTACACGGGGCACCTCGGATTTCAGACATAAATAAATACAACTGTCACGCTGTGACAGAATTTTTCCAGAAAGCGACCATAATAAACTAAAACAAATATAAAATTAATTGCTAGCTACTGCATTGCTCAGAGTGTCATTTTATATCAATTGCTTATAATAACATTATTTTGACAGAAACAATGGCATTTTGCAATTTGACATTTTTATTTTTGGGCAACAAATATTTTTTTTTTTGGAAATTCAATACTTGTTTTATTTTTGTAATTTGTTTGGTAATGTGGACTAAAATAATATTTGGCTTAGTGCATTGTATACCAATCAGGAGGTAAATAATATATTATAATTTTTATTAATATATATTAAATAATATATTATAATTCATACAAAATATTATAGTTTCTGTTGTTGCGCAGCCTTTTATGTTTTGTTTAATTTTTATACCAGTCAGATTCATACAATGAATAGAATAACTTTAACAACCCTGAACATATTTTACATAATTTGCGTTTATAAAAAAAGTCAAGTCAATACAAAAATTAACCGCCCTAAACTAGATTTGCCTTTGACATTAAAGGCACTAATGTTCAAATCTTGGCATTTATATGCATATCTACGGCCCTGGCGGTAAAAAAAACTGGTATAACATTGCATTTGGGTTTTTTTTTTGTGGTTTCAGAAATGGTGCAATGAAAAATGTATTCACATAATGGAAATCCAACACGAATGTGGTGTCTGTATGTACTTTGCTTTCGTGGAAATGGATATGGATTATAGTGTCGATGCTAATGTTTATTATTACTGAAAGAAAATTGTATGCAGATATCTATACTTTCATATATTCACCACATAATGCACTATGCAGGGATTAATATGTGATAATTTAATTAGCATGTTAAATGGTTAGCAAAACTTTAAATTGTTGTTGTGAAGATGCATAAAGTTTTAAGTGAAAATGCTTTTAAAATAAATGCAATCGTGTGAAGGGCGTTTTAATGTACTGACTAAATATGCATGTGCATTTGAAGTCTAGAGTCTACGAACGTAATTAAATCAAGAGGAAAATTATTGCAAGAGGAGAAAAATCATGTTAATGGATTCAAGTTGATTTTCCATACTCCCATACCATTCGGAACAGACAAACATTTCCGAATTGTTTCACGAGCGTTCCGACCAAAGTAAACATTTCGGAAATGTATCTTTGTTTCTCAAATGTTTTTTTTTAAATATTTCTGGAATATTTCAACAACCCTTAGAAAGTAAAACTTTGATTGAGCGTAGAATTTTTGACTTACACACACTTAGGTTTTCGAAAATTTAAGTCAGTACAGTTCGGTACTTACAAAAATCTTTAATGTTGGCTTCCAAGTAAACATAACTAAATAAGTTAGATGGCGCTGCAAACAAGCATATATAGCTATCTGGATTTATAGTTAGCTGTAGTCTATTTCATAGGACAACTAAGTTAAGGTCAACTTCCATTTGGGTGCGCCACACATTTTTATTTACAGATTCGCTGATTGGTATAAACTTATTTAAACTTCTCCCTCTTCTGGATTGAAACACAACAGTAGATTCATATTATGGTCTCAAGTGCTCTATCAAGCAGAGTTGACTATTATTCCATTTTTTTACGCATTTCATATTTCTATCTACAAGTTAATTGATTGGTATAAATTCGTCTTTGATTCTTTCTTCCACTCATTTTTGGAAGAGAACTGTCAATCAGAAGTGCTCAATGTCAACTAATATTACTAGTCCCTGCCCTGTATTAATTAAAATAATATTATTGACTTGAAACTTAAACAGAGATTAAGATGTTATTACAACGCAAAAGTTCGAGCTTCGAGAAACAGAAAAATAAACAGTCGTACAGTATTGTTAAGAGAAATAAAATTAAAATTCTCTTAATTCTCCATTCGAAAAAACAATGTTTTCTTAGACTTTATAACTTAGTTCTCTAAGCCGCCGGCAGGTTTCGTTTTCCCCTTAAAAATTCATTAAAAACTTCACAAACATTTTTTTTAATTTTTTATGAAGCCCTATATATTTTTTAGTAAATATATTTTATTTTGACGAAATTTTAACAAAAACTCAAATAATTCTTGTTCGGATTCAGAAATTTGGGAAATTTATTTAGCTAAGTTTCCATTTATTCACATTTACAACTGATGAATAGTCCTACATGCCTGAAGGTTTTATCATATTCAATTTTTTTTCCGCTAGTGTGTCATTAATCAATTTATTGTAATAACTTTCAAAACAAGGCTAACACAAAAGCTGACACTATCAAATAACAATGTTGCATGCCAAACTGATGTTTAATGCAATTTATAAAATTAACTTATCGATACGCATGCCAACAGCACATAAGCATTTTGTTTACAGCCCAAAACCAAATAAGAAGAAAGCTTCATTAAAATATAAAATTTTAAAAAAAATATGGACAGTGGTTAATGGTCACACTACTCAAAGAGTAAAAATGCGTTGAAATGAAAAATGCAGTCTATACACAAAAATTTGTACAAGCTAATTCCGTCGAGTCACGCGTTTGTTTTTTTTTTTTTTTTTTTTTGTTTAATGGTGCAAATCTTGCAAATTTGATTTGGTTCATTAACCCCCCACTCATTATGTACTTAAACGTTTGTGGGAGTGCATCTTGAAGCTGCTTGAAGGTATCTTTGGTTTTTTTTATGTTGGGGTTTATGTCACCCTCTTTATTTGGTGACAGAGTCTAAAAATAATCCAATTATTCACTTTTAGCTTCTTAATGCCGATCGGCGCTGTTGGTGTTACTTCTTTTTTTTTTCTCTCCAAATGTCTTGAGTGTCATTTGTTTTATATTTGGACTCCATTGACTAATATTATATGTATGAATGTAGCTATTACGCGGGCTTCAATAAAATGTTGCAGTACGTGCTGATGGACTAATCGATTTAGTGTGACGTTGTAGAAAGGGTGAAGTATTTTGGAATATACGCTTCCGAAATATGGAAGTATGTAGAGTTTTTCGGGTTGGCGTCTTGTAACATACTAATTTAAATCACGTAGATTGCATTTTTTTGTCTATAAAAGACGAGTTGGAATGTGTTTAAATACTCGAGGTATAATTCACTCAAATTTCAAACACTTCTTTTGAAAAATAATCGTTGAATGTATGTATGCGTGCATGTGCAGTGGATGTATGTGCATATTTCTTTTCCAAGCTACAAACAGATATACATATATTAAGTAAATTAAGTTTAATAAACACTTTTAGACCAGTTTATACCATTCACAGGACTTCAATTATTTGGAAGAAATTCTGTATTTAGATAACAAATTTTTTCCAAGTTTTTTTTACGAAGGTATTGTGTAGATCCTTAAAGGATCTAACGATTTATATAAAATTTCCAGTACTAATTTGGGGATTATTATTTTTTTATTTTTTTTCCTTGTTGCATTTTTTACTTGTGATATGGGTACATAGTTACTAGAGGGCAAGTCTTGCATTTAGAAAAAAAATCGAACTTGAGATTTTGATCAAACTTGAGATAAAAATGATAGAGAACACGAAAAAAAGTTGGTCCGACAATTCCGTCTGTCTGTATATGTAGGTCAATCTACAGCCTGAAAGGCTGAAGGAATTTTCTTCAAATTTAGCACTTAATCGTTTTAGATAATTGCCTCGATTCGTTTTTTAAATCTTTTTTTTATTGCCAAAAATAACGGTAAATTTCAATTATCTCGAAAAAAGGTTTAACGATGTTTATAAAAAAAAATCTGTGCACTATTAGTATTATAATAATGTTAGTTGGAGGTCCCTTCAAATTCTAAATAATACTGCTTACACAAATTTTCGAAAAATGATTTTTTTGGATTTTTGAAAAATTCAATATTTCGAAAACAAATTATGTTTTTAAATTTATATTTTCTTTTTTAGGAAAATATTAAAAAAAAACAAAACAGGTTTTAAAAATATATTTACATTTTTCTACTAAAAATCTTATGCTTACGATATGGTCGAATATTAAAGCAAGTACATGCGATACAGCTAAAAATTCTCCTTTTCAGTAATTTGCTAACTTTCAAAAACCATGAAGTTTTGAATCTATCATAAGTAAAAAACCTTTGCAGCGTCTATGAACACTGTTTTAAGAATTTCTTTGTCTAGAAGGCGTACTTTCATGAAGATAGAATGTTTAAATGATACAACTATTAGCTTTCAAGAATATTTTTCCACTACGTTCATAAATGTGGGATGAGCTCTTAAGAACATTTTTTACTGATTCCATTCTAGAGTATACTGTTGGCTATAGTAGCTTAGTGGGCTACATTAGAAAATAGATAATATCCAAAGAAGGATTTACACTATATCAAGTTATACCCACTCAATAAAACTGTTCAGTAGAGGAACACCTCAGGGTGCGGCTCAGTCTACTCATCTATTAAGTTGGAGTGATTTAGTCTGTAAAAGAATGCGTATGCAGGTGATTTGGCCATCGTTTGATGTCATGAAAGTTTACTTCGGGGTTAAAAGTTGACTTTAAGAAAGGTTAACAACTGAACTAATAGGTGTGGAATAGGAATTAATTAAGGAAAAGCGGAAATGAGACTATCTACTACGTTTAAACTACTCCAACTCCTTAGGTAAGGCCTTTACTTGTCTCCAGTGCAAGGCAGTTCTCGACCCCAAATTCAACTGGAAACTGATGCTTGAAGAAGATGTTAAAAAGATGTGTGAAGCATTTAACAAAAATAAACAATAAATAAATCTGTAAAACAAAGTACGTATACGCCCTAGTGTACACTCGCTTTAACCTTCCTGGGTGATTGTTTTGGCCGGGAATATGCTTAATAATTGTATTATATTTATATATACGTACTTTGTCAAATATAAAATATACTCAATGCGAACTATTTCAGTTGGAGACTGCAATTAGTCTAAGAAGTTAAAAAATAGTATTCTATTTGTTTTTCGATCAACAAATTGACAGTGTGATGACAAAATCATGACCTAATTCTAGGTTAATGATGTGGCATAATTTGGATGTAAGAAATAGCGATGTTAACTTTCGCAAATGGAGTAATATAGCATAGCAGTGGCAGATAGAAAATTATTTGACAACAAGAAATGCAGCAACACACTACAAATAGAGTTCTTTTTAGTTTTTTTTAGGCTTACCCGAAAAGTTGTACTCCCCCAAAAAATTTTATTTACTATCGTGAATTTCGAATAAATTTACCTTGAATAAGAAAAACGTTTAGTTAAATTGCACAAAACAATCCATGTAAAACTTTCATCCACGTGCAATTGAATTGCCAAGGTTTGAAAGAGGAAAACATGTATATTCCCAGGGAAATGTACATAACCCTAACTATCAAACCATATCAAATGTGGGTACACATTTTTTCGAGAGAATGTCGTGTCGTGTCTTGTCGTCGGCTTGCAAATTTTTACCATATTGCATTTTTATATTTATACTTCAAAACTATGGATTGTGGGGACATTCAAAATTGCCTCAGTAAATTTTATATTTTAACATCTGACTACACTGTTGGTGTTGGATGTGTTCAGTAAAAATTTAATTATTAGGGGCATTCACGATATGGTGTAACAAGTTTTGTTATATTTTATTTTTTACAACAGACTCCAAGGGATTTGAAGACTCCAAGGTGTTGGAAGACTCCAAGTGGTTTGAAGACTCCAAGGGGTTTGGAAACTCCAAGGGGTTTGAAGACTCCAAGGGGTTTGAAGACTCCAAGGGGTTTGAAGACACCAAGGGGTTTGAAATCACCAAGGGGTTTGACGACTACAAGGGGTTTGAAGACACTGGGGGGTTTGAAGACTCCAAGGGGTTTGAAGACACTAAGGGGTTTGAAGACACCATGGGGTTTGAAGACTCCAAGGGGTTTGGAAACTCCAAGGGATTTGAAGACTACAAGGGGTTTGAAGACACCGAGAGTTTGAAGACACCAAGGGGTTTAAAGACACCAAGTGGTTTGAAGACTCCAAGAGGTTTGAAGACACCAAAAGGTTTGAAGACACCAATATGTTTAACGACTCCAAGGGGTTTGAAGTCTCCAAGGGGTTTTGAGACTCCAAGGGGTTTGAAGACTCCGAGGGGTTTGAGGACTCCACACCTTTTCTAATCTGTATCTACACTGAAGCAAATGTCAAAATCTGTTTCACATTTGTTCTGAAATATCTTACTTTGTGTTAAATAAATTTTACACTATTGTTTTTTTCTGTTACAATAGGGTTCGGGTATAGTAAAAGTGTAAGAGTGTAAGACTCTGACATTCAATATATTTTCTTGTTGTAGTGCAAAAAAAATGCTACACTTTTTCACTTTTGCAATGATACAAGACAGGTTACATCGGATCGTGAATACCCCTAGTATACATTCATCTTCTTTGTAAAATGTTTTGTGTTTTCATTATGAAAATTGTATGACATTGTAAGGGGTTTTCCAATAAGAGGTGTTATTTTGAATAGCCCGCTAATTCGGTAGCTGTCACTTTTGAAGCTGTCATTTTTTGACATTTGACAAGTAGAAACTATGCTATTAATAAAAATGGAACGATACACGCTTCAACAACGCATTTCTTTTTTTTGAATATCAAAATAACACCTCTTATTGGAAAACCCTTTATAATTCTTCGAAAAAGTATCCTCCTAAATATATCAGTTTTAGCCATTAGCTGTCTATGTACTAACATTATTTGGAAAGCCTTATTAGTATCTATTATTGTCTTTTAAACAACGTGACGGCCAACTAATTAAATTAAATTTAAAGTTGCTATTAGCTAATGGAAATTCATAAAATGTCATAAATTGCCCAGATATTTTTATTGATTTTCCATTACATATGTGTTTGTTTATTAAAACTAACATTAATGATGTAAAACTCCAACAACAAGAAAACACAAAACTTGCTTTAACACACTGAATAACAAAACAAAATAAATAAAATAGATACCAACTTCATACCAATAGTAGAAACAATGGTTCAGGCCATAAATAGTTCAAAATGAATTTATAATTCATTTAAAATTAAGACTCATTCAAGTTAGACTTGTTATTGTGAACCTTGATAATAAAGTAAAGCTACACAAACTATTTCTGCCATAAATAAAAATGCTATAGTTCATATTGGGTGTTTGAGATATTATTGTCTATTTTTTTTTTTTGTTATGTTGAAAATTTGAATTAATGGGTAATTAATGAAACACCCACTACTATACATTTATTAATGGAAAGTATTTCATTTAACTGAAAAGCCAGATGAATGATGTATATTTATTGGAAAATTGTTGATTTGTTTGGTGTTTATTTGTTCGGTAATTTACACTACAGATGGTGTTTGCCTTGAATGCATTATTTGTAGTTGTTTCGGTTTTTGTAGGCACAAAAGGGTGTGGAGAACATTTGGAAACAAATATTGAAAGCCTATAAAATGGCTTTTGAAATTATTGTGTATTAAAAAGAATTTAAACAACATCAATACAAATGCAAATGTTTATTTGGGTTATTGGATTAACTGGTAATCATCTCTTTCGAATTTTTTTTTTCGTTTTGTTTGAATACATGATTAAAGAAAAAAGAATTTTGTATTTAAATGGAAACATTTGGAACAACAATTATTGTGATATACGTATTACTAAAAAGCATTACACATGTATAATAGATCGGTAGTTTGGTATAAAAATACAACTACATACTTATGTTTGTAAAATTGAAAATTGTTCGAAAAGCGACGACAATACCAGCAGAAATTCTAAAACACATACAAATTAACAAGTCTGGTTTTTTGATTACGCAAGCCAAGTAGCAAATACCCTGTTTTTTTTATTAAAGTCTTCGCAAGCTACAATAATTAGCTACTTCAGAATTATGAAATCTCACGTCAAAAGTTAAAGAGTTGAATCCAATTGTTTGTTTCCTCAGTATTTGGCGTCAAAATTTGGACATTTCGATAAGGCATCCCACTCATGTTGAAGAGAATGCTGCGAAGATATCTGAGATTTCATTTTTCTGAACTTTATTACACGGTCCAACGTCAATGCAATGACTTGAATATATCTTTGACGAAAATATTGATGATTATGTGAATGAAGCGTAGTTTCAGTGCAATTTGCACTGTTGTCTGCCACTGCATTGAGGACGTAGAATTTTGATGATCGCACGACTCATTTACCACATTCGAGTACTGTCAGACCTCATGAAATAAATGAGTAATAGTCTTAAAGTCAATAGCCTTAAATAGTACTATTTTAAAGAAATACGAGAATCTAGTTAAAGAAGTCGTTTATTTCCCAGCTCTTATCTAACTTTTTGACACTGCCAACACTTTATGGCTTATTCGCACCAAACCATAAACGGGATTTTACTCGTTTTCCTCAAAACGAATACTAAAAACTACTCGTTTTCCAATGAATTTTTCATAAACGACTTGTTTTGCAAAACGACTTGTTTTTAATAAAACGACTTGAAAACGAATTGCAATTCAAAAATGAATTAAAAGAACAGATCTTCCGTCAAGGAAAATTGATATGATTGTGAATTGGCCCTCAGAAAAACAAGAACAACTGATTGCTTGCTGTCAAAAAAATTAATTTCAAATCGTTCAAACAATTATGGCAGCGGTAAGGACATTTTTTCAAATACTTATTTGTAATAAATTCTTAATGCATGAATTCTTTTTATTTACAGGAAATGCAAAAGAAAAAAACTAAACAAATTTGGGGAAGTGCGAACGAGGAGTTCTTGATCGAACTTTGGGCTGAATATTCTTATTAAAAGCTCACTTTTGTCCATATGCTTCTATGCATTGCATAATTTTGAACTATTATTTTTCGTTTCATTAAAAGTTCAACTATTATTTTCCAATGAAGAAGACAATTCTTCCTGCTTCTGGCTCAAAAATAAAGTTGGTTAAATCCTCATATTTAGTTCTGCTCTCTTTTTGTGCAGCATTATAAGATTTGATTGCTAAGCATTCATGTTGTATCAACGTTTTGACAGCTTTTTCAAAAATAACTGAAATGTCAAACAAAAACAAGTAAATGTTCGGTGCGAACGCTCTACTCGTTTTGGTCAACGAAAAGGGTAAGCAAGTTTGGTGTGAATAGGCTTTTAAACAACTCTTCTAACTAATGTATGTTCTTATCGCGATTGTAGAAAATTTCAGTTAAACGCTCCTATTTTTGACAGATATAGAAATCAAACAGAACCAGAATTAAACATAAACATATGAAACAGAGTAATTTCAAATTAAAATTAAATGCACTTGTTTTCGTATTCACTTTGAAAATGTGGATTGTAAAGACGAAAAAAAAACCTAAGGACTCCGGCTAGTGTTCCAACTATAAAGCCGTGAAGAAAAGAAATTCCGTACCCACCGTGCAGATTTCTGTGTGTTTCTTTGGTCGAAATAATTCTGTTTAGTGTTTTGAAAATTTAATGAATTGATCCTGAAATATTGACATAAGCCCATTTTTTCAGTTTGTGTTAAAAGTACTATGTATATCGGTTTGGTGCATATTCCTTCCGTAAAATTATAAAGTCGAAAGGACGAA
Organism: Philhelius pedissequus; assembly: GCA_910595825.1. Taxonomy (NCBI): domain Eukaryota; kingdom Metazoa; phylum Arthropoda; class Insecta; order Diptera; family Syrphidae; genus Philhelius; species Philhelius pedissequus. The sequence continues at coordinate 18,022,836 of OU343163.1, read as the reverse complement.
AGTTCTGGCGAAATATTGACCACTTGCGTTATAATTCAATACGTTTTCTAACTATTTGGATATACATACCTCCACTCAAAATTATAGTAATCGAACAGTTTGTTTTATTAAATCGGTATCTTGAAAAAAATTCAAGGTCCTCAAGTTCTTTGAACGGATTCGTTCGAACTTTGTATAATTTTGTAAAAAAATCGGAAAAGCTTCAAAAATGTTAAATCTTAATCTTCAGAAAACTTTTTTCTTTACATTTTTGTTATGAAATGTCAAACGTCAACTGGATAAAGCTTACTTTATAAAAAACATAAAGAAGGTCTTTTTCTATTTTTAAAGTTAGATGACCTCCTTAACGTTAAAGTATAATTTTTGTCGTTTAAAGTTATTAAAAAGGTGCCCCTCATTTTGAAACTCATTTTTAGAGTCGACTAAAACTAATTTAAGGTAGGTTTCACGAAAGTTTTTTTTAATAAAATAAATTGAATGGTTTTACATACAAATATGGACGATTACAATTACATTATCATTTTAGTGCGATTTTAGGGCATTTTCGATTTGTAATCCGGAGAAAAAATCCAAAAGTATTTTCTCTTCTTTTCAAGTGTCCAATTAAAAACATCATTATATATTGGTTGTTTTTGTAACAAAATATTAACTTCAGGGAGTAATATCTGTCAAACTAAATGTCAGTGTAATTAACATATATATTCAGTAATCATACATGTTTCAGTAACGATAACAAACTTTGAAAACTTGATTCCAAAATTATGATTATGAGATGCAAACCTATAAAGTATTGAATTTAAATTACACCATATTGAATTCTATTTAAAGTTTGTGCAAAAACTAAAAATTGTATCTTGTATGACATTTAAAATGCCAAATTGACAAATGGAAGATCTGTTTGTTTCATTCGCATCTCTGGCAATTTTAAGTCTTTGCTTTTATAATCAATAAACACATCTTGAGTAAGCTTTAACAGCAAACAAAACAAATATGTGTTCTATGATTTATGTATCGTGCTAAGCTTTATTAAAATTTGCCACATCATTAAATAGTGCATATTATATAAAATTATTAATATTTTTACATCGTACTAAATCAATTAACATTTTGCGTTGTATTTATAAAATTAGATGGGTACTTTGTTTTGAACTCAAGGCGTAATATAAACATTAGCTTCATGAAATTTGAATTTTTTAAACAATTGTTTTAAAGCAGCTCAAAATAAAATTGAATAATATTACATTATGTATATACATTATTTGTCAGTACATACGAGTAGTTAAAAGAAAACTGTGGCATGTTCTATTTCTTTTCGAACGCTTATTACCCCCCAATATTTATAATCAAATAAAAATTCCTTCATTTTTTTTCACTTTTTGGCCAATTTCGCATCTCTCCAATTCAATAAAAAAAATAGCCACTTAAAAGTTGCAGCAACTTCTATAAATTTTAATGCATTTTTGAAGGTATTATATTTGCTGTCCTAGTTTAGTTTTTTTTTATTTGAATTCACCTCATAACCTACTATCAACGTGGAACACGTTCCAAACCAATATCGATTACGTAATTCTAGTGTCACAGCCTTGACTTTCACATCTAAATTCTTTTAAGAACGCAAGCAAGTATATTTGGCAAGTGAAGCCAATTGTAGATTACTAATGCAAATTCAAATATATTATTTTTGTATACCTACAACAACAAAAAAAAAAATAATTGCTATGATCAAGTGAAATAAATCGAAAACCAGAGTTAAGGTAAAAATAATCAAGCAACATTAATTCTCAACGCCCCTGTTTTTTTTTTAATCCATCTTTTCTTGTTGTAGCTACACCTTTACATACGATAGTTTTTTTTGTTATAATGTTTATAACAGCTCTAACTTAACTATACAAACGAACATGAAAATCATAAAGTCGTGCACTGAATCGTAATTGTAACGCAATAATAAAAAAAAAAAACACAAATTCTGCACACCACCACTCACCAGACGTTATTATGTAGTATACATGCTCCTGTGGTGTGGATTGTTTGAGTTTTAAAAGTAAGCAGGGAAGAACCTAGCGTAACGGTGAAACAATTAAACTCTTTGAATTTGTTATTCAGGTAAAATACAAAAAAAAAAACACAAAGAAAAATACGTTGAGATAGAGGTAGAGAATACAGAAATATACTTGGATGAACAGGGATGTTATACAGACATTCTATTTTATTGTGTTCTTTTTTTCTTGCACTTGGAACAAACATCGAACTTCAGATTTTTATCAATCTTGACATTATGATGACAGAGAACACGAAAAAAACAATGTAACAATTCCATACCTCTGTACAGCCTAGCATTTAGCAGCATTTAGGTACTACTTAAGCACTTATGTGACAGTTTACGCAGAGGAAAAAGTAACCCATAAGCGTGTTAAGTTCAACATAAATATTTATGATTCGTATCAGCAAACGGGGCTAAAAGTCTTAGGTGCCTCCCTAGAGGTAATGCCCGAATTGGATTTTATTTCTGGTTGTTCGAATTCAAACTGATATTTTCTATCATCTTAAGATATACGTCAACATAACATTATTTGGCAATCCAACCAGAAATGCCCAGAAACAGTTTCCTTTATAGGCCGGTAACTATTTCGCTCTTCAAACATTTTTGTTAGTACTTAAATTTTTAAAATACACCATTTTTATTAGTTAATGTGCGTGAACAGGTCTAAATCAGGTTATAAAGCATTTTGTTCATGAAATGCATTTTTGACAAATCTTTTAAAACAGCCTCTACCTAAACGTCAACCTCTCTTGCTAAAATGAAATTTCAAGACACGAATTGCCCAGCGAAGGAAAAAGAAAATTTGTAAGTAGAGATTTCGTTGGCGATACAGATATCAAGGAGTTGGTCTGTTACCAAAACTGGGCAGGTTGGAAAATTTGTGTCTCTCTTCTGAGTGTGGAACAAAAAAAAATTGAAAAATTACTAAATATGGAGGTCTGAAACTATTTAAAAGTAGCTAATGAACTCACCTTATTTTTCAGAGCCACAAAATGGATGCTCTAATGTCATTTTCCAAAATTAAAAAGGAGTGATTTCTAGCTTTATAATCACTCCAACACTTTTTACAAATTTGAAAGCGGTGAATTAGTAACTACGACTTTTACACAAGCAAACTTGTTCAACAGAATAGTTGTAAAACTTGCAGAAAGCGAGAGAGACCCCATCTACAATTTCAACCAATACATATTCAGTTAAACGTCAAATCAACCAATTTGTTAAACAAATTCCGAAATAAAAAAGGGTGCCCTAAATTAATTTTTGGAAAACGACATTATTTATTCATTATTAGAGGACTAAATTTTTGACTTTTTGTTATTGACAGCATTCTTTTATTTTATATGCAAGGTGAAGGAGTTAAATTGAAAATTCTAACAACAAGGCACACAACTCTATAAAATTAAGAGTGTAGTCAAACATAAAAAGGAGTGTTAGAATTTCATAAAATAAGTGACCCATTGATCACACCACTTCAATGCCAGCAATATGTTGAAAAAATACTGTTCAAATCTTGCGATTTGACATTCCAGGAATATGTCAGTTTTTTCAGTTTTTTTTTAATCAAATAAGAATGTAAATGGCGAGAAAAGAGTATAAATAGGTTTACTATTTTTTTTATCGAATATACATATTTACCGTAACTTTTACATAAAATGAAATGATATGACATAACTTCCACAGTAAAAAAAATTACTAAATATCATTTATGGGATTTTGATTGTAATAATGGTCGTCGGCATGGTCTATAGTATAGGAGTGTATAAGAAGATATATTCTGTAGTTTCTCATCTAACATTTTGACAGCTGACTGACAGATTGTAAGAGATTTCTCAGTTCTGCTGTAAAATATTTAGAAAAAAAAAAGTTAGATTCGCCTCCTCAATTTTAGACGGGGCGAAATTTGTGAGATCTCAGTTTTCTGAACAGTCCATTTTATTTGGGCGTTCTTACTTTTATATAGATATTTTGGTTCTTGAAATGAAGTGAAATATAAGTTATAACAGTTTTATAAGAAATATTCAGCATTAAACGTGTGAGCAGAGTGGGGAGATGCTGAATCAAAAAAGTTCCGGAAGCCCGACTCCTTATTAACTGTACTTTTCTAAATTGGCATGTCTGGAGTCACTTCCATAATATTATATTAATAAATTAGGAAAAAACAACGTATAACATCACTGGATGTTCCATCCACATTAGAGTGACTCATTGAGCCTGGATCTGTATTGCAAAATGTTTTAGAAATAAAAAACTTATATATGGAAATAGAAATACAAACAAATTCCGTTCACTACAAGGTGACGTTGGTATAATTTAACTCGATCCGAGCAATGCAATAATAAATTATTGTACTTGTATTTTTTATTTGTGTTCATTTTAACTTTTATAGCTTTAGTGGGTGCCAAAGATACACAAACAGGTTGCTCTTCGAAATTCTATGAAGCAAGAAGTATACTATTGCACACAAGCATTTACAATAATATCACCATATTTGTATAGATACATAATATGTAGTGTATATATAATTTGTTGCTTAAACAATATTGTAAGACAAAAACATAATAATAATTAAATATTTAGTCACATTTGTTGTTAATGCATCATTTGAAAAATTGTACCTAGGTACGTATCAAAAGTCAGCAAAAATTACATACATACATACCTACATAATAAGCTCAGGTGAATGTAAGTAGATTTTTTGTGTTTACTTTTTTTTATAATGCCAACGTAATCAAAACTCTGCAATTCAGCCTTTTACTGTTCACATTATTGTTGGTTTATTATGAATCTTTTTAAAGAAGACTGTATTTTTTTTTTCTTTTGTAATAAATGATTTAGCATAATTTATTTGAAAATTTAAGACATTTGACTATAATTAAAATAGAAATAAATACGTGACAGGGCATATACGAATATGTACGAGTACGCTAACTAAAAGTGAAAGTAGTTTAAAGCGTTTTGCCAATTAGTTAAAATTTTGTCTGTCTACAGTCTACATATGAGGTTGACTTTATTAAAAATGGGATAATTGTGATGTATTACCCAAAATGCCAGTTTATTAGTCACATGCAAGTTGTTTGCAAAACACAGTCCATAACCTTTTGAACTTTTAACTTTTGCAGGGAGCTCACTTTTAACTTTTCATGAAATGTAATTAAAACATTCAGTTGGTGGAGAAGCAGTGTCCAGTCCAGTCGCTAATAATTCAAATTCAAGCATCGTTTCTGCAAGTTGCTTATTAGATGTAATGCACCCACATTATATTTGTCGAATTCGAACGACTAATAGGAGAAGCACTTTTTAATTTCTTCTGTATTATCATTGGAAAAAATCTGTTCAGGTCTTAAATTAAATTTTGTCACAAGAATCCAAGTTTTTCATTTTCTTAACATTTTTTCATGAAAAGTAAAAAAAGTTGCCTTTATAAGTAAATGTGTCAAATTATGACATATTTACTTTAGACAACAAAATTTGTTTGACAAAGGCAATTCGACACAGAAATAGTTCTCAAATTTTCGTTGAGGACATTTGCTGTCAAGTTATTAAACTTGAACAAAAACCAACAAGAACTCATTGGGTATTTACCTACATGAAAATGAACAAAATTCAATCTGTTGCGAACTGTCAAACTATAATTGTGTTCCACACACCATCCATACTTCAACTTTGTAATTAATTGTTCACGCGGGACTAACCTCAAAATCAGATATTATCAATTATAAAATGTCATTCGAGACGAACAAAAAAGTCATGTGAACGAAATGTCAAAATGGACTAATACTCGTTAATTCATTGATCGTTGGTTTCTCCCATGTGAAAAGGCCTTTAGATGTGTTCACAGCCAAAATTTTTTTTCAAATTCGTTCAAATGTTTAGAAACAGTGTTTACATGATAATCTCTGATATTGACTATATTGAATGTGTGTTTTCTATTGTTCTGAACATGTTCAGAGCACGCTCGATGAGCTCAGATAAAACCGACTGAGTATTCTGAGTTAATTTCTAAATGTAATGTGTATCAAGAGCGAAATGTGAAGAAAAAAAATACTAGGAACATAATTGTAATCAAAATGGCCAAAAATTTACAGTTTCTATTAATGAATAATACATCAACGAAAGTGAATTGTTAAATGTCAGTTAATAGTGGCTAAAAGTTCAAGTGTGTTTAAAAAACAAATCAGAGTGTTCGGAGCTTGCTCTGCTCAGAAAAAAATTCCGAACAAAGTTTATGTGTTCTTTTCTGAATAAAAAAAGAAAAACATTTATTGTATGAGTTATAAAAAGTTGTCTGTCACTCTTGACATCGACAATAATGCAACCGAAAATGCATATTTTCTTGTATAACAACCCGTAAAAACGTGTGAGATCTAAAACCATTTTTTTACATACATTATGTTTGAGGTTAAGTCATCAATTTCAATAACTGCGATTAGATAAGTTAGTAATTACTATTGCCTCTCTAATTATAAAAAATTAATTTAGTCAAATCTTATGACAAATTTTTAATTAGGTGTCGTAAAAATAACGTAAAATCTCACTAATAAATTAAATGTTGGCAAACCACATTACAAACAATAGAGCATTTTTTGCTTTTGAGTAATTAGCGAATTCGTTTAAAATAATTTTGCTTGAACGAGTCCAAGCCGTCATGAGTGTCAATTAATACTGGAATCATTGAGATTTTATTTGTTGTTCTGTATTATCTTATTGTTTCAACTCAAAAAATATTTTTTTTAATGCAATCATATTGTTAGAGATTTCTACTGAAAAGTTTTAAATATGAAATTGAATATCTTAAAACAAAAAATGTTGCCCTTAATTTTCTTTCTCATTTCCTGTTAAGTGTTAAATTAACACGTTCCACACAATATTTTTCAAAGCTTACATTACAATATACCAATTAGGTAAGTTATTTTATTTCAAATAAGACATACACATACATATATCTAATATATATGTATACTTCTTTGTTTTTTTTTATATTTAGTAAAACAAAAATGCCACGATGTCAAACAAAACCACAAATGTCATGTCTGTGACATAAGAAAGATTGTGGAACATATTAATGCATTATTTTTCAATTCAAAAAGGTAGACAAAATTCTTAAACGCTAGTGTGAATTCACAATGTTGCTGCATTTACACGAGTGACAAATTGTCATTATTTGATTAATTTTCTTGCCATTGATCATATAATTATGTAAATTGTTAAAAGTCCGACATTGATTCGTTGTTTCTATTCATCATTTTGACATTTGTTATGACATTTGACAGTTTGCATTAGTGCCAACATATAGCTATGTGAGGTCGGAAATAAGGAGATGTCAAAAGAAATCGCACCGAGTAAATTCAAGCGTAGTCTAAGCCTATATTGTTCATTAACAAAACACAACTTAGATCTTAAATTTTGTGGAATGGTAGTTCATTGAGAATTTATAGTAAAACTTCGAAGAATTGTCATCTTGTCTTAAGTCTTACCGCACTCTTTGTCTATTTTGGACTGTTGTAACAATCTTCACCACGCACAATACATAATTAAATATTTATTTTTAAATGCATATATATAATTTTATTCATGTATTAAATTTGTTTAAAGTCTAACATTAATTATCCATTTTAGAACGTGGCTGCTTCATTTGTAGGTTTAAGAGCTGTCTCTTATCTCACCCACATTTATTTCTCATATAATAAGTATTCTAATTTTCCAACGCATAAAAACACCTTAATGTAGCTTCATAAACATTAAAGTGCCAGTAAAAATACTTTTTTTTCGCTGAAATTCAGTAAAAACACAAGAATTATAAGCCTATGATTTATTGTGTTGCTGTATCTTTATGAGCATTTGAGCATCTTCATAGGTCACAAATATTTTAATTAGCATCAGGTGTACTTAGAAATAAGATCTGATATAAGTATTTACGTCTCTTATGGGGTAGTTACATATCTGTGTTTTTAATTAGATAAATTTGTTATAGACTGGGAAGTATCTCAAGTTTCATTAGTATTAATAAAGTAAGTAATAACAACCGACGCGACGTGACGATTCGAAAATTCCTCTCTTTCTTTCCCGTAAGTTAGTTTACAGTTAACCTTTTTAATGTTTAACGTTGTACCTATAATACTTATTTTCGGCTTTTGATAATGAAAACATTCCATTGTCATAATGGTATATATATTCAAAAAAGTCGACACGGCATTCAAGCCTCTTAAATGCAACATAAATGTAGGCGCACCATAGCACAGAGTAGGGGCAGTGACCTCCGAGCATATGACTCATAAGAAGAATTTAAAGACTTGCAATGAAATCAGAAAAAAAAATGTAAAAAGTAGACATCGTAATTATTTATCATTTTATTTTTTTCATGTATCTAAATACATGCATATTACTTTTGTCTAATAACCATAAAGACTTAAGAGCCCTAAAGCAGGGCCGAATTTTAATAAATATAAAATCTTGCCCATCATGATGAAATTTTTGACGTAAAAGACGGCATTACATACAACACAAACCAATCTCATCTTTGGATATGCTATGGAACGCGACCATTTAAGCAAGATGGGACCCAATGTAATGGCATAATGTGAATGTGCCATAATTTTTGCAAAATGGCATCGAATGTCATTGTGTTTTGACATTTATGTTGTAAGCAAATAGAAAATTATAGAATAAAATAATCAATCTCTCAAAATTTAGCTCACTTATGTCATTTTCGATCTGTTGTTAGGAGTTAATCCCTTTTCACTCCTTAAAGTCCATGCCTAGAGGATTTGGAAAATTCAGAGTAAAAAGAATAACTCCGCACAGCTATCCGAATTCCGAAAACGACATAAATAATAGTTCGGTACATTATTCTCCAGCTAAGATTTGACAGATCTTAGATTAGATTTTAAGGTACGTGATTTGTATAAACTTTACTTTGAATACAAAACAGCAAATTCATTTAAAAAAATGTTTTGGGGTAAAAGATTTGTCAAAGCCAAATGACAAAAAATGACAATTTGTGATTAAATCACTTGCAATGTATGTACTATTTTTTTTTCGACGTATCCTCGATTACGTTCTAATGTCAAAATAAGACTGGTTTTTAGCTGATACTTGAAGAGAAAAATGGGAGCTAATGTCATTTTGGATTGACTGTTCGGAGTTACTTGTTATTAACTCCTTATGTGTCATTCCTATAGAATGTGGAAAATTCGGAGTAGAAACTACGAACAGCCAATCGAAATTGGCATACAATTTAGCGTTAGCAGCGTTCTCGACTTTAAACAAAAATTATTTTCCTCGATTTTACATTTTTTGCCATACACTAAGGTCAAGTCTATCACCAGAATTTGAACTCAATAGGGCCTTCGTTAGCCCTACTCCAGCACTGGTTTGTATTTTGTACACACGTTGGTTGACACAGGGCAAACTGCAACATAAAAAATGAATAATTTCTTGTACAGTGCACAGTCATTCTTTTGCCCAGACTATATCATCACAGAACACAATTTTATTGGATGAGTCAGTCCTTAAAGCAGGGGATCATCAATACTCATGACAACAAAAATATACATGAAAAATACCACCAATAAAAAATAAAAACACACAAGAAGAAAGAAATTCAAATTACGAAATTGTATTTATGGAACCCAATGTTAGCAGTTCCATTTCTAATACGAGGTCACTTTTTTTGAAAACCATAATAGAATGTTTTTTTTTTAGTCAAAAAAGTGAATTATGGAAAACAATCTATTTCTTTTTCAATTATTGCATTTTCCATTGAACTACAGTTTTTCAATTTTTTTTTCAGGTAGATGTTCATGAGATTTTTTTTTGTAGACGGATGTAAAGACACTTGCTTGTATCCTGTTGGAGAAAAAAAAATGTTTCCATCTCTTTATGGTGACATATGAAAAAACACCATGCATATCAAATTACTGATGAGATATTCACAGTCAGGGATAATGACGATCCTTTCATATACTCGTATTTTTTAGGAGGAAACTATAGGTATTTACATAAGTTAACGTTTGAATATTTAAGAAAATAAAGGATAAGGTTTCTTTCATGATTGTTTGCGCGGTTCCGAAAACAAAAATGTTAAAACCATTTAAGTTGACCTTAAAATCTTTGCCTATAGTTTTTCATGGAAAATTAAGAATATTTTTTGGAAGTGCGCGAGGAATTGGACGAAAAAAACTATGAACTTCATAAAAATTGACATTTCCTCACAAATCATCAATAACACAGGCATTCGGTAAGAATCTTTGCTTTTAGTTAAGTCCGAATGGAATTTGCTGTTGTTGCATCCAGCAAGTAATTTCTGTAGTCAATCATTGTTTTTTTCTTCCAATTTCCTTTATTTCCATTATTTGTGATCAGCGGAAAGTAACAAATATTTTTTCTAACTTGTTTATTTGATTCTTACTAATTTTAAGCTTTAACAAGCCAATGCGGGCGTTCACTCACTTATAAGATATGTTATCTAGGATACCAAGCTATCGGAGTAAGTCTGTGAACGAATCAGATAGGTTAGCTGAAGGCTGTCAAAAAATCAGAACAAAACGCATAATAAATGAATTTTGGAGTCAGCTGTTCTATACATATTTGTTCTCGCTAGTTATTCCAAATTTTTTGGGATGACTCAAGATAGCTTTCATGAGAACAGCTGTATTTTCATCAGATGTGCTTTTGCACGCATTACAACAACAGAAAGTTATTGCTGAGAATAACTGAGTGAACGTCCCCAATAGGGAACATGAATGATGAGTGAAAGTTCCCCACGAAATGTATTGATACTGGAAATAAAGTTATGTAAGTTAGGTTTTGAAGGGGCGTGCAAAGCTCAGCAGCTGTTGCGTACACGGAGCCTATTATGGTCCATTGTGATCCCCTTAAAGACAGAAATGGTGCTAAACTAATGTTTGACAAAGGTTTGTTCATTTCCGAACGAGCCCGTGATCTCTATATTTTGTTAAATTTTTTTTCGAAGTGTCGAAGACGATTTGTTTAGAGAATCGCAGAACAGGTGTTTAATGGTTTCTATTTATTTGACAACTCCTACAGAAATCGGGTGCGAATGAAACCAATCTAGAGCCGATTGTACGAATGGCACAATGTCCCGTATAGGAGACCTATAAATCTTATAATACTACTACCACTTTTTGAAACTGATCCCTTCCTTGCCAGTTCATCTGCTATACAGTTTGCTTCTACATATTTGCTATGTCCAATAATCCAGCAGATTTTGCATTGGTTAGTGTTCAGTACGCCTTGGCCTACTACCTTGAATCTTATTGTCTCACTGGATAGTGTTTTGATTGCAGCTTGACTGTTCAAATTGAAAAATAATGTGAGTTACCAAAGGAACTAGGCTGATATTTCTAACGATTTTCGTTTTATATGAAATTTATTCCGGAAAAGTCTCATGATAATACAAACAAGATTACCGATAGCGTTCAATATTTTGAAAGATGCATATGGTTGGAATAGGGAAAAAACGGATTTTAAAGCCCAATATTCACAGTCTATCGTGAACGAACGTTACTTTTACTGGTATTAAAACCTTAAGTTATTGAACGTAGGACGCAAAGGCTGGTGCCCTGAAAGAGCGTAAAGTGGACATAACCTTATCCATTGCTCAATAGTTCGTCAAAGTCATCGAAAATTTGATATTTCGAATGCGCACAAATGCTCATTTAAACGATTTCATTGATTGTTCTTTCAAATAAAACAAAAAAAAACGTTGATACTCACACCCAATTTGTTTTATTCAATTTCAGGTATACGTCCCTATAAGAACACCCTTGGATCAGAACTGATATCTGTGTATTTTGATGTAGGGAGGAATTTTTAAAGCCTTGGCAATAAACAGCAACACTTTTATTTCCTTAAACTCATACTCCATTGAATTTGCCCAGAGTTTTTCAGCTGCCGAAGGGCCAATTCCTAGCTGCCGGAATGAACTTAGAATTGTAATAATAACAGTGTTTTTCAAGAAAGTGACTTCAGACACGTTAATTTATAACAGTTCCGCATATTCGACATCCGGAACGTAGTTATTTTTTTGCAGCCAACTGTTGAATAATTCACACTTGAACAACGTTTAAAAAACTACCATAACGGTTAGAAATTGTCGTTTTTATAGTCTCGTACTTTTTCAATTAAAATAGCCCTTGATGTTTTTAAATTTCTGACTATTTAATTTCATTGCATTATTTAACATTTTCCCAGATACATTCATTATTTATATTTAACCTTGCGAAAATGAACTATTAAAAATCTTCTATTCATTCTTCGACCTTTCGCAGATCGATTATAAAATTAAACATCGAATCACTAAATGTTTAAAACATTTCAACACACTGAAAAACGAATATTATTTGTTTGCAAATTGAAACAAATCTACATTTGTATAGCTCAATCATAGCACTTACTTTAATCTTATTCAGAGAAACCTCCACTTGGTAGGTGTCTTGATATATCTGACTCCAATAAGGAACACCTACGATTTTATAATCACCTTCGTATTGTACATGTACATAGTGGTAGTTAACTTAAATTTGTTATAAAAAAAATGCACAAAAAATTCCTCAGAACTCATTCAATTTCACAAAAGGGTCTTCCGGTAATCACACACAAAAAAACAACAAACAAACGATTAAGAATCGCAACAACTACCTTACCTATCGGCAAAAAAAACTCCTATTGTATTGCCCTGCTGCAAAGTCGATTTTCCATTTACCGATCCGTTCCGAGAGGGTTCCTTCTTAATTTCGCTTTGAAATCCAACACTTTAGAGAAGGAGAAAAAAAATAATAATGAACACTGCACAAATTAAGGGAAAACCCATAAAACATTAAAGAAAACAAAAACAAAAAAAAACATCAGAAAAGCACTGCACTGTGAACCGGAAATTATAATGCACACGTATGTACCTTTACTTTACGGACTGCAAAACACGTTAATTTGGAACACTGGTTTTGAAATTTAACAGAAGGGTTGCTGACGTATTAAATGTACACAAAAAAAAACAGATTAAATTTTGGCAAACGTGAAGGTACTCATTAAGGTACTAGTCTGTTTTGTTTGTAGTTCGGTAGCAAAACTAAACTACTACTTACTATATGAGATGATGATTCATAGGTGTTGGTTTTTTGCATAAATCTTTACTTGATGTTGATAAGGTGTAACTGGAAGATACTTTTTTTTATAGGTAATATAATTTTAGTTATTTATTCTTTATTTCTAGTTTGTTTTTGTATTGAAACTCGGAAATGCTGTATGTAAAAAGAACAAACTTGAAAACTGGTTTTAAATTAAATTCTTGTTTTGCTAGTTCTTTTTTTTTTATTTATCACTTTTTATGTATTTAATTCACTGAAGTTTAGAAGCATGGATTCAAAAGAGATTTCACGTTTGCACAAGATTTCTTTTATATTTTTATTTGAAAAATTCCACATTCCTTATCTATTGTTGGATTTTGAGGAATTTAAATGTGATTCTGATTCATAATTTGCTTGTTTCCTAATAAAGTGTATGTTTTTCCTTTTTTGGATTAATTGAACACCCACGGAATTACCTACCGAATTTTTGTATTTCAATATTTCGTTTGAAAGGAAGACACAGACGATTTATTCAAAAGCATATAATTTATAATTCACATCTAACTACAAAATCCACAAAATTCAAGATGCAGATACGAGAACTCCAAAAATAACACTGGACGGGAAAAAATCTTCGTATCAGCTCACAGCTCCTATAATACCACCTAGCTAGAGCAGCAGCACATTTTAGTTGTTGTTGTTGTTATTGTTATATTTTTTCCTCTCGAAAATCGAGACATGAGAAACACTGGATATGAGGCCAGGGCACCGCCACACTGCCACTGCCACAGCCACAGAAGGAAAATAAAGACAACGAATGAAAATAACTAAACAAAAATAAAAATAATATGACGTTGAAATGAACGAGGAACAAGAAGATGGAAAGACTAAAAAGGCTAAAATAAACAAATGCGAATCCAGAAGGGGAGAAAAAACACATACAAAATTAATGTTGTTTAAAATAAAATGCATACAAAACGACTAGCACACTGTTGCATGCAACATGATTGCTTAACAAGAATGTTGCGGGCAGATTTTTGTAGATTCATTTTGTATTGTACCTATTCCTTTTTTTTGATGTAACAACTGGTGAGAAAAAAGTGAATGTCATTACGTTTGTGGAATGTGGAAAAAAAATCTTTAAGTATATTTAATTGTAGGTAGTTGGAGAATGTGGGTAGGTATCTTTATTTTGTGTGTGTAAGATTCAGTACCAAAAAGTACTAGTTACTTTTTATTAAAGAGACAACAGTGACAGTTTATCACAATGCAACTGCAACTCTGCATAGGAATAAAAAAGTGCTGCCAATTCTAATGTAAAGTGCTTGTGCAAATATATATTTATTTATTGAGTTAATTTTATGCGATTTATACTTACTTATGTTATATTTTTTTTCTATTAAGTTTTTATTACAAAAAAAAACTTTTTTTATTCCATCTTTTAACGAACTTTTCATTCAATCATATTCACGACTTCAACAGGACTTTTTTTGCAGTTTATTGAATTTTCGTTAATTTACACTTAATTTTCTATTAATATGAAATTGACACGTTTACAATAGATTTGTAATTTAATGCGAATTTCCATTGTTTATTACAGATTTCAATCTAGATTTTGATTTTTTTTTCGAGTTCAATGGAACATGATTTCACATTTGAATTTCTTTTGTTATTGTATTTGTGTAATTTCATGTCTGGAATTTGATTTCGTGCAAACTGTCTAAATTTGTTTATTTACGTTCAAATTTTAATAAGTGAGCAAAAGATTTTAAAATATTTAATTTTTAAGAAGGAAACTTTTTAAATGAGTAAATGATAGATAATATGCAACATGATACTTTTGGTGAACAGTTTTAGTGGTTCCGGTGCAAGGAGCAACATATAAATTCATCAAGCAGAAAATTGTATTAGTGTTACTACAAAGAGGAGTAAATCTGATTAAAAATCTAGATCTGCAAAAATCATCTAGATTCAAAAATAAATCAAATTTAAAAAACTTGGTCCCTTGACAGATCTAAATGGAAAACCACATCGGCCTTTAATTGTAAAATATTTCACAATAACTGAAAACTAGAAAGTGACATTCTCCAAATAAAGAACTTTGTGTTGCCAATAATTATCAGTTACTTATAGGACTTGGTCAGAAGATGCAGGCGACTTGAATGTAATGGAAGTTTATAGGGTCTGATGGGCGAGATGTTAAAATATTATTGCTTTCCAATCAAGGAAACTAGAAAGCTTGTTTTTGTAATTTTAAAATTGCATGGATGATTTCATACACGTAATAAAGTTTGTTTGTATTGCTTAGTTGTTATTGTTTGAGGGAAAACAAAAATGAAACATTTGAATTACTGGAAAAATCAAATATCGGTTTAAAAAAAAATGTTTAAGTATAAAATTTAAAAAACAAAAACAACAACAAAAAAGTTTGAAACGCCATTTTGAAGTAATGTTAATATACATATAAAATTCAAATTTCAAAAAAATTCAGTGAATAATCGAAAATACAGTGAAAAATCGATTTAAAAAAAAATTGTATTTATTTTTTAAAAAATCAAAAAAAAATTGTTAAAAGGTATTTGAGCTTGCAGTTTTATTAACATTTTTAAGGAGCATTTTCGTAAAAAAAAATAAATTGAATCAACTTATCCAATAGTAACAAAGTCGAAAATATGTAAAGTGGTTCTATGGGAAGTACTGTCAATAACTATGCAAAATAAAATATTTTTATACATAAAAGTAGACTGTACTAATTTAAAACCACACAAATTTCTTATACAAAATTCTTTGAGATGTTTTTGAGAAATACATTTTTTTCTTAACATTTGTATGGGAGGTACCATTGGTTCTTATTTTAACAATAAAGTTTTTTAACTACCTCTTTAAGATAGCGCTAAAAAACTATTAAATACGAGAATGCTAGTTTCGAAAAAATCGGTTGAGTGGTTTTCGAAATTTTGAATTTTCAAAAAAAAGTAGGTATTTGATTTTTTTATTTTAAAAAGAATTTTTTTTTTTGGAAAAATGTTGGTGTATATTAGTGTTTAAACTTTCTAGGAGCGTGTGAACCGTTTTCCAGAAAATCGAAATCCATAAAATGGTTCTACTAGAATTACCAAAAATAACCATTTTCTTCAAAAAAAAATTCAGAATTTACCTTTTCCCTTCATTTAAACTGATTTATTTTTTTTTATAAAAATCATGCAGCCGTTTTTTGAGAAAAATATGATATACCTTTTTGGCCGAAAAAATGGATGGCAGGTACTGTTAATTTTCGTCTTAAAAAAATGAAAAAATGTGTGGGCATAAATTTGTATTTTTTTTTCAAAATCAAAAAAAAAAGATTTGTTTGAAAATCTTGGTATGCAGTATTATTTAGAAATTACAAGACCTCCCGTCTCTGTATACAATTTTTAATCGAAATCCCTTGAACAACTATTGTATAACAGGTACCGTTGATAACATTTTATGTGAACATTTTGTGAACCAAACGTATACCTTACCTGCAAATACATATGCACACATATATTTTTAATCAAAATCTTTCATTTTTGTGCAAATTAAATATATACTTTTTTTGCTACAAATAATTGTATTTGGCTGTTATATGTTAATTTAATTTACACGGAGAATTAGCTAAATTTAATAAAATCGCAGTGCTTAAGTGAAAAATTAAGACTAATTAATTTATCTCTATATCATTCTATTTGTATAGATTTTTGATTGTATTTATTGCATTCCGTAAAAATATAACATTGCATTAAAAACATAAAAAAAATAATTTTAAGAACCAAAATTCAAGTCTGAAAGCTCTTTAACTTTATGTTTAACAATCCGACATGGTACACCTACGACGTTTAACAGTTCTTTTTGGACATGGTTGTCCACCATTCTTTGGTTCGCTTATGACATAACGCGAACGCTCAGAATAACCAAGACCACAACGGACATTACATTCTGACCAATTAGACCATTCCGACATGACGCATCCTTCAGGTAAATCAAGGTTTGACGGTGGTTTTTGAAGTACCTGCTTTGGATATATTGGTGCTGATTCTGTAGAAGGACGATAGGTATCTTGTGGTGGGGATCCTATCGGGAAATTGGTTTTGGTTAATTTTGACTCAAGAATTATATAGCAATTAATTTCTCACCCAACAATTTACAGGTGTTCATGCAGTCCTGCTCGCTTAAGAAATTATTTCGATTGCCACGGCATCCACCATATATGAATGATTCACAACGGCCCATCTCTGGATTGTAAGCATAACGGGTGTAAGCACCACGGCATGGACCATTATCTGACTTCTCACGGCAGATTTCTAAAATTAAATTAGTAAAATAAATATTGATTGAATTGGTCTTCCATATATGGCATTTATACCTTTTGCCAAATCAAAGCTCAATGTACAGTCTGCACGGACGGTACACTCCTTTTGTTGGTTCAACTCCATGCGACCTGTACAGTTCGCTATCATGTCTTCCTCGACCAGTACTAATCGGGTACGAATGGTTACTCCCCGACCGCATGTAGCCGTGCAAGGACTCCAATCACTCCATTGAGTTGTTGGGCACAGTGGATCTGGCAACTCCACCTGTTCAAATGTACAGTCCGGTTTCATGCACTTTTGCTTCTCAACAATGGTAACATGAGGGCAACGTTTTCTACCCAAATGGTTGATGAAGGTTCTGGTACGCATCGTAATTCCAATACCGCAACTTGCCGAACATTCTGACCAATCTGCCCAAGGAGTTGTCTTACAAATACCAGCACCTTCGCCGTCATCATTGGCGGAAATCTGACTCTTAGCGAGATTCTCACCTTCATCGTCATCTTCAGCTGGAGCGCTGTATGCAACAAAACAAATGGTAGATAATATTAATTTCCATATTTTGTATTGTCAAATCAAGTTTTCTTCACTTACCCACATTCGGGAACAGGAGCAGCACACATTTCCTTCGACACCAGCTGACGGCTGCATTTCACCATTTTAGCCTTATCAGGATTTAAATATTCCCTGGTTCTCATTCTTATTCCCTTTCCACAGCTTACTGAACAAGGACTCCAATTAGAGTATTCAGTTACTCTGCATTCGCCTGTACAAAGAGAGAGCTTTACATATGGAAATTTTATAGATACTGACTGTCTAGACTCACTTCTTGTATCCTGATCTTCGGAATCATCAGAAACATCCAACTGTAAAGCTTGCAAAAAGTCATCATCACAATTTCTTGAGATAATCTTCTCTCTACGAATGTAAAGTTTAGCCAGAGGAGTCATTGTCTTGGAATTGGGATTGTAAAAAGGAGCTCTTGGATCTTCAGGATACATAGTTGTTATCTTATGCATTCTCTCCCTGGGAATTGTTTCAATATTTGGAGACATATAAGTTATACCGCTATCTGTTCCGGCATCCCATGGGTACAAGTCAAAGTCCATAGATTCCTTCCACGAACAGTCCTCAGTACAAAGATCGAATCCACTGATACCAACAACCCAATCAGGTGATGGACCTAAGAGAGGAAGAATTATTATCAAACGACCGTTGAGCTTTACCACCTCAGACTTGAGCTTACCAAACATAGATACCATAGACACCTTATGATGTTTTCGATCGGTCCTGAAATTCGACGATGTATTTTGATTCACATTTGGATACCACAATCCTGCAGCTTTGATGAGCGTTCTCAATCTCGAACCTTTGCCCCGAAGTTCAGTTTCGAGAGCCGATGGGGACCCAAATTCTGCCAGTGAACGAAAACCATCAGTGGCAATGTGATTTTCACCCCAAAAGGTAAAGTTCGAGTCGTGGGAAGCTCCAACGATATCAGAGAAATGAGTAAGCCAAACAGCAAAAGGATAGTCTTTCGTATGAGTCTCATTCGACCAAATTCCTTCGAATACAAACTATTTAACTATTCCACATTAAAAATCTCAATTCTCTGACGGTTTTCTAACAACTTACACTGTATTTGGCTTCATCGCATGCACAACACTCTTTCTTAATTGTCTTAACATCGGATTTTCGTTCGCACATCCTTTGTGTTAAACGTCCATCATCAGAGAACCAAGCGTGAGAACCTTCATAGACCATGGCCGATATGGAAACACAACCAGAACCAGCTTCGGGTGCTACCCACATTACTTGGATTTCGGTTTTTGGCAGGTCATCGGCCTCCGAAATTGTATTAACACACTTTTCATTGAACTTGGTTAGCGAATCACTGAAGAGTTGGAAACGTCCAACACGTCTAGGACTTGCGACTGTTGAACGTCTTGAACCACTTACTGCCTCAGCTGTGATGGTGAAGTGGGTAAAATGTTGAACTTTGGTGTGTGTTCGGGACCCAAGGAGAACAACTATAATAAAAAAGTTGAAAAATTAAACTTAAGTAGAAATTTTGAAACTAATTTTCAAAAAAAATTGAAAAATGAGAAAAGAACAGATTTATTAAAAATATTTCAATACAACAACGGGGTCTTGTTGAATAAGTCTGAAGCGGTTTCTGGGAATTTTGTTTCCTTCTAAAAGTCAGACTGTTTCCTAAGCATACACAAAATATATCACTCATTCGGTATAGTTAACGTTTTTCCTGGTTCTAGGCAGATTAAATTGCAAACAAACCGTCTGGAAAGTTTTTTTTCAATGGTCGAGGGAAATATGTCCGATGGTGACCTCCAGTGGCAACGTCATGATATTCGGGGAGTCTAAAAGGGGCGACAGGAATATGAATGGTACATCCAAAAGTCCAACGGAATGATACCTATGGTAGATTAGAATTAACGTGACTACGGTTGTAAATAAAAACCATAGTATTATCATTAGACCGATATTTTTTAGTCGAAAACACCACCTATAGATGTCTCCACTATCGAATCTCAAGATGATAGTTATAGTACTATGGATTTTATATACAAATTTGACAATGAACTCAGTAATACTTGTAGCACGCTATTAACTTAATTTAACGTACTTATTTTTAATTCCCCTCATAATGTAAAGTAAATTTTTTAGTATCAAAGACAAAAACCTTTATCATACATCTATTACCATTGAAGAATTATATAAAAAGCCAAAAGATGGCACCCTATTCGGTTCTAAATTGGGAACAACTGCGTAAAGATAAACGAAATTTAATAATAGCGATTGGCAAAATTTGAAGTAATAAAAGTAAAATTGTTCACTTGGAAATTCTAAAATAAGGAAATAATTTGATTCATCGAACCTTGATAAGATATTCATTTTGTGAATTATCGCTTAGTCGTCAAAAGTCGATCATTTAGGTTTAGTAAAATAGAAAAACAATATTGTCGGGTGGCCGAAATTAATAACAAATAAAATGCAAAACTAGATCTCACGCACTTACTCTTATCATAATTTTGTATGAACAAAATTTCTTAAATTGTTTTCTATAAAAAAGTTGGTATGATAATTTTATTAATTACAGTACAGATTTAAAAACGGAATTTCAACGGATTTTTTTCCAAAAAATTCTGAAAATATTTGTCGAAAATATTCGTATGCAGTATTATTTAGAACGACCTACTTTATAAAAATTTTCATCGAAATCCGTCGAGCCGTTAAAAAAAATGGTTGTCTGGCAAGTACCGTTAATAATAAAATATGTAAAAAAATATTTTACCAAAATGTAGTAGACCACTTTTTTTTTTATCAAAATCATTGGAGCCGTTTTCCAGATAATTTGGATGGTAGAAATGGTTAGTAGTATGGCTTGTAGTTTTGGAGCTAAAAAAAACGATTAAAAAATCTATTTGAGATAATCACCTAAAACGCATATAGGTAAATTGAAGAAAATCGCCGTTTATGCTGAAGATCGTTGTACAGACAGACAGACGGAATTGTGGGACCCACTTTTTTGGTGTTCTCCATCATCCTAATGTCAAGTTTGGTTAAAAACTCGAGTTCGATTTTTTCCAAATGCAAAACTTTCCCTATACCTAGTACCTATGTATACATAATATCGCAAGTAATAATGTGTACAAGATTGTATATGAAATGTTATAAACGGTACCTGCCATAGAACCGTTTTTTTTTTTTGTTTTTTTATTTTCAACTTTTTCATTACGGCTCAATTTCGATCGAAAATTTTACACAGGAGGTTGCTTAATTATCAAATAATACTGCATTCCAACATTTTCGACAATAATTTTGTTTAACATTTGGAAAAAAAATCAATCCTTTTTTGAAAATTCAACAATTCGAAAACGGTAGACGGGTTTTAAAATAATGTTTTAAATATTTATTGTGAAATTCTTAAGATTTTCATGCCACCATATTTTTAGAAAAAAAAGTTAAAAGACTTTAAAATTATATTTTGCTGTTTCTACTACTGGAGTTTTTATTTGGCAATCCGGAAGAAAGCTCCGATCCAGAATTTTAACTGAACTTATTTTTATTATTACGATTCTGAAGTTTGGTGTGATTTAATGGCATATATCGGGAATCTCCCAGGGAATTTCATTTCCCTCGAAATTTTTCCTGCGTTCGCGAATCTGCCACGGAATAAATTTCCGTCGAACAAAAAATCGTATGAAATAACAGCAAAATTCCCTCAGAAAGCTTATTCCCGGATACAAATATATTAGGAAGGAAACACGATTCTAATTGGAGAAAAATTTCCAGGGAAATTTTTATTCATGATTACCCTCAATATGTGAAAATAATAGTATGTCTATGTGAAAATGAATAGGTCTGTTTCTTTACTCACCTTCGGGATCCCGCGGTTTGTTTCTGGGTACTTGCTACATTTAACAACAGAAATTAAATGTGGTAGCAGAAATGTTTTCACGAAATACAGTTTAATTTGCAGGTACTTATCATTTTGAGCTCTACCAAAAGAACTAAGAGATAAATTTATTATTATATTATCTTCAAACGTTTGGGTTTCTTCTTCTTAAAATTGTAAAAAAGAGTTTTAATTACACTACTTCACAAATTCAAATTCAAATTATTCGATCAGCTGATTTCTTGTTTTACAAGCAAGAAAGTTCTGGTCGATTCTTGCAGGAGGGGAAATGAAAAAAAATGAAGAAAAGTCAAAAGCTCTGGCATTTTCGTGCCAGATAAAAAGTAAAGAAACACGTTTTGGGTAAATTTGGGATCCCGAAGGTGAGTAAAGAAACAGACCTAATACTGTCGAATTTGACTTTTTTCTATATGAACTTGTGAGTGCTTCTCGTTTCGATTCTCATTTCAAATCCAGATCCAATAATTACGTTCAGGAGAAGTAATTGACTTGAAAGCCAGTCAGTTTCTGGGTTCTGATTGGCCAGCTGTCAGACAACAAGGATTTTTTTGGCAGCTGGCCAATCAGACAGCAGAAACTTGAGTATGGCTTCTGAACGTGGACAATTCTTTTCTTTTCAGAATCATAACTGTCATTTTTTGTTCCAAATGAATTGTTTCGCTTTCTGAAGAGTCCCAGAAGGCTTCCGTATTACCAAATAAAAACGACAAAAGAATCTTGATCTTACGACATGAATGAACATAAGAGCAATTATTACTTTAATTCAAATATACATATACCTATCTATGCAGATGTTTTTGGGAAAGTAGGACAAAATCAGGAATCCTGCATTGTCATGTTATCAGAAATCTTTTTTTTTTCAGATACAGCATAATTTTTTTTAAAACAGAGAAATTAAAAATGTCTAAATCTGGCAGCCTGGTAAGTAGGAGAAGGAACAAAACTGTTGCTCTACCCCTAAAATACAAACATAATGTATGTAGGTACAAAATAAAAAAAAAAAACAAAATACGGCGATGGTCCATTTTATTCAAAACACATTTTTCGTGAAGGACCAATTACTTCGGAAATATTTACATAGTTGAAGATTAGTTTTTATCAAAAATTCCGTCTCGAAAACTATTTCTAATAGAGCAACCTTTATTCCTTTAAAAAAATAAACTCGTAATGTATGTATATACATAACAGTATTTTCTTTTAAGTATATTATAATCTCAAGATCATTAATTAAAGGGCTAAAATCTTAACTAAGAAATGTATTAACAACAAAAATTCACTCATTTTCCAAAAAAACCTCTAAAAGTCACGAAAGTTATCGCTCTTGATGATAACATGCATATGTAAGGTTTAGCTCTCCCAGTATGCTAATTTATTTCGCTTGGAAATTAAAATATAATAATAAATGTTCTTGTGTCTAAGGACAGTAGATAATCCCTCATACTTACTATTGTACGTCCTTCCCGGTACATATCCATTGGGACTGTCGGCAACAATTAAATTATAACCATTATCACCTCGCGTACGCCTTCCATGTGGCAAATGGCTAGGAGCTCGAGGACACGCAACGATTAAAGTAATTAAACTGAATATCACGACAAGGACAGTTGCGAAATTTCGCTTATTCATCATCTTATTTTAATCCTCTCACTAATGTTATACTAAGTAGCTATACTATGACGATGCACAACGGAAAAGTATCTCAAAACAGTATTCACCCCTCAAAACTAATTAACTCGCATAAAATGCGATATGAACGAAGACAGGGATTTGCTTTAATATAGCGTGTGTTGTGCTTG
Source organism: Philhelius pedissequus (assembly GCA_910595825.1). Lineage (NCBI taxonomy): Eukaryota > Metazoa > Arthropoda > Insecta > Diptera > Syrphidae > Philhelius > Philhelius pedissequus. The sequence goes on along the minus strand of OU343163.1, from coordinate 17,999,146 downwards.
TGATCTTTTCAACTTTGAAAACAGTTTTATCTGTAAAGTATTTTTTTTTATTTTCGAAATAAAAAAAAAAACAGAACGTCTGAAAACTCAAGACAGAGTCTCACTTGTCTAATAGGCGACCGTTTGTAGACTGAATCCAATAAAGTATATCACTCACCACAATACTCTGGGTCTGGGGTTGTTTTGAGATACTTTCGATTGACTCCCCAAGTAAGTGAATTGTTTGATTCTCTATATTTTGTTCTCCCGCTTGGAAGAGTGAGATTGATGCTGGCGATGCGATTATAATAACCAAGTGCAATTGAAATTATACTTCCTTCAGCCTTATACGGTCTAATGTTTTCTTGTTTTTTTTTATGTTGATTTTTTTCCTTCCGTCGGTTTTTTTTTTTTTAATGTGAAAGAACTTATGCCGCCCGCACTCATTCAGTAGTTAAGATTACAACCGACTTGAGAAACATACCCGGTTTGTTCTTTAGAACAAAAAAAAAAACAATAAATTATACATTTCAGGCAGGGTGGGCAATTAGGAGCATATTTATTGCCATGGGCAACCTTAATGCTAATTAGTTCGCATTTCCGAAGTAATGAAAGGGAAATGTATAAATACATAGTTCTGTGTACCTATTTGGTAAAAAATTATTAAGAATCGTCTGAAGTTTATTCTATATTTATTATTGTTTAAGAGTAAAATTGACTCTCGATGTAACTTAATCTTGACATAGCTCTATAGTTCGCGTTTTCTTAAGATAAAAAAAAAGCTTTTAAACGTTGTAACGGAAACACTTTTTATATGGCATTGTAGGTATTGTAATACATATTGGGCCTTATCGGGAATCTCCCAGGTAATTTTGTTTCTCATGGAATATTTTATTCCCTCGAATTTTTTCATGTGATCGTGAATATCCCACGGAATAAATTTCCCTTGGTAAAAAAATATGGAATGAAAGCAAAACTCACTGGGAAAATTCATTTCTGATAGCAATAAATTCACAGGGGAGGAACTTTTGAGCATCATTCACGTTCGAATGAGGGAAATTTTTATTCACGATAACACCCAATATGAGAACCATAAAACGATAACAGCTTTCGTCAAAACCATCAAAAGCTACATTTCAAATCTCAAAATAATTGAGGTCTTTAATTCTGCACATATTTTTGAAATTAGCTAAAATCTCATTTTTTCCGAACTGTACTAATTTGTTTCCTTACACCAGCTAATTCAGCATTATTATGGTTGGATTCAAATTTTTAAAAAGGTATGTCATAAAATTTTATAAGCCAGTGCAATTATCTATTTTCGCAAGTAAGTTGAGAACTTCACATCCTAAGCATAAATAGTACATTATTCATAACCTAAAAAGTACTCTAATACTTAATGTGTTTTGTTCTTTGGACTTTTTGGCTTATAGTCATCATAATGCCAACGCATACATGCTAAACTTCTCCACTAACGATGTTCATCTTTTGAGAATCATTAGGTACATATATTATTTTCATTTTTCTCCTTGGTTGGCTTCCCTTTCGTTTACTAGTAATTGTACAAAGGTTATAATATAAATATGCTTAGGTATGTATTCTCATTTCTTATAGTACATATCACCATTCCACTCCACTGGTGGCATTTTTAATTGGATTTAAATTGTGTGTCGCATTTATAAAGATAATATGTGTACACACGCATTTGAGTGCAGATAAAAAAAATAATAAATGATGTTTTTTTTTATGTTTGGATTGACTAGTTTGTTTGGGCATCTTTTCGATTTCATTCAATTTAAAGGACAGAGTGTTTACAATTGTTTAAATTGATACTAATTTATACATAATAAAACAACTAGGTTTTTTTTGTATTTTTTGTTTCTTCTGCAAATTTGAGATTTTTTCTTTTATTTTTATTCTAAATTATAATTTATTTTTCTTTGTATACAATAATAAATAGACAATGCAAATTTGGGTCGGATACCTCACATACATAATTCGATTTTTTTACAAAGATGTTATATTACCTATATAGTGTTGTAGTATATATATTGATTAGAAATACAATAAACTTTCGCCGAGTTTAACTCTTTAAAACGTCATGGTATATCCCCTCAAAAATTCATTGAATTTCTATAAATATTATTAAATAAGAATTAAATTTTTCAAAAAAAAGGAAAACAAAAACATTAAATACATATAAAACTCTGTATAACCAATTTATTATATAAAAAAAATAATAAAATAAATATCGTTTCTAAAATTATACAAAATACCAATTAGATCACAATTAAAATACAATATTAATACTATCAAATAGTAACACAAAAAACTGTTCAAAAATAATATAATATAAAAATAAACAAATCAAAATATTACAAAAAAAAACGATTTCAAAAATTAAACAAAAATACACGAAGTTCAACTTAGTGAATGTATGTATATCGATGATTTTCTATAATACTAAAATGTCAGTATTGGCGTCTCTCGATGGTCAAGGAGATCTGAAAGAATAAAAATAACACGTATAAGAAAAATTGCTAGAATGTTTAGTTTATTTTTAACTTAGTTAATTTCAATTCAGTTTTTGGCTTCAAAAACTTCAATAATAAAAAAAAATTGTTACAAATGTAAGAGTTGATGAAAACTATTTAATATAAAGCTGTTTCCACAATATTCCTTTATGAGTATAATAATATCAGGATATATAAATACAATAGATACTACGTTTATATGGAGAATTGAATCGGTATTGAATCAGGATTTAGGTCTTTGTATACTTGAATCGGATTAAAATAGGATTACTCGATCCGATCCCATTAGAAGAGCTGAATCGAATTGAAAATGTACTTATATACCTGAATCGAGGAATTGAAGAATCGAATTCACATCTGGTTCTTAGTGTGTGTGTGCACCAATTGTGTTTTTTTGTCTTCAGTGGATTTCCATTTTCTTTGTATTTTTTTCTGTTGCATGTTTTTGTTGTTTATTCTGTAAACTCAAATTATCACTTCGATTCCATTTTAATTCAATCTTCCGATCCCATGAGGCCATATACCTGAATCGAAATCTCAATTCGATTCGATTCGATTCCTCAATTCACTCATAAAAACGGGGAAAGAGTAGACCGTATCGCTTTTATAAACCAGTTAAACTGGATACACATTGGCCATGTTTAGAAAACGTAGTCGACTTGCAAGCTAGTCAAGTCAGCAAGCATTTTTTTCTTAGCAACTGGCCAATCAAAAGACAGAAACCTGACTAGCTTTCAAGTCGACTATGTACACCTGAACGTGGCCGTTATTGATTCTGTGTGACAGTTTTGGACACAAATCTTAATTGGTTTCCTAGGGTTGCCCTAAATAGTTTTTTTGAAAAACTAGAAACTCACCCAGGGCCCATGTTCTGTAACTTTCGAATCGATAAAAATAGTCGAGAAACAAAAAATATTTGTTTTGTTGTCAAAATACCAAAATAACTTTTTAAATTTATCGCATTCCATTGGAAAATCCCAGTCAAACAAATTGAAAATTTAAGTCATCGCCTCAACACACAAAAGCCCATTTTTTCAAAGGTGTTAAGTGAGGAAAATTTATCGCCTGAGTTACAGAACATGGGCCGAGGTGAGTAAATTCTGCTGTTTTTGAAAACTAATGTCAGTGTCACTTAAATTTATGCAAGAGATTAATGAATTAACAGCAGGCAACTTTTACTACTCTAAACTTCATTTTACTAACGAACATATGACAGAAAAATATGTCAATCATGAAGCAGATCTAGTTTTTTTTTCTGGCGACTTGAGATAACGAAAAAACTGTTGAAGTGTCAATGTCAAGTTGTGTTCGCGTACTTCCTAAAACTGCGAAAAGCTAATTATTTCTAAACATAATCGATTTTATGCTGCCAAAACAGATCTGGCGTTTTTAGCAAGATTTCATAGAACAAACAAACTCTTTACAACAACACAAATCTAAAATCGATTGGAAATAGTTGTTTGGAATTCGACATAACAATTTCTAATTGCGAGTTTCCTTCAAGAAAAGATTTACTTTTTCTGTCAAAAGATTTGTTCTTTTTTGAATTTTGAGAGTTTCATTGTAAAAAAGAGCAATTCTAGATCAAATATCAACACGAATGATTCGATACATCTAAAAACTCTTTTCTGTCAAATGTCAAATGGAAAACATTTTGTTATTAATTTGTTGTGAACTTGTGTCAGTCTGTTTGGAAAAATATAAAAAAATAAGAAAATAATGCACGAAGAAGTTAATAACTTAGATTTTAGAGAGTTTAGATTTTAGAGTTCTTGATTGCTTCGTCTTCGTCTTCATCGTCATCTAATGATTTTTTTTCCAGAAATGTATTCACCAACAAGTACTACAATTAAATCTGGAACCAAGTTTCATGGAAAAGATCAAATCTCGATTTTGAGAGCAGATCTTTGAAATTGAATGAAATTTGCTATAAGACAAATTGTGAAATCCACTTCCCGTACAAAACATTTTCGTAGTTTTTCATGAAATAGAGCGCTCACGAGAGAGTAAAATATTTTATTAGGGTGCGAATTTTAGCCCAACGAATTTCCTTTGACAAAATTGTAAAGACTGTCAAATGAAGGAAAAAAAACAATACATAAGCTGTCAGATTTCATTACAAAAGTTGGAAATAAACAAATTTATCGGGTTTATTCATGCAATAAATTGAAAATTTTCACAAAAAAACTTTAATAAACATATTCAAAAATACATTTTGTTTTGACGTTTAAAAATTACTTAATTTTTTATTTAATGAGTTCCCATACTTTTGTGAATTTGTGTAGCTCTCTGAGAGGGTTTTACCCCCGCTCTTGAAAAAAGGACAGCCTGCGCATTTTTGTACACAAAGTAAGTGAATACAGCTATATGTTGTATTTGTTATGGATTTTCGTTGTGTATGCAATTTGTAGTTTATAAAACGGAAATTAAAAGAAAACTAGAATTTAGTTGTCTTGAAAAAAAATCCCTGGAAAGATGCCCAAACGTTTCGCTCGGGATTTATTGGTATCGGGAATGAACTTTGCCAAGTAGTTTTGCTATAATTCCATGCGATTTTTTGTTCGAGGGAGATTTGTTCCGTTGGAGATTCCTGATCGCAGGAAAAATTTCGAGTGAATAAAATATTCAGGGGAAACGAAATGAAAAAGAAACGAGATTCCCGATAGGGTCCAATACATACATTAAAAAAATTGAAAATGCACTAAAGAATCAAATTTAAACAAATTTTAAGTTGTAGTACTCAGAGGACATAACATTTGATGGTCCTTGTGTGTTTCTAGAGAACCGAAAAAACAGTTTTTTTTTGTCAGCAATTGTCGATGTCAAGAAAAACTAGGTTAACCCTGGGTAAAGTTCAACGAACTGACTTAATATCACGATGATATTATTACAATGGGAAAACTAGGTCCCGGGATTCGTCTGTCTGAATGTATGTAAATCGAAGAACTGATTTTTGGAAATTCAATATCTCGAAACCGGATGCAGGAATTTTTTTCAAATTACATCTATATGTATTATAATATACCAGAAGGGAATCTCCCATCTCACCTTTTGCAATACTCCACCATGGCAGTGTTACATAAGTTAAAAACGCATTCAACGGTGTCGACTGTTGCCTTCTATTTTCCTTCCAAAAGTGAAATGTTTGTGTAAATCCTCTGGTTGCCCAAAGTGGATTATACGCACCATCATCAAGCTCTGTAAAAATGAAAACGAACAAAAATTAATTATTTCCATTTGGTTTATCATAACAACAAAACACTAACGAAAAAAAACTTCCCCACAACGATATCCCAAATAAATGGGTAAAACAATAAATTCAAGTGTAACAACAGTGATAAAAAAAACAAACAACAACACCGATATACAAAAGAATAACTTAAATTAAAAAAAAAAAAAAATATGCAACGAATTTTAAATAACAACACCAAGTATAAAATAACTAAACATAAAATAGATTATCGTAAAAACAACCACCTTTCAACGCCTTTTTTGGCAAATCACACCAGTAATATATATCGGTTCCATCGGGTGTCCTTCGCTTTGGCACCATCCTTAGAGCTTTATTGTAAAAATTTTGATGTACAGAGGATTTCTTTGCTGCTGCACGGGGTAAGGTTGCTGTTTTTGTTTCTCCGTCAGCCAACGCTGCATTGGGTGGTGCTGTTAGGGATAGAGCTTGTGTTTTGGACATCGCCAATGTTTTAATGCATATTCCCTCGTTGTTGCCATTGCAATCGTTGTGGCTGTTGTTGTTTAACATTGGTGTACTTTCAGTGGCATTATCTCCGTCGACGACGTCGCCATCATCGATTTTAGTTACTGGAGAATTTTCCAGGGCTACAGGTGGTGGGGATGTGAAAACTTCATCGTTATCTTCGTTTGATTGCTGCAGTGGATGGCTTTCAGAGTATCCAGGTACGCATTTCTTAAATGAATATGATTTTTGCGCTGGTTCAACAGGAAGTTCCTCTTTTCCACGAACGCTTATCATTAGTTTACTTTCCGTTTCGCTTAGAATGGCTATTTTGCCAGATGATGGTACTGCTTCGCTTCCTATATCGCCATTAAGAGATGTAGCATCATCGGCTATCTCATATTCCTGTTGCGACTTCAAATTATTATTGGAACCGTTGAATGATGCATCACACGATTTGGCTTTCTCTGCACGACTCTCCTTGGCACACTTTCCAGTTTTGTCCTTCTTCGGACTGGCACACTTTTTGATATCCTTCTTTGATCGTGACTTTTCATCCGAAGACGACGAAGAGGAGGCAACAACCAATTCACTCTCCACACTCAAAATAGTCTTGTGTTTGGGCTTGGACTTTTTGTTGGGCATATTATTTAGACAAGCTGGTGTAGAATTCGTCGCTGCTTCGTCCTCACAAGCTCGGCAATACACATCGGACATTTGAGCAGAATCTGTGTCAGACCATCGCTTGCAAGGCGAACCCCGGCCAAAGCAATTACCACAACTACCTGTAGTCGGTGAAGTCACACTGTCTGCAATACTTTGAGCTGTATTTGGAGCAGTATCTTTCGCGCTGCTGTCGATTGCGTTCAATTTTGCCTCCGATGCCGAGAAAGCAGGACGAAGATCTACAATTAGATCAAAAATATGTGATTTTTAAAACAAAAAAAAAAACGAAGAACCAAACAAACAAATCACAATTGAATTCAAATTAAACTAGGAGAGGAATGGGTTACAGGATTTAAGTATATTGTGTATAGGAAAATTTGAAAGCAAATCTTGCATTCGATACAGCGGTACAGAGCGCGCGCAAGCCATGAATTTTAGTAGTGGTTAGTAGTGTTTGTGTGTGATGTCTTAAAGTCTAAAAATAGGGTTAGAGTAGAGAGGAGCGAAAATATAATTCACGCTCGAGAGATAGTCCTGCTTTCCCGGCAAAATTGTTTTATTTTTTTAGTTTTTTTAAATTTATTTAAAATTATTTTCAGAAGCGTTAATAAAAAAATATATCGTACAAAATAGCAAGCAACAAGTGAGAGATTATCTAATATAACGAGGAATATTTTTCTTAATTTTAACAAATCAAATAAAAAATTGCATGCGATATTAAAAACTTGCAGGACAAATCAAATTAAATATGCGAAAGAAAAATAAACAAAATAACGGTTAAGGATGAAAAAAAACTTGTGTAGTGTTATGATATTCATAGAGAGAGAGTAGAGAGAGACAAAATAAAAAATAAAAAAACAGGTAGCAAGAAAAAATGTTGAAATAAAATAAATAATTATTTTTAATTAATAATTACCGTCTCTTAAATCGCCAGCTTCGATTTCAGACACTTCACTGGCCAATGAATCGAGGCCTTCGTTTTCGGAACGTGCCTTTGAACCAGCAGTTGTGTCGGTGGTGTTTTTTGCACGCCATCCATAGCGTGAGAAATTATTTAGATTAGCACTTGGATCACTAAGTCGTCGCTGATGCCGATAGTTGTAATAGTCGTCCGGATCTTCGTCCCAGTCTTCCCACATATCAGTGGCACAGAATCTGTAATAGCAGACAATTTTATTTTAAAATTAATAATTGACATCAGAGAGAGGAAACAATGAATTAGCAATAAAGACGGCAACATTAGCTAAAAGCTTCAAATGCTAGAAATTGTATTTTTTTTTTTGTGATGATTTTGGAATAATTGATTTTAGACTCATTAAACATACTCTATGGATTGTCAAGGTAAGAACTCTCTTAGATTCTTGTTCTCTTGACTCCAAAAAATGTTGCAAAAAGTTCTTGAGAATTATACTAGTCAAACTAGGATTTAAGACCCACACTTTTAACGTGTTTTGAGTTTGGTTATTTTTTAATGGTGTGGTTATCTCCCCGCTGTTCCAAATATCGCAAACAAATGGAAAAAGACTTATTTTTAAAAGGATACCTATAGTTTTTCTGACATTGCAAATTATTACATTTATGTATTTTTTACATCATTATCAAAAACTGTCATCAAAGTTAATCAGAACTGTTACAACAGTAAGTATGTCAATTTACTAATTGCCACACTAACGGGTTTTTCAAATAGAGAACAGGAAATGAAGTTAATTGAGATAATAATAATTATTTTATCTGTCCTAAGTGTAAATTTAACATTGACACTGGAATGCACCAATAATATACTCCAAATTTCTTTGATTCGCTTTTTTGTGAAATTCAATTCAATTCGTAAAAAAATCAAATTCGGGATTTTGATCTTAGTTGACATTACGATGATAGCGAAGACGAAAAAAGTTGGTCTCACAATTCTGTCTGTCAGTCTGCCCGTCCGCGAATCTACAGCCTAAATGTTTTTTTTTAAATCCAAAAAAAAAATGTTTATTTTTTTAAATTTGTTATGCAGTATTACTCAGAATCCGAAGGGCCTACTGTATAAAAAATTGATCGAAATCCGTTGAGTCGTTAATGATAAGGTGGAAAATCAAGAAAACGGTTCTATCGCAGGTACCGTTAACAACATTTTATGTAATAAAAAATATTGAACCAAAATGTAGACTATACCCATAATAGAGTTCTGATTTTTTTTTTATCAAAATCGTTAACCGTTTTCGAAAAAAATAAGATTTACCGTAAAATGAGTTCATTAATGAACGAGAAGACCTAAACTTGAAGTACAGAAAAATGTACTGGTTACTGTACTGGTACAAAGAAAACAAATGCTGAACCCATCCAAAAATTCCAAAGCAAGGTCCTTCGTGGAATAATAAATGCCCCTTGGTATATAAGAAATAGCGATCTACATCGTGACCTTCAAATTGAAATGGTTACAGAAGTGGTTAAAAAGCACGCTGTATCACACAACCAGCGACTGCAAAGTCATACCAACTCCGAAATGGAGATCGTCTTAAATGTACGAAACAATGTTCGGAGATTAAGAAGACCCAAGCCTAATGAGCTGATGGTCTAAAAGCTATGGGAAAGTGTATAAACTTTAAACTTCCCCCAATGCGATTTACGTATAAATTAAGAAAGTAAATTCATTTGTCGATCTTTCATAGATTGGTCCTGATTTCACCGGTGGTTTAGTGCGGTAAGAGTCCCACACTACTCGGTACCGATTCTTACCGAGTGTCTTTTGAAGATTTCCATCGGATAAAAAAAAATTAATGAAGGGAAAGTGTATTTTTTGGTATTTTTTTTTTTTTTTTTTGAAAAAAAGGTTATTTTAGTAGAATCTTTTTTTTATAGTTTTCGATTTTCTAGAAAACGAGTACATTTGAGTTTTTATGGAGAATCTCCTAAAAAAAGTTTAAACAGTATTTTAAGCCAAAATTCCTTAACCTACCACATATTTTTTTTTTTGAAAACTCAATATCTATTTCGAAGACGACTCAATCGATTCGTATTTTGTATTTAGTAGTTTTTCTGACATCATGTTGAATACTTGCGAAACACTTAAAACGATAAAAAAACAAAAATGTTTTTCTCACAAACGGCTCCAAGCATTTCGATCAAAAAATGTGTGTGTTCTTAAATTACTTTGAACTTTTAAGAAAAAAAATATTTTATGTTGCACACTTATTCCCCCATCCCATACATCTCCTCTTAATATTTTCACCTATCTCACCATTGGATGAACCGATTAAAATAAATTTTTTATAAAGTATAAAAAGTTAAAGTATAAACAATATTGTATATTAATATTTTTAATAAAATGTTAGCAATTTTATTTGGGGTATCCACTTATTTCCACCTATGTTTCATTTTTACTCATTTTTTCTCTTGCATATATCTTTACATATCTTTAAAAATTACATGAATATTGTTTACATATGAATCGGTGATTGTTAAAACAACATAAGCGACATTTTAATTTACAGGAGAGGCAAAAAACCTTTTATTTTTGACGAGGCGGTCGCATTGACAATTTTAACTTTAAAATCTGATTAGGGGTAGTTCTGTGAGTTGTTAACAGTTAAAAGTTTCAAAAAAATATTTTTAGCGACGGAGATTTTTTAGGAAACTAACTTCATTTTTTATGTTGTTTTAACAACAAACGTTTTGTTGAGAGCCAAAAGAACTTAAATACCTAAAGCTATGTTGTTTTAACACTCAATTTGCCTCTCAAGTCTTAGCTAAATGACTGAAAATTAATAAAATAACACATTGTTAAGAGTCCATCACCTTAGTTTTTGATGCAAAAAGTATGTACAGTAAGACCCTTATAAGTGCCTCACGTTAAATGCCCCCTTTAATATGCACTTATGCGGGTTAGGCAGTTATAAAAAAACCCGCTTAAGTGGACATAGATACTTATATCTATATTTACATATACAACAATTAAAACAAACATTTTTGATAAAAAAAAATTTTAATTTAAAATAGCTTTTAAACATTAAGTTCATAAGTAGGCTAGTGAGGGCGATATCAATTGATTTTGACAAGAAACCAATGTGAACTATATCTAACAAGATTAAAAATTTTAATCATTAAAATTGGAAGATTTTTTCCTGGGTTCTACATAGTTAATTAGAAAGGTGTTTTGTATTATATTTAATCAGACGTGTTGCATTATTGATTCAAAATAGATTTTAATGGCCTTTGGTCCACGAATCATTATAATAGATTAAGATTATTACTTTTTTATTTATGAATTTTGAAGCATAAAACAAATGGAAGCGCCAAAGGTAAACAAACTGTTATATTTTATCAGCGAATTTCAAATGTGTACTTAAAAGAATTTTTGCCAGGTAAATTTAAATAAAAGTATACAAAATAAAATGCAATTAAGCGGGAAAGGTAGTTAAGTGGAAGGAACTTTAGGTATATTCTACATTTTGGGCCAAACGACACTACCATTTTTTTTGATTTCGACTTTCTCTTAAACGGCTTCACGGATTTCGATAAAAAAATTTATGTTGGAGGTCCTTTGAATTTTCAATAATACTGCGTACTAAAATTTTCGAAATAGTAATTTTTGGATTTTTGCAAAACAAAATATTTTTTTTTTGAAAATTCAGTGTCTATTTCGAAAACGGGATTTTTTTAAATCCAGTTCTCAAATTTATATTGTTAAATAATTAAAATCCTCACATTTTTTTAGAAAAAAAATTCAAACATTTTGTAAACTACGAAAAACTATGTTAAGAACGACCTTAAAATAAAATTTGCCGTTTCTACTAAAAATCTTATGGTTTCGATGAGATAGATTAAGGCCTATTGGCTGATAGTAATCATAAATATTTATGTTCAACTTAAAACGCTTATGGTAGTATATTTTATTTTAAATTTCTTTTTATCCACCCAAATGCTCGGTCAGATGGCAAAAACGAATGTCCTCTTATTGGAATATCTGCTCAAGATTTAAAAATCTCCCAGTCTCTACAAACATTGCTTGCATTGGATTGTTTGATCTTTTACGTGGCCTTATCTTTAAACAAAAATTTTCACTATTGTTATTCATATTTTAATAATTTTAAGTTTTTTTAAAGACACCACCCGAAAGACCACGAGCAACAATACAATCAAATATTAACTTAGCTTTCTTTACTTTAAAATTTTAAATTAAATGACAACAACTTAAAAAGTTGCCTGTCAGGTTAAAGCGTTTTAATATATATATATAATTATAACTAAAGCTTAGCGATTTTTGATGAATACTCGTTAATAATTAAATTTTGATAACGTAGTCTTGTTTTAGGAAGTTGTAGAGTTGGATATAATTTTGTCAGTTTAGTATATAAAGGAACTGATCTAGATTCAGATGCTCGCTGCCGAAAAACTTCTTTCTGTATGTCTTGAATATCGGACAAGCTCAGATACCTATAGATTCCCTGTTGAATGCTCTGGCATTGAGATTACATCGGGATGTAAAAACCAAACTAATCATCTCACGTGAATTTTGAGCATTGAAGTAATTTGGAACTTCTGCGTATTTAAGGTTGCCGTATTCGTCATGAAAGTGTGATTGTGTAGCTCGTTGTGTGTCTTCTGACCAGTATTTCTCTCTTAGGCTTTATAGACCAGTTAAAATCAATTCCATTCTGGTTGAAGATAGTTGTCCATTCATTTGCCCAAAATATTTGTTTACTTATGATGATGTTTGACAGTTTACGTGTTAGTCTGTTTTCAGGAAGGGTGTATATTCTTTGGATGTATCTGAAGTGCAATTCGAGTGTTGTAAGAAAGGCTTTAGGAAGTCCTGTTTCTATATTTATTGCATAGTTAGGTGTATTGTTGGGTAAAAAGAAGCATCTTTTTACAAAGAAACGTTGTAGCTTTTCTATTTCAATGTGTTAAGTATAACCCCAAACTTGTGCACAGTAGTTCATAACTGATCTTGACGCCGCTTCGTATATAATATATCTTGCAGAATTTAAAATGTTTTTATTTTTGATAAAACTTGACCAGGTTGCGTTAATTGAATTTTTTGAAGTCCTAAGTCTTTCTGAGATATGTTCTGCCCCAGATATGTTATACGAGAGTGTAACACCGAGGTACTTAAACTTATTGTTGACCTTGATCTCGTTATCATTGAAATTTTCAACCTTAAAAAAGCAACAGTTGACCAACTACGTTTTGCCAGCGTTGGGTGTAGAAAGAAATTAAAATTAAATGTGTTTTAGCACTCATTTGTCAAAATGGCAGAACAGATATATTGTTTTAACACTAAATGCCGATTTCGCGCTCGAATTTCTGTGTGTTTCACGTATAAATTTATGATAGTTTTGCTCTGAACCTATAGCTGTACCCCTAAGCAATTCAAAACCATAATAAAAGTGATTTCGAAAAATATGTTACTTATGTTGTTTTAAGAATCACCGATTCATATATTGCAACTATTATATATGTAGTTATATGCATTAGCTATCTAACTACCTATGTACATCCTTCACTTTCAGTATATATATATATTAACATATTAGTAGGTACATATGTAACTCTCCCTCGATTCATCCATTCGACAATTCAAGAGCCAAGGTATAATCTTACCTACATCCTTGATAACCTCTAGACTATCTTCCTACTAAAAGCCTCATTGTTTAGCTAAAATTGAATTTGTTAGCTACAAGAGCAAGTTTGATCCAGTCATGCATTTTATTTTTAGAGGCCTTGCTTTTCAAGACAGTTGATAAATTACAAAATAGACAGGTGAACAAATACCAAAACGTCGAACAAAATCTTGACCTGAACCTTACATTTGCAACATATGTACATGCACAATATTGCATAGTAAAAGTGAAGGTTTTTGAATTGAAATTATTTTTTGAATTCGATAATAATGTGAAATGATTGTACAAAACACAAATCATATTTACAGCCTAGTCTTAATATTTTAAATGAACCGATCATGCTAAATGATTGTGCATAACTTTGATTTCTATTGCAGACAACTCTATTCAAAACAAGATCTTAGCCTTGTTCCCTTCTCATTTAAAATTTAACAACGAACAAACACTTAGTTCTCTAAACTCTACTTTAGATGATACCTCAAATAATTCCTCATGACCATTCGTCTGAGCTTGGAAAAATAAAATTAATTTTATGTTATGTGTTTAAGGGTACATATTGTAAAGTGTAATGGAGGTGTTAATGCTCTAACTAACTCAAGCTGTTTCTAGTGGCGAAAATGTATGTGCGACTAATAAAAAAACGTAATTGTAAGAAATGTTAAAGTAATGATTATAAAAATGACATACCCTGGTTCACTGGTGGGTGTTTCAACACCAGAACCTTTTGGCTTTGTAACTGCCATTTCAGCGTGTCCTTTTCCTTGGGGGCCTTTCATGCGAACAAACTCGCAACGTGTCTGGACGCCAGCGCCACTACTAAACAGCCCGAATGACATTCTTTGAGCAACTTTCGAGCTTAAACTCGATTGCTTAAAAGCGAAAAGAAAAATACGTATAATTGAGACATATTCTTTTCAGATTTATTTAAAATAAAACCTATGCTCACCCTGGCATCGTACACCTTTTTTAAGGCATCGTAACGAATAGAACCCAAAAATATAACACCTTGTACAGAACCATCTTTGTCATTGGCTACTAACTCCACACAAACCATTTCTCCATCACGAACTAAAATGTCACTAAAAACCTAAAAATAACCAAAAAACAAATTTTATTTTTTTTAATCATCATAAATAACTTTGAAGTGAATTTTTTTTATTTTTTTTTTATAGTCTACTAGATAGTACATACAAAAATACTAACCTCATCGAAATTGTCGACCATGAAACAAATGTGCGGATAAGTCATTTCTTCGCCTTCACCTTTTGTGTCCATTTTTCTACGACTTGGCGAGGCGTAAACGCGCTGCGAATGTCTTCGTAGAACTTGTAATTCCTTTGGGGATGTTCTTGTGCAAATTGCCAGCGTTAGTGTATAGTCAAATTGGTGTATGACCATATTTAAGTAGACTGTCTCCTCCCAATCGACATCTGGGTCACCAATGGGAAGTTTACGTGAATCCTTTCGAAACACATCCACTTCAGTCTTTTAACAAAAAATTAAAAACAAAAAATTCAATAATTTTTGTAGGGCATTGTTTTTTTTATTTATTTTTTTTTTTTTTGTAAATTTGTTACCTCATATTTGGGCATATGCCTGGAAGAACTCTTTACGTGTTTTTTTCTAACAAAGAATAATAAATCGTCAGAGTCAATGCTATGAACTGGTTCGGATTGAAACAGGAAATGTCGCACGAAAAGATCTGTCCAATAGGTTGTTCCTTGAAGAACCACAAAACCACATTCTGGAAAAATATCAAGCAATAAAGTAATATTTTATTTTTAAAAACGTTTTTGAGTGAAAATGAAAATAAATCGATATAAAAATAAGCATTATGAATGAGTTAGAAAAACATGGTCCCAGCGCAATTATAACAGAGCTCATATAGGGTTTGAATATTTTAACAAATTAATAGAAATGCAAGGTTGTAAATAGCTTTTTTTCGATTCGTTTTAATTGCGTACAATATTTCCTATTCTTTTTTTATGAACTAGTACGTCAACCAGCAAAATTGCCAGGATTTGGGTTGATGCCAAACAACACAAGGTTATCAAAGTGGTTATGTGTTCGCAGAAAGTGTTTGGCTCAGATTTTGGACTAGCGTAAACATCATGGTCCGTACATGCGAGGGAGGGAAATTTTAAATTTATTTCTAAGGGTAGTACAAATGTTTGGTCATTTGTAAAAAATGTATGGAATTCCACCTTCTCGTTTGTCCCAATTACAGTCGTTTCCAATGACAGTCCTGGTAAGCTCCCAAGAAAAGGCAAATTTGCTAGCAGCGCAGTTTGTTGCAAATTCTACACTTTCCATAGCTTTTTAATGACAGGAATTATGTCCAGTGGTGATCTGATGGTATATCTCAGCGAATAGTGGCACAAATCTTTACAACATTTTTGAAGATAGTACGATTATTGCGCTTAATATTTCAAAAGCATTTAATAGTGTTTGACATAAGGCTCTCTAATCAAAAAAGCGTGAATTTGGTGCCAATGAATTTCTTCTTCGCTTAATTAGAAATTACCTTAAGAACCGGTCAATACAAGTTGTATTTGACAGTTTCTAGTGTGATATTCATAAAATAAATGGTGTGCCCGAGGGCTCCGCTTTATCTCTAACTCTTTTTCTCTTTTTCATTAATGATCTCTTATCTGGATCTTTTAATCCACTAAATTGTTTTCTGATGATAGTAATCTCAGCTTTTCATACTCGTTTTCAGATTCATCTCCTTGTCCTTCAGATGTGGAACTGCAACGGCAGCGTATGATAAGCCCATTAAATTCTGATCTCGACAGCATTGCCCAATTGAGAATAAAAAATCGCGTATAATTTAATGCTACAAAAACTCAATGCTGTCTTCTGTTGTTAAAGCAGAACCCAACTCCATAACGCTATCAATGAGCGGCGCTTGCATTGAAGAATATGATCAGCTTTCAGTCTTTGGCATGTGCATCATCACCTCTTGTGGAATGGCCACATATTTGACGTTGCCAAAATGATTGGGCTTTCTTCAAAGATGCAAGAAATTTGTCTCCCCTTCTGATCTGGCTATTCCTGGCCTTCATTCGTCCAAAGCTGGAGTATAACTCGCACATTTGGGAAGGGAGCTCCCAAAACTCATTTGAGTATTTCAGATAGAATTAAAAAAAGAGCTTTTAGAATGATAGGCGGTAGATCTATAATGGACACATTGGGAATCTCCCAGGGAATTTCGTTTCCCACGGAATATTTTATTTCCTACGATCGTGAATCTCCGACGAAATAAATTTCCCTCGAACAAAAATCAGCAGGTATCATATAATGGAATGAGAGAAACATTTCCAGAGAAATTTTTAATCACGATAACATTATTTACATCTCTTCAACACCGTCGAAATGTTATATGTATATTTTTATATACAATAAATAGCCAGTTGTATTCCTTCCCTTAAAGCTTAAGCTATTCAACCCTAATACTCGCGCTTCTGGGAATGCTAAATCCGTTTGCACTTAAACTCAACTTCCGACGTACTGTCAAGTACAGAGAATCCTTCTTTACACGAACACGAATTTGGAATGCTTTTTCAATCCCATTACAATATTTAAATATTTAAAACCAATATCTAATCCTATCCATTATCCTAATCACTTACACTGTGTCTTCTTAACATGTGCAGGGTAGTCAAACCTTGAGTGCTCTCAAAATTTAAAAGAAAAAAAGCCTAGAATCTATTCCTTGTGATAACAAACAAATTTAAATAATATACAAAACACTAAAGAATTCGGCTTAGCAATCGTAAAATAGCCAGTACACTCAATCGTTCTTGTTCTTTCATTCCAATTTGTCAACAAAGAGGTAACCTTTATAAATTTATCATTTTACTTGCAACATAGGGCAGTTTTGCATTTGGAAAAAAAAAATCGAACTCGACATTTTAATCAAACTTGACATTACAATGATAGAGAACACAAAAAAGTGGGGCATACAATTCTGTCTATCTGTACAACGCTCTAAAGCCTAAGCGGCTAAGGCGATTTTCTTCAAATTTGGTATTTAAGCCCCGTTTGCTGATACTCGACATAAGCACTTAAGTGACAGTTTACGCAGAGGAAAAAGTAGGCCATAAACGTTTTAAGTTAAGCATAAATATTTATAATGCGTATCAACAAACAAACAAACATAAGATGGTCAAACATCTCTACTTGTCTGGCTACCAGACAGACATGGCCAGAAAACGGCCAAAAGGTCTGCTCTCTTTGAGCAGGAAATATCTTGACTCAGTAATAGTTGTCATAATTGGACACTGCTTAATTGGCAAACACACCAAAAGACTCGGCGTATTCTCAAATGACTTTTGAAGAAGTTGTATGGATGAGGAGAAAGAGGAGACTATATCTTATCGTCTTTGCTGACGTCCTGCTCTCTCCCAAAGACGTAGATTACACCTGCGAGAATACTTATTCGACGTCCCCAGTAATCTAAAACATATACAGATTCACCAGCTGTACCGCTTCATTAGAGGCTCCAATTGGTTTAATTAAAGAGCAAATATCTCTTCACGTAGCATCACAATTGTTCCTATAATATAAGGTCTAAGTGTGTCAGCCGTTTTCATGGCAGCCACTTTAACATAACCTAACCTATCAGCAAAAGGGCCCAAGTGCTTTAGGTGATTATTTAAATTAGATTTTTGAATCATTTTTAGGCCCAAGACTAACTAACGATTTTGATTAAAAACAAAATATGTGTTGCACTACAATAGGTATAATCTACATTTTGGTTATATATATATTTTTTTTAATATTTTGTTATTAACGGTACCTGCCATACAGCCATTTTCTTGATTTAGGAGTTCCTCATAGGCCGCTCATCGGATTTCGATCAATTTTTTTTATGTAAGAGGTCGTTTGAGCAAAATTTTCGAAAAATATTTTTTTTGGATTTTTGAAAATTCAATATTTCGAAAATTAAATACATAAAATTGCCATAATAAAATTTTGTAATTACAAAAATACTTAAAACATATTAAGCTGTTTCTATTAAAAATCTTGTGCTTAAGATGTGATCGAACATAAGAGCAAGTACGTGCGATCCAGTCGTACATTTTATTTACTATGAAATAGGTTGAATAAATTTGTTGATAACAGACTACAAAAATAAGTGTCGATTTTTTTTAAATCTAAAAAATGAATACCTAATACGGATGAGGAAATTATTCTGACTATCTAGCAACTCCCTCTAATAGTAAATATGTGTTATTCTTTTTATTAATCGGATTTGTACAATGGTACTTTATAAGCCTAAGGACTTAGGTATGAATATACTTAATCTTTTAGTGGCTTCAATGTTCAAATCCATTTCATGTAATAAATTTGAAAAAAAAAATTAAAGCCATAAGAGATACCACAAGAGAAAAAAATTCTAGAAAATCTCTGAAGCAGAGATACGAAGGAACGCACAAGTATTTATTATTTATAAAAAATTGATAAGATAGTGAAAACTCAGACGCAGTGTTCTTTTGATAAGATTCTCATTATTGGGTGGCCGATGAATGGGATGTTAATAAGGTACCTTTTTACATAATTATTTATATGACATAATTTTAGAACTCAATTTCGATTGATCGTATTTTGAGGATGAAAGGTCGCTAAGGGACAAAACTAGCAATGTTGCAACACGATACCTTCGCTTCTATACCCCTAAATGAATACGTATCATCTTTTTAATTGAAAAGATGAACAACCGATAAATAAACAGACTTACTTTGAAGTAAAATCGGAAGTAACAAAGAATGCACCAAAACCAAAACAGAACCAAGTTACTCATCATCAACAATTGCTGTTTGCATAACAACTTCTCAAGCACAATCACAATTCTGCATTATGGATGGATGATGAGGGGGATTTTTTTTTTACAAACAATTTTATAAATCGATTTATTATCTGTGAAAACAATAAACTCAACCCTGTCGTCTCTGCTTTTGTTTGGGCGTCATTAAAATGCACAAGGTGGGAACCTGTGTATACCCCTTTACATGTATCTCAGATTAGTAGGTACTGTACATTTGAATATACCTACACACAAACCCACGTTATGATTACTTCAAGACTCAGGCTCAACAATAAAATCGATAATAGACTAAATTTTTTAAAAGGAAAGAGTACAATGAAGGGTATGTCCTTTGAAGAGCAAGTTTCTTCCAATAAGAATTGAGATAAATATTAGTTAAAACAATACAAGTAATAAATAACCGAACTTACCATCCTTTAACAATTGTCGCATTTCTTTGGTTCTTTGGAAATTGATATCCTCCAGTAATTGCTGCAATGGTGTTTGAGCTTTAAGTAAGGATCCACTGGCCAACGCCATTTTTCTGGGTTTTCCTATTTTCCTACCAAAAAGTGATGGAAAAATTATGGAATAATGAAGTTTTCACAGCGAAAAGGAATTCTTCGCTTAACAAATTGGATTTCGTCAGATTTGTTATTTATTTATTGTTGTTGTAAAAAATATTTGTACTTTTTTTGTAGACATTTTTTTTTATCAAGATCTAAAAAAAAAATTCTTCACTTTTATGGAATGATTTCTTTTCTTTCTACATTCCGATTTTTAAGGATTGTTGGTGAATGAACATCCCTTAGCAAACTGATTCTGTGTGGAGCTCTCTCCTGGACGATGGACATTTGTATTTGGAAAATATTATAGATTTATTTTGATTATACTGCGCAAATTCACGAAATCAACGATTAGTGAAGGGGAGGATATTTTATTCCTAAAAAAAAAACTAAACAAAAACTGACAGCCGGGCCATATGTTGGAATTGCAACGTTTCGTTTCATTTTGGTTGTCTAAATTCCAGGGATGGTTGAAATTATTTGGGCAAAATAAAATTCTGCTTTCACACAAGTGCAAACTGAGTACCAGTCAACTGGGAGTTTGATGGCGAGAAGGGCAAAAACTAGGAGGATGGAAAAAATCTTAAGAGATTCTTTTGACGTCTAGCCCAACGTTTAGCTTAACATAATTTTCCTTAGTTTCCTGGTGCCAGTTTGTCACCTTTCACACAAGGAAACCGAGTTGCCGCCAAATGGGAGTTTGACGGCGAGAAGGGCGATTTGAAGAGATTTGTTGACGTTTTGCTTTGCATTCCAATTGGCCCAATAAGATCTTACCTCAGTTTCTTGGTGCCAGCTTATTCGTGTGAAAGCTACAAGGCAATTAAAGGAAAACGTTAAAAAAAATCTCCAGAAACTGGTTTGCCTGTGTGAAAGGGGACTTTATTCGCTTGAAAGCACTAGGCAATTAAAGGAAAACGTCAAAAAAATCTCTAGCAACTGTTGCATAGTTATCGCAATTTCGTTTGGTTGTACCGAACTTACATGAAAACTACTTTATGTTGGAATAAATGGAATATTTACTGAAGAAGGATGTTTTGCCTCTTTCGTGTAACCTACTATATTAGTGGTATTCATGATCCGGTGCAACTGGTGTAGTGTCATTGTAAAAATGTAAAAGTGCAACTTTTTTTGCATCACAACAACAATTTACAATGACTAAGATTTTAAATCACTTTTGCACTTTTGATATAACCTAACCGAATAGCAACAGGAAAATACAATGGTGCAAAATTTGCCGTGTCGTTGACAGTTTGACAGCTGTTATTTTCTGTCAGTAATGTTTGTGGCCAAACTAGCTTTGCATTTTTACTCCAGATTTACAGAAAAATATAAAATTTCACAATTTTACACCTTTTTATTACATCGGACCCCTATTGTTAACAATCATAAAATGCGGCGAAATGGGTAATACTACGATCCCACCGAACTTTAATCTCTTGTAGATTTACTAATCTCAAAAATTGGTTCCACCGCTTCAAAAGTAGATTAATTTTGACAGCACTATTCAAAATGTATATATCTTTTCATTTTCTCTTATGTTATAGAAGTGAGACAGGCAGCTTCATCTATGTCAACCGAAGAGAAAAATTCACTTTCCCGATGAATGTGTTCATTTCGATATAGAAGTAGAGTAGTTCGATTGAAGATTTAAATGATATTTATTTTAAATCTTCATCTGGAAAGATTAAAATTTGTATGGTAAATCTTCCTGATTTGTAGGAGATTGAGCTAAATCTACTTAAATCTGGGCTTAGAGGTTGGTGGAAACGTAGTATAAAATTTGTATGGTAAATCTTCGTGATTTGTAGGAGATTTAGCTAAATCTACTTAAATCTCGGTTTAGTGTTTGGTGGAAACGTAGTATAAGTAATGGTGTTATTTACTTAATTACATAAATAGCTGAGTAAAAACATTTAATTGGAATTTTTTGAAATGTTTTGTATAACTTTGTTATTACAATTTTCCATAGAAAATATTTGTTAAAACATTTTTTTTATTTGTTTGCGATTTAGCGAAATGTTGATGTTTTTTTTACCTTTATTTGCTGTTTAAATTTTGCTAAAATAAACTGAGCAAAATATGCGAATAGGCGTCTCGGTCTTACTTGCATAAAGCTAGCATTTGCTTAAAATCGTAAGCGCAACATTTTAAACAGAACTCATTTAAGGAAAAAACGACTGCATATTTAAAGTCGTTTATATCCCAGCTTTATCTAACTCTTAGGCAATTTTAGACTCTTTACATAAATCTTCTCACTAATGTACATTTTTAACACGATCGTAGAAAGTTACAGTTGAACGCTCATTTTTTTGACAGGTATAGGAATCAACCAAGTCAGAATTAAACATATTCATTATCACCCAAATTAATAAACATGTGGACTAGGGAAGGTTTAGTACTTATTTCCGTGGCCTAGTGCGAATAATGCTATTAATAAAACAAAATCAACTAAAACTAAATTAGTCCTTCGCTAGACCATTAAATACGGTGGTTTAATGAATGACTAGAAATTGACATTAAGAACAAAATTTACAGGGACTTAGAATAAAAAGAGTTAGGTTTGATACTTATTTTAGTAGATTTTTTTCGTGGATATTCGATTTGAACCGAATTGTAGTCCGCAGACTAACATTTATTCTGTGATTTAGTAAAGACATGGACTAGCGGTGGACTAAGCATTTTTTTATTAATAGGGCTGTATGAAACCAGAGCATCATTTCAAATTAAAATTAAATGCATTTTCTTTCGTGTTTACTTTGAGAATTTGGATTGTAAAAACTAAGGGATTTACTGTATGTCTCAGTGAAATCATTCTGTGTAGTATTTCTATTGTATAATTCCATGAATTGCTCCTATAATATTGAAATAAGACTATCGGTTTGGTTGACATTTCTTCCGTAAGAGCTTGACGTTCATGGCGGATATAAGAAGACTGACATTTGTTACGGGCTGTTTTATATTGAGTAAATCCAACCGTTGTTTGGTCAAATTGATATCTTGAAAAAAATTGAAGGTCCTCGTTCTTCGAAAGAATTTGATATATATTTCTGGTTTTGTTAAAAGCTCGAATCTCATTTTCAAACTCATAGAGTAGGTTTTAAATTTCAAAATTTTGCACCTAGTATTAGGAATAAGAAAAAACACTAATAGTAAATGATCATGGAACGCCAAATGATATTTAAAAATATTAAAGAAAGTTTTTTTTTTAGAATAATTTATTTTTTTTTGTTTAAGAAAATCTCACGTTGGAATAATTGACATAATAAATATCCAAATCGATAAAATATTGTAAGGATACGCATATACATGCACAGCAACAGAGAATTCAACTTTTTTATCACTATTCAAATGAATTGCTGTGGATTTTATTCTCTCCGATATCGAAGATAAGTTAATGTAAGAAAAATTCAAAGTAAATCCAAAAACCTAAAAAATAAATGCTTAGAAACAATTTTATTAGTGAAATTAACATTTAATTTTACCTTATAATTGGCTAATTCCGATTCTAATCGTTCAGAATGATTTATGGTCGATGGGGTTGAAGTAAATGTGGATTCGTATTCTAAATCAACTAAAATCTTCAACATTGAGTTTTGAAAAGCTCTAAGAAAAGAGCGCAGAATCCAGTATAAAGAATTCCATAACAATTACGTGCATTAGTTCTTACCTATTCCAAATGGTTTTCTGCATTGGGCGCCATGCACTAATTTTTTTCATTATCTTACGTTCAATGTTTTTTCGTAATTCAGAAATGTTGTTAGAATTTAAATAAGTATAGTTGAGCTTTTGAATGCCTCCAAGTGGAGCCGGATTTTTCTTGTTAAACATTGGAAACCAACAAGAAGAATCTTCGACGTCAAAATTCATCATAGAGACCCGATTTTCGCTTTGTATGTTACAATAGATCTAAAAAAACAAGAATATATAAAACTAAGACCATCGACTGAACCCTTGGGATACTGCGAACTCGATTTTCAGTAATAAGTTCACAATTTTGTGACTAAATTACATGCAAACATATAACGTGTAATTCGACTGATTTGGCGATTGATGCCCTTACAAAATTTGCCAAAAAAAAAATAGATAGACACATCTAACGTCAAAACAGTTATTGTCAGCAGTAATTCGGAATCTGATTAAATTTTCCTTACATTGTTCTGGGAGAAGATATAGAAAACTTTGCTCATAGGGCAATGAGAATCCTTTGTTGAGTATTTCTTTCCCGTGCTAGGATCCACGACTACAAAATCCGTGCCATCTCTATACAATACGTAAGCACTCTCGCCATGAGGATATGTTATTCCGAGAACAATCGAACAACCAATACCGATCGTTAGGAAATAATTCGCCAACAGAATCCCGAGATCCTTTGCTGAGCCCCAACCTGTATCCAGTAATGTCTGCAAATAATTTTCAAATATATTTACCAAAAAAGAAAATCAAAATTTAGGAGTTGTAGGATATAAAACCTCATTGTTCGACCATATTCCCTTCAGCTGCATACAGGTATCAAAATGCTTGACAACATTCAGCAGGGACACATATCTACAAGCAGTGTCAATTAAATTTTCACTTGTCTCAATTGGTAACGGAATTGGTTCAAGTAATCTTGTTAAACAAACTCGTTTTCCATCCATTGTACAAACTAATGGATCAATGAAACGATTTGGTTGGATTTCCTTGGCTTCTATACACCATGTCTGAATATGATTTCTTACATCTCTGAGTTCAGAACACTCAAGATTTTTCATTGATATTTGCGGCATATCAAAATATGGGTCAACACTGATGTACAGCCATATATTTACACGTTCCCTTATTTCGGGCATAGTTTCCATTGGTAATGCTTCATTTAGAGAAGGCACATGATAACCAAGAAATACTTTTGGAGAATTAAGCTCAAATACTCCTTCAATCTTAATAATATTTTAATTATATTACTTTCGTGTACAGTTTATTCTTAAAAATATTTACCCTTTGGTTAGATAAAATTGTACTTATTGGTAAGCGATATTCACCTAACCAATTTGATTGAAATCTCTGATATATTTCCATGGATATTTCTTCACTAATATGATTCTCGACATGCTCATCGAAAATTGCAATTTTTAAGTCGCCTTTAAGTTCAAGTGGATTACCTCTGAAATAATTTTAAATTAAATAAATATATTAGACCAGTTAATTATTGCCTCACTGTTTGTAATTCAAGCTTGAAAGAGAGGGAAAACTTGATTGATTATTTTGTTGTTTGATAGAAAAAATCTCAAATTAAAACAAAAATTTACATCGAAAATTTAATCACTACCTTGCACCTAGACCTTATGGATACATTATCAGTAAGGTATGAGGCAAACAAAGTCATAATAGGTCTTATCCCGACTTTTTTGCTCATCATATTTTTAAGAAGTTCTCTCATAAAGAAATAAAGTTCGAAAAAGTCTTTTTCCTATATTCAGTTTTTGTATGATTACATACTTGCTTTTAAAGCACTTTTTCGTGTCATTTTTCCTATATTTTTGCTTGTTTAAAATTCGCATTTTTTTCTCTTCAAACTAATTATTTTGAATTTAAGTGTTCTTAAATTAATTTATTTGTTCAGCAAATCATTTCCCACAAGAACCACGAGACATTTTTTTTTCTTTTATGACAAGCGTTAACGCGACAATTGTTAATCGTTTCCCTACAAAAATTGATTAGGCAGAAATTGGCAAAAAATTGCAAGGAAGGGGTAATATTTTACTCTCTCAAAAGCACTGGTGCCAATTTGTGCCGATCAGTCCTAAATGTGAACCATAATTTTTGACATTTATGTTCTAGAAAAATAAAAAATGGAGTAGCGATACATATGTGAAAAACACAGATTTTATGTCGTTTTCGATTAGTTTTCGTGTGTTTTTCTCGTTAGATTACAGAAATTATAGAAATTACAGGAGTCATTTTTTTCGTGTTCTCTATCATCACAATTTTTTTTTCTAAATGGAAAATTAAAAATAATAGATTCATATACCAGTAAAATAAATAAAGGATATTATTTTAAAGTACTCTTACGTTACTTGCAAAATCAAATGTTCATTCCATGTTGGGTTTGATCCATCAGCTGTCATTGTTCTGCTGCTTTTATCCATAAAACTTGCCAATACATATGGCCGTACGTTAGAATATTTAAATGCTGTAACAATGTAAAGAGTTTCAAATAAAATCGAATTTAGTTTATATTTAGAACCACAGTACCCATATTACAAGGTATAATGTATGTGTTGATTAAATTCGGCTGACATATGCCACATACAAATGTCTCTAATTTTTGACATAAGCACTCTGATTTTTGACACATATGCATGAACTTGAATGAAAATGGAACTTCACGGCGAAAGATCATACCTGTGTAATGTGTGGACTGTGATATAGAACATACTTTGGGAGCTAAACACCGACGTACTGCTACTGATGTCTCTTTGGTCAAAATTTGGCGCTGAAGAAGCTCGAACTGGAATGCCGGTTGCCCTTACAACATTTATAACAATATTGAATTTTCTTATAGTTTTAAAAGTAAGAGATGTTGATTGTGCAATACTTTCTAAGTTTAATGAACTACGAGGGCTAAACATCGTTGCCAGAGATGCAAAAAAAGACTTTAAGGTTATAATATTATTTCCGACCAGTAAATCATCGGAACTTCCATTTATCAAATCCAATTGGTCACAATGATTTCTCACTACGTCGTATATATTTTTAAGATGTTTCTTTCCATTATGTTTTTGAATATCAATTGGATCTATCCAGTTGCCCATATCGATTACTTTCTCTTCATAGTCTTCCTCGGTTTCTCCTTCTAAATACGGTAACAGCCCTATACCTCTTGCCCTCATATCTCGTTTATAAATTGACGAAAGCATACGCAGGCGTGGGTTGTTATCGATTTCTTCACGAGAACAGAATTCCAATAAAGTTTCTTGAAAAGTGCAAGTATCATCTAGACTTTCCTTACTTTTATCATCTTCTTCATCAGATGTTTGATCATCAGTTTGTAACGCTTCAGCAGAAGAGTCTATAAGTCTTTTTTTGTACGAATCTGGGAGATTATTTTCTGATATTTCAGAAGGAAGATGTATTGTTCTAGGGATTTCCTCAGAACAAACTCCATCATCACAGTTAAAACCAATGGTTAGTGTACCGGAAATATTATCTTGCTTATGAGAGGAAAAATGTATGTTTTCTTGGTGTTGCTGGTTCATTTTAACAGATGGTAGAGGGACCATTATATTGGCAATTTTAATAGGTAGTGATGGGAGTTTTCTCTTTTCATAGAGCTGTTTAAAAATAAGTTACAAATTTGGCATTCAATAATAAAAATGTATCATAGCTACCTTAATCTTGATCTCCTTTGGAATCCTACGTTCTAGATAAATTCCCAAGGACTCATCGAGAGCCAAAGACAAATCTGGTTCCAAACGAAAACTCCTAGTTGAACTAACTAATTGTCCATCAAATAAAATTCTCAGATAGTAGGTCTTGATCTTTTCCAAAGGACGACAAGGATCAGATAAGTTTGATCGTACGATTTCCATCTCTGGTTCGCCTGGCTGTCGAGAACATTTTTGTAAAGTTTTCTTCAAATCCTTTTTGATCTTTTCAATGTTGGGCTTTTGAGGTTTCTCCGAATATTTTTCCGGATTTGATCTTCTAAGTCTTTTTGCTCTGTAATAGGTTTCGAGTTCCTCGCGATATATTTCGCCAAGTTCTGTTTCAAATCGTTTCGTATACGAAGCATTGTCTGCATTTATATCGCTTTCGATTAGCTTAATTTTTATCTTTAATCTTGACCAATGAAACTCTTGGCGTTTTCGAAGGTTCTTCACGAGAAGCCAAGTATCTAAAATACTTCGAAGTAAATCTTTACTAGCTATTTCCTCGTCATATACATTATTTCGTAGTTCCTTCAGTTTATTTAAATTGCCTTCGAGTTCGAGAACATTTTGAGTCGTTCCATCTTCCAAAATCTCGTTTGCAGTCTTTCGAAGGTCGTTTAGTTTTCTCCTTAATTCCGGTATAATTTGACTTTCTTTTCTTCTAAAATATAGATCGAGATAATTTTCTAATTTATTAACCAAAATGTGTTCCTCTTGCTGTAGGGGATGCTGTGTGAATCTAAAGTTTTTTATATTCAACGTTATGAGTTTTCGGCTAGGAATTATGGGGTTATTTTTGTCACCGAGTTTTCCTACATAAAAAATAGGATTAAACTCCCGTTCACATACAGTTGCATATAATAGTTCATCTTGTAAGAAATTGGTTTGGTTTTTCAAAGAGCTACCCGATGTGATTTGTTCATCATTTCCTTCTTCGTGATAGCGATTCACTAAACGAATCAAATTTGCACTTGGTTTTAGATTAGATTCTCCATTTAGTGTATTTGGAATATAAGGATTGATTGTCGAAGATGGAAAAAAAAGTAAATTTTCACTATAAACTAATTTTTCAGCTGGAACTCTCTTTACTGGATCATCATCTTCAATTTGAATAAAAGATGATGCAGTTTGAGTTCTTGGTGATTCTATTGACTTTTCACTTTCTTCCTCTATTGAAGCTGGTGGTATTTTGAGTTTTGGTGAACTTGATTCATTTTGGCAAAAAAATGTCACACCTAATTTTTCAGTGTCCTCCTTAATTTTGTCTATTGATAGCTCAGTGCTATTTAGGATAGCTGCTATTTCGCTTTCTGTTTCTCTGAATTCCTTAGTCAATTTTGGTTTAAGCTTCTTTGGTTTGGACTTTATCTTGCGCCTTTTGTGAGACTTTTTGACGGATGATTCTGACATTTTAATTACGGTCCTGCCCTAATCCAAAAATATCACCTTAATAGAAAAATATCAGCAGTTTAATGTCAACAAATAATCGATTCTTCAATGATTCTTGAGTTCTATCAAAGTTATCGATTTTTTTTGTATTTATAAAGGAAGCCGGTTTACCCTCCCATAAGAAGTTATCACTTCAAAAAGATTTAAAGCGTTCTAGTTGCCAAAAAAAACCGCAGTCCCTGATCAAAATCACTATTGTAAAATAGGAAATGACATACAAAAATATCCGATTTGATTTTTGTCGTCCAATTGCCCTACTCTCGCCCACCCCGCATACAAAAAAACTTGGGACAAGTTTTGATACTTTTATTTTATAGTTAATAAATCTCTTTGAAGGTAACATCACGCATACTTTTTTGTTAAAAACACTTATTCATGTGTAATTTAAAATGACATGTAAGAAACTATTTAAAGAAAGATGGATCTCGACTTTTTTTTAAAGAAAAAACGAAGCAAGAGGTTGTAGGTCATTTGTGCTTAACCATTTTTTTATTTTTGAATTGTTCGTTCTCGAATTTATCGTTTTGAAATGATAGAACTTACCTTACACAATCAAATGGAGTGGTGTTTTTTATACAGTTTAAAAATTAAAAAAAAAGTTTAAATAATATTTTTTTAATTAAAAAAAAAACAAAAAATCATCGCCCTAATCGACAAATTTTTAATTGAAAAAAATATATACTTCAAAATTTCTGTTGTGAATAGTTTTCGTTGATATGGCAACGAGCATTTTTCGTTTCATATCCCAAATAGATATTTTGACATAGAGTGAACGAAGTGGAATGCAACATTTGACATTTAAGAATTGTGATAAATGCACTTTTTGAGATCTTGTTTACGTTTATAAAAGTTTTAAGTAAATTTTACAAGTTTTTAAAATGTCTAATGACAAAAGAACCATCTACGTTGGAGCCCTTTCCGATGAAGTTACTGAGAAACTCCTTAACGATGCTTTCATTCCGTTTGGGGATATTGCCGACATCCAAATGCCCGTCGACTATGAATCGCAGAAGCATCGAGGATTTGCATTTATTGAATATGAGGCTTCCGAAGATGCAGCTGCAGCTATTGACAACATGGTAGGTGTCTCCTAGCCGCTCTTAAAATGTATCCTATTGACGAATTAAACAAAATTTCAGAACGATTCTGAGTTATGTGGACGAACAATTCGTGTTAACCTGGCCAAGCCAGTAAGAGTCAAGGAGGGAAGCTTTAAACCAGTATGGGCCGATGATGATTGGTTGCAAAAACATGCTGGTGCCACTCTTACAAATGAAGAAGGAGCTGATAATGAACAAGCACCATCTGAGGAAGTATATATGCCATACATATATGTTTTACACGTTTCCTAATTTACAACATTTCATTTAGAAGGTTGAGACTGTTACGCCAGTGGTTATCTCGAAAGCAGAAAAACGAAATCCACAAGTGTTCTTTGATATTCGTGTAGGTGGAAATGATGTTGGACGAATTGTAATGCTGTTGCGAGCGGATGTTGTGCCCAAAACAGCAGAGAATTTCCGAGCACTTTGTACTCATGAACAAGGATTTGGATATAAAGGAAGCACTTTCCATAGAATCATTACTGAATTTGTAAGCATGAGTTACGTTATCAAAAATGTGTGATTATATACTTTGTTTTCAAGATGTGTCAAGGAGGAGACTTCACCAATAACAATGGCACTGGCGGCAAATCCATTTATGGCAAGAAATTTGCTGATGAAAATTTCAATTTAAAGCATAATGGCTTTGGAACTCTGTCGATGGCTAACTCTGGGGCCAATACTAATGGTTCACAGTTTTTCATCTGTACAACTAAGTAAAATTCAAAACAACAAAAATGTATACAATTTGATATTTACATGGTTTTTGTTTTATTTTTGTTTTAGGACTGATTGGTTGGATAACAAGCACGTAGTATTTGGTCATGTTATAAGTGGAGCTGATGTTGTGCGGAAAATTGAAAGATGTGGTGCTAAAACCGGTACACCAACTCAAAAAGTCATAATCTATTCTTGTGGAGAATTAAAATAAAAAATGATTAAAAAACTGACATTGTTTTTTTTATATTTTACGCGCATTCAAGGGGTTACGACTAAACAGCATAAGCGATTAGAAAAAGGAAATAAAATGGGGCACATTATTACAATTCAAGTAAATTTTTTTAAGCTCCCACTAAATTTCCAAAGGAATGGTTTTCAAATTGTTCTCCAATCAGAAGTTCCCTTCGGAATTTATTGATATCGGAATAAGCTTTCCCATGCAATTTTGTTGTCATTTCATACGATTTTTAGTTGGAGGGAAATTCCATGGGAAAAGAAATTCCTTGGGAGATTCCCGATAGGGCCTATTCTCTCGAAATGTTTCCTGCGATCGGGAATAAATTTCCCTCGAACAAAAACTCGTATTAAATAACAGCAAAGTTTCTTAGGAAAACTAATTCCGGAATAAATTCTAAGATTCGCATTGGAGAAAAATTTCCAGGGAAATTTTTATTGGGGGTTACCATGATACATCATGTTGTATCATGGCGGTTATCGTGAATAAAAATTTCGGGTGCTTTCATAAATGCATGGTTGCGAAAGTCCGACTAATGCATAGCATTCATAAATACAAATGAGTTTCATAAATGTAAAAAATCAAAAAGCAAGAATTTCGAAGACGAAGATGAAGTCGACGACTTTGGTAGTGATGAACACGATCAACATGAAGTCGATTAGTCATGTTTGCCGAATACAGATAAGATTTAGAAGAAGGCGACAAAGAAGATGAACCACGTCACAAGAACGTGAAAGATATTGCAGAAAAATTATCATTAAATATGGAAGCTGAAATTATTGCAATGCAATTGTTGGGAAAATAAAACAAGTTCAAGTTCTTTTACAAATGGAAGTCAATATTGTGCGTTTCTCCGTCTTTTTTCGTCTTAAATTCTAGGTTATTTACAATATATATTAAAAATATGGTAACAGAAAGTTTCAAGGAAATGTGTTTTCTTGTTGGTGGAGTTGAATGATTATGCTGTTTTTTTTCGATTTTCTGGTCGATTTTATCGAATCTCAATGGATTATGAGAACTTCAACGAGTTGACCCTCAACGCCAGCCTAAGATAAATTTGCCGTTATCAGTGATACAAGGTGCGCCTTAAGAAGCCGCTTTTGGCAATATTAAGCTAGCACCGAAACCACTTTCAATTCAATATTTAATATTTAATACACACTAGAAACAATCAAATATATCATTAGTATGGCTTTTTTATTAAGAAAAATTCGTACTTACATTTGTTGAAAATAGATGTGTAATTTAGATTTTCTATTTTTTTGAAGAAGGTGCCCTTGGAATGGTTGATTTAACAAATTTAATTTGGCAACAAAAATGTTATACTGTTATACTAACATGGACCCTCTACAATTATTACAGTTTGCTATTGGGGTCGATTTTTTTGTGTGAATACACTATCCAGTGTATTATAGAGATCAGTGGTACATCCGCATATGTATTCTAATTTGTAAGCTTGCACATTTTTTCTTGTGTTTCAACAGAGACGAGATGACTTTATTAACTCTGTTTCTCTCTTTTTCGCTCCTAGTTTTAAGTTTTAGTTTTATTGAAATCGCAATGGTCTTTTTTGAGTATACACATTTATTAATTCTTAAACTGAAGTTTAACAACTATGTACTTTAATTCGTTTGTCTAAATTTAAAGAACAAATATACATAATTCAGTGTAGCTTGACCACTTCTAAGTCGGCAAAAAAAATATATATTTGTAACTTTAGTACAAATTCACCCCTATCACAGAGTCCCACGTAGCAAAGTTCCGAATGTTTTGTTACGCTACGAATACGAAGAAATTCACATTTAATTTCGCAATAAACTTACATTTCTGTTTTAGTTCAATATTTAGTGCGATGTGCCTTTTTATCTGCAAGTAATTTTTTATTTTTGCTTCCACTTCCACACGATACTCTGAAAATAACTGTTCGTAGGAAAAACCTTCAAACTTCCTATTCATTCAGGGCTAGTGATGCCAATTTTCCCGAACTCCGAATTTCATAGGCATGTTTTTAGTACGACGGGGCCTACAATACATCTGTTCGGGATTCGTAGTACGATTCTATTACGAAGGGACCTGTGATAAGGCTGATTGTGTATTTTCTGTAAAACTTAGTTTAAATTAATCAATAAAGTTTACTACTACTACTACATGCGATATGGATGTGATCGAACATAAGAGCAAGTTCGTGCGATACAGTCGTGCATTTAACTTTTAAATAGAAAATTTATTTGAAGCTAATAGATTTATTTATAAACAACTCCATCAGTTTTAGAGTTATTCACGTGAATAGCAGAATACCGGACATTACCGAATTTAGCATTGTATACCAGATTCACTTCGAATGAGTAAGAGAATATTGAAAATTAAGAGAAAATGCCCCCCAATGAACAGCAGGACCGATATTACCATTGTCGTTGAAAATCCCTCGTTATGTTGCGAATGCGTATTACTATAAAGCATTTTTTTAACGATACTCTTTTTCTCTTACGACTTCGTTTAGCTCTCGTGTTTTATTGCCATGAACCATGACTTTATTGCAGCCTGTAGTATTGAAGGAATGATGTAGATTTTATTTTGCAAATACTTTCATGCATCCATTATCGTACGGCATAATCGGCCCGCGTTTTTTATTGGGTAAGGTTTTTTCGTTTTGTAATACGGGCCCAGAATAGGACTGGAATATTTATCACAAAACCCCTGTGAAGGTCTATTACCGATACCAATAAATTCCGAGAACTTTTAAGCATCATTACGTTCCATGTTCGAGAAAAATTTTCAAACCCAAATTAGCAATATTCGATAAAATATTCGCCGTCAAATTCAAAAACCAAAGGTCACATAATTTCCAAATTGATTGGCATTTCTCAAACTTATACATTATGACCACGGTATAAACCAATAATAATAAGTGCTCAGGGCACTTGTGTACAAATAAAAATAAAATTCTGATTATTTTTTTTTATTAAATTATCAATTTAAGTTATATATGAACATGTTTTTCAATTCCAAATTTGTTCCATGTAAGATTTCATATAGATTCTGAAAATCAAAGAAAACTTAAATTAGTTCACTGATTTTTAAAATTCTAGCTAATTTATTATTTTAATTTTATCAGAATAAAGCTAACAGCATGGTTTTTTGTGGGTTCGCTCAGTAGAGGGAACCTGAATAGGTACGGTTATCATCATATTTTCTTTTTTCATTTTTAAGCGAGTGCGGTAAATCTCACCTCGCAATGCAACGATTCTTACCTCTTTTGTAACTTCGTCATCTTTTATCGAAAACAAAATAATAATCTATCAACTGCCCAGTGTGGCATTTCCAGAAATGGTCGAGTAAATTTTAGTGTACCTTTCATTAGATTGATCAATGACGGGAATCACAACTTCTGAAGATTTCCTATAGATTCTGCAAATCAAAGAAAACTTAAATTAGTTCACTGATTTTTAAAATTCTAGCTAATTTATTATTTTAATTTTATCAGAATAAAGCTAACAGCATGGTTTTTTGTGGGTTCGCTCAGTAGAGGGAACCTGAATAGGTACGGTTATCATCATTTTTTTTTTTTTCATTTTTAAGTGAGTGCGGTAAATCTCACCATACAATGCAACGATTCTTACCTTTTGAAACTTCGCCATTTTTATTTTAAAAAAAATGTTAAGCCACCCACTGCCCACAGTGTGGCGTGCGAGTAATTTTTAGTGTGTCCCTTTAATTAGATTGATCAATGACGGGAATCACCACATCTAAAAAAAATTCAAGGGAATATAATTAAATTTTGTATTTTTGGGAAAGAAGAATATGTGGTGATGAAATGAAAATATCAGTTAAGAAAATTGTTACACAAAAATTCAAATGAACTATACTTTAAAAATGAATCATCACGAAAGTTGGTACATAATGGCAAAAAATTAAATTTAAATTCTTACCATGTTAGCTTGAGGCAAGTTTTTTAAGGATTTAAACTTTTAGTCACAGATTTCCAATTTTTGTATTATTTATCTGTGCTTCTAGCACATTCTTTTAATCCACGTGTCCTTTGGCGCCAAATACTGCAATAAAGAAGGAAGAATTAATAATTTCAGTAATGGTTGATTTTACGCGGGGAAAAAAAGATTCGTTTTATTTTCAGTATCCTTTTGGTTTAATTAGTATGAAATCAGCATAGCTTTCTTTCAGAATAAAGTTAACATCATTTTGAAGAGATGCAAGTTTGAACAAAACTTGCCTTCACATTTTGGAAAGGAAGTGAATAAAGGTATTACAATTTGTTCGTTAAGCAGTCATTTTTTTCTGGGACACCGAGTTCTTTTATTAAATCGCGCAAGCGTAGCGATTGTATTTGGCATTTCTTTAGTCTCTTCCTTTCAACAAAAACTATAATTATGAATTCGAGACAATTCTTACCTTTAATATATCGAGGTGCTCTTGTTCCTGAAACCAGCCATATATAAAACAACCAGTTTTTTCTATAAATAAAAAAAAATATAATAGGTTTAGTCTTTCTGATCATCTAACTGATGTATTTAACATAATTATTAGTTGAGTCAGTATCCTTTTGGTTTAAATTTGTATGAAATCAGCATAGCTTTCTTTCAGATTAAGGTTATCATCATTAAATTTTCACTTTTGGTGGTCGTTTATGATTTAGCAATTTGATCTACAATTTTCAATAAAATAAAGGCTAGGTAATGAACAACTGAAGACGTTAGTTATTTTCAAAAACCGAAGTGAAAATTTTCTAATCTTTATACGGCTCAATTGAATTAAGAATAAAAATATACTTTTCAATTACCTGGAAGAATCGGCAAAGGCCAGTTCCGTTTTGGATTCCATTTTACATACGATACACTATCTGAAAAGCGAGTTCAATCATAAGTACATATTCAAGCAATATAACTTTAAAAAAATATATGTAATGCATTGTAAATCAGTTGGCCGTTCTTATCTATCCGCAATAAAATTAATAAACAAGTTCATTAATATTAGGCAGTGAACACTCATCAGATTAAATGATCATTTCGAATTGGATACAAGATATTTCACGTACCATTTACGTAAATCCATGTTTTTTCAAGTCATCTTGGATTCTTTCAAGTCCTCGGTAAAGTTTAATAGTTTTATTGGATTACGACTGATTAAAAGTTTAGATATTTGATGAATAAGGAACATTGTAATGTACTTATTCTCAAATTTAACTATTTTTTCCAAGGCAATAAACCACGGCACACCTCACACGGATGAATGTTGGAGAGAAAATGAAAGATTTGAACGGATACCAAAAGTTGTAGAAAAAAAGATGAAGCGTGAAGTTAGCAACATTTTCAATATCATTTCCGTTTCATTTCGAGTCTGATACCCCGGTTATATGAGTTAATTGGGGAATCGAATCGAATCCGAATTGAGATTTCGTCTCAGGTATATATGGACTCGCGGGATTGGAAGATTGAATTAAAATGTAATGAAAAGGCGTTTTTCTTTTTTCATTCAGAGCAGAGCACTTAACAGAGTTCGAACACATAGATTATGCCCTGAGCTTATTCCAAACAATGATATGTTTTTTAAACGCACTTAAACCACACAAATCAGAATAGATTTTCATTTTAACCATAAAAAGCAATATAACCCAAAACTACCCATTTTTGTACACAGATACACACCAGATACAGAAAATAAACTTCTTCCGCCAACTAATTTGTATCTGATTATTTTTTTCTTCACATTTTCCTTCTTGAATTTGGTGCATTCAGCAATTTACTCACATGCTCAGTCAATTATGTTCGAGCACGTCGATTTCGATCTAAACATGTTCAGAACGAAAAAAGAAACACACATTTGGAGCTCTGCATGCTCTGATTTAAAAAGAAACACAAACAAATTTCGTAACCACTCAGACTATGCTCTGCACTAAATAAGAAATAAATCAAATGAATCAAATTCGCAGATCCGAATTGTTCGATGAATCTATTCCTTGATTACTTTCGATAATTGGTTAATTGGACAACTACCAGTTTTACAGGCAAGAATATACGTCAATAACATAACCCTAGGCCTCCACTAGAAATAAATAATTGCAAGAAATGTGTCATGTAATCAATATTTCTGGTGGATGCCCCTTATGGCATAATTCTTTTTATTTTCAGATAAGAATCTGTATATATTTATTGTCTTCTCAGAAGAAACAAACTGAGAAATAAAATTTTACGTTTCATGACATCCTACATTAATCGTGCACAAATTTATCACAAGACATTGAATCTTGTTAATAGTTTGCTTATTTTCATATTAAATTCCAATAATTCATAAAAAAAACAGATTATACCTTTTCTAAAGTACATAGCGCTCCTTGGAGAATAATGAAATTTCACGATTTATTTTTGCCCAAACTATGATCAAGATGTAATGTCTTGTGAGACATTTTTGCACGATGAATGTGGGGCGTCATGAAAAGTCAAATTTTATTTCAGTATTTAATTCATCTGAGAAGACAAAAATAAATACAGAAATTTATGTCTGAAAATAGAAAAAAAAATATTTATTTCAAGCCAAGGCTTTAGGGTAAGGGTATCTGCCATAAAACTTTTCTTCGAAATTCTCATTAACGGCTTAACGGATTTCAATAATTTTTTTTTGTACAGGAGGTCTTTCGAATGCTCAATAATAGGAAAACGGATGGGCGATCTTGTTTAATACTAGAAAATCGTACTAAGCATTTATTGAAACATTGGACTTTGTTTAAATATCTTCTGAAGTAGGTTTGTCATTTTTCGAGATATGTATTTTTATAATCCGGCGATTTAAAAAAGAAACAAATTGATTCTAATGTTTAGCAAAACTTCTCCATTGATATTTTTAATTTTTAATAAATGCTTATTTCTTTGATATATATTTAATTTATTATCTTTAAGAGAAACTTAACAACTTAAGCGAACTCAGTAAGTTTCTCAAATAGAAAATAACTAAATGCTGTCCCTCCATTTTGCATTCACTTGTAATGCCGAAGTTTGACTTAATAAATTGATTTAGATCCGCATACCACTGAAATTAATTTTTCATTTAGTTAATTACATTCTTATTTTTAAAAATATTTACACTTTACTTCAAGATTTTGCCACGTTGTCTCGTATTCCAATTCAATTGCCCCCACATCATTGGTTACTTCTTTGATTTCGACAAACATCACATCTTCTGGAGTAACTCGAACCAAAGAGAAATCTTGTTCTGATTCCCTCAACTCTCCTATTGTCAAGACCATTGTTCGTCGATTTGATAGTTTATTCCAGTTGGAACTTTTAAATTTCAATATGAACGCATTTAAACTCATGCAATCATAAGTGTGAAGTTCAGCAGCTAAATGTTTTTCACAGAAATCTCCTAAATTTATATATTTATCATTAAATGTTCTTACTTCTAAGTGGATCTCTTAGAAGGTTACCATTAACATACCAAACAGCATCTGTTTCAGGAAAAATATTTAAGAATTTTTCTTGTAGCTTCTTAAAACAAAAACGAACAGAAGAAGATAAAATTAAATGGGTTGCAGTTTTTTTTAACAGGTATTACCTTTTTAAACATCTTGAAATCGCTTATTGGTTCTTTTATCTCCAAAAAGACCTTACGATTTTTAAGAGTTCTAGAAAAATCAGTGACATATGTCCTATAACCATTTCGAGAAATGTATATTCTGAACAGTGCGTATGTACTTTCAATTTTAAGCTCTAACTCATCGGAGCTTTGTATACAAAAAAATCTTTTAATATTTATTTGTATGGAAATTCTAATGTGGATACCTTTCTTCAGATGGTTGAAGTGACCAGGTTTTGAAAGGAAAATGTTGATAACGATTGAATGCAAATCCAAATGTACCTTTAATGAATATGTTTAAATAGACCTTATTTCCATTTGAATGCGTTTTACAATTACAATTCCAAACAACCATTTCAAATCGATTTAAGATCGATTTTTTTGTTTGTTGTAAGGAGCTTGCAAAAATTAGCCTGCGTGTAAAGTGTATGAAACCTTGGCTAAAACGCAAGATTTGTTTTGACAGATTTTGTTTAGAGTTTTCAAATTCAATTGTGTTCAGAAAAAAAACAACGTTTGCTTTTTTTTTTTTTTTTTTTTTTTATAACTTTGCACGCGCTCAAGGGGTTATGAATACCCTTTATATGTTTTTTCTTAACACAGCGCGGCATCTGGTGAAGAAGAGAAAGAAGGATAGGAAAGATGTGTGACGCGATGTTCTGAGACTAGAGCTGGTTGTTGTCTCAGATTTACCTCCAGGGATGGCGGCTGAACTAATGCGGAGAGAATTACCGTGTCTTATTTATGTATGTCCCTTATAATTCGCATTATTTTATTTATTTCGATGTCATACTTAATGGGTATGCTAGTTTAATCAATCACACGTTGTTAGTGTTATGCCTAAACAACATGTAATGAGCAAAGCAGCAACTTATTTTATGACAATTTTGAGAATTGGTTTTTAATGGAATATAAGAAGACATAGACAACGGCAGGAATCGAACCTACAACCACGAGGTTGACAGGCGAGCACACAACTATCGCGCCACGGCCACCCCCTTGTTTGGAATTTGACATAAGTGAGTGACAATGGCGCAGTTGATAAAGTGCTTGATTGCTAACTTAGCGCGTGGGTTCGATCCCCACGCCAGGCGCATTCTTTTCTATACCTCCAATTTTAATTGGATGCCGCCCATGGGTTAAAATGAGACAGTCAATACCTGGTTCTCAAATCCACTGTGCCAACTAGTGCCTAGTATTTAAAAGACCTAAGGTCTTACAGGCATAGGTATAGTTAAATTAAAATTAAAAATAAATTAAAAATAAGATATATCTAATTATGCGTTCTGCTTACCTAAGCGATCTGTCAAAATAGTTACTTTTTTCTCATTTGCATTGAAAACACTGTTAAGAATGTTTGATGTAGACCATTTTGAATATAATTCCTCTTCCTTATGTTGTGAATGCTCACCGTCATCTATAAGCAATGGTTATTGTAATAATTGACTTATACATGATCAAGCATTCAATGACTGTACCTATAGTTTTTTCCGATTGCTGTCTCAAATACATATAATGGTCATCCTTGTCATTCTGGTGATTAGATGTACTATTACGAGTCTTGGGAGTTGATGATTTCAGAGGTTTTGTTTTTGAAACTTCCTCAATACTCTTTACTGATAGACGTTGTGTTTTTAACGAAGCTCTGTGATCAAACGATTGCCTGCTTCCAACGGAATCTCTTCCAATTTTATTTAAACTAGTCCTACCACCTGATTTTCTTCCATCAGCCTGTTCATATGCAATGAGTTTAGTTGTTATTCTTGGTCTTCTAATATTTCTTTCATATTCTTCAGCTCGAATTTTGATAGGATTGCCTAACTTATCCTTGAATGTTGACATTCGGTACGAATCTTTAATCGATTCCAAAGTCGAAAGGAATTCTGAAAAATTAACATATGGGTGACTTTCCTGCTTTTCCTTATCTCCTTCCATAGGGACAATCACGACAGGAAGTACATTTTTAAAAAGAGGAAACAGTCTTTCCGGGTTGTTTTGCATATCGAAGGACAATATCTGCTGTTGCATTTCAAGTTCCTTATTTGTTTCCTCGTTCTCAGCTGTTGCTTTAGTATACCCTAATGTTGTTTTAGTTTTCTTGTCATCTTCTTTGTCATGAAGATCTTCAGGAAACTTAAAAGATGAAATTATTCTTGGAATGCTGTTTTCAATGAAATCATACATCATATTTCTTGTAAAAATCTCATGAAGATTAAAATCGTTTATAATTACAGGTGAACCGATTTTCAATGCTTTCGTTGTTTCACATAAATCTTCATCTGCTGAAGACAGATGTTCTTCAAACAAACATGCAATTGGTTCACTCCAATGACATAAACAATCTGCCAGTTCGAAAGTTATTTCGAAAAATTTCGAAATATCACCGACTTGCGATGAATCGTTCGAATTGATTTGAGAATTTTTTTCTTCTACATGTTTATCGGTTTTATACCAAGTCATTATAACCTTGGGAAGGTTTGTAGATTTTGGTTTCGATAGTGAGTTGATGTGATAAATTCCTCCAAGAATCTGAAACTGCCTTAAGTTAATCTAAAATAAAAAGAAATTTTGATATTAAGGATGACTCCAAAAATGTCAATTTGTAAGTTCTATTCAACTACCGGAACTTAGTAGTATACCGGAAGTATAAGGATTGACATATAACTTACCTCGCCTCCTGATAGCTTTAATTTATTAGGATGACATTTTAAAATGATGTTAGAATAATCCTGAGAGTCGCGCTCCAGAAAATCTCTCCGAACTAGGGGTATAAGATCAGGCGTAACTATTGCAGGCTCTTTGGGAAGTTTCTTCACAAACACGTCTTTCTTTTTTGGTGCAGCGTTTTTCGGCTTGTCATCTTTTTTTGCTTCTTTAGCCTTAAGCTCCTCTTCTTCAGCTTTCAGTCTAAAAACAAAAGTTTGGGTGCCAACTTAAATAAAACGCTAAAGAGTATTTGTTTCGAACTCTGGAGAAAATGGAACGAAAACAAATGTATTGACTCAAGTTAAATGCAACAACTACCAATCACCCCCCCGGGACTTAAAAAAATGGAAGAAAAACTTCCATCACCAATTTAATGTATGTATACATTTTCGTACCAAAGTGTCTGCCTTTTTTATGTTACATAAAATATTATTTAGCGTCAGCAAACCAAATGTCTGCTTTAATGAAATCACGTTTTTGTCCTCAAGTTTTTTAACCCTTTATTTCCTTACTGACGGCCTCCCCAGCAACGGATAATTGGCAGACAATTCATTTAATGTTTTTGGTATCTATGCCATGTTTTAATACTAAGAATTTTCTTAATGAAATGACGTTACCATTTTTGTCTCTGGCTCTTAGACTATAACAGTTGATTGTGGTATCTGTACTTATCACATAATTTATATGCATACTTACCGCATTGCCTCATCAAAATCCGCTCTATTCTTAATCATATTCGCTTTAATTTCGGCTTGAATTTTTAACTCGCTTGTCCACTCTTTTTGGAGACATATTTTCAAACCTGCTTAAGAAGTTATTTTGAATTAAAAAAAACATATTTAATTTATTTCGTCACTGTTAAAAAACTAACTTCGTTCAGTCTCATTGTTTATTGGCAGTTCATTGTACCTAGCCAGTGAGCTCAAATGATCAAAATGACAGTGCAAGCCCCTAATTACCATATTTTCTGACAACACACTAAATGGCACCACCAAATCGGTCTTGATACGTCGCAATTCAACTGTTTTTGATTTTGCTCTAGAATATATTAAAAATAAAACTAGAAATTAACTGAAAGAATGAATTTGTCGAATGTTTACTCTTCGGGATCGAAAATAATAGGTACATTTTGCAAAGTCCAAATATGTATATCAAAATATTGACCTTGGAAGGAATATTCAGCAGTTGTGACATCAATTGTTCTGATGAAAATTTCATTATTTGATTATAAAATCTTTTTAATTATATTAGAAACAAATAATCTTACTCCATGTAAGCTGCTTCGGATGATAGAATACGGTAAGTTAAATTATCATAATAATGACAAATTTTCTTTTGGGCGAAATATTGTAACTATAAAATAGATTTTGAATATTATTGTGTGACAGCCAGCACATATATTATACTTTTTCTCATTTTTCGTTAACATAACATACAAACTTATAGAATAATAAAATGCATTCTTTTTTCAGAAGATATTTCTAGAACTTACAATCATTACGAAAAATACTGTAACACTATTCGCGTTCCATATACATATAAGACTGGTATTACACGACGATTTATGAGTCTCGACTTTTTTCGAACATAATGAGTGCGAAAGAGAAAAAATTCGAAACGGAATAAAATTGCCCTGTGAGTCGCGGGCCAAGATTTCGGCGACGTACTTTTGACGTTTCTCTTCACACATATTTGTTATTGAAGCATACTCTTCATTTCATATCCTTGCGTTTGCGGGTAATATCCACAGAAGAGCCATAGGGAGATGGGAAATTTTCATTCGATTCTATAAATATTTTTGATAATTATTAGGTCTGATCCACACACTGTCAATTGGCACAAATTGGCACCAATTTCTGCCAAAACCAGACTTACAAATTTGGTAGTTTTTGCAGAAGAGAGCGCTCTTGAGAGAGTAAAATATTTCCTCTTCCTGACAATTTCTTGCCAATTCCTGTGGGCAGAAAATTTACAATTGTCAGACTGACGTTTGTCATAAACAAAAAAAAAACGGTTCGTAGTTGTTGTGGAAAAATATTTGTTGAACAAAAAAATTAATTTGGAAACACTAAAATACAAAATAATTAGTTTGAAGAGAAAAAAATGTGAATTTATAGCAAATAAAGAAATAAAAAAAAACACGTTTAAAAACAGGCAGAAAATTGTCCTCAAGCTGTTCCAGACTTTTTCGGACTTTATTTCTCAATGAGAGAATTTTATCCCCACTCTTCAAGTTTTGACAATCTGCCAATGTCTGCTCAAAAAAAGTCTTGATCAGACCTATTATAAATGCAAATTTCAAACAAAAAAAACGAAATTCGAAGTAAAAGAAAACTGTCAAATTTGAGTCTTGACTCTAAAGTCATGTGTGTAATAGCGCGCGCGTCAGCGTATGAAATTTCAAAGAAGAATTAGAAGAAGAGTCGCGACTCATAAGTAGTGGTGTAATACCAGTCTAAGCGCTCTTATCAGCTTAGGAAGTGTGTGGACGTAATGTGGAACGCCAATAGTGTTTGACAGTTGTTCGTGATAACATTGGTTTTCCTCATTCCAATTAAAATGCAAATATGTTACTTCAAATTTAATTTCTACCATTTTATCTAGATTTTGTTAATAGACCAAGATCCCATGGCCGACAGACATGACAGACATGCGTCATTTAATCATACCTGAATTTTTTTCTCTGAATAGATACCAAAGTATGTCATGTCCATTCGTTCTTATCTACAGGGGATCTTACTCTATTAGAATTTAGGTCTATAAATGTTTTAAATTTCATTTGTTCATTAATTTTTATCAATATGTTATATAACCAATTTATAACAGTTTTATCAATATCAATTATGAAAAATATTGATAATCGATATAGATAAAAAAGGGCGATACAGTGTTGAACTGTACTAATATTGTTGATATTTACTATTTTTTTACTTATACTGTTGTTTTTTGTGTAAAATTTCTTGATTAGTTTGGTCAATTTATGCTATCTTTTTTATGTTCTTAAATACAAACCTCTTTGATATCATTTAATACCTCCGTTGAAACATCTTTATTTGAAAATTGTAAAAATTCTTCAATTCTTCTTAATAACTGAAAATTAAATATAAAATTTCAAAAAATTGTACAACAATAATTTTACCATGCATCATACCTCTATAGTATCACATATTCGAACATCATATTGTTCACCAATATCGGTCCTGAATTTTTTTAAAAACATCTTCGTCATATTAGGAGAGTCAATATCTTGATTTAAAATGCTACACTCATCAATGGCCAACATCCAATTTGTGCTATTTTTATCGTCTTCTGTCTCATAATGAAGAGATTTTTCGAAGAAATTTCGAATGTTTTTAGGTTCGAATGGTTTAGGTATTTTGTCACAAGATAGATAAGATTGCCACTTTAATTAGATTAGAGCAAACTCCAGATTTTAATTAAGACGTAAAAATGTTTCAAACTTCAAAAGCTTAAAATTCAAGTTTAATACACACTACACATACTTATTCGGGAAATAAATGCAGATATTGCCATAACAGAAAAATGAAAAACTAGTTACGCTTCAGTTATCGAAAAAAATATAAACGTTGAAAATACTTTAACACTAATGACATTATCGATTGATCGTCCGGAAGGCTTCCGAATGCTTCTGAAAGTGTTTGATTGGTATCAAATGACAGTTCTTCTCCTGGATAGAAGAGAAAATTGCTTCTGAATTTGAAGTCAGAATCAAAACTAAAAGCATGCACGATCACACCCACCAAGTGTCAACCAATAAAGTCGTGTAGGGATGAGCGATATTGGAAAACATACAGGCTAGGTACATTTTAATGCATTTTTTACCTTCATTGTTTTGACAATTGTAGCAAATTTTATTATCGTAATTT
The DNA here is from genome assembly GCA_910595825.1 of Philhelius pedissequus. NCBI lineage: Eukaryota > Metazoa > Arthropoda > Insecta > Diptera > Syrphidae > Philhelius > Philhelius pedissequus. The sequence continues at coordinate 17,954,188 of OU343163.1, read as the reverse complement.
TCTCTTTGCTTTTCATATGTATGTATATGAGCTATATCGCACAAAGCGGCAACTGCGAACTTCATACAATTTCACACAAATAGTAGTGAAGTGTAGTTCTGCTGAAGTGGAGTTACGTCGAGTGCATACCTCACCTTTATAGAAATGAGGTCATTTACCAAAGATGGCAGCTTATTTTAAGTCGATGTTTTGAATCTTAATATCGACGCATCGATGTTTCACATGCTCAACATAGATGTTTTTTTCGTCCAATATCGATGTTCAGCCAAGATTGATGAACATCGCCCATCCCTACGTTGTCAAGTAAATGTTATGTTTTGAATGGCTAAAATTTTGTAGTTTCAAGTCATGCGTTTGACATTTTCCCAGATCGGAGAGTTATTCCGTATTATCAATCGAAATGGACATTAATTATATTTTTGTACCTACTTCTTTTATAATATGCTCTTTCTCTTTATTTTCCTTGACTGCCATTTCAACATCTGGGATGATTAATTAAAAGAAAAATAGTTACACACAAAAACTCAATTACAAACCTGCAAACAAAACTGTGGTATTCCAAACACGCTGTATTAAATTTTCATGTTTAATTTGGTGAACATGATTTTCTTCAAGTGTAATCAATTGGTAGTCTGATTCTGCTGTTTCCTTTGCACTCGGTTTTTTTGAAACTTTGGTTTTTAATTTCTTCTTCGACATTTTGCTAAGATTTTTTTTTATGTTTTGATTAAATCTCTAAAAAAAATTCAAATAATTTTTTGAGAGGTAATTTTTAATAGTTTTGTTTGCCAGTATAATGGCTTTTTTTTTATAATCTACACGCGCTCAAGGGATTATGATTACCCTTTAAATGTTTCAATACAGCGCGGGCGTGAGGGTGAGGTTAAGGAAGAGAAATATTGATAGGATAGTTTGACGCGATATTCGGAGACTGTAGGTGGTTGTTGTCTCAGATTTTATCTCCAGGGATGGCGGCTGAACTAATGCGGAGAAATTTCCGTGTCTTATTTATCGATGTCCCTTATTATTCGCATTAATTTTTTTTATTCTTTGCCATATTTTATCGGTATACTAGTCTTACTCAATCACATGTTGTTAGTTCTATGCCTTAACAGCATGTAATGAGTAAACCAACAACTCATTGTATGATATTTATTTTTAGAATTGGTTTTTAATGGAAAAATAAGAAGACAGACTACGGCAGGGATCGAACCTGTGACCCTGAGGTTGACAGGCGAACACACAACTATCGCGCCACGGCCACCCCCACGGCTTATTTTCATTGATTGTTATGCTTTATTCATAAACGCATATTAGAGACTGCCTAAAGTTACGATGCCTTTAAATGAGTTATTCATAAAAGTAATGTAACGTTAAATAGTGGCATTCTAAGGTAAAAGCGTTTAGAGGTTGAATAGTGTCTACATAAGCACATTTTCAATTTACATTCAAGAACCACAATATTTTCATTTTTGGTTTGACGAACTCTCTTTTTTGGTATTTGACACAATGTGATTGCAACTAAAATATCTTGGAAAATATTTATGAATACAAATTTACGCAATGTTGAATAGAGCCCTTATAAATGCTTACTCACTGCATAACTATTCAACTGTTGAGGGGTGTCGTAGCGAATTATATTAACACTAATAACTGCAGTTTTATTGAGTAAGACACACTTGGAGTAAGAATACTAAATCTGAATAGTCAATTTAGAACACATTGATGTGTATGAGAGAGTACTCCTAAATAAAATTTATAACGAAAAAACGCTTCTCAAACATCACTTCAAAGAGAAAGTACAAAGGTTTTGGTTTTTGAATGCTTAGAGCCAAATATAATACAAAGACTCGTTTACCTTTTTGTTAGTGGATCCAAGCACAGTATTTTGAATTAAAACTGTTTAGTGCAAACGCGTTCGTCTTATTTCATAATTCAAAACAAATTTACACTTGTGTTTAATTTTTATTTAAAAGTATTTTTTTAATAGGTCGAAAAGTATATATGTAAAACTTATACACTGGGTTTTATACTAAGAAATAATTATTCAAAAAGGAAAGATTGTTGATCAGATATATAAGGACGGATAGGTATATAGCAAAATAAAAATTTAATTTTCCTCTTTGTTCATCAAAGAAGTTGTTTTTTTAGTCCTCTTTTTAAATCTTTTAAAGTTTTTGTTTAATGACGCTGAATCATTCGGTGTCTTTTCTTAATCTCCGAACCAAGTGGATCCTCTTCAGCAAATGTTCCAATCGAATCTCTTCTTCGATTTAAAAGACCCAAATGATGCAAGCTAACTGCTGGTACAGAACATCTTCTCGATGAGGTTATTTCTAAAATATAATTTCAGGCTAGAGAAATCGGCCAGAAACAAGGTAGGTATACGACTTATACGACTTACCAGAAATTAATAAGCTCTTTGGTCTATTGACACTAGTTGCAATCAAATTCGTAGTAGGGTTGATGATATTTTCAAGAGATGGGCTTTCTGTTGATGGTGATGGTAATGTTGTGGTGCTTTTTGAACAGCTATTCCGTTCATCTACAGACATGTATGATCTCAATTTGGGATAGATACGTTTGGACCGTTGTAATATTGGTCGATCAACGGATTTCGATCGGGCATTCATCGAGAGCAGCCGATTTTCTTCAATTTGAGATAGTTTTTGTATCCTTGAACGTATTATGTTGCAGAAAAATTGGTAACACAAAGATATACAGAATAGCGAAAAATAGAGACACAACATTTAAATATCTCAAAAGTCAAACAAAACAAAACAAAAAAAACAATAGAACGGCCACCAAAAATTTTAAAAATCGTCGTTCGATATTTTTTTATTTACATACCATCGTTATTATGCAATCATCTTTGAAAGCTTTGCCTTTTAAAGCCTAAAATACGAAAACAAAATGTTTACCAAGATCGAAGTTTTGAAAACTATGTGTCTGGGAATTTTGGTGTTGGTAGGCAGCATAGCATGCTCAAAATTCAAATTAGCTTAATTGAGTTATAAATTGTAATTTATATTTTGTTCTAGTACTGTTAAAAAATTCCAATTAGGTATATTTACATCGAGAATTTTAATTTGTCAAATAATTTGTATGAATGGGTTGACTATAAAACAAACCAATTTAAAAATAAATAATAAAAAGAAAGCAGCAATAAGCAAATTAAAAATATTAATGCAACAATTAAAAAAAAATTAATTTGTTGTAATACTTCTAAAACCTTTTTTGTTTTTGGTAATTAACAATAAATTTGAAATTAAAACAGATTTCATTATTACTACTTACCTTAACTAATGCGGCTATAAAATACATTTTTAAAAAAAGTGAAACGAAACTAACGATTAAAGCTTATTCAATAACAGCCAATAAAAAATTATTTTGTTGCATAATATGAGCAATGTAAATATTTGCCAAATAATGACATTCACATTCGCATTAAAAATAATTTTTCAAAGCATTAAAAATTTGTAAAAATAAGCTTCTCATATGTCGTTTTCGATTGGCTGTTCGGAGGTGACCTTTTTACTCCGATTTCCCCAAATTCTATTGCAATGGAATTTAAGGAGTAATAAAAGTGTCGAAAATGGCAATTGTTGCCAAAAAAAATGTTATTATTTTGAATAATATCATTTATTGTCACCAATAAGTGAGCCTAATCTTAATGCAATAAAGTTAAGGCTTGAAACAGATTGTAACAGCACAGCAACGTTACCAGAAACAGCGGTCGCCATTATTTTAGATTCAATTGGAGAAAATTTTAAACATTTAAAACCTACTCTAAATCAGTTTTAAAACGAGTTTCTAAGTTTTGATAATTTTAAACAATTTTATACTTTAACAATAAAAAGGACACCTAACTTTAGAAACAGCAAAACGTTTCTCTTTATTTTTTAGAGTACATATACACCCAAATTAATAAACATGAAATAGGGAAGGTTTAGGACCTATTCCTTGGAGGAAATATTATTAATAGAACAAAATTTCTGCTATATTTGACGTTTAACAACTAAGTCCGTCGCTAGACCATCTAACACCGTGGTCTAGTGAAGTACTAAGAATTGACATTTAAGAACAAAATTTACAGGGTCTTAGAATAAAAAGATATATAGTTGATACTTATTGTAGTAGATTTTGTTCGATTTTTTATTAATAGGAAATTTTAGTCTATGGTCTAACTCTTATTCCTAGGTTTTGTAAGTTCTAAGTTCTGTAAGTTTTTATTAATATAACTGATATAGTTTATCCAATTTTAGTTTGACATTTCATAACAAAACAATAAAGAAAAATATTTATTAAGAAATTGATTTTAATATTTTTTTAAGATTTTGACCTTTTTATAAAGCCAAAAATATTTGAAGTTCGAGCATATTTATTCCGACCGAAAAATGTTTTTATTTCAATGTTTTAGAAGCAATTCATGAAAGTGTAGACACCGTTAAAACAGTTCACATAATGATTTCATCAAGAAATATACATAGCAATTTTTTTTTCAATATCAGTTATGGGGAATTTATTTTCTTTGCGATTTTATAGTGACAAAAATAGGCTCGTTCAACTGAAAAATTGTAAGATCACGTTGAAATTTTACATTAGTTAGAAGATTTTATTAAAGTGGATTCTTTAACTAGAGTCATGCTTTGCATTAAACGAGTACTGTTTTGAGCTAATGTATTTCAATTGTTCAGCACACATTCACATATCATAGACCAGAGGTCTAAAAATGTTTGTTTCTGCTGCATTGCTGAAAACTTTTTCTCTACGACTTTCAGTGGAATTACACGTCAAAAAATAAAAAAAATGGAGGGAAGATGTAGCTGCGTTTGCTACAATACAAAATGTCAAGCAGATGGAAAAATTACGTTGTTTGTGTTTATGCATTTGAAACAATTCTGCTGTTTGCTGTTGCCTCGTTTTATGTGTTTAACGCATAACACTGATTGTTTCTCTTGAGTCCGTTAGATACCAACTTGGTATCGTAATTCGTAATACAACTTCCGTACGAAATTGCGTTGGTGGAACAATTAGTATACAAGCAGTAATTTTCCACCACGTGCCTTAAGGTTCAATAACTTTTCGACTTAATTTAAATCCAGAAGCCAAAGGGCCCAGTATAGTGAAAGTTAAAAAAACAGTTAACATTACAAAAAAACGCAGACAAACTTTAGTAAATTGCTGTCAACCGCCATGTCATTTGGAAGAAAATGGAGCAACAATAGTGAAGACAAAGTTTTGACAGGACCTGTCAAATTATTATTGGCATTTTACCTGCATATATCAGAAATTTTGGTTTATATGGCCTTGCGCTAAAAATGATTTTTGAAGCGTTCATTTAGTGTGCATATGAATATTATATAAGTTTATTGAATATTTTATTTTTACATTCATAATGTTTCATATTATAGCATCTACAAAATTAATTATTGAATCAATATTTAAGAATTTACTATCTTATAACTATGTAGGTATAGGAACTATTCCAAAAAAAAATCATGTGCTTTATAGGAACAATAAGTACTTCAAATAAAATGTAAGTTAAAAAGCGTTGATACAAAAATTACATTTTTTTAACTTTTAAAAAAGAAAATGTAAGTTCAAAGTGTGTAATATTATTAAACGCAAATTAGGAATTTTCATCAACAGTGGAAAACGCTTTTGAATTTTATTATAAGAATGATAACAGGGAAAGCATTTTCATGTAAAAAAAGGGGAAGAAATAGAAAGAAAAAATACAATAAAAAGGATAGCAATTAAATTGTTTTGTAAGTTTTATTTACAAAGAAATACATTTAACAATTAGATATATTTATTTATAATAAATTCACATTTAAAAGTATATAGTTATTAAAGAGAATAATTCTTTAAGATTTAAAATAGTTAAATATTTTCATGAAATTAGTACCTTTGGATGGACGTCGATCGCTTTTCATTTGAGCATAAACTTGCAACGAACATCTACGATTGTTTCGTTTGTCTCCTTTAGATTGCTGCAATAAAAAATTATAAAACATGAAAAATAATTTCTTTTTATAATACGAGGTTTATTGTTTTATTTTTAGTTTTTATTAATTTGATGGTATAGTGGGCTTTTTTGGTCAATTAGCTTAGGTTGCAAATATGAACAACTTATTTCATCTTTCCCAACGTTACGTCGATTTTATTTTTTATTTGAGGTCTTATCTCCGTTTGCTGATACTCAACTTAAGGATGTATGTTCTCTGGTTGTTTATAAGATTAAAATCTTATTTGCATTGGCTTTTATGGTCACAATGGATGTGGCAATGAAACAATTAAGTTAGCATTAGCTTTTCCCGACGTTTCGGCAGAGGTTGTTGTAAGCAAATGTCATTTGGTGGTGTCTTCCTTGATGACTTCGTGAAGAATTTTGCAGTGTGTTAGTTTGGGTATATTGGGAATACTGCAAAATTGTTCAAAAAGAAAAATAATTGTGTAATGTAATGTTTTACAGTTTAATAAGCCAGTCTCTTGGAAAACCCCAACGAAACGTCCAGAAAGAATGAAATAGTTTTATTTACATTCGGATATCATTGTCTGCCTTTGCGGCTCATTTATCGTCATCGCGAAAGCCAAACGTCTTGGGAATTGTAGCCTTTTGAAAGGTATTGTTGATTCTGATGGTATCATAGGTATTCGTTGCTTCAAGTTCATTTCCGGTATCTTCTGATGACTAATCGTACACCATTGCATAATTTTTTGGATTTGAGTTAAGCAATTTTCAGACAGACATAGCTTATGTGGCGGCACTCAGATAATTTAAAAATTGAGTCCGAAAATTGGCTATCTCATTTTCATCAATAATACTGTCAATTGAGTTAAAAGTCATCAAATCACCTGGCAATAAACATTTTAAAAGAATAAATTTAATGTCTCAAATTTACGTTTTGACGCTGGATGAGGACGATGCTGGTAAGAACACACAACCAATATTATTAAGAATCTGAATATATTCCCAAAGTCGTTTTTTTCTTAATTTTTTTATATACATTTTTTAAGAATGTTTTTCTAAAAAAAAACGTGGTATGGCATTTTTAAATATTTAACAATATAAACTTAAAAACTTAATTTCAAAAAAAAATCATCCACCCGTTTTCGAAATATTTTTCGAAAATTTCGGTATGCAGTATTATTTATAATTTGAGGGAACTCCTTTATAAATTTTCTTATCGAAATCCTTCGAGCCGCTTATAAGAAAGTTCAAAATCAAAAAAATGGTAGTATTGCCAAGTACCGTTATTTTTAGTATCAAGTATTACAAACTATCCTATCTTTGGAACGCCAGCAATATAAACATTTCAAACAAAAAAAAGGATGAAAATCGGTTAGATAGTTTCGGAGTTCATTCAATACATCAACGTGACACGAGATTTATATATGATAGATTTATGATCCACAGAAAGCTATTTTATCTTTTTGGCACCATACTTATTCTATATGACACTTTGAAATTTTCAAACGCAAAATTTGCTGCGTTTTGCACTGTTTTAGGCGCGATCAGCTGGAGTTTGTCAAGAAAAATGTTTACTTTGACGTTAGTTAAGAAGCGTTTTAAATTAGTAAAATTAAATTAAAGTGGTTTAAAATTAATAAATTGTTCAGTAGTATATTGCTGTGTTTTTTGAAACCTGAACTGGGCCTGAAGTAGATCTAGGTTTTTAGCTGGGATGAGTTAGTTGAACGTATAAACTATCAAACTCACATGAGATATGCAGTAGGGATGGGCGATATCGAATAATCATCATCGATGTTAATAATTATCGAACCGAAAGCATCGATGGTTCTAACGAATTTCCTTTATACCTTCCTTCAACATCGATATTGAAGCATAAACTAATAACTTAAAGACCAGAAACCTCTGCTTTCATTTGACATTTGCCTACAAGCTGAAACACGCACACAAGTAACATTTCTGTTCCTCTTCCAATAGACACATTGATAAAAACGCACACAAGAATCTTTTCTGTTCCTCTTCCTATAGACACCTAGACAGCAGAGCCCTAGTAATTTGTTTTTGTTTTGCTTTTCGATTTCCCATCTATTCATGGATAGAGTTTCAAAGCTACAAATAAAACAATGTAAACAAATGGGTTTTGGGGGGTGAAACGTACGAAGGTTTCCAATCCTTATTATGGCTTATTTGTGTATTGAAGCATCGTTTGTTTTGTTTTAACATGTTTTGCATTTGTTGTTTTATTGTGTACACACTAACACTTAATGGGATTTTGCATTTGACAATTATTGTTCTACTATCTGGTTGGATTTTTAATGAATTAAAAATGAGAAAAAAGAAGCATCATACGGTATTAAGTTCATCTGGATTCAAGCACCTTATAGAGCGACTACACTGGCCATACAGATGTCCAACATCTCCAATCCGCAAACATTGCATTTTTACCCATTGGATAGTATCATGTCATGTTGTTTATTTCGTTTTCACCACTTCTTCTATTTTTTCCCTCAGCATTCACATCCACATTCAACAAAAACCAGACAAAAAAATAAACACATACATGAATCATCAATCTATGGCCAAGTTTTGAAAAGAGCTCATGAATTGTTCAAAAAGTAATTTTGTCCAACATATAACATGACCAGCATGGACATGGATTTTTTTGGCTTCATTGAATTTTTTCGTTGCATGTTCATAGTTCTGCCATCGTTTATGGTATGTGGATGCGGCCTGTTAAGTTATGTATATTTGTGACCATAACCACGCAAAGTTGCCGTAATTTTTCCGTACAAAAATTTCACTTGCTTTAATCAAAATCAACTTAAAGATAAAGACCTTTAATTGACGACCTCCCTAACTTATTTTTTCAATAATTTAGCCTATAAATATAAAGTCCTTACCTCTTTATAATGTTGAGTTATATCGGAAGCTGCCTTCAATAGAAGATACAGTAAAACAAGTACGAATAAATAAATAATAGGTTCAGTAGATGTGCCCTTTTTAGATGGCGGAGTCTTATTCAAATCCTTTTTACGATAAGTCTTTTTAAATTGCTTTAATAAAATTTCATTTGATTTATCAATATTTTCTGTAATTATTTGTTGAATCGATTGATCTTTAGCAAGAATTTCAGCTGTAAATATTTGCAAATCATAGCAACAGTCTTGATGTTCTTTAAATTTAGCTGATATGTCTGCTTGACGTTTGATTTCCTTTGCTTCTAATTGCAAACGAAGAAGATCTTGTTGTTCTTTTTCATATTCACGCAATCTATTTGTTTCTTCAAGCTGCAACTGATTGTTGTCATAATTGCGTTTAAGAGCATTTGTAGTAAAATATAGTGTTACAACTACAAGTAGTATAGCAACGGAAGTGACGAATTTATTTTGTAAATTATCACTCGTCATTTTGAATTTTGTTTTGAGTATTATAGTACTATGGTGGGTCAAGATGATGCATTAGAACCTAGAAGTTCTTCCAATCAAGCTTAAAAGAGAAAGAAATAAAAAAACATGTATTGTAGATAAGATATATGTACATATCGGCATTAAATATTCACTTTCTAAACAAAAATAAAATCTTTCAACATGGACGTGTTCTTAGAGTCAGTTGTTGTTATTTAGTGAGCCCTGACTGCATTTTCAGTTTTCGTTTGAAGAGTTCGAAGTATATTCAATTATAACTTTGCACTACAATTTAAATTAGATAACAATTTTTTTTTCAAATTGAACTCAACTGGATTAAGATGTTGAACGGATACTGCGAGCGAGTTGTACCATCGTTCAGGCTTGGTTCAATATTTCAACCCACCGATTTCAGCGGATTAGGTGAGGTTCAACCATGGTTCAAGCTTGAATTAGGTTCTTAATAGATGTTTGAACTCTGAACATCGCGTTAAACTTCAGTAAATTAGCCGTTATATATTCTTTGGTAAATATAAATGTATGCAAAAAAGAAATTTAAAGTAATTTTTTTAGATATTTTTTTGAGATCGTCAATTTAAAGCAGCTATTAATATATATGTACATAAGCAAAAAACTTTTAGTTTAAAAAATCATTAACCCGTTTTTGAAAAATCGAATTTAAGAAAAATCGACTTTTTTTAGGATTGTCTCAAGTATTCTATAAAAAATACTTGAATCTTTGTACTTATATCGCTGTAAAAAAAACTACTAGATACAAAGTTTCAAAGAAATATTAAGTTTTCAAAAAAAAATATTTCTTTCGATTTTTTTAAAATTTGGTTAATACTATCTATATTTTAACTATTCAGAGCTCTTCATAAAAGAATAAACTGGGCCATTTTTTGGGAAATTGAATACAACAAAATGGTTCTACTAAGGCATTTAACCATTTTTCGACAAAAAAAATACGAAAAAGTAGCTTTTCCCTTTATGAATAAGCTTAATATTTTTTTTATAAAAATCGTTGTAGTCGTTTTTGAGAGAAATACGATTAAGCTTTTTGGGCCAAAAAAAAAATGACATAGTACTATGAAAAAAATAATATTTACCAAGCGGACAGACAGAATTGTGATACACAATTTTTTCGTCTTCACTATCATCGGAATAGGGAGCTTGACTAAAATCTCCAGTGTAATAACTTCTAACACAGGCTACTATCACCTACTTTTTTACACATTATAGTTAAAAATATCTAAACTATCTATATCATTAAGCCATATAGAAAATAATTTATTAATTATTTGGAGTGAACAAAATGAATTGTACCGCATCTTCTTTTCAAAGGATGAAACTCACATTTATTAAATTTACAAAATACATATTAAGGACCATACTGTTTCACTTAAATTTATTCTTATAACAAATGATGAACAGATACTTCCACGCATCCCCTTAGTAGCATGTATCTATTTTTTCAGAACAAGGACTTTAATGGCTATATTTATCCTGACCTTTATCAGACATATATTTGAACGTTTGTTATGTGTTGCCTTACGCGAATAAGCAACTGTATTACAATCTCTATCTTCATAAGTTATTATGTAAGTGAATAATTGTAACTTATTGCGGATAATTGATACTTGTATCACTTGCTATTAATGTTCTTTTTATCACTGCTATCACTTGAGGTAAATTTTTTGTTGACAATAAGGTACATGTATATTCACAACCGTACCCCTTCATCTATAAAAGCAACGCTATACATATGTGTCAACACATCCCTCACTCCCTCAGTAGAAAACAAAAATAATCATTGCACACTCTTCCTTTTAAGTGGTTCTTTTCAGCTATTTGTGTCAAAATAAATGTTTCCCAGATTGGGTAAAATCAATATTTTCACTCTTACCTTTTATTAAATAAGTTGTATAGGTTTTTCCTTTTTTTAATATCAAATTAGCAAATATGTATTGTCCGCAATATTAAATGCAAGATTAAATAAACAATTATTTTAGATATTTTATTTACTTTTGTTGCCGTTGACAATAATACCTGATGTTGTTGTTATTATTTGATGTTGTTAAACAATTTCATTTAATAGGATTTTTCTTATAAAATTATAAGCTTAATGAACACTCTATTTTAACTAAAGAAATATAATTAATTTTAAAAACTATCTACCTAGGTATCCAAAAGACAAGTCAACTCTTTTGCCCTTCAGCTGAAACTACGTTGTTATAGCAATGAGAAATTGAGAAACTGTTCTTCAAGGCATAACAAATTATTGACACATGCTCTTTGTTTACGGTATGAATTTGAAAAAAAGTTTCTTCGACTTGTTGAAGATGGAAAGGGATTACACTTCGCGGTAATATAATTGATCTAACTATCTCATTAAATAAATTATTAATTCATGTCTTCCTTCGTTAAGAATTTATTTTGTGTAACGAAAAACAATGTTATAATAATTTGTTAAGTTGTTGACGAGATAAATAAATTAATAAATAAATAAGTAAATGTAATGATTAATCCACAAAATTTTTTCCACAAATTTTATATTCTCGATATAATTGTATGAAAAAACAATTGTGTGGAAATCGAACAGAGCAGTTCTCAAGATATACATACATCATCAATTTTAAGTCGTTTTCGATTAGTAATCCTGAAGAAATCCCCGATCAGGGGTCAAATTCGGCAAATATGAGTTTTTTTATGTACTTGTGTACACATATACATACATATATTTGCGATTCCGCAAGTGTGAGATTCATAGCGTTTTTATTTGGCAATCCGGAATCCTTCTGAACACTGAACACTTTTTTGATTCTTACGATTCTGAATTTTAATGTAGTTGTATGTGTGAAAATAATTGTGTACGTGGAAACATTCAAATAAAAAAAAAAATGTTTATTGCAAAATGATCACACAAACAATGACAACAGATGTGACTGTCGTTCAAGTATATGAATTTGTGAGTGCTCTAGATCCGATTCTGATTTCAAATCCAGAAGCAAAAATCTATTCTTTTCAGAATTAAACAGCCATTTTTTCCCAAGTGAACACTTTCAGAAGAGTCCAGAAGGATTCCGGATTGCCAAATAAAAACGACATCAATTTGTTTGACAGATAATGTGTACACAGATAGGCAAATGTATTTTGAGCGTGAATAATTATTTTGCATGGAAAATCATTCACGCTTGCTGAATTCGGACCCAGGGATCTTAATCGAACAAGTTAATAGCTGCGTCTTATTAACTACGGGTCTGGGTTAATTTTTTAACACGTATTACAAAAGCAACACTTTTGTCTACAAAAGTAATATCTTCAAACGAAGAATTACTCTTGCCAACTGCTGTTTCTTCGGGCCAAGAAGGCATCTAAGTAGTAAGACCCTCTCTCAGAGAAGTAAGGAGACTTTATACAAGACCCTTATCATCTCAGTCCAGCTCTATGGGGCAGAATCATGGACATTGAACAAATTGGATGAAAGTCTGCTAGGGTGCTTTGAGAGGAAGATTCTTCGTGTGATTTTAGGTCCGGTGTGTATCGAAGAAGTGTGGAGGAGAAGATTCAACGACGAGCTATACGGGCTATACAGCGACATTGACCTGGTCTAAAAGCGCACACAAGTGGAGAACGAACTCAAACAACTTAGTGTGCGAAACTGGAAGCGGCTAGCTAGGGACACAGCTGACTGGAGGGGATTGTTGTTTGAGGCCGTAGCCCATCCTGGGCTGTGAGTGCCATCTAAAGTTAGGTAAAGTAAGACAAAAACAACACGGGATCCAGGTTTCTATCTATCCAAACATTAGTATTAAATTCGGCGAACAGAGGGTGCATTTAAGTACATAGCCATATGGGTTATTGGCGATAATAAAATACGGCTAATGTTAGATTCTCGATTTTGGAGTTTAATGCGAGTGTATGTGTGTAAGGCAGAAAATTCCAAACGCAAATTTTTGATAATATTATTTTGCACGTTAGCTGAAACAACATTGAATTTGAGTTTGATATTTGATGGGTGCAACTCTGTGAGTGCTTCTATTTTTGAGTCTGAATTCATAACCAGAATCAAATGTTTCCTCTCTCCAAGAGAAGAACTGTCATTTTGAAAAATTCGGAAGCCTTCCGCATGCCCACTCAAAAAGGACATGTACTTAAAGAGTAGGTACATAAGATTATGTTCTCTAAAATCCCTCTAAACGCAAACACCTTATTCATTACATTATGGAACGTTGAATAGGCAGAACATGTCAATTTCCTAACTAGTGACTAGTCATTAGTCAAAATTTTCCAGACGAACAAAACCAACAGGAAACAAAATGAAACATATTGTGTACAAAGTTTCCAAATGTGTACATCCGAAAAAGATTGGAGAACAATTAAATTATGTCAGAAATTATTTTAAACGGAAAGTAACTTATTATGAACCATTAATGCTACATACAAACAAACTTCCTAAGATTTGCGAAAAATACAATTAAACCAAAATCTCGTGAAATTAGTATCTGATTTATTGGTCATATTAGCTGGTTGACAATTTTTCTCATATCAATAAAAAATATTTTAATTGCCCATAATGACATTCAATATGAATGTTTAAAAATAAAATTTAAAAATCCGAAAAGAATATCTCTGTTTTATTGGGAAATGTATCCACCGTAAGTTTATCCGTCGTAACATTTTACATACGATACGTTACGGTCGATAAAAAGTTAAAGTAGAAGCTACGGTGGATGGCTCGAATTTGATTTAGTTAGTTTTGTTGGTACATCTCGATAGATGTGTGCATGGAGTGTTATAATTATTAATTTCATTCGTAAGACAAGTCGATCTTTTTAATTCTTTTTTTTTCTTTTTTTAATAGTTTGCCAGTTTGTATTTCTAAAATCTTAGATAACTCCATTTTTTAATAAATATATACGCTGTTCTTCTGAAAAGTTTCTCACTTTTCCTATTAAAAAATGTAAGTAAAAGTTTTTTGCATTTGTTGCTGAATTATTTTCCGGAGCACGTCTAAAATTCCACATATATCTGCAATTTTGTATACACATAACGTCAATTGATCAATTTTAACAAATTTCGATTTGAACTTTGAAAAAAAAATCAAAGGCAGTTGAATGAATTCCGTTTTAGTGAGTACCATGGACTTATATGAGAGTGTGTGCACATGCGAAAACTATTCAGTCCGCAATTCGAGCAACTTTAAAGTTTGTGTTTTGGCACAAATCGAACGATCGCCCAAAATAAGTTCTTCAGTTTGTATGACACCGAACTATAATGTAACTGCTCGCACATTAAATCAAAATATTGTATGTTTGTTGGTTTATCTCGTTGATTGGTTTTGAGTTGCTTATGTGCGCGATTATCGTTCAACTAGTGATTAAACTATTTTGTTTCGGAAAGATTGCATGTGCGCGCCTACCTAAACGCACTAAGCGTCAACTGAACTTCACAAAATGTGCTTTTTCTTCACTGTTTACTGGACGTTAGCCATGGACGGTATTCGCTTCACTACATGGAAATGGACTGGGCGTTCATTTTTGTGATCCCATTGTTGTCTTTTCTGGACATGTGCATGCAAATATTGAATTGAATTAAAAACATACTCAGAAAATAAATTTGTAAATTGACTTGAAATATAAAACTCTATCTATCGATCTACCTAGAAAATAAATAAAAGCATGAAATATAAAGGGGAAATGTAAGGGGAGTGAACAATTTTAAACTACGTTGTAGTGTGCGTTCAAAACCAAGAAACATTAAAAGGAAACAGCAATTCTCCGGCAATTTTGTTTCCTCGTGTGGATTCGATTCTTAAAGCAATTCAAAAATTGAGCAGTGTAAGAACGGACTTGACCATATTCTATGAACAAACCCATTCACTTATCATTTCCTTTCTAGTGGTGAAAAATGAATGTTCGAATTTAAGATTGAAAATGCAGAAAAAATGAAAACAAGAAATAGGTTAGTAACATAAATTAAATATTGGTACGTTTTTCTACTTTCTATTTTATATGAATAAAAGTTTATTTTGGTCTATTCGGCGAGATCTTTTATTCTGTTATTCTGCTATTCTGTTATGAATTTTCATACAAAAGTTTAAGCTGTCAAAAAATGTTTTATGAATTATAATTATGGTATTCTGCATGCTAAATCTGCTATGAAATCTGTTAAGAAATCTGCTAGTGAGCTGTCAAAACTTCGAAATTCTCAACAAGTCTTTTACGAACTGCATTTTTGGTATTCAGCATGCCACAATCTGTTATGGAATCTTTTAGGAATCATAAAAGAATAAAAGACACATTTTTGTTACTTTTATCATAAAAGATTTCAATATATGAAGTAAAAACTTTTATTTTGTTAATGAATTGTTCGTAAAAGGACAGATATAACAAAATATTATTAAAATACATAATAACAAGCACAAACATGTAATTCAAACTAATTATTTCAATACACGAAAGCACAGAACGCATTTGATGGATGAAACGTAAAAGAAAGTGTCGCTTATCTTGCCGGAGTTCGTTTTGTACAACTTTTTATATTGGATATTTATATTAAATTCAGGATCAGGAACTGTTTTGGAGAAATTAGATTATGCAAAGATTAATTATTACATATTTATCTACGTGAAACAAAACACGATAATTTCGCAGGTTAATTTTATATTGTCATTCGTCAGTGCCGACTGCCGAGTTTTTATTTACCTACTACAGATGATAATTTGATAGCAGATTTTAGGTCTGTTCGTATTAATTAGGCCTATTCTGCCACATCTGTTATTCTGCTACGAATTTTCTGTTATGATGCATAACAGATCTCCACCATAAAAGATATTTTATAATTGGTATTCCGGAGTTCGATCTTTTATAAAAGTCTGTTATGGAACTTCGAAAAAGAAACTTTTATACGAACAGACCTAAAATCTGCTATCAAATTATCAGCTGTAGTAGGTAAATAAAAACTCTCGGCAGTAGGCACTGACTAATGAAAATATTAACCTGCGCAATTATCGTGTTTTGTTTCGCGTAGATAAATAATATATAATCTTTGCAATTTATCCATAAAAGTTCCTGAATGTATTATATCCAATATATAAACTTGTGTAAAACGAACTCCGGCAAGATAAGCGACAATTTCTTTTACGTTTCATCCATCAAATTTGTTCTGTGCTTTCGTGTATTCAAATAATTAGTTTGAAATTATTTACATGTTTGTGCTTGTTATTATGTATTTTAATATATTTTGTTATATATGTCCTTTTACGAACAATTCATTAACAAAATAAATGTTTTTACTTCATATATTGAAATCTTTTATGATAAAAGTAACCAAAATGTGTCTTTTATTCTGTTATGATTCATAAAAGATTCCATAACAGATTGTGGCATGCTGAATACCAAAAAAGCAGTTCGTAAAAGATTTGTTGAGAATTTCGAAGTTTTGACAGCTCATTAGCAGATTTCTTAACAGATTCCATAGCAGATTAAGCATGCAGAATACCAAAATTATAATTCATAAAAGATTTTTTGACAGTTTAAACTTTTGTATGAAAATTCATAACAGAATAGCAGAATAACAGAATAAAAGATCTCGCCGAATAGACCCAAATGTTTCTTTTTCGAAGTTACATAACAGACTTTTATAAAAGATCGAACTCCTGAATACCAATTATAAAATATCTTTTATGGTGAACATCTGTTATGCACCATAACAGAAAATTCATAGCAGAATAACAGATGTGGCAGAATAGGCCTAATTATTGTTCATAATTTTGATATTTTCTTAATTTTACTTTGCAAAAGGTTCTTTCATTACTTGTACCTGCTGTGCAAGGGTACAATTTTTACAAAAATAAAAAAGCTACGGTCCATGCTACAGTCAATTCGTTTTTTTGGGAATTACTTACGGTACAATGGATAGATTCCCTATTAAACATAATTAATGGAAACTTTTTATACCAATCAATTTTATTTACACCTTATGAACATCCTCCTTCAAATAAGGCACCCAACCAACATTTTATCAATGCCCCACAGGCAGCTGTCAAATAGCAACATTTGATGACGTCACTTCTTCGACAGTCGAAATCGAACTAAGAACCAAATTAATGACGACGGAGCTCTGCGCTGCCTTTGTATATATAACCTATAGGTTATATATACAAAGGCTCTGCCATTCTCATTTTTTCTTTTACATTCAACAATTGCGTCACCACCACGGTCGGGCCAACGTAGGTTGTTAGTCGAAGAGATAAGTATGGAATTTGTTTACAAATCGTATTAATTGTTTTCATTCGTTTCTCATAAATGATTCATAAAAGCTATCGTTGAACATATGTTTTATGTTTATTTATCTTTTTTTTTGTGTTCATTTTAACTTCATCTGTGCAAAGAATCAGACTAATCGAAACAAAAAAGCTTGCCGGGCTTGTGTTGTGTTCTTGCTCTATAGATATTAGATTGATTGTTCTCTCATTTAATTGTGCGTTATAAGCAGAATTATTGTTAGAAGATAATCTCTCCCACTATGTACTTGCATAAAAACAAATTGAGTAACACCAACTACTCTATGAACATAGCAGACACGAATGAAGGAAGTAGAAGCATTCGTGCATCTCTACTCAACTCGCTGTCGCCGATAATTCTAAGCACCGGACTGGGTCGGTCGGAAGAAATCGGTGCAGCTATCGCAACAGCAGGTGAGCCGTCGTTGAAATATTCGCAACACAACAATCACAAGGAGTACTACAATTACGGCGGCGACGGTTCAGTGAACACGTTTAACCCCAAGTTGCGAGCTCTACTTATTCTGGTAGCAGTTCTCTTAGTTGGTTATAAAATTTACAATATTTCAAGTAAGTATGTAGATTAGATTAACAATACCTACCAATTTTTAATATTAATTTTTTAGATGAATACTACATACCATGATATATAAGTTATGATGTATATTATTATTAATATGACTAGTTAAGTGTATGTTCTAAATCTAATGCGCTGTCCAAACTAAAAATTAGATTATTTTAGTTCAAGGCTTTTCATTTCCTTACGCTACATTTACCTATTTAAGGGGTAGAATTGAATGCAATTCGGGAAGTGATAAAATTCCAAAAATAGAAAATCATATCGATGATCTCATTCCTTAACGTAAGAAGAGTAATACCTACGTACATCGAATGTGAATACATTAAATGGGTGGCAGTGGCAGGCACAAACAAAGTGAAGTTCATTTTTTGTTTTGCTTTTTTGTTGACGTTGAACTTGGTTCATTTGACTGTGGAACATCACTTGTCGTCGTCGCACCTTTCATGAGGTTCACCCCTGCACTATTTCCATTAGATTCTATTTATAACTTTGTTTACCTTTTTAGCATTGCGGTATGTTCATTAAATCAGAAGTATGTATGTAAATATTTTTTCTATACAAATAGGGTTTTGATTATTCAATTTACTAAAATATACCTATAAAAGAAATCGTTGTCGATTTCGATAGTTTTTTTCGATATCACTTAAAATTTAACATTTTAGTTTGTGAATTTTTCTGTACCTTACGCCCAAACCCAATAACTGACCTACATTTCAATTTTTTGGACATGTTTTACTGGCAGAACTTGTTCCTTCCATGCCCATTTTTAATTTCCTTGCTCTTAATATACATAAGTACATACCTACATATGTACGTATGCAGTTATAAAAACGTGTGGGTTACCTACCTATAATTTATTCAATGCAAGATATTTATTTTTTTTGGTTTTCGCTTTGAGTGGACAATTAAAAGATGAAACATTCATTTACGATGTTCGCTACTATTTTTTAGGTGTATGTTTGTTTATAATAATATAAATATTAATAAATAAATTTATAGGCACAGGTAAATATCCCACGATAAACAGATGTAAGGTATGCTCATTCTGGTTTGACGACATTTGGTTCGGATATACAATATGTAGTGTGCGACAGAAGCTTCGGCCTCATTCGGCTAAAAAACCTACATTTGGCTTAACCTTAGGCTGGGAGACGGCCATAATCCCGAAATTCTGAAACCGGAAAACCCAGAGTGCCGAGAATCTAGAATCCGGAAACCCCGAAATCTCAAAATTCCGAAAACCCAAAATCCCGAAAAACTCTTTAAAATTGTCTGTTCACTGAATCTTTGAATGAACAAAAAATCATATAATGTATAACAAAATTATTATTTTAATTATTAAATTATTAACAAAAGAAATAAACGAAGTAAAATAAATAGCAGTAAATTAGGTGGTTAAATTACATAACATATATCATTATTTATACATTTTTCCATTCTTTGGGAAGACCATTTAAATAAAAATTTAAACATACAATTATTATAATATTAAATATAATAAATTTTAGTCGATTTAGTAATATGTTAAATCATTTTTAGTATGATACTAGGCTAAAAAGAGGATTTTGATTTAAACCAGTTTAGTAACGTACTTTATTTTTTTTTAGTATCGTACTAAATCCATATGCCACTTTGACATTTAAAAACGTCAAAAAGTTATGTTCGCTTACTTTTTTGCACTATATTAGGGGTGTTTAGTTGTAGTTTATTAAGAAAATAGATTTAGTTTGGTGCTAGTTAAAATGTATTTAAAATTAGAAAAATAATAGTAAAGTGCTTTAGTATTAGCAAACTGTTAAGTAGTATCATGCTAAGCCCTTAACATCAGGCTGTTTATAATTTTGCGCCATTATCCCGAAAAAATATTAAATAATTTTCGGGATTCTGGATTTTCGGGGTTTTGGTTTTCGGAATTTCGGTTCTCGGGATCCCGACCCCCTTAGGTCGGGCACTAATAATATGGAAGAAAAGAATACCATTTCATTGCATTGACCGCGTTTGGTACGATGCCGCTAGGCTAGCGAAGACACCTTAGTAGGGGCTTTGTTTTCGAACGATCCGGGTAGCTTTATCTGTTAAGTTGCAGATATGTATGCAATATACACATCTGCGGTTTTGAATCAGCTGTTCCTCAAATTTCCAAACGAATATAATGTCGAATTCCAAATAACCAAATATTCGATTTTTCTTCTTGATGGTACTGATTCTTTCCTTAAAGCTCTATTATTTTCAGGAACATTTAAAAGTATGTATATCTTTAGATGCCTAGTCACTCTCAAGAAAATGTTGTGAGCAAACACGAGTGTTTTTTAATTTTTTTTCACTGTTTTTTTTTAACCATTTTCAAATTTTAAAATTAAATTTTTTTAAACAGGAAAACAAAATAACAAAAATCAATTGAAAAATTACAATTAACGACTTCGCTTGTCAAACTAGCAGACGTGCGTCGATGACTTCACAGCCCCATGACTATACTAAACCATAGAATAAAAGTTAATCTGCGGACTAAAATGTTCAATTAATAAAAGATCAAAAATCAACGAACAAAATCTACTAAATTTTGTTCATAATTTAAATTCTTAGTCCTTCACTAAACCACCATAAATTTGTAAATGTCAAATAGCAGTAATTATGTTTTATTATTAAATAAAATAATTAAATTTCGCATTTAGTCCACGGAATAAGTCACCTTCACTTATCCATCATGTTTATTTATGTGGGTGTGGGTGTACCAGCAAATTAAAACACGACGCTGAATGAATTAAAGTTTCTTACGGTTTTCTGTTGCTTCTCACATTTGCATATTTAAATGGCACAAAGACAGTTATGGAAAAATCCTTTAATTTAATTTTCTCTAAGGTAGGATACTATTTTTAAAAAAGTATACATAGTTTCACTATCTGGCCTCTTAACAGATTTTACCCAAACAATCCCCATAACTGCAATTCTCAACCTTTTCCATTTATTTTTTTAAATCATAAATATAAAATTCGCTAACCTAAGTTTATGTTTAAATCAAATTAAGTCGAACCCTACGATGATCTCAGTTCGCATGCATTCAAACGTTTATAAATTGTGTACATTCATACTTATAGTAACTACTTTATATTCCACTTCTAAAGATAACAACTATAAACCTATTATGTACATATATTGAAATTCAACGTCACATCTCTTTGCTGATGTAACTTTAATATGCGTAGTAGATACGAGTAGCTATTGTCGACAATATATTTTGCGAAGGTCATTGAAAAAGTTAACATCAATCATCTTGCCCATATAGCCTCGTTTATATGCAGGCCTGAAGCTTCGATTATTTTTGGTAAACCTGTATCGATTTAAAATTAGTTTGAAAAAAAAAAAAGATTTTGAGTTAGTTTAATATACGTACATGTATGTACTGCCTGAAATCTGTATGAAAAAGAATAAACCTTATTATGTTTTTTTTTATTTAATATAACTTTTTGTAATATAATTACTTACTTGAAAGACGACTGATCGTTCAGCTAATTTTTTTGGTTCTGAATTAAATTCGAAAATAAACGGAGTATCTCCAAATCATTTTTTTAATGTACCTATTATTGTTTGTTCTTCTAATAATTTATAGTGCCTTACGCTAGTCAAGAGAGTCTCTCCAATATTGGAACAATCACACATAAGAAAATGAGTGATGCCCTAGAATGGACTACACATCCAGATGTCCAGAATAAAATTATTCCAATTCTCTGTGGAATAGCATTCTCGGTGTTTTCCTTTTTTCTTGTGTATTTAGATAGTAATGTTCCTGGAATTAATCCGCCATCTCCATTCTCTCCACGCTCAAAAATGCTGTAAGTTATTTAATTCTATTAAAACTTTTTTTTTTGAAATAATTTAACAATTTATCACTCTTTGCAGATATCGCCGGCAAAAGACTAGTTCCATTCACGTTGGCTATTTGACAGCAATAGCTGGTGGATTTGTAGTAAGCGTATTGATGTTATTAGATATTTGAGCGCAACAAAAAGAAAACATTAAACTTAATAGAATAGATTAAATTTAAGAAAAAATTGTGCCTTTGGATATGTAGAATGTAATGAATTTCCACAAAGCAACACGAAATAAGTATTATAGTACAAATAACTATTTATTTATTTTTTTAGCTCTCAAATTAAGAATATCCTACAGCACTTAGTATTTATCTATTGTATTTCTTTCTTTAAGTTCATAAAAATAATTTTAACTGGTTAAAAAATTATTTATATTACGTTTGGTTGTAAGCAATTAGAGACTTTCATTTTTATTTTGAACATTATATTATCATTTAAAAATATATATTTAACAAATAAACTTCAAACTCATAATGTTTATTGTTAATCGATTTTTTTAAACTTATTGTTGTAGGTGATAGTTTTGAATTTGCAACAAAGAAAAAGCCGATACGTTTTGTATTCTGTTGAGTTCTTGTTCCTCGGGGGGGGTTTGGAGCTGTTCGATTTTATGTATATGAAAGCGGTTTTGTGCGGTGTTAAAATTTCCAACGCAACGCACCAAACTTGCTGAAAGTAAAGTTTCCATTTGATCAATTAGACATTAGAAAATAAGGTTGAAAGAAATACAATCAGCCCTATCGCAGATTTCCGGATTGTTACGCTACGGATCCCTAAAAATTGTGTTCACAGAATCCGAATGGAATCGAAAAAAACATTGCCTCATTGCTCTTATTCTCAAATTCGAAATTAGATGTGTTACGTCATATCAATTGTTAATATAGTTTAGTGTTTATTTTTGTTATTTACACATAAAATGGATTGCATAGCGATTGCAATTATTGCTGCAAATAACGATGCTATAAGGCGAAGGCAATAGCTTAAAATCCAAAGAAAACAACTTGGAGATGCATGCAATCCATTTGATATGGATGAAAACTTGTACGTATAGATATGAATCAAAAATTTAAAAATAATTAAATTAAAACTTTCAGTTTTATTAGAAATTTCTGACTCAATAAATAAGCGTTAAAGTGTATTTTAGAGCAGTTGCAACAGGAGTTTCAATTCTGCTGCCCTGAGATTTTTGGGAGCCTTATATGGTGCTGGTAAGGATTCCGAAGTTGGAATGGCGCAGTCTACATTTTCTTTCAATTTAAAAAAGTGCTCAATGCACTGGAGATAAGAATTAAATTTGAATAAAAATACATTAAAAATACTTACTGACAACCGTTTTCCACCTGACTACGAGAAGAATAACTTGCACAGGCAGATAAAATATTTCCCTTTCATTCGGCCTCAGTGATATAAATTTTACGAATTTCGAAATTCGCAGCAGATTTTCCATTATGAATCTACTACGAATGGATTCGAGATGTTGATAATCAGATTGTTAGAATGTATATGAATTAATAAAACTGTGGAGTGTATGTTAGTATAATTAAAACATAGGTTATCGTGAATAAAAATTTCCCTGAAAATTGTTCTCCAATTCGAATCTTGGGTACGAATGATGCTCAAAAGTTTCACCGGAATTTATTGCTTTCGGGAATAAGCTTTCCCAGGGAATCTTGCTGTCATTTCATACGATTATTGGTTCGAAGGAAATTTATTCCGTGGGAGATTCACGATTGCAGGAAAAATGTCGATGGAACAAAATATTCCGTTGGAAACGAAATTCCCTGGGAACTTACCATTCCTTCGTTGTGTTTAAAACCGGAGAGAAAACTGTAGACAGGATTTTTATAGGAATTTTATGAAGCGAGCGGTAAGTAATACGATTTTTTTTATCGTCATGGTTGTATTTTGATTTTCGAAGCCACTGGAAATAAAATGCGCGACTGGATGGCACTTACACAATATTCATAGTAGAAGCGGCAAAATCTATTTTAAGTCTAATACTATTAGTTTTATGTTCAAAAAACTAATAGTATTTTTTTCAAAAATTTTGGTATGGAGTAATATTTACTTGAATTTTTAGGATCTCGTGTATAAATATTTTGATGGAAATATGTTGAGCCATTAATGGGAATCGAAAATAAAAAAAGTTACCTTTAATAACATTTATAGCCTTTTCGATTGGCCGTCCGGAACACGTTCCCCCAATAAAACACCCGGAAACAATTTGACTGATTCTGAATTGTATGTATCACTGTATTTGTGAAAATTAAATTTAAAAAAACCACATCGTCTAAAAAGAATTTCCAAAACACTTGATTTCAATTTAGATACACATTGTCTTGTATCAATAATAATTATAACTTTCTTCTTTTTACCTTATTTTACCAGAAAAGTAGTTTAAATTCAATAAGCAAATCGAAATTACACAACAATACAACCCGATGATTTTGACATTTTAATTATGTGAGTGTATTAGTGATTCTGTTTTCGATTCTGAAATGAAATCCAGAATAGTTTTCTGTTCTGTTTAGAGTAACAACTGTCATTTTGTGGGGGTCAGAACAGTTCTGGACGGCCAATCGAAAAGGCCATTAATTTTAGTATTTTTTTAAACCGAAATGCAGACAATAATAGTGCAAATAAAAATCCTTAGAGTCTAAACGGATTTACCATTTTTGCTGTACAAAATTGTATGGCAGGTATAGTTGCCTTTTTTGGGGCTAAAAAATATAAACAAAGAATCGAGCTAGTCAGCTCAAGTATAAAGTTTTAAAAAAATCGCCTCAACGGCTTAGGCTAGCTGTAGATAGGCCTACATAAAGGCAGACGGATTTGCGGGACATAATTTTTTGGATCATAT
Source organism: Philhelius pedissequus (assembly GCA_910595825.1). Taxonomy (NCBI): domain Eukaryota; kingdom Metazoa; phylum Arthropoda; class Insecta; order Diptera; family Syrphidae; genus Philhelius; species Philhelius pedissequus. The sequence goes on along the minus strand of OU343163.1, from coordinate 17,929,211 downwards.
TTTCGATTTCGATGTCTTTTTTTCAAATGCAAAACTTGCTCCATAAATACCTACATAATATCGCAAGTACAAATACAAAAATATATCAAAGGAATAGTCCATTCAGTTTCGTTAAGTTAAAAGTTTCAAACAAATTTGTTATAAAATTGCTTTCAGTGTGTTTTAAAACTCACCCACGTGGAAGTCCACTAGTATATTCTCAAAATCAAAATAAAATCCCTGCAAAATTGGCCCTGATTCACTCCGCATTAGAATAATATGCTCAAATCTTATTTTAGTCTTAGTAATTTTCATCACATTTCCTATAGAACAACACGATTAAATGGCTTTACTTCGTCATTCTACATTATTTTTTACAAACACTTACCATACACTTCATATAACGCCTTCAGTTCTGGATACAATTTGAAATTCTTCAATACAAATTGAACATTTCCAGTAATGACAACCTGTTCCCGTTCAGGCCTTGTTCTCAGTGTCACTTGTTTCGATGACGGCGTAGATTCAAATGACTGACTCCTTGCCAAAAATGGTTTCTTTGTTGGTATCGGTAGAAATTCAATTTCGTCAAATTGTTTCGATCCACCAGCAGTGAATTGTTTTCTCTTATTCCGTGGAAAATTGGCTTTATTAAAGATTGGAGCTTGCTTCAGTGGAGGTCGCTTAAGGGACAACTTTGACATAGACGGAAACGGACCTGATGTGGTGCTAGATGGTATTACATCTTGAACTCTATAAAATTCGTCA